>CM066032.1:1142551114-1143151114 GCA_033557465.1 Ichthyophis bannanicus
ATCGATACTGTAAACCCAGGGATTAGTGCAGTAGTGTTGTTAAACTACCATAGTTTATAGGGGGACCCCTATTTGGTATTACCATGTTTGTCCAGATTGATACCTTAAACCCAGAGATATGCCAGTGCTGATGCTATGTTTAGGAGCAATGGCATCTTTAGCTAGATAAGACACATAGGGACTTGGGATGTACCATAGTGGGGTCAGGGACCAAGAGTTCATCAACATATCCAGCTGCACCCACACACGAAACAGGGCTCCCTCCACGGGACAGGCTCCCGCACCGCGACAAACCCAGCTCCACATCCCACGACCGACGGACAGGACACCCTGCAACAGGGCGGCCCACCCACAGATACGGCTCTCCACCTCCACGGGACAGGCTCCCTCCACTGGCGAACAGGCTCCGCACCGCGACAGAGATCCAGCGTCACATCCACGGGGACAGGCCCCCGCAAACCAAGGACGACCGAAACAGAGAGCCAAGATACACATCCACGGGAACAGGGGCTCCCTCCACGGACCGGACAGGCTCCCGCACCGCGACAGGGATCCCAGGCTTACACCTCCAGGGGACAGCTCCACGCACCAACGGCGACCCAAACAACAGATCCAGCTCCAGCTCACACAAACCAAGGGACCAGGCTGCCTCCACGGGACAGGCTCCCGCACCAAGGCGTCCGCCCAGGATCAAGCTCCACAATCCACGGGACAGGCTCCCTCCACGGGGGAACAGGCTCCCGCACCCGCATCAGATCCAGCTTCCACATCCAAGGGGACAGGCTCCCTCCACGGGACAGGCTCCCGCACCGCAACAGATACGAGCTTCACATTCCAAGGGACAGTGCTCCATCCACGGGGACAGGCTCCCGCACTGCAACAGACACAACTTCACATCCCCAGGACAAGCCCCTGCAAACAAGTACAGCTCTCCTCAAAAAAAGCAAACAACAGACCGAAAAACCTAAGGACACAGGGGTCGACCCATATGCAGAACATCACAAGCTATAAACATGGCCACACACAAACCATACTTCCTCCCACTATACCTACTAGTCACACAAAATCATACCAGCCAACTACACAACCCACTACACCCAAACCACCCACACCCATGGCGTACCCACCAACTGCAATCCATATCTCGGTACACAAAACACACGACCCAAAGAGACACTCGCAACCCCCCAAAAACAAAGAGACAAAACAGACACAAATCAAACACCAACACCGTCCCTAAGTAAGCACACGTCGTAACAACCTATTCCACAAAGAAAACATCAATTGAGCATCATAAACGCCAGATCCCATCTGCAACAAGATAACACACTCTGTTAGACCACATTGAGCCAGCGGACAGCCAGGACATAATATGCATCACAGAGACATGGCTTCAACCCTACCGACAGTGGACTACTCAACCAACTTTTAGTACCAAACAACTACTCCGCCATACAACTGGCGCCTCGGCGTGTTGAATCCACAAGGCGTGGAGGCAGGACCGTCATAATATATAGCAAAGACAGAATCTCAAGTTCAAGACACTGAATCTCACAGATACAAAGCAAGTTTGTAAAACAATTAGCAATCAAGAAAACGAATATTGCAATCTGCCCTAAACCTACAGAGCGACCCCGTAGCTCCACCCGAACGAACTAGCCGTCATACTCGAAGAAGACGGTGCCATAACGGTCAAACAACAGAACCAAGCACTACTAAATCGGAGACTTCAACCCTCAAGTCCGGCCAATACAAAAGATGCAGAGGCCTTCCTTTCAGGCACTGTCATCACTTTCAATTCACAAAGATAGTCAAGGGTGCACTCAAAACAACACAGGACTAGGATCATACCCAGACACTCATCTTCGCATCAAACTACCTAACTTCAATTGAGACACCTAATCTCTACACACGACCCCATCACCCCAGTAACCATGGTCTGACCATTACTTAATCGAGACAAATCCTGCAAATCCACAAGAAGACTGGACAAGCGAAAGAGCGAACTTCCCACCACACAAAGACGATTTCAAGCTCCTTTTACAGGAACGAATTTCATCCAGGACACAGATCCAACACTTGAACATTGACTCAGAGGACCTGGAGGAACAAGTTTCCAACTGGAACAATGTCCTAGCTAACGCCGCCAAACCATCCGTTTGAAACAGGACCAAGAAACAAAACACCACAACAAGAGACAAAACAAACCATGGTACTCAGCAAAAATAACGGAACAGGAAAAGAGGGAAGGATCTCAGGAAAATTGAACGGGAGATGGAGAAAAAAACAAAACTACTTCCGACGCCAACATCTTTACCCTAACAAAGCAAAAAACCAATACAATTAACACATCAACCAATAAAGGAGAGAATTCCACACAAACCCGTATAAATTCTTCCATCAACAAAAACGCCAGAGAACTTTTCGAAATAGTAAAAAACCCTGACAAAGAGCAAGCAGCAGAAAGAAAGAGAATAAAAGTTGATCCACAGATAGTCGCCGACCACATCAAAGACAAATTCCACTTCCCCCCCAACAGAGCGCGTCAACACCGCAGTAGAACCAACAGAACGAAACGTCCACCCCAAAAACCTGGGGCACATTCCACTCACCCATCAAAAGAGCAGAGTATCAGACTTCATCTCCACAATCAACACAAGCACTGCTCATACAGACCCTTTTGCCCAGTGTCATGGGTCCAAGCCACCAAAGCAAGCCTCATACCAACATTCATAAAATGGTACACAACTCACTCACTCAAGGGGACTCATGCCACAGCAATTAAAGCTTGCCTCAGTAAGACGCAATCACAAAGAGAAAACTTCTCTCGACAAAAAAGGACCACCAGCAGCATACTGACCCAATCTCCCCGCATACCCTTCCTCGCAAAAATAATCGAAAAAGAAAGACGGTTTCAACTACAACTTCAAGGAACACATTGACGAACACGGAAACTCTCGAACGACAACCAACACGGATTTCGTCCCAACCATGGAGTCCGAAAACTCTCCTGCATATCTACTACACCCCCCCCCCCCCCCCCCCCCCCCCCTCTTCGACAAGCATCATACGAATAATTGACCAGACATCAAGTAATGGAATTATAATGATCTTCATAGCGACACTCCTCTCCTCAGCGTTCGACACACGTTGATCACAATATACTCCTGGAGAGACTGAAGAACACGGGTATACACGGTAGCCACGCTAAAAATGGTTCCACTCGTACCTAACAGAAAGACAGCTACCAGCTTACAGTCAGGTGGGACCAGGACCCCCTCCCGGCCCATAAACGTCCAACAAGAGTACCACAAGGATCCGCACTCTCAGCACTCCTTTTTAACATCTACATCCAACCAATATGCAACAAGTTATGAAAGCGAACAACATCCAATACACAATATACGCAGGCCGACGATGTATTCATGGCTATACTCCCCGATATCCAATGCGAAAACCCGGACTTCTCTAAGAAGATAGCAGACTGCCTTACCCAAATGGCGAAAGTTGGTGCCAAAAACAACAATCTAGCTATAAACTACAACAAGACTGAAGCTTTAATCATCACTCGAAACCACGCTCCCACACATCCCACCAAACATAAAAGACTAACAAAGCAACCACGATACCGATAAGATCGGAGGTGGAGATACCTTGGGGTTACTCTGGACAAGTAAACTCAACCTCAAACCACACATAGACAAAACAATCCAAAAAGCATATTACAGGATGTACGAATCATCAGGAGACTGAAACTCACTCCTCGCTCGCCAGAACACTTCCGTACAGGTCTGTCAAGCACTGATAACCCCAATACTGGACTTCTGCAATCCGATATACCTCGGGACTACCAAAACAAGCTCTCAAACCACTACAGCTGGCAACAAAACACTGCACAGCTCGAATCATATCCGGAGCCGCAAGGGCAGGACGCACATTCACACCTACACTAAAGGAACTTACACTGGCTCCAAATCATTGCTCGCATCAGATTCAAGACTATCACAAACCTAAGTGTTGTAAGCTAAAAGAACACACAATCAGCCAACAGCCTCCACCTGCTCATACAACCGGAAACCAGCGCACCGTCCCAGAAGAAGTCAAACACGCAACCGGAGTCAGCACACCCAAATTAGTACAAGCACACACGCAAGGACACAACAGACCGAGCTCTATCCATGGCTGCTCCAACAATATGGAACAATCTACGGACGATCTAAGGGCAACTCCAGACCTCAAAGACTTCAGAAAACAACTGAAAACCATGCTGTTCATAGAGCACTATGGTCACATCACATAACCTAAGAGAATGGATAACAGCACTCCAATCCTCCCAAACAACTGAATATATAAAATATTATTCTAGCACCACTGTAAATAGCCCACGCTGTATATAGCTCAAACAAATCAAGCACCCAACACATCCCTCACACAACTAAGTTTTATCCTCACTGCATGTACAACACACACACTTTACCTGATTGCTTGCTGTGATACCACCTTGATTATTAAGATAAGGCGGTTTAGAAATACTGTTAAATAAATAAATAAATAAATCCCCACAGACTCTGGACATGGTAGGGGTAAATTGTCATGTGCACCCCCCACAGCCCCTTGCCCTTATAGGGGGTACTGACCATTTGTTGTACTGGCATTGAGGACCTGCCCAACACCACATTGTGCGGGTGCTCTGTCTCACCCTGAGTGTGCAGTGGGGCATCCAGCCCTAGGTCCTCAGCACCGTCCATGGCGCAAGTCCACAGCAGTGTTACTGTGTGAGATAGATATTTTCTGCATGACCACCTTGGACATCTCTGTCTGTTTGGGGCAGGTGTGGACCCATGCCCCACCGCCCCCCTCACCCCTGGGTGGCAAACAGGGTCACCCATCATAATCTGCACATTCTACCTCCCTTGGAAGGTGCCAGTGGAGGGGGGACATTAACCCTAGTCCTACTGAGGTGTAGACACCCCACAGGTCAGTCACTGCAGATCCAGACACATGCATGCCATAGGAGCAATCTGACATTGGGACTTGGTAGAAAATGACAATCCCAACCACTATCTGTGATTCCCCTGGTGCAGGCCAACACACCCTGCAGACCACTCCATCACATCACCTACCAGCTGCAAACAGGCTGCTAGTGGACCAGCAGAGATGCCTCCCACCCAGACCTGGGGGTGCCAGCATACACAGCCAGCAGATACATCTGTGACTGGGCCCCAGGGGAACACCCATATTTATTCACATGAGTGAACTACTATGTAGCACCATGGTGGAGCCTAGACATGCTGTGGTCACTGCACATTCAGGGTGACACTGAGCTTGCAGCGGCATCTACCGTGGTCACCCTGTCTGGGCAGGTGGTTGCCTGGCACTACAATGTACCTGTCACTGCCCTTTGCCCTGTGCATATACACCCTGGCCAGGCCGCCTTATCCGACCTCTACCCATGGTACTTTGCTACTCATTATGCACATTGGCAGCCCACTACTGGCAACATTGCTGGCAGTGTGGCCTGTCGACAGTGTTTGCAGCCACCACACACTGGCTGGACAGACAGCCACCCCCACACCTATGCCAGCATTGTGCTACTGTAGGGGGGTTCTGCAGCCATACACACAACACCTGTCATGGGCACAGTACATGCATGGATGTGGTACGACATACTCTGGTGGATCACTCCCAAGGGTGTTGGACACTGTCAGGGGCCAGACCTGCGGCACACACCACAGACATCTGACTGCTTGTTGTGGAGCAGCTCAATGTGCAGAATGTGCTTTACAGAGGAAATGGGTTCGACATCTTATCATTGGCAACTTGTAGTGCATGTGTACCCTATACCCATGGGTTGGGTGCCATTGCTAAGGTATGCACCTGCGAGTAGTGGGAGTTGACAGCAGGGCCACTTGTCTTACCTCTTCGGGTTTCATTGGCCAATGGGGCCTGTGGGTGGGTGTCACTGTTAGCTGCTGCTTTACGGCAGGGTACCACAACTCCAGTCCTGTCATTCCAGGCACTGATCAGGTTTTCATGCTGTCCCTCATAAATATGCATGGGCTACATCTGCAGACAAGGGGGGGGGGCATATTTATGCAGCACAGGTATCTTTATTGGGGGCAGCATGGTAACTGAATGGTGTGGGGCCCTCCAGGACTGCATTTGGGGGACTATGCTCTGGGTAATGCGCCTATATCTGGTGTGGTAAAATATTGGTGTTTTGTCCATGCGTATGTTCTCAGCAATGAGGGTGTGACCATTCCATCACAGTTCAGTTGTGGGGAGAATATGTGGACAGGATTGGCATGGCCCCAGCTGGTATTTGAACCTGTGACATTCTGGTCTTAGAGGCACTGGCTGTGTCTGTTGCACCACACTGAGGCCACAGGGACAATGCGATCCCTGGAGATGGGATACCTGGCCTGACAGGTCAGAGACCCTGCTCTGCACCATTTTACTGTGGACTCATATCGCTTGTATGGAGGCAATTTGCACGTAACCTCACATACAACCTCGCATGAGGGGGCAATCCCCATTACCAAGCTGGCCAACAATTATATCATTGGGCAACAATACACGACACTCCCGCGAATGCTCCAATACCATGGGATGTGTTTTGATAGTGTATACGTTGCGTGGTCCCTTCCAATTATCTTTTCTTTTTTTTGTTTCGGTTTCCAGGGTGTGTTTTTTTTATTCTGGCCCATTGCTATCACTTTTGACCAGCTGACTTGTGATGTTTACAGTTATCTTTATTCTATTTTCCACTGTGTATCTTTGTTTTCATGCTGTCCCTCATACATATGCCTGACCTACATCTGCCTACCATGGGGGTGGGGCATAGCTATACAGCACAGGCATCTTTGATGTGACAGCATGGGACAGGAATGCTGTGGGGCCCTCTAGGGCTGCATTTGCGGGGCTCAGCTTTCGTTGCTGTGCCTGTTTCTGGTGTCTGTGTTTGGTGTGGTGTAAAAATAGACCATGCCTTTGTTCTCTGCATTAAAGGTGTGTCTTTACTTTCACTTTTTAGTGATGGGTAGGACTATTGTGACTGGGTTGGCGGCAGTCCCAGCTGGTATTTGAACCTGTGACCCTCTGGTCTTTCAGGCACTGGCTGGTTTTTATTTTGTGCTTTCCAGGGAGTTCTGTTCCTTGTTGTCCATTGCTATCACTGTTTAACTGCTGATTTATGCTTTTAAAGGGGTTTCCTCTGGTCATTTTTATTGTCTTCTGTGACATTTCATTCTGTGCACATGTATCACACTGCTCACGTTTTGTGTGTTACCAAGGTTTCTCTGTACATTGCTGACGGAAATGGTTTCTCTTACCTTTAAAGATGCCTTCAACGGCAGGTTTTCATTCGCGTTGGAATTGAGCTCAGAATTACAGCGCGTTAGTGAGGGGGAGCCTCTCTCCGCCCCCTCTCCGCCCATTGACCCCTTCTCTCCGCCCACTCTCCACCTTCTGCGCTGTGTTAACGCGCCGCGGGGCTTTACGATCGTTAAACGCGGTCAACGCGCGTAGTATGACGTTACCGGTCGTTGGCGCGTGTTTACGCGCGTTATACTGCACTTGCGGTCGTTAACGTCATACAACGCGCGTTATTCACGTTTACCGCGATTTAGTAAACAGACCCCAGAGTTTCCTTATTGTGATACAAGAGTACAGTGTAACATTACCATTTACCTTCAGCCTATCTGCAACATTATCAAAAAACAGAAAATCCTCTACAATCTATATGCAGATGATATTATGATCTACACTCATATAAACCTTGATAACCCAGATTACTCGGTTATTACTACTTGCCTGGAGGATATGACAGCTTGGTTAATGGAAAATAACCTAAATATTAACTACAGCAAAACTGAAGCTCTCTTTGTAACTCGAAATACTTGATCCCCGCCCCCCCAAAGGTCATTACTTATAATCAACATCACCATACCTATCAAGTCTGAGGTAAAATATCTTGGAATTATAATAGACTGCAATCTAAACTTACACTCTTAAATCAACAAAATAGCTAAAACAGCCTACTATAAAATCCGAATCCTCAGAAGATTAAAACCACTGCTTAACCATGATCATTTCCGTACTGTTTTTCAGAAAATTATCACATCAGCTATTGACTACTGCAATTCCATCTATTTTGGTTTACCTAAACAATCAATCCGCCCTCTGCAAATGGTACAGAATACTGCAGCTCACATCCTAACTGGCACCTCTAGGGGAGATCATTCACCCCCCTTCTGAATCAACTTAACTGGCTACCCATCATTTCCCGCATTAAATATAAGGCTATTTTGTTCATTTTTAAAATATTACAAGACTCTACTGCAGGCATACTTAAATCTCTTATCACAATTGAATCAAAGAATAGACCCAGAAGACTATCCAACAGTTTCACTTTATCTGTTCCTAAACATTATATAAAAGCCAAGTAAGTCACTTCAAAAAGTGATATCTCATTAGCTGTTCCTTCTCTCTGGAATTTATTCCCTGATCATCTCCGAGCCATCACCGATGCTAAGGATTTTAAGAAAAATCTGAAAACAACACTCTACTCTGAACACTTTGGTGACATCACATGACTATTTATTTCTATTTCTACCTTTTTGTTATTTTCCCTTTTTATTTTCCTTTTTATGTTCTTATATTTAGGCTTTGTAAATGAGTTAATTTAATATAATCCCTGTTTGTTCCTTCCCTTGTTTTTGTAAGTTTTGAACTTCATTGTAAACCACTTTGCTTTTAGGATAAAGTGGTATATAAAGCCTGTTAAATAAATAAATATATTTACACAGATAAAATGGGCAGTTACCTGTGTAAATGTCTTCAAAAATCAGGCCCTAAGCGTTCACTGACTGCATTGTATTTCATTACACTTCTTGCAAGTTTCTTCTTAAATAATAATGCAACACTATTTCTTCTTTGTCTTTCATTTCCAGCATAGAAGACCATGTGATCATCAGATGCAAAGTGGCTGATATCAGTCCATTTCAGTTCACTGACACCCAACAGATCAAGTTGTACAAGTTCCATTTCATTCTTGACCACCTCCAACTTCCTTTGGTTCATGCTATGTACATTCTATGTCTTTGAAACTTCTGACTTTCATTTTATGTGCAGCTACATCATCAGATCCAACCACTTCATAAATGCAATCTTTATTCTGAGAAGTCTTCAGCTCATCCCCAATAGTCAGTTGAGTGCCTTCTGATGTGGAGGTCTCAACTTCCAGCACTAAAGTGCAATCTGTTTTGTGACTATCCATTGGGTTTTTGCGGCAAGATAGAGAAGTAGGTTTGCCAGGACTTTCTTTCACGCAGGTAATTCTAGTATTGTTTCATTTATCACAAAAAGTGATCTTCTGCTGCCAACAACATCCCATTCTGCTGCTGTCCAGATGGGTAGTTTGTCTTAGTCTGGCACTTCAGCTGAGACCTGTCTATCTTGAGAGACCCTGCCAGTAGCTAAGCTACCAATAGCTTAGCTCTCAGCATCACTGATGCACACAAGCCCTCACAGCACGACAAGCTACAAACCAAGTGAAGGACAAGGTTCTAAGAATGGATTATTCTTATATGTATTTGCACAAAGGTGTGTGCATTTAGTGACATTATAGAAAGGATAAATAAAAATAATAGCAGTAGAAAAGGATGCAGGGAATATATGAGATCTGAAATGGTCAGGAAATTCTTACACTGTTAAATCTCTATGTTCAGGGTCAGCAGAACCCACTGTACAAGCCATACATTTCCTTAGGGCAGTGGCTCTTTCCAGAAGGTGGTGGCAACAGTGTGGAGTCTAAGGAGGTCATTCCAGAACACGAATAAGCCAGTTAGATGTGCAGGATAGAAGGTTTTCTCACTAAAACATTTAGGACCATATTCTAAAACCGCTTTGATTGAAGGATAAGGCGGTATACAAATCTGTCTAAATAAATAAATAAAATAAAACCATGCAGCCCTGCACATACACGGTGCTAGCATGGGGATCTCAGAACATGGGCAGGATTGGGCAGAATGGGGGCATGGCAAGCCATAGAGAAATTGAAAGTGTATTCAGGAAAGGCACATGTACATCCTGAGTGTTTCCCATGGACACCTATGTTATACCAGCGGTAACATGGAATAAGGCCAGGACTTAGAAACATTTCTGCTCTGATCTTCAACGCGTCCCATAGAGATGAATGGCTGTGACACGTCTATATTGAACTGGTGTGTCTGCTGGCCAGGAGGGTACAAAATGCATTTGTAAAGAAAAGAATACATAGCTGTGGGATGTTTGCAAGGTTAAGGAACAATAAAAAAACCTACAGAAATACAAAGCACTGCAATAGTCTTTATTCTGGCTATGCTAACATTTGGTGTTTGTACTAAAGGGGCTATTCTCAGCTTCCCTAACAATTCTAGTGTTCATAAAAATGGGAAGGTAGATATAGACATGGTAGGTGAGGTAGTATGAAGCAGAATCATGTTTGGCTGAGAAATGCAGATCAGATATGGTGTCCTGCCATGCCATTATGCTTTCACAGCAGTTGTTTATAAGTTATCCATAAATCTGGGGGATATGAATGCCTGGTGAGTTCTTGGTCTATAGGGATGATCATAGCATCACCAGATGCCAGTGTGATTGGAAAGAATAAGTTCTCTATAGCAAAATGTCAAAACATATTCCTGTTGCTGATAAGGTACCCTTAGAATGAGAGCATTAAGTGGTGTAAACAGCACTAAGACATGCCAAGAAGCACATCATTGGTCTCTAAAAATATACAAATTTGTAGAGAGTGATGATGGTGCCTTTGGGCATATATTAGTTTTGCTTGCACTGTTGAATGCTCCCATTCTGAGGGTCCCTTATTAGTGACAGGGATATATTTTGACATTTCACTATGGAGAATCTCTTCAGATTTTTTCTGGTCCATACTTAACATTGTACAAATTGTTTTCAGAGATGAACAATGCACGCATAATTAAAGATGTCTTCTATTGCCATATATGTTGTGATGCAAGGTATGTTATAACAAACATATCACTTTCTACCTGCTTTTATACTATCTTAGAATGCACTGAGATTGTTTTGTAGTATTCTGGGCATACAACAGACTAGTATATATGGTGAGTGTGGGGATGTATAAAGCCATTTGCTGCATATATCCATGTCTCGTTCTCCATAGTGCTTTGTTCATGCTGCACTGAAAATGTCTATTTCCCCGACTCTTAAACCATGGGTGTGTCTATCCCTGTGGCTGTGGTATAAAATTTAAATTGGGCCTGTTTTCAATTTGGACATGCCTACAGGCCAGACGTGCATGTTCTAGAATTGGGTTCCACATGAATACCTGCTCCGATGAATGGACGAGCAACAGCATAAACCTGGGTATTAGGAAAAGGGAGAGTACATATGTCAATTTTTTTTTAAAATTTAGAGCTTCTTCTCAGGTTGCAGGAGCCTGAATCTCTTATTAAATGCTTCACTTCTATGGTTCTCAAAAGATGTAGCTGAAAATGTGAAGAAAAGGAGGGTGGCCATCATAAAATACAAGAGATTACAGAAAAAGGCTAGGAAAGTAGTCAGGAAAACAAAGATAGAAAAAGAAGAAGAAATAGCCAATGCAGTAAAATGGGAGGTCAAGACATTTTTCAGATATATTAGCAAGAGGAGGAAGTGCAAAAGTGATATTAGACTCAAGGGTGAAGGGAAGGAATATGTAGAAGTTGATGAGGATAAAGCAGAATTGCTGATCAAATATTTTTGTTCTGTATTCACAGATGAAGGGCCAGGAGCAGGACCTCAGAAAACACCCACAAATACAGTTGGAACAGAAGTGAAGGGGATGTTGAATGATTTTCAGAAGATTGTGTTTGTGAAGAACTAGATAAACTAAAAGTAGACAAAGCGATAGTGCCAGGTGGGATACATCCAAGAGTACTGAAGGAACTTGGGGAAGTTCTAATGGCTACATGACTCAAAAATTGTCTTCTTTTTTTGTCCTGGATTAACTTTGTTCTTTTTTGAAAATTATCCTGGGATAGCTTTGATCTTTCACAATTGTTAAACAATAATGGGTTCCATGAATGTAGAATTTGTTGCAACTTTATAGATTATAGCTATCTATTCTGCCTCCAATTTAATATGCAATTATAAATAAAACTATTCAAATTTCAGCCTATTTTACATTATAGTTTTAGAAAAGCAACCTTGTCTTGTACCTGAGAAAAGGCAGGGCTGGATTCAAGTAGTTGTCCTTACTATCACGGTTTAGTTGTGGGAAAAATATGTGGACAGGATTGGCAGTAGCCCCAGCTGGCCTTTGAACCTGTGATCTTCTGTTCTTGCACACACTGTCTGTGTGCACTGCACCACCGTGTTGCCACAGATATGCTGCATTCCCTGTGGAGTCCATGACTGTACATCCAACAGAGCCTGTCTGTTGCGGTGGACGGTGCCAGCCTGCACAGGCCTAGGCCACTGTCTGCTGTGGCTTGCAGCCACTGCCCCCTCCACCACCTGTACCCTTCCGCCAACATGCAGACATGTCCTTATCTGGGAAAAAGCATATGACCTGATTGAGTTGTGGCACTCCAGGACTGAATTTGGGGGACTCGGCTGTAGGTAATGCCCATTGTTATGGTTTGTGTGCGGTGTAGGGTAAAATATGGGTGTTTGAACCATGCTTATGTTCTCTGCAATAAAGGAGTGTCTTTACTATCACTGTTTAGTGGTGGGTAAAAATGTGGAGACTGGGTTGGCAGGAGCCCCAGCTGCAATTTGAACCTGACGAGTCAGAAACCCTGCTCTGCACAATATTGCTGTGGGCTCATTTACCTTGTATGGAGACAAAAGTGCAAATGAACCTCACAAATAAGCTCGGAAAAAGGGACAAACACCCATAACCAAGCTGGGCAACAGTGATATCACTGGGCAACATTAAACAACACTCCCAGGAAAGCTCCATTTCTTTTTTTTTTTTAGCTTTCCTGGGAGTGTTTTTTATTGTTGCCCATTTCTATCACTGTTGCCCAGCTGACCTATAATTTTTACAATATTTCTGGTGGTCATTTTAAAGTTTTATTTGATATTTTGTTCTGGCCACATGTATCACACTGCTCACGTTTTGTAGGTTTCCCCGGTTTTGCTGTACATTGCTGACGGAGATGGTTTCTCTTCCCTTTAAATGCAGTCTACCGTGACTGAGGGGTATGTTTACTAAACCGCGCAATTGTGCGGGGCGCACTTGAGCATGTGCTAAGGTACCTTAGCGCACGCTAATAGTGCATTTTTGGTGCCCCGCATGCGTGCGCGCCGCCCGCACAAGAGCGGGGCGCGCTGATGTGCGATAGAGGCGTGGAAAGGCATTTTGAGGGCGGAGGAAGGCTCCCGAGGGGCGGGGGGACGGGGTCAATGGGTGGAGAGTGGGAGGGGAGAGGCTCCCCGCACAGGAGCGGGGCTGAATTTCGGCAAATAAAATACCACGAGTGAAACCCTCGCGTTAGAGCCGATTTAAAGGGAAGAGAAACCATTTCCGTCAGCAATGTACAGCAAAACCGGGGAAACCTGAAAAACGTGAGCAGTGTGATACATGTGCACAGAACAAAATAGCAAATATAAATTGAAAATGACCACAACAAATTCATAAAAAATTATAATCCAGCTGGGAAACATTGATATTAATGGGCAACCATAAAAAACACTCTCAGGAAAGCTCCAAAAAAAGGAAATGATTTTTGAAAGGGTCTACGCTCCGTAGACCCTTTCAAAAATCATTTCATTTTGTTGGAGCTTTCCTGGGAGTGTTTTTTATGGTGGCCCAGGGATATCACTGTTGCCCAAGTTGGTCATGGGTTTTTGCCCCTTTTTTCGAGGTCATTTTTGAGGCTTATTTGCACTTTTGTCTCCGTACAAGGTAAATGAGCCCACAGTAAAATTGTGCAGAGCAGGCTTTCTGACTCGTGCAGCCAGGATTCCTATCACCAGGGATTGCACTGTCTCTGTGGCTACAGTGTGGTATAACAGACACAGCCAGTGCCTGTAAGACCAGAGGGTCACAGGTTCAAATCCCAGCTGGGACTCCTGCCAACCCAGTCCCCATAGCTTTACCCACCACTAAACAGTGATAGTAAGGACACTCCTTTATTGCAGAGAACATAAGCATGGTTCAAACACCCATATTGTACCCTACACCGCACAAAAACCATAACAATGGGCATTACCTACAGCCGAGTCCCCCAAATGCAGTCCTGGAGTGCCACAACTCAATCAGGTCATATGCTTCTCCAAGATAAGGACATGTCTGCATGTTGGCGGAAGGGTACAGGTGGTGGAGGTGGCAGTGGCTGCAAGCCACAGCACACAGTGGCCTAGGCCTGTGCAGGCTGGCACCATCCACCGCAATAGACAGGCTCTGTCGGATGTACAGTCATGGACTCCCCAGGGAGCACAGCATATCTGTGGCAACACAGTGGTGCAGTGCACAAAGACAGTGTGTGCAAGAACAGAAAGTCTCTGGTTCAAAGGCCAGCTGGGGCCACTGCCAATCCTGTCCACATATTTTTCCCACAACTAAACCATGATAGTAAGGACAAACCTTTATTGCTGAGAACATACACATGGTTAATACGCCTATATTTTACCACACCAAACACAGACACCATAAACAGGCGCATTACCTAGAGCAGAGTCTCCCAAATGCAGTCCTTGAGGGCCCCACACCATTCAGGTTCCATGCTGCCTCTAATAAAGATGCCTGTGCTGCATATCTATGCACCACCCCCATGGTATGCAGATGTAGCTCATGCATATTTATGAGGGACAGCATGAAAACCCGAACAGTGTTTGGAACACCAGGACTGGAGTTGGGAAACTCTGCCTTAAAGCAGCAACCAACAGGGCCAGACACACCCACACACACACCCATAGGCCCCATTGGCCAATGCCTCCTGGAGAAGCAGGACATTGGGCCCTGCCTGTATCTCCCAATACTAGCAGTTGCATACCTTAGCAATGCCACCCTACACCTGGGTATATGGTACACAGCTATCAATTGTTTCCCATGATAACTGGCAGATATCAATTCCTACGTTAAGCACATTTTGCTCATTGAGCTCCACCATAACAATCATTCTGATGTCTGCGGTGTGTGCTGCAGGTGTGGTCTCTGACAGTGTTTACCACCCTGGGGAGTGACCCCCAAAAGTATTGCGTACCATATCCATGCCTGTACTGTGCCCAGGACTGGTGTGGTGGGTATGACTGCTGAACTCCTCTATAGTAGCACAATGCTGGCATAGGTGTGGGGGTGTCTGTCTGTCTATCCAGTGTGTGGTGGCTGCAAACACCTTCCACAGCCCACACTGCCAGCAATGTTGCCAGTATTGGGCTGCCAATGTGCATAATGAGGAGCAAGGTACCATTGGTATAGGCCGGACAGGGTGGCCTGGCCAGGGTGCATCTGCACAGGGCATAGGGCACTGACTGGGACATTTTAGTGCCCGGCCACCACCTACACAGACAGGGTGACCTCAGTATGTTCTGCTGAGAGATCACTCTCACCCTGACTGTGCAGTGACCACAGCATGGCTAGGCACCCCCATAGTGCTATATAGTATTTCTCTTGTGATAGATATGGGTTTCCTTTTGGGGCCCAGTCACTGATTTATCTGTTTGCTGTGTATGCTGACATCCCAGTTCTGGGTGCATGCATCTTCACTGGGAACATGCTCTATGGACTAACTAGCATACTGTTTGCAGCTGGTATGTGTCTTGATGGAGTGGGTTGCAGAGTGCAGTGGCTGATGACTTGCTGCAGGGAAATATCAGACAATGGTGGGGTGCAGCTTACCATATCCAGGCCTAATGTCTGTCTGCTATTGTGTTATGGATGTGTATAGAGCTGCATTGACTGCCCTGTGGGGTGTCTGATCCTTAGCAGGACAGGGATTGATGGTCTCCTCTACTGCCACCTTTGCAGGGAGGTAGAATGTGGATCTAATGATAGGAAGCCCTGTTTGCTGCCTTTGGCCCTGAGGAGGGTGGTGGTGGTGCATAGCCCACCTAGGAGTCCATGGGGGCTACACCTGACTGAAACAGACAGAGATATCCAAGGTGTTTGTACAGAAACTACCTCTCTCACACATTAACACTGCTTTGGACCTCCGGCATGGCCTCTTTCAGCTATGGAAGGTGTTGTGGACCTGATCCTGGGCGCCTCATTGCACCCTCAGTGTGAGCACAGTACCCGCACAATGTGACGGTGTGTTGCTACTCTGTGCCAGCAAAACACACGGTCAGTACCCCCTACCAGGCCGAGGTGCTGTGTGGGTGCACATGGTCACTTCCCCCTACCAGGCCGAGGTGCTGTGGGGGTGCATTGCCCATCTTGTGTTTATATGTGGACAGCTGATTTGCATGTGCAGTGCATCATGGGTATGGGTGGGCTAACCCTATCCTGGTGACCACAGCAGACGGTCTGTGTGGTGACATGCATGCTCTCTGCAGCCAGCCATGGGCTTGCTAGCAGCTATAGAGCTGTAGCCCAATGGTTACTTCACTTTCTGTTGAAGCCAGAGGTCATGGGTTCAAACCCACAGTGGGGTTATTTGATAGGGTTGTCCAGTGCATTATCTTTTTTAAATGTATATAATTTGATGCCAGCAAAAACACCCTCAGCGTACTGTACCCATAAGGTGCATCTGAGGGTGCTTTATAGGGTGCCCTATAGGGCACCTTATGGTTCCCGTCCATATAAGGTGCACTATACATTATCCTGTGGCTCAGCTTATAGGGTGCCCTATAGGGGACATTTTAGGGTGCTGTGGCGGACAGTGCACTTTATAATGTGCCCTATGGAGTGCCTTATATGGTGCCTTATACGGCACCTTCAATTCCGGCATGTGAGGGCGTGTTTGCTGGCAGCAATTAATAAAATAAAAATAAAGTGCTGCAGGAAAAAATATGTACAATGCAAAGCTGATGCCACAGCCAGTCTTATGTATTAGGCACACTGGGGAGCAAACTCATGATCCCTGTATCAGCAGTCAGTGCCTTAACCATTGTGCTCCACTGCTGCTTCTTCTTGCTTGTCAGCGCACCTACTTATGCCTTTCATTCCTTAAACTGCACAGTGCTGCCATAAAAAACAGTACTCTGACCTTGCGGTACCTCATACGGCACCCTCTAAAGCGCCCTATAAGCAACATTCTAGGGTGCCTTGGCTGACAGTGCACTTTAAAATGTGCCTTATAGGGCGCCTTATGTTAACATGCTTAGAGAGTGCGTTTGCTATTAATGATAATTAAAATAGAAATAAAATGCCTCCTAAAGCAATCTTCCCCATAATATGCAATGCCTCAGCCAGCCTTGTTCATTGGGCACTGTGGGGGATTGAACTCCTGATCCCTGCACCATTGGTTAGTGTCTTAACCATTGTGCTGTGGCTCTGTTCCTGTGCTTGCACTTCAGCGTGCCACCTGATGCCGCCCAATATTAAAAAGCCTCCTAAATCAATAGCATGGGGCCTTATGCTGCCCCATATTAGACTGGCTCCTAAAGTAACACCCCAGCCAGCCTTGTTCATTGAGCACTGTGGGGATTGAGCCCCTGATTTCTGCACCATTGGTAAGTGCCTTAACCATTGTGCTGTGGCTCTGCTCTTTGGCTTGTTTATCAGCGCGCCGCCTTATGCCTCGCCATATTGAAATGCCTCCTAGAAAATCAGCGCGCCGCCTTATGTGGCCCATTATTTCAATGCCTCCTAAAATGATGCTGCAGCCAGCTGTTTTCATTGAGCACTGTGGGGGATTGAAACCCTGATCCCTGCACCATTGGTCAGTGTCTTAACCATTGTGCTGTGGCTCTGCTGCTCTGTGTGCACATCAGTGCACCACTTATACCGTCCAGTATTATAATGCCTCCATAAGCATCAGCGCGCCTCCTTATGCCACCCAGTATTTATGTGCCTCATAAATTAACACATCAGCCAACTGTTTTCATTGGGCACTGTGGGGATTGAACTCCTGATACCTGCACCATTGGTAAGTGCCTTGACCATTGTGCTATGGCTCTGCTCTGCTCTGCTTTGCTGTGTACACATCAGTGCGCCACTTATGCCTCCCGCGCAGCTATCTGATGCTCTAATGTGCGGGGCGCACAAGGGCGCCGCGCACCTTAGCGCATATGTAAATTCTGGATTTTCTTCTTCAGCAGGAAACGCCCACTCCTTATATGGCACCCGCATACTACCGCGGCCCGCACTTTAACGGGGTTTTAGTAAACATACCCCTGTGTCTTCCAATGAAGAATCCCAAACAATATTGTTTATTGTTTATTTCTCCACTTGACATACAGCCTTTAGCCATATATATTCCGTCCAGTTCTAAGAGGATCACAAGCAAATTAATTTACAAATGATTCATACTGTACATAAAACAATTAATTTAAAATTAACAATCAAATTAGTAAAACATTAACCTCTAAATTATTCATCAATAGTCTTCTAAACAGTTAAGAGTACAATGACTACCTGAAAAGGAATAAATAAACAGGCTTCTAGCCTCCCTAGGGAACAAATTAGTTTCCAAAATACACATACACACACACAAACACACATATATATATATATATATATATATATATATAACAGTTAAAGATGACAATCAGATCATGAAAAACAGCATACTCTAATTATTTTTCAAGAATTTCCTAAACAGATAAGTTTACTATGAATGTCTAAAAAAGATAATTAGTCAAACTTCTAACCTCCCCAGGGAGTTCATTCCACACAATAGTTGCCCTGTAATTTAATAATTTATCCAAAGGTCGTTTATGAGTAAAATTCCTGCATGGCTGCAGCATTAAAAATTATTTGTTCCAGACCATGTGGCCTGGAATCTGATAAAAGTTGCACCATCAGTAGCATATAAGCAGGGCTACATCCATTCAAAATCTTAAAAATAAAACATAATTATTTTAAAATTTATCTTTGCAATAATTGGGAGCCAGTGTAATTTAATAAGAAACAGTTTAGCTCTTTCCCATCTATGCCTATGTAAGATCATTTTTACTGTAGTGTTTTCTAGCATTTGTAAGCAAAGATGTTTCCTTGATGAACCTAAATAAGCAATCAAACTGAGATATAATTTCAGCTTGCATCGCAGTTTTTGAATACTCAGACATCAGATATGTTCTAATTTGTGGAAAAAGGTGCAGTTTATAAAAAAAAATTCTTTGTAACCGAGGCAGGTCGGACCCGTTGCCCCATTATGACCACCCCCCCCACACACATACTCCCCCCCATCCCCTAACTCCCAACCCATACCGCCCCCCAAGCCTCAACCACCACCTATTTACATCCCCCCCTCCTTCAACAAAATAGAACAGACTAAATTTGGGAATTAACTGGTCGCAGCTTTATTAACATTCAAACGCTCCAGAACATTTCCATTACAACATAATCTTCTTACTGAACCAACCAGTGAAACGAGCCTTCACCAGCCATGCTATTAGCAAGGTGACCTCATTCCACTTCTGCCGCGGCCGTGCCAGTGGCAACCTTCCTCCTCCCCTTTTACCCGGCATCGCCATATTATTAGCAAAAACCTGCCAGGGGTTAACCGGGTTGGGAGCAACCACTCCCCGCCCCAATTCAAATTTAAGGCTCCGGACCCAGGAAACCTCTGGGATCCCGCGCCCCCACCAGCTAGGACACCCCCTTCATACTCACCATCCTCCCCCATAAAGGGCGGAAGGGTGGGAAGCCCACGCCTCAAGCTCTCTTCTTCCTCACACCGCCGAGCCGCATAAGCTCCTCCTTGCTGTCCATCTCCCCTCGTGTCCCCGCACCTCAGATCACCCATTGGCTCTCTCCACCGCCACTCATCCGAGAGCAAATGGGTTTAAATTAGGCTCCCCCCGTCATCTTGACAATGACGCAGGCCGCGCGCAGGGTCCCAGCACCGGGCTGCACGCCCAGTTACAATCGGCCGTCGGGGACCCTGCACCGTGGCCTCGCAATAACCGAGACAGTTCTGACCCAGTGTTCCCTTATGACCCCAACCCCCCCCCCCCCACATACCCCCCATCCCCTAACCCCCAACCCATACCGCCCCCAAGCCTCAACCACTACCTCTTTACATCCCCCCTCCTTCAACAAAATAGAACAGACTCAATTTGGGAATTAACTGGTCACAGCTTTATTAACATTCAAACGCTCCAGAACATTTCCATTACAACATAATCTTCTTACTGAACCAACCAGCGAAATGAGCCTTCACCAGCCATGCTATTAGCAAGGTGACCTCATTCCGCTTCTGCCGCAGCCGTGCCAGCGGCAACCTTCCCCCCCCCCTTTTACCTGGCCTCGCCATGTTATTAGCAAAAGCCAGCCAGGGGTTATCCGGTTGGGGGCAACCGACCCCCGCCCTATTCAAATTTAAGGCTCCGGACCCCGGAGACCTCCAGGATCCTGCCACCCAGCACAGGAGACTTTAATGTCCCTGTGCCGCTCCCCCAAAAACAAGCTGTGACCAGCAAGCCTCCCGCTGCACAATCCATTCCAAAGCCTCCTGCCAATCATTGAGCAGCAAGTCCACACCCACCAGGGATAAGTGCACCCCATCTTGCCGATACAATTTATTTATTTATTTATTTATTTTATTTCTCTTATATACCGCACTCTTCAATATCAGTGCGGTTTACATGGAACAATTATGTTTTACGGTGGGTTAACCGTAAAACTACAGATAAACAGGTAACTCAACTTGGATGGTCAAAAATTAATTTAAACTATTTACATATACTTAAACATAGTATTATTTACATGATATAGATTATATGAGAGAACATAGCATTATATTGGATGCAGGGCTAATTTTGGGAAGGTCAGGATGGTGCATCTTCATTTGGGTAATATTGGGTAATAACAATCCCCCACAATCAACCTCCACCCAAGAGTGCAAAATTTGATATCCCCCATGGTCGCAGACCCAACGCCCAATCTGCCGATTAATCTTCGTCAGTCCGCGAGACCAACGCCGCTGATGCCGGCATGCAGGCCTTGGAATGATATCTGACCATAACAAAATAACATCTTGAAACATCAGAATAACCTCCTCCAAGTCCTTCTTTGCTGCTCTAATCAATTGTCTACAAGACCAGGAGACCAAGTCGTTACCGCCTAAGTGCAGCAGTATCACTGAAGGCTCACACCTCACTCGCCGATGGTACCGAAGCAAAGGCAACAGCTGAGGCCAACGCAGACCACGCTCACCCAGCCATAGGACGTATACTACCTCTGGGTCGATACCCAAATTAAGCCCCAATGGCCGCACTGTCACCTGCAGACCTGACCAGTGAACAATGAATATCCAATCATCCAACAGTCGTGCGGCCACTGCCCAACATATGAAAGAAAAAAGAAGAAGTTAGCCATTTGTACAGCTACCTCTCCACTCATAAATGCACATAACCCAAGAAGGCCCGAGAACGCCATCTTCCAATGCGCTGTATCTTCCCCTCTGGCAGCCCCACTGCTGCTGCACTGGTTGCCACCCCAATACGGAAGGAATGAGGAGCAAACTGGCAAGGATCCTCACCTATAAGCTGCAAGACCATCCGAAGCACTGCAGCCACTTGGAAACGCGTCACCCAGCGCAAATCCTTATGTAGGAAAAACAATCCATCCCATACCGGGCGCACCAGCAGATACTCCCGCAATGCAGCCATAGGGCATGTATGAAGGGAAACAACCTTCTTCAGTACCACCCACAATCCTTTGCCCAGCTGATCTGTTTTAGATCTGGCCAGCCTTACCCTCAACTGCCCCTCCCCGACCTGCACATGTCCCCTCAACAGGCCACCCCTGCCTGTGGAACGTCCTGAGCTTGACACCAACTCCCCCATCTGAAAAGCACTGAAAAACACTGAACAGAAAACCTCCCTAAAAAGTGTGGCTTCGTAACGTGATGCCGCTACTCTGGGTAACACCATCCAAATCTTAACAAGCAACTCGTGCGTAATTGGCCGCCTAGTATCGCCCGGGGTTGGACAGGATCGCTCCCAACCATGCAACAGTCTCCGTGCCAAGAACCCTGGAGTCGAGTGGCCCCAACCAGCTGCTCTAGCAAAAAAGGTAAAGCCAGCCAAGTGACTCTGCAACGAAGCCCTGGAAACCCCGGCTCCTTTTGCATAAACTATGTACTGTCCTAACAGCCTGCCAGAGGTGAAACCTGGCTGCCAGCCTTGGGCCTCCAAAAACTTTACCATTTTGAAGCAACCTCGCAGATACGCCGACCATGTTGCTGCAAACACCGAACTTTGCAGCAGATTCACCATCTCCGCTGGCCAACCTGCCATAATTTCTTGGGGACTACCAACCCTTCTGCGTCCGCCTCTGGTGCCAGAGTCTGGAACAGCTCTGACTTGAAATGAGAAAGCGCATCAGCAATTCTATTAGTACAGCCTGATATATGTCTGGTCTTCACAAACACGTTCAGCTGCAAACAAGCTAAAACCATCTCCCTCATCAACTCAGCTACTTGAACAGAATGTGGAGCATAATGGTTCACCATGCTGACCACTGCCTCGTTATCGCACCACCAAACTACCTTGCGATTCCTGAGCTTCTCGGGCCACAATCGTAACACTACAAACATGGGAAACAGTTCCAAGAACGTAATATTGCTAGTCAAATCAGATGCATGCCATGACTGCGGCCAACTATTGGCACACCAAGCTCCTCTGAAGTTAATGCCCAGCCCCGCCCCGCCCCACCTGATGCATCCGTGTACAGCTGTAGATCCGTGCTAGACATCTCTGGCTCCATCATGACCGATGTCCCATTAAAACCTCCCAAAAATTCATCTCACACTCTCAAGTCCGCCTTCATAATCCTGGACACCCTTATGCAATGATGAGGCTTCCGAGCCCCCACGGTAGCTGCTGCCAACTGTCGCAAAAACACACGGCCCATCTGTATGACTCGGCACGCAAAATTCAAGGAGACAATCAATACTTGCATCTCCCGCAAAGTTAACTTAGTGGAAGCCAAACCGTTAGCCACCAACCCCTGCAGCTTCCTGACCTTCTCCATGGGGAGACGAGCCACCATTTCCAATGAATCCAGCTCCACTCCTAGGAAAGTGATTCTCGTTGCTGGGCCCTCCGTCTTCCCAGCAGCCAACAGCAGACCCCATGCACTGAACATGTCCACAAAGCCTTGCAATAACTGCTGGCACTCAACAGACTGCACCGAACCAACGAAAAAGAAATCATCCAGATAATGGATCACATTCGTGCAGCCGACTCTCAACACCAACGCCCAATGCAAAAAAGAACTAAACTTCTCAAAATAGGCGCAAGAGACGGAGCACCCCATAGGCATGCATTTGTCCACATAGAACTCATTCTCAAAGCAAAAACCTAACAAGTGAAAAGCTGACGGGTGCACCGGCAGCAGGCGAAACGCAGACTCAATGTCCACCTTCATCATCCGAGCTCCCACGCCACATTTCCTAACCAAATCCACGGCCTCATCAAATGATGCATAGCAAACAGAGCACAATTCCCTCGGTATGTGATCATTCACCGATGCTCCTAATGGAAACGACAAGTTGTGGATCAACCAAAACTTCCCCAGTTCTTTCTTAGGCACTACCCCTAGTGGAGAAACCACTAAATCAAATAGCGGCTGCTCCGCGAAAGGGCCTGCGATTCTCCCCAAGCTCAACTGCACTGCCAACTTGCCCCACACCAAAGTTGCAAAATGACACACCGAAGGGGAATTGCGAGTTGTCCTCCCCATCACCGTCCCCTGCACCAGTATAACAAAACCAAACTGAAACCCCTTTTCCAACAACTCTCTGTCCTTCCTCCTTGGATAGTGTCGCAAACACGCCCCCATCACATCCCAATGTAAAGGTGTCGGAGCCAACCCCCACATGTCCCCATTACTTGGGGGCTGGCAAGGGCACACCGGGGGTCCCCTTTTTAATGCATTTCATTGCTGAATGTCCGCCACTGCAAACCCAGCAGGCATGCCGGAACTTACAGTCAGAAAACGGACAAGAGGACTTATTGAATCACCAACAAATGTCACCCCCAGCCCCTCTTCTCACTCTCTGCTGGGGGGGCCCCCTGCCTGAAAGGAACGACCCAACCTAGCCACGTTCCCGGACCCTCCTCTTGCCCCAGCCCCACCCCCCGGAACCCACCCTTACCGACATCTGAGTCAGCCATAAATTGATACCCTGTGTCCCCCATGTCAATGCTTTACTCTCCTCCATCTTGTCCCTAAACCTTTCATCGTAGTTCAACCGCAACCCACCCGTCATGCGTCTGCGCCGCCTCCAAAATGGAATTTGCATATGCCAACAACATTCCATAATCCTCGGGCGCATGCTGACCCCAGACACTCGCCAATCGCAAAAAGGCTCTTGTCCAATTTACCACGCTACACGACACCTTCCTAAGCCGACCCACCTTCTCATCCGCTTTTCTCTTCTTCCTACTCTTGCCCAACCACTTCCTGTCCTCTAATAATCAGAAAATGTCTATATACTGCCGTTTCCTGATCTTCCTATGAAGATTCCTTGGAACCCCTTCCCAAAGCTTGGAGAACGACACCAATGTAGGGATGCCCTTTCCCACAGTGGACTCTGTCGGCACCTTGCCCACCCCTGGACCCAAGCACTCCTGGCCCGAGGAGGATGACGAGGAGCTGGTAGCCAAGGAAGAGGAAGAATCTGAACTGTGATGCCACCTTTGCGATTGCTTCCTCTTGTTCTTTGCCTTAGACACCACACTCTCTTGCGCACTAACCTGCTCAACCCCACCCCCAGGTTGCGCCTGAAACTCACCTCCCACTGCCAAGTCCGCAGCCTGAACCGCCCTCGGAAAGGTCGTAGACTCGCGGACCTCCGCTTCAATCTGCTGCAGCCCACCATCACCTGCAATGCAAGCCTCCATCCCCACCAGGCGCCCCGGTGTTGATGCCACATTCATGTTCTCTGCACCCCGCTGTAGTCCTGTTCCTTGCCCAGACGCTTGAAATGTTGCTGGATCCTGTGAAGGCACAAGAGACAAAGAAGGGGGGCAGGAGGATGCCAAGGGGGTTGCCAAGCCCCCAGCCACTCAGCCCTAGAAGAACCTTCCCACCCCCCCCCCACCCAGTGTTCCCTTGGCACTGGGGCACCAGGTGTCTGAAAACCTCCTTGCACTCCCGACCAGCCCATGAGAAAAGAAAGTCCTTGGCTGCCAAAGTTCGGGGCTCCTAGCCATGGCGTGACCCAACCCCCAACTCCGACTCCTTCACCCCACCCCACCCCACCCAGTCCTTGCCCAGCTACCCCTTCCGCGGAGCTTCCTTTGCTCCCTTCAGCCCCACTATTGCCCTGCCCCTGACTAGGCCTGGCAGTAGTGCTAGCCGAGGGACCACCGGAACCAACATCTAGCACCGCAGCCCAGTCACGCTAGCCTGTGGCCCACCTCGCACACCCCGGACCCCCTAGCCCCCCGTAGTAAAGGCCTCCCCCTGCCTGGCTTTGGCATGGCTACTGCCCTTCCCCTTCCTTTCCCAGCCCCCCTTGTGCTGGCAGCATGCCTACCCGCAGCCCCCCAGCTCATCCGCCCCTCCATATCCGCTGCAGCCACCGCTACCTCCCTGTTGACCCCGTCCAACTGTGGAGGCACCAGCACAAACGCTGTGGCCTGCCCCCTTCTACCGGGCCCTCTAGCCCTCTCCTGCCGGCCCCTCCGAGAAGGCATCACCCACCAGCCTGGAACCTGCTCCCACCACTATGCCCCTGTACTTAATTACGGAATCTACCTCTCCCCCTTTTTTTTTTTTTAAAACACCCCTGCTCTCACAAATTACTTGCCTTCCCTGTGCTCTTCAGTCCCGGGACACCTGCACACCAAGCGCTCCTTCTGCCTTGACTGCCGACCTCCACGGCTCCGACTGCAGCTCGGGGCTTCAAGGCGCCGTCCAATCTTCCACCCGCTCAGGGTGCAAATGCCACCAAACCAGACCATGCCACCGAACAAAGAAAAGTGCCGGCACCATGAATCCCGAAGCCCGCGCCTCAAGACCTCTTCTTCCTCGCACCGCCGAGCCACATAAGCACCTCCTTGCTGCCCTTCACCCATCGTGTCCCCGTGCCTCACATCATCCATTGGCTCTCTCCACTGCCACTCATCCGAGAGCCAATGGGTTTAAATTAGGCTCCCTCCCCCGTCGTCTTGACAATGATGCAGGCCATGCACAGGGTCCCTGCACCGGGCCGCAAGCCCGGTTACAATCGGCCATCGGGGACCCCGCCCCGCGGCCTCGCAATTAGTTAAGGAATCTGTTCATGCATCAATAACATAGAATCTATCATGATCCCTAAGATTCTAATTGATTAACTTAGTGGGCCACTAACATTTGATAACATAGGAACCTCCTTGATATCATGAAAGGCGGTATATAAGAAATGTTAAATAGAGAAAGAAATAAAGAAATAAATAGGAGATGACATTGGGAATTTCATCAGATCATGACCAATTCAAAACAATTTGTTTAATTTAGTATTACTTTTCATTAAATGCAGTCTTATCCAAGATTAAATTTGTTTAAAACAGATAGCTTCGGGGGGGCGGAGCCTGATGTCCAGCGGGATGGTCGCATAACGCTGTGGGTTCTCGTCAGAGACATTCGAGCGATTGCTTTCTGGCATTCAGCGGCCGACCCTCTCTGAAGATGATAGGGATGCGATGGATGAACCCTTCTCTACTTCAGAGATCCAATCTGCCCTAACACGAACAGCCTCGGGCCGTGCCGCAGGGCCCGATGGTCTCCCGACCGAATTCTACAGAACGTTCAGTGCAGATCTAGTTCCCTATTTAAAACTCTATTTTACTGCCCTTGCGGTAGATACATCCTCTTTGGGATCCTTTTCTGCAGCTAATATGGTAGTCTTTGAGAAAGAAGGCAGAGACCCGCTACTAACCGCCAACTACCGTCCAATCTCCCTACTTAATGCCGATTATAAGATCTTCGCAACGATCTTGGCCACCCGGCTATCTGACAGGATGGCCACCCTAATTCACCCCGACCAATGCGGTTTTATACCCGGCAGATCAACTGCTGACAATGCTCGGACCTTGTGCCATGTGCTGTCCAGTGCTGCCAATCTAGATCTTCCATGGGTGGGTCTTTCCCTGGATGCCGAAAAAGCCTTTGATCGTCTAGAATGGCCTTTTCTTATTTGCAGTTCTCCGATGGTATGGCTTTGGGGAGGGCTTCCTCCGATATCTCCAAGTCATGTATACTCAACCCGTCGCCAGTATTTGTGTTAATGCCATCAAGTCTCAGCCATTTAATCTCCAAAGAGGCACGCGTCAAGGTTGCCCCCTATCACCAATGCTCTTTGATCTAGCTCTTGAACCCCTAGCCCTCCTTATTAGACAATCCGCACGTATTCGAGGTGTCCCCTTCAGTCGTAGGGAGATTAAACTATCTGCATATGCAGATGACCTTATGCTTTTCGTATCCCTCGACTCGGTTCCAGCTGTCTTGGATCTAATTGACGGATACTCACAATTATCGGGCTATAAAATTAACTGGACCAAATCTGTAGCATTCCCACTGAACCGCTGGGTACATGAGGCTGATATGCAGGCCTTTCCCTTCCTTTGGCAATCCCGCATGGTGAAGTATCTTGGGGTCCATTACTGTTCTCCTTTAGAAGACACTATTAGTTTTAATGCCAAAGAGGTAGTCTCCAAGGTCCGTGAGCTCACGAATCGTTGGTCTCCCTTATCTCTAACATGGTGGGGTCGCTTAGAAAACTGTGAAAATGATGATAGTCCCCAAAGTGAATTACATTTTAGAAATGTTGCCATGCTTACTCCCGCTACATACTTATAAAGATATTGAGGGCCTTCTCGTCCGTTATCTCTGGCAGGGCAAGCCACCAAGGATAGCTAAACAAAAATTACAGTCTGCAAAGGAAAGAGGGGGTACCAGATTTCCTGATTTTCTAAGATATCATCAAGCCTTCCTACTTAAGCAAGGTGCCCGATGGCTAGATACCTCAACAGACAGCAGACCAGTTTGGCTGACATAGAAGAGGAGCTTAGTAGCCCAATTCCGTTGACCCATCTCCCCGGCATGTCCTATCAAGTAGACACCCGCCATCCACCAATGATTGTCGATACTCTTGCGGCCTTTAATACTCTCATTCTCTCACTGGGCCCGAACGTATGTCCTCCGGACGGACTCCCGCTATGGAATAACCCCAGAATTCAAGTCCTACATAGAACTATAGCATGGAAACCCTGGTACTCAAGGGGGATCTGGACACCCCAACAGCTTTTCTCTCCGCAGCTTGTTGGAAAACCTTTTCTGATTTACAAAAGGAATTTGCGTTACCAGCGAAACACTACTTTCAATTGATGCAGCTTCAACACTGCCTCAAAAGTGCTCGAATCATGCCGCCCTCTGTCCCTACTGAGGACGGGCTATTAGAGATAGTTCACTCTATTGGTAGTACGCATGGGGTAGCCTCTAACTTTTATAAAATATTATGTCAGGGTACAGACACGGCCATTTTTAGAGCCCAACAAGCCTGGGAGCGCGAACTGCAAACTACTTTAACCCCTGTGCAATGGAGCGTTTTCTGGAGCAAAGTAGTGCGGGTCTCCCGGTCTGCCTCAGTTACCCAAACTCTCTTCTTCTTTGCACACAGATGCTTTTATACCCCAGAAAAAATAGCCAAATGGAACACAAATGCTAGGGACCAGTGTTGGTCTTGTCATACTGCTGTGGGAACCCTCGCTCATGTTATTTATGAATGTCCTCAACTACAGGTTTATTGGGGGCGGGTCTGGGGTCGTATTCAGTTTATCTTACACCTTCACGAACCTCTCTCTTGGAAGATCGTGGGACTCCGCTCTGTGGCGGAGATCCCCTCTCTTCCTAAGAAGGGTCACTTTCTCCTTGATTTCATGCTGGGTATTGCCATATGCTTAATCACGAGGAATTGGAAGGATAGCTCTCGACTTACTGTCAATGAATGGTGGAACCTTGTCTGCTTATATAGTAAATATGAGCAGATACCTCGGAGAGCTATTCCCCATGCCCAACCTCACTCTCGCTTGTCTAAATGGCAGATGCTTAATGATTATGTACAATCTGCTCATTGCTCCAACATGCCTGTTTAATGTGCACTCATCATGTTTCCGGTCACCGTTAGATTTGTAACACAATAATGTAAGTACACGCCCGCTTCGGGAATGATTAGTTTTCTAGAGAAGAAGCAGGGGGGAGGGGGTGGTAGGGGTTTACTTTGGTGTATGTATTACATTTTGTATTTGTCTTTTAGCTGTATGTCTTCCTTTTCCTTTGTTGTTATAAAATGAAAATAAAGCATTTAAAACAGATAGCTTCAAATATGTACTCCCTAGATCTTTCTGAAATGGCATGATAACAGTAATATCGTAGGCATAAATAAAACATAGAACAGCCCAGTCTTGCAAGACATCACCCATTGTACTGTACATATTAAACAGAATAGGTGATAAGGGAGATCCCTGGGGAACACATATTTCAATTTCCAAGGTAGAGAGAACAATCTTATTTTTCCATCTTACCCTTAAGGGTCTATTTTGTAAAATTCCTTGCAACCAACCCAATACCACTCTTGAGATACCATTTTCACTTAAGCGCAATAATATGGTATGATCCAGCAGATCAAATGCTGCGGACAGATCCAATTGCATTAGAATGTCACCATCCTTCCCTATAATCTGATGTAATTCAGCTAACAAAGATGACAATATCATCTCAGTATTATGTTGTTTACAAAATGCTGATTGAGAGCTATGAAATAGATCATAATCTTCAGTATATTTCTGAAGTAGAGCTGCCATTAACACTTTACGTAGCTTAATCAAAATAGGAAGATAGCTACAGCTAATTGACTAGAGTTCTCAAATTGCTCTTCAGATATTTTGGAATAAGTGTTAAGACAATCCTAATAGGAAGAGAAAATTCCATCCTTTAGCAATCAACTAATCATTAAAGTCTGCTAGTACATGATCTTATCTGGCACTTCTTTTGGTAAATAACTAGTGATTTTTGAAAATTTGTTTTAAACAATTTTACCACATCTGCAGGAAAAACAGGGGAGAAAGTATCATGCAAGATTTCAGCTCGAATAGAATCTTCACTTTTTATTTCTGTATATAGGGGATGATTTTATAAATTCTATTTGCGCTTTGGAAGTCCGAAAATGGGTATGGAAACCCATTTTAGAAGCTGGCTCTGTGAATATTCCTGGGGTGAGGAATCCAATTCTGAATGGGGGTATGAAGTAGGCATGTCTGGGGTGTTCCCAGAACTTGGACGTCCTCATACAATTTAAGAAATCGGATGTTCCAAGCTGCGTCCAAGCCTATATCGCCTCAAGACATGAAGAGGCATTGGAAATGTGCTTGTTTTGTAAGACAGACATCAGGAGGATGTGAAGAAGGAAGAATGTTTTATGTCTCCTATACTTTTCATGCTGATAACAAACATTGAGGGAGAATCAGGCTCGTGTTTTCATTTCTGCTATGCCACTGGACATCCTTCTTTGCTAGCTTGAATGAGATGGACATCCCCACCCCATGCTTTCCCAAGGAGGAAACCTATGTGGCTGCTGGTATGGACGTATACATTGGAAACATCTATGTTACTAAAATGAGGTGGAAACATAGATGACTCTGGTGTTTCTCAACACATTCTTCCCTGGACAACTCCAATTTGACTTGGGCATCCTTTCTAAAATGCTACTTTAATTGTCTCTACTAACAAACTACCATGAATACTGATTGATGCTATCATTTAGGGGTATGTTTACTAAACTGCGCTCAAGTGCGCGGCGCACAATAGCGTGCGCTAAGGTACCTTAGCACACGCTAATGATGCATATTTGTGCCCCGCACACGTGTGCGCCACACTAAAGTGCCTGCTCATGTGCGTGGCGCGCTGATGTGCGATAAAGGTGTGAAAAGGCTCTCGGAGGGCGGAGGAAGGCTCCCCAGGGGCGGAGAGACGGGGTCAATGGGTGGAGAGTGGGAGGGGAGAGGCTCCCCACACACGAGCGGGGCTGAAATTCAAGCACAAAAATACCGCGTGTGAAAACCTCGCGGTAGAGCCGATTTAAAGGGAAGAGAAACCATTTTTGTCAGCAATGTACAGCAAAACCAGGTAAACCTACAAAAAGTGAGCAGTGTGATACATGTGCATGGAACAAAAGGGCAAATAAACATTAAAAATGAACCCAACAAAATATAAAAAAATCATAAGCAAGCTGTGAAATACTGAGAGTAATGGGAAACATCAAAAATCACTCCCAACAAAGCCCCAAAAAATAAATATGAATTTTAGAAGGGTCTACGCTCCGTCCCCATAACAAGGTGAATGATCCCGTAGTGAAATAACACTGATCAGGGTTTACCTCTCCATTGGACAGGTTACTTATGGTATGCACATGTTCCACAACAGCAGGGCGGACAGGTCGTAATGGGCAACTGGACAGATGCTGGGAAAGGGGATTCAGAGGGCTGCAGGCGGCACATGCTGTGGTGCAGCTGGGGCACAGTGCGGACTAGGCAGATGCCTAGATGGCACTTAGGAATGCTGAAACTGAACATCAGCCAGACAGCAACTGATGAGGGCCCAACATGGGCACGAGAGTGTTTAGCACAGTGTCTAGGGGACAGTACCCAGCAGGTTCCCCCAAGGGCACAGAACATTGGCAGGCAGTGATTGGGGGACGTGCGGACATATATGCAGGCACCCCTACCCCAGAACCCGCACCATAGGCAGCCGCCTACCCGCACACAGGATGGCCTGAGACTACGTACCACCATCACCACCAGCAGAAGGGCATGTCAGCATGGTGGCACAGGGGTACTGGAGGTGAAGGGGGGCAGTGGCAGCTGCCCAGAGCAGACCATGGCCTAGCACTGTGTAGGTGGGTGCAATGCACTGCAACAGACAGGCCCTGCCGGACAAACAGTCATGGTATCATCAGGAAATGCACTGTCTCTGTGGCAACATGGTAGTGCAGTGCACACAACCAGTGTGTTTGGAGACAGAAGGTCACAGGTTCAAGCCCCAGCTGGGGCTCCTGCCAATCCAGTCCCCATATTTTACCCACAACTATATCGTGATAGTAAAGACGAACCTTTATTGCAGAGAACATAAGCATGGCTCAAACACCTCTATTTTACCCTACTGAGCACAGACACCAGAAACATGCACATTACCTAGAGCAGATTCCCCCAAATGCAGTCCTGGAGGGCCACAAATCCTTCAGGGTTTATGCTGTCTCCAATCTAAGGATGGAGCGGTACTGGTGGTGGAGGTGGCAGCAGCTGATGGCAACAGCAGACCATGGTCTAGCCCTGTCCAGGTGGGTGCTGTGCGCTGCAACAAACAGGCCCTGTCGGATGTACAGTCATGGACTCCCCAGGGAATGCAGCATATCTGTGGCAACATGGTGGTGCAGTGCACACAGACAGTGTGTGCAAGAACAGAAAGTCACAGGTTCAAAGCCCAGCTGGGGCTACTGCCAATCCAGTCCACATATTTTTCCCACAATTAAATCGTGATAGTAAGGACAAACCTTTATTGCAGAGAACATACGCATGGTTAATACGCCTATATTTTACCCCAACGAGCACAGACAGCATAAACAGGCGCATTACCTAGAGCAGAGTCTCACAAATGCAGTCCTGGAGGGCCAAACACCATTCAGCCTTCCTCCGCCCTCCGAGAGCCTTTCCACGCCTTTATCGCACATCAGCGCGCCACGCACATGAGCGGGCACTTTAGTGTGGCATGCACATGTGCGGGGCACAAATACGCATCATTAGCATGCGCTAAGGTACCTTAGCGCACGCTATTGTGCGCCGCGCACTTGAGCGCAGTTTAGTAAACATACCACATAGTGGTAAATCTGATGCCTTTAATTATATTCATCACAACCTTCCTGAAAATTGGTTCTATCTTTCATAAGAAAATGTACAATCTTAAATAAAACATCAGTGTTGTTTTGATGATCTTAAACTAATCTGGAATAATAATCCCCTTTTTCATGGATATATATAATCCCCTTTTTCATGTATATATATATTGCTGAATTTGTTCCCTCCATTTCTTTTTCAAATCCGGATTCAAACTCAAGTTCCAATGGCTTTCTAAATGTCTCGGCTCCATTTTCATAATTGCTAAGTCTGTATTAAATGATGAGGATGGATTTACTCTAACTTTTCTTGTTTTACATGGAGCAATCTTGTCTATTGATTCACTTTTTTTCTCCTTCCATATATCTACTATAGCTTTGTGGAAATTTTCAGTTGTCTGGGGTAGATATCCTATAACCTCAGACCATAATCTATTTGTATCAAGTTTTGTTTGAACTATCCTTATCTTCCTCATTCACTTTTATCTTCCTCTTTAGGGCACAATGAATGGTAAACTCAACCAAATAATGATCCGACCAAAGCAATGGGCTGGTCTGGGCATCTTCAATGATTGGGCTACCCCATCTTTTAATAGTAGCAATTAAATAATCCAATTGGTGACTTTGTCCATAGGTACTGCTTAACTGTATTACATTCAAGTTTAAAGTCTTTAGGGTAGCTTGAAAGGATGTTACTTTTATTCAACTTCAAAACGGAGATTAAAATTTTCCAGTATTAGAACATCTACATATGGTAACGTATGGTGCATGACTGCAGACCCTAAATCCTCGCGTACATTTTCTCACTGCTGAGTTGATCTGTAAATCCTTAATATTCTTTAACTATCTGATCTTTCATTAACAAACATTCCACTGACATCATCTCTAATCTAGGAATAGTTATATAATCTATTAATTTACAAGAAAGAAAAGCTTTATGAATCATAGATATCCCTTCTCGTCTATTCAATCTGAGGCAATATAACAGTTTATAGTCTAGTGGACAAAACATATTTACCATAGTTCTTTCATTATCTATCAGTCAAGTTTCAATTCAATTAATTTATTAAAAAGGATTTATTGCATACTGATCATGCATTAAAATAAACATATGGCATTGGAAAGATCTCGAGTCATCTCTGTCCCTTTTTAGGGAATTTAATACCTCGGGCTCTCTAACCAAAATCAGTATGGGCCCGATTCATTCCCAGACGTTGATTCCTTCTGCACGTCCGGTCTGAATTGGACGTACAGAGGGGATCACAATTCTGATCCCGTGGGACTCATCTAGCCCTGCGGGATTAGAAGAGCAAACAGTCCTGCAGTGCAGGACTGTCCCTGGCTAACTCAGTCAAGGATTCAGTGGAGCCATGGCACCATGGTGTCATGTTTCCATGGCACCGTGGCTCCATTGAAGAGCTGTGATGCCGGCTTCTGGAAATGAAAGCTAATTCCCCACAGCCTGACCCCCAATATGGCCTCCTACAGCGAGGGTCGGGCTCCGGGGAAAGTCCTCCGGCCCCGCCTGCCCCATTCACACCCCGGCATTTGAATCAAGTCCTATTCAAGTCCAGGCTAAAAACCCATCTCTCACCATTGTTTTTAGATCTTGATCCCTGTCTTTGGTCCTGTCTAGACTACAAGCTCCATATTTTGCGTTTTCACTTTGTATTATATGTTAACTGTTACTCTGTTACTCTGTGTTTTGTCTCGACTTAACTAGATTGTAAGCTCTGATGAGCAGGGACTGTCTCTTTTATGTCTGTATAGTGCTGCGTATGAATGGTAGCACTATATAAATGATAAATAGTAGTAGTAGTAGTAGTAGTAGAATCGGCCCTGTACATCCAGGACCGGTGACTGCCCAGACTCTGCCCCCGAGCCGCCCCTTCCACGCCCCCATCTAACTTCCCCGTACAACCAGTTGGGAAGTTAGTTGTGGCCGGGTGAAGGCACGAATAGCAGGGATGGATGTCCCATTGGGCCATCCATCCCCACTATTTGTGGCACAGAATAACCCCCTTTGCCTCCATTGAAGAAATTTATCAAATCTATTTCAACCCCTGCCAACTACAGTTTCAATCCCACTAATATCTGTTGACAAAATAGTTCACTAATTTGCACTGGCTCCTATACCTTCCATGTTTCTACAAATTGGACGACCTCCATATAAGCTCTTAATTGCCCTAAATCCCAGCTCCTCTTGTATAAACCTGTTTCCCATAACAATATGCCCTTTCAGTTTTGTCTATTACTTTCACCGAGATGTTCCCATCCTGAGGTATTGTCCTTTCTTGGCAAAGTTAGTTTTCCTAAAGCAGCGATGGCGAACCTATGGCACGCGTGCCAGCTGTGGCACGCGAAGGCCTTGCAGCTGGCACGCGGGAAGGTCCGCATTTAAAAGGTCCCAAATTTAAAAAAAAAAAAAACCAAACAAACCGGCTGCTTCTGCCGCGGCAGCCTCAAGAGCTCTGCCGCGGCAGCCTCAAGAGCTCTGCCGCGGCCCCCCCCCCCCTGCCCGGCAGAGCCTCCCTGCATCATCTACCTTCAAGTCGCAAAACGCGGGCTTCTTTCAGAGCCGCGAGAGTTTCCTTTCTCGCGGCTCTCCCGCGAGAAAGGAAACTCTCGCGGCTCTGAAAGAAGCCCGCGTTTTGCGACTTGAAGGTAGATGATGCAGGGAGGCTCTGCCGGGCAGGGGGGGGGGCCCCGCGGCAGAGCTCTTGAGGCTGCCGCGGCAGAGCTCTTGAGGCTGCCGCGGCAGAAGCAGCCGCTTTGTTTGGGTTTTTTTTTTTTAATTTGGGATGATAGGGGGGAAGGGGGTTTAGGACTGGTAATGGGCTATGGTGGGGAGGCTAAGACTGGAAATGGGCTGATGGGGGGGGGTAGGACTGGTAATTGGCCATGGGGGGGGCTAAGACTGGAAAGGGTCTGATGGGGGGGGGTTAGTACTGGGAATTGGCCAGGATGGGGGGGGTGCTAAGACTGGAAAGGGGCGGATGGGGGGGGTTAGGACTGGTAATTGGCCGGGGGGGGGGGGTAGGACTGGTAATTGGCCGGGGGGGGGTAGGACTGGTAATTGGCCAGGGGGGGGGGTTAGGACTGGTAATTGGCCATGGGGGGGGCTAAGACTGGAAATGGGCTGATGGGGGGGGTAGGACTGGTAATTGGCCGGGGGGGGGTAGGACTGGTAATTGGCCAGGGGGGGGGGGTTAGGACTGGTAATTGGCCAGGGGGGGGGGTTAGGACTGGTAATTGGCCGGGGTTAGGACTGGTAATTGGCCATGGGGGGGGCTAAGACTGGAAATGGGCTGATGGGGGGGGGGGGGGTTAGGAAAATAAATGGGCCAAGGGGGGTGCAAATGCTGGAATTGGGCAGGTGATGGTTATGGTTATGGTGATTTGGGGGGGGGTAGGACTAGTAATGGGCTATGGGGGGGGGCTAAGACTGGAAATGGGCTGATGGGGGGGTTAGGACTGGTAATGGGCTGATGGGGGGGTTAGGACTGGTAATGGGCTATGGGGGGGCTAAGACTGGAAATGGGCTGAGTGGAAGGAGGGCTTGAACTGCAAATAGCTGATGGGATTGGGGCTTGGAATGGAAATGGGTTGTGAGGGGGAGGGAGCTAGGACTGGAAATGGGTGAGGGGGGCTAGGACAGGAAATGGGCTGATGGAGGGGCTAGAATAGGACTGGAAATTGGCTGTTGGGGGGGTGCTAAGATTGGAAATGGGCTGTGGTGGGGGTTTGGATTGAAATGGACTCATGAAGGGGCTAGAACTGGAAGTAGGCTCATGGGGGGCTTGGATTGGAAATGGGCTGAGTGGCGTGGAGCTAGGTTGTGACATGGGCTGATGGTGGGGCTAGGAAAGGACTAGAAATGGGCTCATGGGGGGCTGGGTTTGGAAATGAGCTGATGGAGGGACTCGGATGGGACTGCAAATAGATGGGGGAGCTAGGACTGGAAATGGGCTTATGGGGGGTTAGGACTGGAAGTGGGTTGATGAGGGGGGCTAGGACTGGTATTGGGTTGGGAGGTTGCTAGGACTGGAAATGGGTTGGGGGGCTGCTAGGACTGGAAATGGGCTGATGCAGGGACTAGAAGGGAATGGATGCTGGGTGAGGCTGGAACTAGAAGGGAGCTGGTGTTGGGGGAGGATTAGAATGGGATGGGGCTGGGAGAGTAAAATGGAGAGGGGAAAAATATTTTGTGTGGGAGGGATACAAAATCTACACTTGGCCGGGTATTGGGAGAGTAAGTGGGGATTGAGGATGGAGGGGTAAATTTTGAGTAGATGAAATAGGAATGAGGAAAGAGCAAAAGGAGAAAGATTAGTATGTTAAAGCAGATGTAGAGAGAGAATGGAAAAAAAAAACCCAAGAAGACAGAAGAAAGGACAAATGGACAGCAGATGGAGAGTTAGGAGAAGACACGAAGAAACCAGAAGAAAGTGGCTGGAGCAATTGCAACTGAAAAAAAATGCACAAAAGGTAGAAAAATATCTCTTTATTTTGAATTTATTAACTGGAATATGTCAGCTCTGGGAAATGTGCATCATTAATTTTTGCGCTTTGTTTAGTACAAGAGGAAATTAATTTATAGTTTTATTTCTACAGTGTTGTTGTATATTCCAAGTTTGGCTTTTGGGGTTCCCAGTTTAATTATTGTCTTCCTGTTTTTAAATTGTGATTCCTTGTTTGGTGATGGTCTGTTCTGCATGTGTAACTGAGCTGAGGTATTCTGTTTATATAATTCCTATTTGACATTGCCACTTGTTCTTTCCCCAGTAGGTCATGTATTGTTGTTCTCTGAAATGTATTGGTTTAATATTTGCAGTGTTGCCTTTTGATAGTTAGGGTATGGTGCTTTGTGAGTCCTGGTAGTACTGTTAGGATACGGCGGGTTTGCTATGGGTTCTAAATGGGCAGCGTTTGTAGTAGTTCCTAATGTGCCTGGCGGTTGGTACTGGATTATAGTAATGTAGAAACCTTTTAGTCTTTCTTTATCCATATACTCATTAAGAGGCATGTTTACTAAAAGTTAGTGTATGGTAACATTATGCAAATATTTATGCAAATGAGGCACCTTATGCAAATGAGGCTTTAATGGACGTGCTGGCACTTTGAGGAAATTCTTTGGTTTTGTGCGGCAGTTTGGGCACTCGGGCTCAAAAAGGTTAGCCATCACTGTCCTAAAGTCTAAAACCCTTGATTTTGAATGGATTTTATTAGCCCTAGTCCTAATATTGAACCACATCATCTGCTGATCACTGGATGAGAGATGATTTTCTACTATAACATCAGAAACACTTTCCCCATTGGTAAGCACTAGGTCCAGTATGGCCCCTTCACATGTGGGTTCTATTACCAGTTGCCAGAATAGTTCTTTCTGTGGAGAATCCGGAATCTCCTTACTTCTAGATATCACTGCAGCAGCAATGTGCCAATCAACTTCTGGCATATTGAACTCACCTATCAGTAGCAGATCTTCTTTCATGGCAATACTGTGTATGTCTTCTAGTAAATCTCTGTCCACTTTTTCTCCCTGTGAAGGAGATCTATACTATTTATCACACCAATGCAAATGGATTTCCTGTTCCCTCTTTTTAGTTTAACCCACAGTGTCTCCTCACTCCCTTTTAAACCTTGTAATTCTATAGCTTTAATAGTATTTTTTACATATAGTGCCACTCCTCACCTTTTTCCTACCATCTCCTTGCTGAATGAAGTATAGCCCAGTATAGTTATATCCCAGTCATGGTTGTCCATGAACCATGTCTCTGTAACTGACACTAAATCCAAGTCACCCTCTTCCATTAAAGCATCAGCATCTGGGGTCTTATTTTCCATACTAAAGACATTTATACACACCACTACTCAGCATGTTGCCCCTTTTACCCCTTTCTACAGAGGTATTAATTAATTGATTAATTAATTTATTTGCATTTATATACCACTTTTTCTGGAGATCAAATGTGGTTTACATTACACAACAACAAGGTCAATTACATATAAGAGATCTATAACTATGTACTATGAACAATAAACTTGGGACTTAACCTAGTCCAGTTGTGAAATATGTACAATGAACAGTAAACTTGGAACTAAACTTATAGTCCGATTGTGACCCATTTACAATGAGAGGATGTCTGTGCCTTCTATATGTGTGTGTAGAGCAGCGGTTCTCAACCTGTGGGTCGCGACCCCCATGGGGGTCACCACAGGATTTAGCAGGGGTCGCCTCACTCCAGTTAAAAAAAAAATAAAAAATAGCGCAAGTTGCTGCCACTGCCGAGTCCGCTTCTCAGCAGCGGCAATCTCACTGTCTTCTTTCTTCTGCAGCCACGGCTCCCCATCTCTTAGGAAACCGCGGCTGTGCCTGTGAAAACGTTGCAGAGCCTTCTCATCTCTCGACAGGCTCTGTGAAGCATTTCCCCGCCTACAAAGGAAGTGGTAAACAACTTCCTTTGGAGCCAGGACAATGCTGCATGCTTTGGAGGCGGGACAATGCTGCATGGAGCCCTTTGAGAGACAGAAAGGCTCCGCAACGGCTTCACAGGCACAGCCGCGGTTCCCTACGAGACAGGGAATCGCAACTGCAGAAGAACAGAGCAGTAGCAGGCAGACATAGGGAGAGGGGAGGAGGGGGCAGGGAACCTGCAACGGGGCTGACATGGGGGAGGGAGGGAGGGAGGGGGCTGACATGGATGGAGGGAAGGAGGGGGCTGACATGGAGGGAGGTGGCTGACATGGATGGAGGGAGGGAGGGGGGCTGACATGAAGGGAGGGAGGTGCTGACATGGATAGAGGAGGGGACTGACATGGATGGATGGATGGAGGGAGGGAGGGGGGTCTGACATGGACAAAGGGGAGAGACTGGGGGACATACTGGACAGACGGGATAAATGCTGGACAGAGGGGAGAGACAGTATAGGTTAGGATTATAATGGGCTGCTGGGGGGCTAGCACTGGTAATAGGCAGATCGGGTGGGGGGCTAGGACTGGTAAAGGGTTGATTAGGGAAGGCTAGGACTGGGAATGGACTGATCAATGGGGGTGTTGGGACTGGTAATGGGCTGATAGAGGGGTAGGACTGATAATGGACTGATGGGGGGCTAGCATTGGAAATGAACTGATTAGGGAGGTTAGGACTGGTAAAGGACTAATGGGGGGTAGGACTAGTAATGGGCTGAATAGGGGAGCCTAGCACTGGTAATGGGGTTGAGGGGGGACTAGCACTGGAAGTGAGCTGATTGGGGGGGGGGTCAACTGGAAATGGGCTGATGGAGGGGGGGTAGGACTGGTAATGGGCTGATTAGGGGAGTCTAGCACTAGTAATGGGGTTGAGGGGGGACTAGCACTGGAAGTGAGCTTATTTGTGGGGCTTCAACTGGAAATGGGCTGATGGTGGGGAGGGGAGGATAGAGCTGCTGGCCTTGGAAGAAAACTGGAGGCTAGGGCTACAAATAGGCTGATGCAAGGGGAATGGAGAATGGGACTGGAAGGGAGTGGATGCTGAGAGGGGCTGCCATGGTATTTGGACTAGAAGGGGACTGGAAATAGGCTGATGGAAAGAAGTGAAGAAAACAAAAGAAGAGATAAGAAATGGCAGATGGACCATAGACCACAGAAAGAGAGCAAAGAGAAGACAGGAAAGCAGAAGCCTCAGATCGGGACCAGCACGATCAGAGAATAAATTGGTCAGACAACAAAGGTAGAAAAAATAATTTTTAATAATCATAATCATTTTAAATCAAATATTGTTACTTGTTATTGTGATTAATTATTGTGGTTTAAATAAGTAAATTTTATAAATAAAAACATATTGCAAAGGCCTATAATATATTAATAATTATATATAATTATATTATTATAATTTAACAAATGATTACAGCGACAATGCGTTAATGGTAAAGGAAGAGAGACACATTTTATTTTATCATTGGGGTCACCACAAGTTGACCAATGGTAAAAAGGGTCACGGTACAAAAAAGGTTGAGAACCACTGATATAGAGAGTGTTTTATTTTCGTGTTCAGGGTGTGCAGCATTGCCTGGTCCTGCTCTAATCGCAGCGCATATGTTAGGTGCTTTAGGTGTGGTATTAGTTGGGGTCAGAATTGGGGGTTCCAATATATTTCCAAAATGCTTTTTAAAGAGGTGTGCTTTGAGTTCTTTGCAGAATACAGAGAGATCACTGATTGCTCTTAGTTCGTCCAGTAGTGTGTTCCAGAGTATGAGCACGAAGTGTGAGAATGCTCTGTTGTTAGTGGCTCGAATGGATTTACTGTAGTTTGGAGGGACTGCTAGTTTATTCTGGTTGCATCCTCTTTTTAGTTGTGTCTCTACCTGTTTGTTGATGAGGGAGGTGAGGTAGGATGGGGCTATTTCCCTGATGAGTTTAAATGTAGTCATTAGTGTTTTGTAATTTATTCACTTTGGACTGGTAGCCAGTGTAAATTATATAATATAGGTGTGATGTGTTTGGATATATGGGCCTTCCAGGCTACTCATGCAGCAACATGCTGGGCCATCTGGAGTGTTTTAGGGTCTGTTTAGGCAAACATTGCAGAATGCTATTACAAAAGTCGAGGTGTGGAGTAATTAACGCCTGGAGGTCTGATCTGAAGTCATGGTTGGGGAGTAGTGGTCTTAGATGTTGTAACATTCTGAGTTTAAAGTAGATTTTTTTGGTTGTGAGTTTTATGTGTGTGGACATATTGAGGATCTGATATAAGGTGTTCATCTAGGGGGGCATGCATGTCAACATAGTTCTGGAATTGAATCTGAACTATTTTTTCAATTACTTTGGCCATGAATGGGAGGCTTGATATTTGTCTATATGATGTGGACTTGTTTTTATCTAAGGAATTGTTCTTTGGGATAGGGTGAATCACAGCTTGTTTTAGTGTTGGTGGCATATGTACTTATTTCAGGGATGAGTTAATAATTATGAGTATGAAGGGAGATAGTTCTGCTTTAGTTGCCTTTATCCAGCTAACTGGACATGGGTCAAGACTAGATGTTGTTGTATAGATTTTGATTATTATATTGCTGAGAGCTTCTAGCTTGATCTCTGAGAATGTTGACCAGGTGGAACTAGGTGTAGGGTTGGTATCCAAAGGGGGAGTTGAATCTATAGATGGCAGTTTTAGTTTTCCCTTATAGTTGTTAGCCAGGATTTGGGGTTTGATGGGCGGGTGGGGGGGGGGTTTATATAGTACTCCTTCTTATTATTGTTATTGGAAACTTTGTAGTACTGTAGTATGTTCATATAAAGGGATTGGAGATCGGTGAACTTTGTGATCCTCCATTTACGCTCAGTCTTCCGTAATGTGGTCTTTATCTTTTTTAAGTCTTGGGAGTACCATTCTACTTGATGTTTTTGACTCCTAATTGGTCACAGGGTCTTTGCAATAGCAGCATTTTCTATAGCGTCATTCCAATTGGCTTTGTATCTTCTAAGTCTGTGAGGTCAGAGTTGAGTTGCTGGCGTGTTTCATTTATGAAACTATTCTTTTCAAATGGCTTATATCTTCTAGATGGGGTGTCCTGACTGGTTGCTGATGATGTAGGGATGTGGGATGGTAGTTGAAAGTTTATTAAATGGTGGTCAGACCATGGGATCTGTTGTGTTCGTGGTGTTGAGAGTTGGAAGTGTTCGCAGATTTCATTGGGTATGAAAACTAAGTCTAAAACGTTTCCTCCATTGTGAGTGGGGTCTTTGACTGTTTGGTGGCAGTCCATATCAGTCATGGAATTTAGGAATGCTGTAGCATAGGTGTTATATAATGAGGCTAGGTTGAAGTTGCCTAAAAGGATTAATAGCCTTTTACTTGAAGAGGTGCACACAGATTTAATGAAGATGCCTAGACTGTCAGGGTTCACATTCGGGGTCTGTATATTAGATAGAAGGATAAGTGGTTGCTCACAATGATAAGGATATCTATGTCTTCAACATTATTAGATGTGAGGAGGGGTGCTTTCAGCTCCTCTTTTATGATAATGAGAACCCCTCCACCTTGTTTTGTTGCCCTGGGGCAGTGGAATAAGTTATACTCTGGGGTCCTAAGTTGGTTATCTAGAACAGAGTCTGAATCTAATATCCATGTTTCTGTGATGCAGATGAGGTCAGGGTTGTTATCAGTTACCATGTCATGGATTAAAGGTATTTTATTTCTTACAGATCGTGTATTAGCAAGGTAACAAGTTAGCATCTTTTGGTTAGGTGTGCATAGGATAGGGAGTGTAGTCATCCTGTCTGGTTGGATAATGATTAATCTGTTTGGATTGTATTTAAATCCAGTAGTGGTTTTATATCCCTTAGGAGTGGGGATGTATGGGGTTGGGTTATAAATTATGGGTGTGAAGTACTGCTGTGAGTGAGGGAGGGCATAGCTCTGTATTATGAGGCAGAGGGTAATACATATGCTGTAACAGAGCCAAGGAAGAATTTATTCTCCATGATCAGTAGGAGAGGTTAGAGCTGAGTGGAGTCTAAAGGTGATGGTGTAGACGGCTGTCTACCTCTGTGGAGTTAATGAGAGTAAGCTCCCTAGTTTGTTAGGGTATAGCTATTGATAGGTATAGAAGAGGTCTAGTATCTAGAAGGGATGAACATTCAATACCGGGCATTTAGTGTGAAACATTGATTTTAGAGCATATAGTTTTCCATTGAATAACAGACAGTAATTGCAGTGAGTAGTTATTTTGCTACAACTGGGGTCTCACAAAGGTATGTTTATTATATAGGCTTTTAAGTGGTATGCAATTGCATTATTTACTGTATTAGCTGTTAAGTAGAATGCAATAACAGTATGCAGTTTAGCTTGGAAAAAATGTAGAGACGTTGCTGATAGGGACCATGCCTATCACCACAGTAGTCAGTGTTGTTGTCCTCTTGCTATCTGGGGTGACTCTTCAAGATCTGAGAACCATCCAGAGTTATATTTCATGTAAACAAACTGAGGATGTCAACCAGTCATGTGGGAAAGGGGTTCCTTGTTGAAGCGACGCTGTACTGGTCTTTTGAAGGGCGTCTTCGAGGATGCAGTGTTGGCGATTGTATACCACTGCGGGTACCTTCTTTGACTGCTGGTGCTTTTGCTGGAGGCTTGTTTCATGGATCTGAAAGGGTTCTGTGCATCTAGTGGCAGGAAGGTGTGATGTTTCGCTTTATTCTTCTTACAGTCCATGCCTAAGGGCCCTCTGGTGAGACCTTCACGTGTGGGCCCACCAGGTGTGGGCGCGCCTGAGTTTGCCAGTTTTAAAATGTTTTTCTTTCTGCTTCCTGATTGGTCCAGGTGTGGGGGAGCGGGAGGAGTTCACCTACCCACTCCCTTGAGATGGCGCTGATCAGAAAGAGAGGCTGCTTTTTGAATTCACTGGTTTTAAAATGCTGCTTCCTGATTGGTCCCGGCGTGGGGGAGCGGGAGGTACTCACCTACCCACTTCCCTTGCATCAGCGCTGATCAGGAAGGAAGGAGATTGCTTGCTGAGTTCACCAGTTTTAAAATGCTTTTCTTGTTGCTTCCTGATTGGTCCCAGCGTGGGGGAGTGGGAGGCGTTCACCTACCCGCTCCCTTGTGGCGGCGCTGATCAGAAAGGGAGGTGGCTTGCTGAGTTTGCTGGTTTTAAAATGCTGTTCTTGCTGCTTCCTGATTGGTCTTTCTCGACATTTTCTCTCAACAGGGAGGATTGAAGAGAACATGGCCTGTGCACCTATCTGCTTCACCCTCTGTCAGCTGTGGAGCCCGATACAGGTAGGGACACATCTGGGCTGTCCAGATGGCTCCAAGCAAGACAGGCCCATTTGGACCTGATTATGGACTGTGGGAACAAAATGTTCCTGCAGTAATCAGAATTGGGCCTGAGGATGACCCGGTGTGCCCCTGTCGCCTGCATGGATGTCCTCCTTGCAGGCGCTCCTCGACTACCGTGGCCTTGGCCCCCCTTTTCCCTGCCACCTGATCCACAGCTAACCTGCTGTGGCCTGGATTGGGTGATGGGGACTCCCCTTTGCACCTGGCCCCTTCCCAGGGGGGATCCCCAGGCCCAATTGCCGGTTTTGTACTGCTTATTCCATCTTTGAGGTGAAGTAAGCAGTACGTCCCCAAGTGCCTGGCAGGACGTAGAGGGTCATGACCTGAATCGGCCCTGTATGTCCTGCCAGGCTGGTTCGCTCCTGCTTCGCCCTGATCCTGCCCCCTCCTGTCCCTCACCGGTTCTCCCCATCCTGATGCGCAGGACATACAGGGAGGAGCCGGAGGGGGAATCAAGCCCGGATGGCTTGCGGGGCTGCATGTCCCACTGGGATGTGCAGCCCTACAACCCACGTCCCAGAATTGGACCCGTGAAGTTACTCTTGATAAGCTCGGAGGGATACCTAGAAGTATCATTTGTGCTGACATGGATGAACAACATCAGATAATAATTATTAGGCTTAATGAGTTTCAACAAACTCACAGTAACATCTTGGATTTTGGCACCTGGCAGACAGCACACCTTCCTGGACATCAAGTCTGATCAGCAGATGGATGCCTCAGAACCCCTCAGAAGAGAGTCACCAACCACTACTATCCTTCGCTTCCTTGTGGTCACTGATTCCGTAACTTTGGGATACTTGAGCTGTGTTTTTTTCCCTTTCTTGTGATGCTTTCACTCCTCCACTTCAAGGGCTGCATACTGGTTCTTCAATTTGAGGATTGGAGGAGTTGGATTGTCGATTCTTCAGGCTCTGGTGATTCGTGTCCAACTCTCTTCATTCTCTAGCATACCATCTTCCCCCTGTCAGAGAGCTTGCATACTCCAAGAAGCATCTCATCAATGTACTTCTTTCTGTCTCAAATACTTCTCAGCTTACTACCTTTTCTCTGAGCTCCTACACTTGTTTCATGAGGGCTTCAGCTTGCAGGCATCTTGCACATGGAACCAGTCCTTTGACTAGCATTGGGTTGTCTGTCTGTATGGAGGCAGAAGTTGTAAAGGAGGCAACAGATTTGGTAATACAATTTGCCCCAGCTATTATTCAATTGGTGGAGTTTTGGTACCTGATAAACTAAACAAGAGAGAGCAGACTGATATGCAGATAATTCTTCCAGTCCTCTGCTGCTGGGGAGAGTGTGGATCTGTGGCAGTTCTTGCCTGGTTGACTTGCGGTGACCTCTTTAGTCCTCTTCTGGAGCTGCTGGGATGGATATACAGATGAGACTTTACTTTTCACTTTATAAAATAGGTATAAAATATCCATGTTAAAACACATGTAAATCTAGCTGACCCCTTAAAAGATTGTCCTATAAATGCTCTCTTATGCCATTTTAACTTTCTAAAACAGGAATAAATAATAAATGTTTTTCCTGAGAACACAAAAATCTTCTGGGGATATATTCCGACAACTGATCCAATAGATATTCAGGCCTCCTATTCCTTACTATTTTATATGTAATTACCATGAATTTAAAAATTGCTTGTTCTTTAATAGGTAGCTAGTGTAACCTAGTTAGGGTGGGTTTTACTCTTTCACACTTGTTATGCCCTAGACCAGCGATGGCGAACCTATGGCACGCGTGCCAGCTGTGGCACGCGAAGGCCTTGCAGCTGGCACGCGGGAAGGTCCGCATTTAAAAGGTCCCAAATTTAAAAAAAAAAAAAAACAAACAAACCGGCTGCTTCTGCCGCGGCAGCCTCAAGAGCTCTGCCGCGGCAGCCTCAAGAGCTCTGCCGCGGCAGCCTCAAGAGCTCTGCCGCGGCAGCCTCAAGAGCTCTGCCGCGGCCCCCCCCCCCCCCTGCCCGGCAGAGCCTCCCTGCATCATCTACCTTCAAGTCGCAAAACGCGGGCTTCTTTCAGAGCCGCGAGAGTTTCCTTTCTCGCGGCTCTCCCGCGAGAAAGGAAACTCTCGCGGCTCTGAAAGAAGCCCGCGTTTTGCGACTTGAAGGTAGATGATGCAGGGAGGCTCTGCCGGGCAGGGGGGGGGGCCCCGCGGCAGAGCTCTTGAGGCTGCCGCGGCAGAGCTCTTGAGGCTGCCGCGGCAGACGCAGCCGCTTTGTTTGGGTTTTTTTTTTTTTAATTTGGGATGATAGGGGGGAAGGGGGTTTAGGACTGGTAATGGGCTATGGTGGGGAGGCTAAGACTGGAAATGGGCGGATGGGGGGGGGTAGGACTGGTAATTGGCCATGGGGGGGGCTAAGACTGCAAAGGGGCTGATGGGGGGGCGTTAGGACAGGAAATTGCCCATGATGGGGGGGGGGTGCTAAGACTGGAAAGGGGCTGATGGGGGGGGGTTAGGACTGGTAAGTGGCCGGGGGGGGGGGGTAGGACTGGTAATTGGCCGGGGGGGGGGGTAGGACTGGTAATTTGGCCAGGGGGGGGTTGTAGGACTGGTAATTGGCCAGGGGGGGGGTTAGGACTGGTAATTGGCCATGGGGGGGGGCTAAGACTGGAAAAGGGGCTGATGGGGGGGGTTAGGACTGGTAATTGGCCAGGGGGGGGGGTTTAGGACTGGTAATTGGCCGGGGGGGGGTAGGACTGGTAATTGGCGGGGGGGGGGGGGTAGGACTGGAATTGGCCAGGGGGGGGGGGGTTAGGACTGGTAATTGGCCAGGGGGGGGGGGTTAGGACTGGTAATTGGCCGGGTTAGGACTGGTAATTGGCCATGGGGGGGGCTAAGACTGGAAATGGGCTGATGGGGGGGGGGGTTAGGACTGGTAATGGGCCCGGGGGGGTGCTAAGGCTGGAAAGTGGGCTGGTGATGGTGATGGTGATGGTGATTTGGGGGGGGGGTAGGACTAGTAATGGGCTATGGGGGGGGGCTAAGACTGGAAATGGTCTGATGGGGGGGTTAGGACTGGTAATGGGCTGATGGGGGGGTTAGGACTGGTAATGGGCTATGGGGGGGGCTAAGACTGGAAATGGCTGAGTGGAAGGAGGGGCTTGAACTGCCAAATAGCTGATGGGATGGGGCTTGGAATGGAAATGGGTTGTGAGGGGGAGGGAGAGCTAGGACTGGAAATGGGTGAGGGGGGCTAGGACAGGAAATGGGCTGATGGAGGGGCTAGAATAGGACTGGAAAATTGGCTGTTGGGGGGGTGCTAAGATTGGAAATGGGCTGTGGTGGGGGTTTGGATTGAAATGGACTCATGAAGGGGCTAGAACTGGAAGTAGGCTCATGGGGGGCTTGGATTGGAAATGGGCTGAGTGGAGGGGAGCTAGGATTTGACATGGGCTGATGGTGGGGCTAGGAAAGGACTAGAAATGGGCTCATGGGGGGCTGGGTTTGGAAATGAGCTGATGGAGGGACTCGGATGGGACTGCAAATAGATGGGGGAGCTAGGACTGGAAATGGGCTTATGGGGGGTTAGGACTGGAAGTGGGTTGATGAGGGGGGGCCAGGACTGGTATTGGGTTGGGAGGTTGCTAGGACTGGAAATGGGTTGGGGGGCTGCTAGGACTGGAAATGGGCTGATGCAGGGACTAGAAGGGAATGGATGCTGGGTGAGGCTGGAACTAGAAGGGAGCTGGTGTTGGGGGAGGATTAGAATGGGATGGGGCTGGGAGAGTAAAATGGAGAGGGGAAAAATATTTTGTGTGGGAGGGATAAAAAATCTACAATTGGCCGGGTATTGGGAGAGTAAGTGGGGATTGAGGATGGAGGGGTAATTTTGAGTAGATGAAATAGGAATGAGGAAAGAGCAAAAGGAGAAAGATTAGTATGTTAAAGCAGATGTAGAGAGAGTATGGAAAAAAAAACCCCAAGAAGACAGAAGAAAGGACAAATGGACAGCAGATGGAGAGTTAGGAGAAGACACGAAGAAACCAGAAGAAAGTGGCTGGAGCAATTGCAACTGAAAAAAAATGCACAAAAGGTAGAAAAATATCTCTTTATTTTGAATTTATTAACTGGAATATGTCAGCTCTGGGAAATGTGCATCATTAATTTTTGCGCTTTGTTTAGTACAAGAGGAAATTAATTTATAGTTTTATTTCTACAGTGTTGTTGTATATTCCAAGTTTGGCTTTTGGGGTTCCCAGTTTAATTATTGTCTTCCTGTTTTAAATTGTGATTCCTTGTTTGGTGATGGTCTGTTCTGCATGTGTAAACTGAGCTGAGGTATTCTGTTTATATAATTCCTATTTGACATTCCCACATGTTCTTTCCCCAGTAGGTCATGTATTGTTGTTCTCTGAAATGTATTGGTTTAATATTTGCAGTGTTGACTTTTGATAGTTAGGGTATGGTGCTTTGTGAGTCATGGTAGTACTGTTAGGATACGGCGGGTTTGCTATGGGTTCTAAAGGGCAGCGTTTTGTAGTAGTTCCTAATGTGCCTGGCGGTTGGTACTGGATTATAGTAATGTAGAAACCTTTTAGTCTTTCTTTATCCATATACTCATTAAGAGGCATGTTTACTAAAAGTTAGTGTATGGTAACATTATGCAAATATTTATGCAAATGAGGCACCTTATGCAAATGAGGCTTTAATGGACGTGCTGGCACTTTGAGGAAATTCTTTGGTTTTGTGCGGCAGTTTGGGCACTCGGGCTCAAAAAGGTTAGCCATCACTGCCCTAGACCAATTTAGAATGATATATTCTGTGTAATTGGAAACATATTATATTGTTAAGGAGTCCCTCACACAAAACATAACAATAATCCAATATACTTCCTTCTAATACCTGCATCACTATATTTAAAGCATTCTGTTTCAAATAATGATGCAACTTTTGAATCAACCTTTAGGTTAAAATAAACATTCTGCCAGACTAGTGATAACTGCTTCTGCCCCCCCCCCCCTCAATTTCTAGTACTATACCTAAACCCTTATAAATTTGACATCCACCTTAGGCCTTATTCTTCATTCATCTATATTACTTCCCCAAAAACATAGCCAAACTGTTTTCCCACATTCCACACTAAACCATTGACTTTCAACAATGCTTTTACCTCCTTCAAAATACTCTATAATTGATTGCTTTGCTTAAGCCCATCATTTTATACAGGTAACAACAATCACATGCCATCTGCTTATCTGCAGAACGATAGGCTCCCTGCTCTCCTGATCTGGATCCAGCTAACCAAACATGCATGTTCACATTATCCCCCCCCCCCCACCCCAAACCAAAGTGGAGGTGTAGCCTAATGGTTAGAGCAGTGGTCTCTGACCAACCAGATCAGGGTTTGAATTCCACTTGAGCTCCTTATGGCCTCAGGCAAGCCACTTAACTTTCCATTCTCTCAGATACAAACTTAGGGGTATGTTTACTAAATTGCGGTAAGGTGATTCGTGTTAGGATCCGCGGCAATGATACGGATGCCCATATAAGGCAACCTGTCAGCTAACGCGTGTTACAAGGCGCCGGTACCGTGCGGTACAAGATGCGGTATGCTACCGTGCGTGAAAAGGCACCATATAGAAATAGGACATAGAGGAAAGGCAATGAACAGGGGAATAAAGGAGGGAGAGCAGGCAGCTACTGGATCTGCTATATATGCGGGCATCCCATGTAGCTGCCTGGACCATTGACAAACTTGTTGGGGGCAAGTGTACCATGGCACAGGGTGCTGGCAATGTAATGTACTGGAAAGACAGTCGGTGGCAGATGATGGGAATACGTGTCCGTCAGTGGAGGCAGAGGTGGCAGGAGAGGTATAATGATGGGTGGACAGAGGAGTGGTGCTGCCAAGCAGATCAGGCACAGGCAGGGCAAGCACGAAGAGGCACAATGCAGGAAAGGGTACTAGTGCAGGACATGGGGTGGCAGCCTGCATAGGAGGACAGGACCCTACACAGCTGACTGATGCAGGTAGATGGACTGAAGGATTGTCAGAAACTGTGGTGAGGGTATAATGGGCTGGCAGCACGGATCTGCAAAGATATGACTGTTACAGGAATGACAAATAGGTGTGTAGGACAGGCACAAAAAAGGAGTACAAAGAGAAATTAAACCCATGACCACTGGTTGGGAAGTCAGTGTACTAACCAGTGTACTACACCTCTATTGCTCTTATGACAACAATGGTATATCAAAAAAGATTCCTAAGCTCTATCACTTCATGGACAATGTGCCATATGTATCATTTCAAAATAATTGAATCAGTTCAGTTATAAAGGAGTGACATATAGACTTAAAGGCAGCACCACATGTGATTCATCCTATGTGATATATGCTATTCTTTGCCCGTGTGGCTTGCTTTATATAGGGAAGACAATTCGAAAATTTAGAATCCGCATGAAGGAGCATGAAAGTAGAATCCGATGCAAAAAGGTGGAAGCCCCTATAGTAACCCATTGTATAACCTATGGACATAGTTTTACACACCTAAGTTGTTGGTGCATTGAACAAATTCAAATTGGGTCACGGGGCAAAACGAGAGAGCAGACCTTATTGGAGAGAGAACAACGCTGGATTTACCGACTAGGGACGGTTCATCCAGCAGGTTTGAATGCAATGATTGAATGGGGAGCATGTCTTTAGGAATTGAAGTTAATAGAGAAAAAAAGAAAAAGAGAAAAATAGAGAAAGGTGTGATAAAATAATGGAACCAACATTAGAAATAGTATTTTTAAAATTTGTTATGAAGAAACTTGCTCATGTGACGTGTTAAGTGGTTGGTGGGAGGAGTTCAACGACGGGGGAGTTAAAATGGCTAAGGCTAACCTCCAGAGCCGCATGCGCGGCGTTTTGCAACTAAGAGCAGTTCCCTCAAGGGAATAACGGTTTGTTCATTTCACGCGGGCAGCATGATTTACTAAAGGTAATTCGATTTAAGATTTTCAATGGGGAGTGAGATGATTCATAAAGTTTATACAAGGTGTGTGAAATTCAATAGTTTTTACTATGGCAGGATCTTTGTTTTTGTTTTTTGATACAGCAATAAAAAATTGATGGTCCTCTGAAGAACCATAATTGAGAAACAAAAAAAAAAATAATGAAGTGATAGAGCTTAGGAATCTTTTTTGATATACCATTGGAAGTTTTGGCTCTGATACAAGACCATAAAGCTTTCTTATGACAACAATGGCTGGCTACAGAAAGACTGCAGGTCACTGCACAAACTATCTGCAATGTGTGCCAGGATAGGGGAACACCACCATTACCCATGATGCAAAGCACATGCAGAACAACAGTCCACAGCTGATCACCAAATGGAGTATGCACATCTCCAGTATCTCATCTTGGTAAGAAGATCTGACAGTGCATGATACTGGCACAGAGTAGCCACAGACCATGCCAGTGTGCAAGTCCTGTGCCCACCCTGAGGGTTAGGGTGGGTGCCCAGCACCAGATCCACAGTACAGTACATATGGTGCTAGAAGTAGGACCTGCAGTACATCCCCATCGCCACAAGTGTGTGGCAGGTGTTGCCTGCAGTGCAACCTACAGTACTACCATGTCCACTTGTATTCCCAGATCACCTCTGGCCCCATGGGACCAGTAATCACCCAGAAGAGTGCCTGCCCAATGGTACAGTGTGGGTGCCATGGGCACAAGTTATCAGGGCAGGAGGTTCATGTAGCACTGCCTCTACAGGTCAGAGTGGTATACATGTGGGGAACAGGTGTCTGAGGCCTGCTGAATGAGGACAGCCCACCAGGGCAGGTGGACCAGAGCCATACCTGTGTCTGGGAAGTGGCAAACCAGCAATAATGCAGGGGGGTAGGCCACGGAGGCCTCATCTGCCCTACTCCACCATCTGCACTTCACCAGCAGGTGGCGTAGTCAGTCCACACTGCTCTACAGGGTGTTCCAACCATGCACAGACTAACTGTATATGGTTCAACAGCCAGTCCATAGTGCATGCTCACAAAGCAACCCTGTGCACCCAGAGATAGGATGTACAACACAGACATCAAGCAGGCAGTGCAGGGATTGGGCTAACACACAGGTATCACTGGAAACAACTAATACAGGGCACTATGTGGGAACATAGACATGGCATGGTCACTGCTTGGTCAGAGTGAGAGTGACCTTGCTAACTGTCATGCTTTGACCCCCTGTCCATGCAGGTAGTGGTCGGGCACCACAGTGTCCCAGCCATTGCCCCATGCCCTGTGCAAATGCAACCTGCACAGTCCGCCCTGTCCGGGCCATACCCACAATACTTTGCTCCTCATTATGCACATTGGCAGGCTGACGCTGGTAACAGTGTAAGTATTGTGGGCTCAGTGAAGAGTAGGCAGACACAAAACACTGGATAGACATACACACACTCCACCACCTATTACAGCATTGTGCAATGATGGAGGTGGTTAGCAACCCTGCCAGCCACACTGGTCCTGCTCACAGTGCCGACATAGCTAAACTGTGCAGGGGGTAGTGGTAGTGTTCTGGTGGGAACTGCAGCTCCGTGCTGGGACCAACAGCCTGCCTCTCCATGAAGCGTTGGATAGTGGGGCCTGTGTGAGTGGGTGTTTGTACCCCTGTGCACCGCTGCATTGGGGATTGCACATGTTGATGTTGTGGCTGCATTGTGGGGTAAAATAGAGGGAGATGCTCTGCAGGATCCACAGCTGGGGCTTGGGTCTGTGACCCTCTACTCCTGGACACACTGGCTGTGTGTACTGCGCCACACTGTTGCCACAGCAGCATAGTGGTCCCTGGGGCTGCCCTTACTTTCCTCAGCCAGTCCTTTTCTGTTGCACTGCACACCACGTACTGGTGCAGGGCATGGCCTAGGTCCAATGCAGGCGGGCACCACTGCTCCCACCAGCACAGACACTCCCCCCTGCCATGCCACCATGACCATATGCTGTCGGTACTAGTGGTGCGCAGTCCCAGGCCATACAGGGTGCAGGTAGGCAGGTGCCTAGGGTGTGGGGTGTGGGGTACGGGTACCTACATGGACATCCACGCTTTCCCCAGCACTGCCTGCCAGTGTTATGTGCCCTTTGGGGTACCCGCTGGGTACTGTCCCCTGGATGGGACACTGTGTGACCCAGACTCGTGAGCATGTCTGCCCTTGGTCAGTTGCTGTCTTGCTGATCTCCACTTTCTGCATTCCTAAGTGCCACGTAGGCATCCTGCCTAATCCACCCTGTGCCCCAGCAGCCCCACTGTAGTGTCCCACCTGCGGCTCCTTATGCCCCATTTGCAACATCACCATAATGCCCTATCATACCTGGGCACTATGCTATTGCTGCACATGTAGCACTACTATCACATTTCTTGGCTGCCCTGCCTCTGCTGTACATTGCTGACACTGAAATGGTTTCTCTCCCCTGCAAATGTGCCTGTAACGGCAGGTTTTCACTCGCGTTAGTTTTCAGCCCTTCAGATCCCCGCGTTGGTGTAGCAGGCGCCTCTCCCTGCCCACTCCCTGCCCATTGACCCCCATCTCTCTGCCCTCTCTCCACCCTCTTTAGGGCTTAACGCGGCCATGGACGCTAACGCACGGCATGTAACGTTAGCGCGCAGCATGTAATGTTTTTTTTTTTTAAATCTTTATTTTTGTTTTATAACAACAAAGGAAAGGAAGACATACAGCTAAAAGACAGATACATACATTGAATGAGATACATACACCAAAGTAAACCCCAACCACCCCCCTCCCCCCTGCTTCTTCTCTAGAATAATAATCATTACCGAAAAGGGCATGTACGGGCATTATTGTGGTGCAAAGCCAAACGGGGATAGGAAACATGATGAGGGTAGATTAAACAGAAAGGTCGGATCAATGAGCATTTTGTACATAATCATTGATCATCTGCCATTTAGACAGGCGAGAGTTATTTTGGGTATGGGGTATAGCTCTCCGAGATAATCTGCTCATATTTACTATAGAGGCAGACAAGGTTCCACCATTCATAACAGTAAGTCGAGAGCTATCCTTCCAATTCCTCGTGATTAAACAAATAGCTATACCCAGCATGAAATCAAGGAGAAAGCGACCCTTCTTAGGAAGAGAGGGGACCTCCGCCACTGAGCGGAGTCCCACAATCTTCCAAGAGAGAGGCTCGTGGAGGTGTAAGATAGATTGAATACGACCCCAGACCCGTCCCCAGTAAACCTGTAGTTGAGGACATTCATAAATAACATGGGCGAGGGTTCCCACGGCAGCGTGACAAGACCAACACTGGTCCCTAGCGGTTGTGTGCCATTTGGCTATTTTTTCTGGAGTATAAAAGCATCTATGTGCAAAAAAGAAGAGAGTTTGGGTAACTGAGGCGGATCGGGAAACCCGCACTACTTTGCTCCAGAAAAAGCTCCATTGCACCGGGGTTAAAGTGGTTTGCAGTTCGCGCTCCCAGGCCTGTTGAGCTCTACAAGTAGCAGTATCTGTACCCTGACATAATAGTTTATAAAAGTTAGAGGCAACCCCAGGTGTACTACTAATAGAGTGAATTAGGTCTGACAGCCCGTCCTCAGTAGAGACAGAGGGTGGCAGGATTCGAGCGCTTTTGAGGCAGTGTTGGAGCTGCATCAATTGAAAGTAATGTTTCGCTGGTAACGCGAATTCCTTTTGTAAATCAGAAAAGGTTTTCCAACGAGCTGCAGAGAAGAGCTGTTGGGGTGTCCAGATCCCCCTAGAGTACCAGGGTTTCCATGCTATCGTTCTATTTAGGACTTGAATTCTAGGGTTATTCCACAACGGGAGTCCGTCCGGAGGACATACATTTGGGCCCAGTGATAGGATGAGAGTATTAAAGGCCGCAAGAGTATCAACAATCATTGGGGGATGGCGGGTGTCTACCTGATGGGACATACCGGGGAGATGGATCAGCGGAATTGGGTTACTAAGCTCCTCTTCTATATCAAGCCAAACTGGTCTGCTGTCTGTCGAGGCGTCTAGCCATCGGGCACCTTGCTTAAGTAAGAAGGCTTGATGATATTTGAGAAAATCAGGAAAGCGGGTACCCCTAGTTCCTTCGCAGACTGTAGTTTTTGCTTAGCTATCCTTGGTGGTTTGCCCTGCCAGAGATAGCGGACGAGAAGGCCCTCAATATCTTTGTAGGTGCGTAGCGGAAGGAAGTAAGCATGGCAGCATTTCTAAAATATAGTTCACCTTGGGGCTATCATCATTTTCACAGTTTCTAGGCGGCCCCCAACCATGTAATAGATAAGGGAGACCATCGATTTGTGAGCTCACGGGACTTTTATAGACTACCTCTTTGGCATTAAAACTAATAGTGTCTTCTAAAGGAGAGCAGTAATGGACCACAAGATATTTCACCATTGCGGGATTGCCAAAGGAAAGGAAAGGCCTGCATGTCAGCCTCATGTACCCAGCGGTTCAGTGGGAATGCTACGGATTTGGTCCAGTTTATTTTATAGCCCGATAATTGCGAGTATCCATCAATCAGATCCAAAACAGCTGGGACCGAATCAAGGGATACAAAGAGCATAAGGTCATCTGCATATGCAGAGAGTTTAATCTCTCTGTGACTGAAGGGGACACCACGAATACGTGCAGACTGTATGATAAGGAGGGCAAGGGGTTCAAGAGCAAGATCAAATAGCATTGGTGAGAGGGGGCAACCTTGACGCGTGCCTCTTTGGAGATGAAAAGGCTGAGATTTAATAGCATTTACACAAATACTGGCGACGGGTTGAGTGTACATGACTTGAAGATATCGGAGGAAGCCCTCTCCAAAGCCATACCATCGGAGAACAGCAAATAAGAAGGGCCATTCTAGGCGATCAAAGGCCTTTTCAGCATCGAGGGAAAGACCCACCCAGGGGTGGTCCAAGTTGGCAGCACTAGAGAGCACATGGCACAAAGTTCGAGCATTGTCAGCGGTGGAGCGGCGGCCGGGTATAAAACCGCATTGGTCGGGGTGGATTAAGGTGGCCATCCTGTCAGACAGCCGGGAGGCCAAGATCATTGCGAAGATCTTATAATCGGCATTAAGTAGGGAGATTGGACGATAGTTGGCGGTTAGCAGCGGGTCCCTGCCTTCTTTCTCAAATACTACCACATTAGCTGCAGAAAAGGATCCCAAAGAGGATGTATCTGCCGCAAGGGCAGTAAAATAGAGTTTTAAATAGGGTACTAAATCTGCACTGAACGTATTGTAGAATTCGGTTGGGAGATCATCAGGCCCGGCGGCTCGACCCGAGGCTGTGCGTTTTAGGGCAGATTGATCTCTGAAGTAGAGAAAGGTTCATCTAGCGCATCCCTATCAGCTTCAGAAAGGGTCGGCCGCTGAATATCAGAAAACAAGCGCTCGAAGGTCTTCAGAGGAGAAATAACATTCAGATTGATAGAGACGGGTATAGAAATCCCGAAAGAGTTCTGCAATATCGGAGTCTGTGGTCAGTATGCCCCCTCCCTGTGGGGCTCTGAGTGCAGCTACGCGTTTGGCTTCTTTTTGACCTTTCAAGGCGTTGGCTAAAAGTCGACCCTGCTCGGTTGCTTTCACGGTAGTATGTCCCTCTTTGAAGCTCAATACTCTTAGAAGCTGCAGTTGAGAGGATTGCATTATATTGAAAGCGGAGACGCTGTAAGCGAAACTAAGACGCATGGTAGTACGGGAAGTTAGAAACTCGCGTTCGCCTGCTTTGATTTATTGGTCTAGTATAAGGAGCTGCTGTTTGTGTTGTTTCCGCAGGCGAATTTGATAACTGGTGATCGTTGCACGAAGGGCCGCTTTGAAAACCCTCCCACCAGCCCAATTTGCAGTATCCTGGGGTAAATTAAAAGAGAAGTAATCCTGTATGGCTGCACGAAGTTCTAACTGAAACTCTGGCTGAGTTAATAGGGCTCTATCAAAGAACCAGGCCCCCGAATTACCATGGGGTGCAGTAGTGAGTAACAGAAAAGAAAAAGCAGCATCATCTGAGATATGTTGGGAGAGAATCTTTGCAGTGTCCACCTGAGGTACCAGCAGTTTTGATATGAGAAAGAAATCTATACGAGACTGGGAAATTTATGAGGGGGAAGAAAAGAAAGTAAAGTCAAGCTCATTGGGGTGTAGTAACCTCCAGAGATCGACTAAAAGCAAGATCTTTGATCACCGAGGTAAGCGTGGTATGACTCTTGGGGGGACCACTTGTCCTAGGCGGTTGTTTGTCGATCAGGGGATCAAGAACTAAATTGAAATCCCCCCCTATTATCAAGGAGGTATTAGCAGAGGCCTGCGCAACTTGAGCAATGGTAGCAAAAAAGGCAGGATCATCCACATTAGGAGCATAAAGGCATATACATGTAACTTCAAGGTTATCTATCTTAAGGTGAGCTCTGGACCATCTACCTGCTGTATCTGAACTAGTCGCAATAATAGTAGCATGCAGAGATTTCCTAACCAGTATGGCAACCCCACATTTCTTAGAAACGGCTGGAGAATAGGCGGCCACCATGTAAGGTTTAATATTGAGTTTAAGAGTTTCCTTCGAATTTAAATGCGTTTCTTGGAGGAAAATCAGATCCGCAGCTTCATGACTTAGATAGCTTAGGATTTTCTTTCTTCCGTTTTATCGGATTATTGATTCCTTTTACGTTCAATGATAAAATCTTACATGGTGCCATCAAACAGTAATAGACATTTTAGATATGAGCGCTGGAAACTACCGCATAATCAGACATTGTACAAAATGATATAATCACCGAGTATGCGGACTAATACACCCCATATGAAAAAATATGTACCAAAGTACCTTAGAGAAGAAGCAAAACCCCTAATGAAAATGGCGACCATATGTCTGCGGGAGGAGGCCCTAGAGAGGAAGATAAAACATAAAAGTGAAAAGAAAAAACACCAGAGTCCATAATTAACACTGTCTCTGACACTCATCGAGGCTACGATGGGTAGATGGAATCGGGTCACAGATATCGTCAAGATAAGGCAACAAACCGCCTTCGGCAGACTTTTGCTGAGCCGCGTCAAATCCAATATGGCAGGCACAGCGGACATGAGAATACTGGCAGGAATATTCTGGAAGTCAACGCATCAAGTCGGCTTCTTTAGCATCCAAGAACTCCGCTAGTAGACCAGGGTCTTCAAATGTTCTTGTCTGATTGTGAAGCGTAACTCGGAGTTTGGCCGGGTACATCAGGCCATAGCGTGCTTGTAGTTGTTGAAGCCTCGGCCGGAATTCCAGAAAGCGCTTTCGGCGGTCGACCGTGGGTTTAGCCAAGTCAGGATTGAAGGAGACCTTGTGGCTCTCAAACTCCATATGGCCCTTTGCTCGGGAGGCACTAAGAATTTGCTCCACATGTTGATATCTCAAAAGTCGAAAGATGATAGGCCGCGGGGTCTTCCTGTTGAGCGTTATGTTTGTAGGTACACGATGAGCGCGATCAATCTCCAATTCTTTGGTAAAGGTGATTTGAAGCAAGGAGGGGAGGATTTTATATAAAAACTCCTTCATGTCTCCCGATTCCGCTCCCTCCGGTATGCCCACGAGTCGTAGGTTGTTGCGGCGCGCTCTGTTATTGCCGTCCTCCACTTCTTTCTGCAAGGCCCGCACCTGACGTTCAACTTTGTCGAGTTTGGACAACCGGACCGCGTGGGAGTCTAATACGCTCTCCATTGTGTCCTGACGCGAAGAGAGTCCCTCTAGCCGGCCTTGTAACACACCAAGGTCTTCCCGTAGCGCTCGGAGTGCTTCACCGTTTGACTGCACGAGGTCCTTAACCCCTCTGATTCACGCGAGGATTTTCCTGCTGCATTTCGGGGCCCTCGCGCAAAGCCAGCCCCTTCTGCGGAGACGGTGGTTCAGTTTTGGAGCGCTTGCCGTGAGAAGCCGCTGGAGATCCAAATTCCAGGCGCGTAGGTTTGGTCCCCGCCATCTCACCAATGTGCCCCGGCAAGATCAGAGCAGAGATACAAGTATGTCCGGTGTTAATTCAGGATTCTGAGTAGGCCTCTCGGGAGCCTCAGCGTTATGCGACCATCCCGCTGGACATCAGGCTCCGCCCCCCAGCATGTAATGTTAACGCGCGTTAACGTAACGTTAGCACGCGTTAACATTACGTTACGTGCGTTAACGTTACGTTACATGCGTTAACATTACGTTACGTGCGTTAATGTTACGTTACATGCATTAGCATTACCGCTGCTACATTACTGCAGTTTAGTAAACATACCCCTTAGATTGTAAGCCCTCTGGGGACAGAGAAATGCTTATAGTACCTGATTGTAGCTTGCCTTAAACTACCACTGGAAAGGCTTGAGCTAAATACAATAAATAACTGCCATTTGTAAACTTTGTTTTAGTCATGTGAAAACACTGCCAGATAAACTGGATCCAATCTGGGAGCAGGGAGGTTAAAGAAGGGTCATCAGCAGCCAGCAAGAGGCATTGGAACCAGTCATGTTGCAAACCTGACAGACAGAGCCCATCACAAGCCTCAGAGAATGATTTTGTCTCTGTCTTTAAAAGAGTGAGGAAGGGGTGTTGGGAGTTAGAATTGGAAAGGGAAAATAAAGAGAGTGAAAAAAAATCATGCAACTTGAAGTTTATCTGTGAGGGTGTGACGAAGGACTCCTTGGGGCTTAAGATTTCAAAGCAGAGAAACACAGAGCTTGGAGGCTGACTTCAAGCCACTGAGGAAGGGATGGCTTCAGAGGCTTCTGTGTTCAGTGTGTGTGTGTGTGTAGGGGGGGTGCTTTGGAGAGGGAGCTGTCTGAGAGGGAGATGCTGATTGGGCAAGTTGGCTATAACGTGTGTGTGGGGGGGGGGGGGTGCTAATCTGACTATGGATGTGTGCTGGGGCCAGGGGGAGTCAATGCTGGGGTTGGGCAGGGTCTGTACTGGGACATGAGGTGTGGCCATAGATCACCACATGGCCCCAGTCTTTTTTTTTAAATCTTTTTTTCTTCCCAGGGCCCATGTTTTATGACCCTGTGGTCAATGCAAGGCAGATGCTGGGCTGGCCCTTGTGTTTACAAAGGAGGCTTTGCATGTAATGCAATGCAATGCATGCCTTCGAGTCAGTCCTGACTCCTGGCGACCCAGAAGCTCCTGGGTTTTCTTGGCAGTGTCACCGGAAGTAGATCGCCAGGCCTTTCTTCCGAGGCAATGGAGGGTTAAGTGACTTGCCCAAGGCCACAAGGAATGCCAGTGGGACTTGAACCCTGGTTGCTTGCATGTACCACACTCTAATTTCTGCACATAATGTGTAGTGAGTGCAAAATCTTACCTCAGTTTGGCAAACATGCCTCTCTTAGTGTACTGAATTGCCATGTTAACAGCTAACACAGCTTATTAAATAAGGATCATAGTGCACACTAGAAATAGGAAGGACAATAATTAAAGGCATTTTTGCAGATAAAACTGTGTTTTGCAGAGTTCTGGAAAGGTATTATTTTCCATGACCCCTGTCATTGCAACATATGGACTGTTGTAGAAAACCCCTGGGCAATTATAAATTAATGAAGGCTCATGGTTCCACAGTCCAGTGGAGATAGGTTCTGATAGAATTGAAAGCCTGTACAGCAGAAGAGAAACTTCTGAACTTAAAACATGAAATAAATTTATAGCTTGAATAGCTGGAAACTCCTTATGGTAAGGGGAGTGCTGAGAGTCTGCAAGGCCTTAGGCGGGACTAATGGGTCAGACCATGGAGGGGGGTTGGGGAATATGAGTTGGAGGGGTGCAAGGATTCTGCGTGTGTGTGGGGGGGGGGGGTGTCTCTCAAGATTTCTATTTTGAACAGTGGCACATTAGAAACAAAGGCTTTATAGGGAGCTAGTGTGTGAGACCACAACATTTGAAGGGACTGGGGAGGGGGAGTAGTTCATTGATATTGTTTTATAGTTGGAAAACACATTTGGCTGGCTGGTTGCCAATGTTATGTGTTATGTGTGACTTTTCTGTGCTACTGGTATAATGTAAGTGGCAACCTGTATTTTGATTCTGTTGTTTTGCTAATAAATGCTTCAAACATAAAATTATAGCCTGAATGACAAAGAAAAATAGTTTCTTCTAAGTGTTTGCACTGCACTGCTATTCACAGAACTGTACAGACATTCCGCCTCCTTAGCTGTGCATGATGATTTGACCACATTGTTTCTTTATTATTTGAGTATCACTGGCTCCTGTTAATTGTCTGAATCTGCTTCAGAATCCTTCTGTTAGCCTTCAAGACTCTAAAATCAGGAGTGATCATAATACCTTGCATCCCAAGAAATCTGGGTTCAAATCCCATCACAGTACCGAAACCAAGGGGTATTTTTACTAAACCGCGGTAAAGTCACCGGCAGTAAGGGCAGCGTTAAGGTGCCTGAAGCCATATAAGGAAGTGGGCAGGTAGGGGGTGTGCTGGCAGTAGGGTGCCTTAGGCCACTTAACCTGAGCTAACAAGACCAAGTGCGGTAAGGTGACAAGATGTCCTAAGGAGAGACAAGGTAATATGGTGCCTTAACAGATGATAAGGCATCTGAACATGAGATAAGGCATCTGAACAGGAGATAAGACATCCTAAGGAGAGACAAGGTGCCCTAAGGTGAAAAGCATGCACCTTAAGGCAGGAAAATGGCTGTAACCCAAATGCAGGATAGAGCACCAAGGAATGTCAATGTAAAGGTGATGGAAGGAAGGACAGGTGGGAGTTGATGGACCTGCCATATTGGTGGCACCCTATGTGGCAGCCAGTAAAGCAGATGAACATGTGGGAGGTAGCTGTACCAATGCATAGGGTAGTGCCAATGTAAAGTGCTGCAAATGACAAGGTGTGGCATAGGTTGGGGAAGACGTGGAGGCAGAAGTGGCAGGATATTTGCAGTGACAGGAGTACAGAGTAATAGTGGTTACATGCAGATCAGGCACCAGGAGAGGCGAGCACAAAGAGCTGTAATGCAGAAAAGAGTACCAATGTAGGTCATGGTGTAGCAGCTTGCACAAGACAATAGGACTGTATACAGCCGACAGAGGCAGATAGATGGGCTGAAGGATGGATGGTGGCTGAGGAGATGGTGGTATGGGCTGGCAGCACAGTCACAAAAAGAACAAGTAGGAAACAAACCCCTGTCCCTGCTAATGGAGACAGCATACTAACCAGTAGGCTACCCCTCCACCCCTCTCTAAACAGCAATGGCTGGATACAAAAAGACTGCAGATCACTGCCTAAAAGGTTTGCTGTGTGCGCTGGCATAAGGTAGCCCCACCAGTACCCATAATGCAGTGCACATGTAGAACAGAGGTCTACAGCTGATCACCGAATGGAGAATACACTTATCCATCACCTCAGCTCAGTAAGATGCACTGACAGTATATGATACAAGCACAGAGCAGCTACAGACCACGCTACTGAGCAGTTTCTGCAGTCACCCTGAGGGTGAGGATGGGCCCTAGCACCAGGTCCCCAGTACCTGCAGTTCAAGAGATGGTCTCTGCCGCAGATTCCCATTATTGCCAGTGTGTTGCAGGTATTGTCTGTAGTGTGATGTGCTAGTCACTTTGTGTTCTGCTGCATACACTAGTCATATCTGGTTCTGGCTGGGTCAGACAGGGACCCATCTAGAACATTGCATGTCAATACCCAGTGTTACAATGCTGATACTATAGGGGCCAACCACCTGGGGTGAGGGCAGTCTAGACATGCATTGGTCATTAAGAGTGTCCTGTTGGCCCTACCAGTACCACTGGAAGTAGGCCTGTAACACCTAACCTCCCAACCACCAAGCTCTATCATTCACCTATAGCAAGCAGTCAGACTGCATCTGCTGCCCACCACTGGAATTTTCAGACATGCACATACCAACTTCAGACAGTTTACTGATCAGTACACATTGCATGTGCAAGAACAACCATGTGCACCCAGCAGTTGGTTCAGTGATCAGACCCCCAGAACAGGAAGTGCACTCATATCACTAGAACCAGACACTATACGAGGTGTGAAAAAAAAGAATCAAGACTGTCCCATAAATATTTTATTACCTATTCTACCGAGAAATTAGTCATTGTTCCCTTCAAAGTAATCCCCCCCCCCCAGAGTTAATGCACTTCTGCATTTGCTTCTGCCACATACGGAAGCACTCGGTAAAGTCCTCCTCCTTGAGGTCCTCAGCTCCCTCATCACAGTGGCCTTGATCTCTTCTACAGAGGCGAAATGAGTTCCTTTGAGCACAGTCTTCAGCCTGGGGAAGAGCCAGAAGTTACACGGTGTGAGATCTGGGGAATAAGGAGGGTGGTCGAGAGCTGTGATCTGTTTGTTGGCCAAGAACTGCCTCACACTGAGCGCAGTGTGTGCAGGCGTGTTGTCGTGGTGGAGTAGCCACAACTTGTCTCTCCACAGAGCCCGCCTGCTGCGCTGAACCCAGTCATGGAGGTGATTGAGGACCTGCTGGTAGAAGTGCTGGTTGACTGTCTGACCCTCATGCACAAACTCATGATGGACCACTCCCTTCTGGTCAAAGAATGCGAACAGCATGACCTTGATCCTTGATTTGGACATGCACGCCTTCTTGGGTCTGGGTGACAGTCGAGATTTCCACTGCAGGCTCTGTCTCTTGCTTTCAGGGTCGTACTAGAAGACCCAAGTCTCATCTCCTGTGATGACTCGGCCAACAAACACTGGATCTTCTACGATACTCTCTAGAAAGTCTTGACAAACATTGACCAGGTGCTCAACAAACATTGACCAGATGCGCTAAGATGGTGCCGACAAAAGCTTGGGCACCATCTTGGCGCACACCTTCCGCATCCCCAGCTCCTGCACCAAGATGATCCGCACTGACTCCCTGTTCAGGCTGAGCTCCTCAGCTATCATCTGCACCATCAATCTGCGATCACTCCACACCAGCTGGTTCACTCTATCAGTGTTCTCAGCCGTCTTTGTAGTGAATGGCCATCCTGACTTGGAGTCATCCTCCACCTCCTCGCAGCCAGTCTTGAAGCATTTGTGCCACTCGAAGACTTGCTGCCTTGACATTGAATCTTCTCCATAAGCCTTTTGGAGAAGTTGGAGACACTCAGTTGGGCCCTTCTCCAACTTAACCAGAAATTTCAAGTTGATTATTTGCTCCATATTTCTTCCGCCTCCAGTTGCGTGACAAAGTGATGGAGCAGTGTGCTGCAAAACAAATCTGAAAAAGAAAAACAGAGTGAGAGAGATGAAAAATATTATAGCAGAAAAGTGGCAAGATGTTGCACAACATAGTGACATAATAGGTTAGCCAATTGGCATTGAGTCATGGGCGTGGCTGCCACAGTCTCGTTTCTTTTTTGTCATACCTCGTATAGCATGATGTGGATACATAGCCGTGCCATGGTCACTGCTCAGTCAGAGTGAGAGTACCCTCCCAGCATGATATGCTGTGGCCACCCAGGCCATGCACATGGCAGACGAGCACTACAACATCTCAGCCATTCACCCTACCTCCAATGCAGACCCTGTTTCAGTCCATATCCACAATACTTTGCTCCTCATCATGCACATTTGCAGCCTAAGTTTGGAAACAGCTTAGGTACTGCGAGACTCAGTGAGGGGTAGAAAGCCATGACTAAATTTATATAGATACACATACAGATACACACACTCATAATGACGTGCTGTGCAAAAATGGGGATGGATGGCACTCCTGCCTGCCACATTGGTCCCGACATCAGCTCGAGCATTGTTAATGTGTGCTCCTTGAGCAGGAGCTAGTTGCCTGCTCTGATGTTAACGCCCGCTCAGTGTGCCTGTACTATCAGCCTGACTCTCCATGCAGCTGTTGATAGTGGAGCCAGTCCATGTGGTTGATGGGTGTTTGTACCCTTGCTGGCTGATTCATTGGGGGTTGCATATGTTGGGGCTGTACCTATACTATCGGCTAAAGTTCAGCCACAGGGGCATGCAATGCATAATCCACAAGTGGGACCCAAACCTGTGACTTTCAACTCAGATACACACCAACTGTGTGTATTGAGCCACAGTGCTGCTATATAGCCATAGCACGCCCTGGAGCTGACATACTTTGCATCAGACAGACTGCGGCACATTTTGTAATGCACGCTGTGCACAGGACCAGAGCATGGCTTTTGTTTGCTGCAGGCAAGTGCCACTTGGCCCCTCCGCCAACCCCTCACACCATGCTGACATGCATGTGTGCTGTCCGTGTTGGTGGTGTGCAGTCCCAGCCCATCCAACATGCACGTTGGCAGGTACCTAGAGTGCACAGTCCAGATGAGGGGGCTAAAGCATACATGGATGGCCACACAGTCATCTTCCCAACCATCTGCCTCTGCAGGGACCCCATCACAGCCTGCCAATAATATGTCTTGGGGGAGAATGACAGCCACTGATGTGGTAGTCCCCTGGGTGCCAGCATATTTCAGCTGCCTGGGGAGGTTACAGCATCTGCCACTATTGGCCTCTTCCCCCACAGCTAGGTTCTGCAGCAGTGTGTGTGTGTGTGGGGGGGGGGGGGGGTCAGCCTGGATCTCTGCCTGGGGTGGTGCCAGGACCCTTCAACTGTCCCATGTGGCACATTGCCTTTCCTTAGCAGTAGCAGGACTGTGTGCTGCCACTGTCACTGTGGGATCATGACAAACATCAGAGATGGTACTGCGTATGGCAGAATACCCCTTTGTGGAGAGGCTAAAAAGGTTGGGGCTCATCAACCTGGGGAAGAGATGGCTGAGGGGAGATATGATAGAGGTCTATAGATTATTGACCAGAATGGAACAGGTAAACATAGGTAGCTTTTTTATGCTACCAGACTGTGGACAGACTAGGGAACTTGCAATGCTGCTACAGTGTAACCCATTTGGGTCTTCTAGGTGAAAATATTTTTTCAGTCAATGTGTAATCAAACCCTGCAATTCATTACCAGAGGATGTGGTAAAAGCTGTCAGTGTAGCTGGGTTTAAAAATGTTTGGATGGGTTCCTGGGTAACCACTGCTAAAGAGGACCTGGGCTATGCATTGCTTGCCCCATTACAGTTATTGGGGATCCTGTGTGTCTTTAGGAGAAACTGCTAGGTACTTGTGACCTAGACTGGCCACTGTTGGACACAGGATATAGCTGGCATCCCTATTCTAATTAAAGATGCAATCACAAGCTTGGGAATCATCCTGAGTAAGGAACTAACCTTTACAACATACAGTATATATCCTCTTTGGTTCAAAAATATTTTTTCTTCTTGAGAATGATTACATCCATTAGCCCTTATCTGGACTTAAAGGCTTAATAATAATTCATACTTAAAATTGAATAAGTTAGATTATTGTAACTCGCTATCGATAAGCCCCCCTCAAAACTCCATCAAGCTCTTGCAACAGATTCAAAACATGGCCGTGAAGTATATCTATTCTGCCAAACAAAGCAATCTTGTCAAACTGCTTTTGATCAAGCAGAACTGGTTTCCAATCTCCAGTCGCATAAAGTTCAAAATATTGATGACAGTCAATCATGCTTTTTATACTGGTTGTCCTCTCTATCTTTCTCCTTTGCTGATTCCGTATTCGACACAATGACAATTACGATCTTCATATACTCCTTTGGTAACAGTTTCATCGTATAGGAAACTACAGTATGAATTAATTTTATATTCTACCTTTTCTCACAATCTCTGGCATTGTGGAATTCTCTTCCAGCTTATATTGACTTGGAAAGTTCATACAGGAAGTTCAAAAACAGGTTAAGACATAGCTATTTCATTGTTCCTCCAATAGCTATTTATTAGTTCCACACTCCCTTTTACTTTTTGTTTTTTGCCTATTTCAAGCACGTGGAGCCCAATTACCTAAGGGGCATGTCTGGGCCAGCCAGACGGCTCTGAGCAGAATGGGCCAATTTGGACCCGATTCTGAACCATGGGAGAAAAATATTCCTGTGGCAGTCAGAATCGGGCCCAAAGACGGCCCAGAGTGCCCCTTCCATTGCCTTGGGGATGTCTTCCCCACTGCAGCACATGTGTGGTGCACCCCAGGACCAATGTTCCCTCTAATTTTCTGTGGGCTGTGTGTGCATAAAATATCAGCTGTGTGCAGCTTTTGAAGGAAGGTTAAATTTTTGTGCGCCACATAACGACACTCGGAGTTATATACAGACACAGGAATATCTAGATTCATCCTAAACTCTTGATGATCAACAATATGGATTTCGTCCCAAACATGGAGTGGAAACACTTCTTACAGTTTTAACGAATGCCCTATTAAGAGGAATTGACAACCACAAGCAGGCATTTATCCTATTATTTATTGATATCTCAGCCGCTTTTGATAGTGTTCACCATACCTTAATGCTTAACAACCTGAGACAAATAGGAATAAATGCCACAGTTCATAAATGGTTCACCTCTTATCTAAATAATAGAACCCAAAATGTAAGAATAGGCAATCAAACCTCGGCTTCATATAAACTTGAAACGGGATTACCACAAGGATCAGCGCTATCAGCCTTACTATTTAATATATACATAAAACCAGTTTGCAATATCTTTAAAAAATTTGGTGTACTCTATCATCTATATGCAGATGATATCATGATGTACATCCCGTTCACGATCCCTAACTTACCGATGCAACTCCTGTCAGATTGCTTCAATGAAATCACATCCTGGCTAAATGCCCATAATCTCCAAATAAACCACTCAAAAACTGAAGTGCTAATAGTTACTAAAAATCAATCTTACACTCCCCCAACACACATAACACTTCAAAACCAAGAAATTAAAATAAAAAATGAAGTAAGATATTTGGGAGTTATTCTAGATAAACATCTCACAATGGACACCCATATTAGAAATACTACAAAGAAAATTTATTTCAAGCTTAAAATCCTTAAACAACTAAGACCTCTCGTATACATACAAGATTTTATCAGTATAATTCAAGCTACCATAACCCCCCACTTTGACTTCGCTAATCTAATTCTATTAGGTACTACAAAACAAAACATTAAAAGAATTCAACTTGCACAGAATGCAGCAGCTAGAATAATAATGAAAGTACACTCACATCAACACATAACACCAATACTAGCATCCCTTCACTGGCTGCCAATACAAAGCAGGATAGTATACAAAACATTAATAACTTCATTTAAAACTCTAAGGGGCATGTTTACTAAAATCCGCAAAATAGCGCGCCGCAAAATAGCGCACGGCAACGCGGCACTGAAACGCGCAGAAACGCGTTTAAACGCCCCGCACACATGCGTGTCACCTCCGCACAGGTACGCGGCTCACTAACGGGCCCCGTACAAGTGCGGGCCCGCAAATGTCCGATAGAGGCGTGGAACGGCGAAAGGAGGGCGGAGGAAGGCTCCGGAGGGGCGGAGGGACGGGGTCAATGGGTGGAGAGTGGGATGGGAGAGGCTCCCCGCACAGTATCGGGCCCGAATTTCCATGTAAAAACTACCGCGAGTGAAACACTCGCGGTAGAAAGCATTTAAAGGGAAGAGAAACCATTTCCGTCAGCAATGTACAGGAAAACCGGGGAAACCAGCAAAACGTGAGCAGTGTGATATATGTGCACAGCACAAAAGTGAAAATAAATATAGAAAATGACCACAACAGAACTATTAAAAATAGTAATTCAGCTGGGGAACAGTTATAGTGATGGGAAAATACAGAAATCACACCCAGCAAAGCTCCAGAAACAAGAAATGAATTTTGGAAGGGTCTACTGAGAGGAGACTCTTCCAAAAAACATTTCCACGTTTTGGAGCTTTCCTGGGAGTGTTTGCTATGGTTGCCCATTAATATCACTGTTGCCCAGCATGGTGATATTTTGTCCCACATTTCCCGTGGTCAGTTCCGGGGTTTATGTGCACGTTTGTCACCAGACAGGGTGCATATGCCCACAGTAGACTTGCGTAGAGCAGGGTTTGTGACTCCATCCTGCCAGGCTTACTGCCTCCAGGGGCTGCACTGTCTCTGCGGCCAAAGTGTGGTACAGCAGACAGAGTCATTACCTCTAGGACCAGAGGGCAGAGGTTCAAAACCCAGCTGGGGCACCTGCCAGCCCAGTCCCTATATTTTACCCACCACTAAATAAAGATAGCGCAGACACCCCTGTATGCATGGGGAAAACACCCATATTTTACCCAACACCGCACACACACCACAACAATGGGCATTACCTACAGCCAAGTCCCCCAAATGCAGTCCCATACTGCCACAGTGCAATCAGGTCAACTGCTTTTTCTGAGAGAAGGTCATGCCAGCATGTTGGCGGACAAGTACATGTGGTGCAGGGGGCAGTGGCTGCTAACCACAGAAGACAGAGGCCTAGCCATGTGCAGGCTGGCACAGTCCACTGCAACAGACAGGTCCTGCCGGATCCACAGTCATGGACAGTCCAGGGAATCCAACCAATCTGTGGCTACACAGTGGTGCAGTGCACACAGACAGTGCATACAAGAACAGAAGGTCACAGGTTCAAAGCCCAGCTGGGGCTACTGCCAATCCTGCCCACATATTTTTCCCACAACTAAACAGTGATAGTAAGGACACACCTTTCATGGCGGGGACATATGCAATGGTAAGACATCTATCTTTTACCCCACTGAGCACAGACACCATGAACAGGGGCAGTACCTAGAGCAGAATCACCCAAATGCAGTCCTGGTGGGCCACACACCAGTCAGGTTCCATGCTGACACTCATACAAATGCCTGTGCTGTATATCTATGCACCACCCCCATGGCATGTAGATGTAGCCCATGCATATTCATGAGGGATAGCAGGAAAACCCGAACAGTGTGATGCACACCTAGACTGGAGTTGGGAATCTGTGCCGTAAAGCAGCAGCCATCAAGGGCAGACACACCCACACCCACAGGCCCCATTGGCCAATGTCTCCTGGAAAGGCAGAACATTGGACCGTGCATGCAGCACCCAAAACGAGCACTTGCATAACTTACCAATGTCACCCTACACCTGAGGTATACGGTACACAGCTCGGAGACGTTTGCTAGGAGCACAGGCAGGCAGTTATCCATACGTTACGTACATACTGCTAGTTGGCCCCATCCAAACAATCTGTTAGGTGTTTGCAGGGCATGCTCCAGGCCTGGCCTCTGACGGTGCTTACCACCCTGGGGAGTGACCACCAGCTGTAATGCGTACCATATCCATGCCTTGCCGTGCTCAGGACCGGTTTGGTGGGCAAGGCTACTTACCCCCTCAATCGTAGCACCATGATGGCAGAGGTGTGGAAGTGTGTGTCTGTCTATACAGTGGGTGTTGGCTGCAAGCCCCTTCAACAGCCCGCACTGCCAGCACTGTTGCCAGTATTGGCCAGTCAATGTGCATAATGAGGTGCAAGGTACCATGGGTATAGCCAGGGCAGGGTGGCGTGGCCAGGATGCATCTGCACTGGGCATAGGGCCCTGGCAGGGACATTGGCTGGGATATTGTAGTGTCCGGCCACCACCTACACAGACAGGGTGGCCAAAGCATGCCCATCTGGGGGATCACGCTCACCCTGACTGTTCAGTGACCACAGCATGGCTAGGCCCCCCCATAGTGCTGTATAGTAGTTCTCTCATGTGATAGATATGGGTTTCTCTTTGGGGCCCAGTCACTGATCTATCTGCTTGCTGTGTATGCAGACAGCCCAATTCTGGGTGCATGCATCTCCATTGGGAACATGCACTATGGACTAACCAGCAGACTGTTTGTAGCTGGTAAATGTCTTGCTATAATGGCTTGCTGCAGGGGAATATCTGGTGGTGGAGTGCAGCTTATCATACCCTGGGCTTATGTCTGTCTGCTATTGTGTTATGGATGTGTATGGAGCTGCCTGGGGGGGGGGTGGTGGTGGTGTTTCTCAGCAGGACTGGGGTTGATGTTGCCCTCTACTGCCACCTTTGCAGGGAGGTAGAGTGTGGATCCCTTGATGGGGACCATGTTTGCCACTGGGGGGGGGGGGGTGCCTGATGGCGGCAGACAGGGATATCCATGGTGTTTGTGCAGAAACTAACTAACTTACACATTAACACTGCTTTGGAATGCCCGCTTGGCCTCCATCAGCCATGGCAGGTGTTGTTGACCTGGTCCTGGCCACCTCATTGCACACTCAGGGTGAGCACAGTACCCGCACGATGTAACGGTGTGTGGCTACTCTGTGCCAGTAAAACACCCGGTCAGTGCCCCCTACTACTAGGCCAAGGTGCTGTGTGGGTGCACCCGGTCACTTCCCCCAACAGGGCCGAGGTGCTGTGGGGGTGCATTCCCCATCTTGTGTCCATCTGCGGACAGCTAATTTGCATGTGCAGTGCATCATGGGTACGGGTGACCTAACCCATCCTGTTGACACCAGCAGACTGTCTGTGAGGTGACGTGTAGGCTATCTGCAGCCAGCCAGGGGCCTGCTTACAGCTATGGAGCTGTAGCGCAATGGTTACATCACTGCCTGTGCAGCTAGAGGTCATGGGTTCAAACCCACAGTGGGGCCCTTTGGTAGGGCTGTCCACAGCTTTATTTTTATTTACTGTACATATGTCTATGCCGGCAAGACCACCCTCAGCTTACTATACCCATTAGGTGCCTCTGAGGGTGCTTCATAGGGCGCCCTGTAGGCCACCTTATGGTTGCCATCCCTATAGGGTGCACTATACATTATCCTGTGTCGCAACATACATGCTGCCCTATAGGGGTCATTCAAGGGTGCCTTGGCGAACAGTGCACTGTAACATGTGCCTTATGGGCCGCCGTATGTTAACATGCTGGGAGAGTGCGTTTGCTAGTAGTGATAACAAAATAAAATTATACAGCCTCCTACAGCACTCCAGAACATAATACATACTGCCTCAGCAGGCATTTTTCACTGGGCATTGTGAGGAGTTGAACCCCTGATCCCTGCACCATTGGTCAGTGTTTTAACCATTGCACTGTGGCTCTGTTCCTGTGCTTGTGCATCAGCGCGCCGCCTTGTGCCTATCAGCGCGCCGCCTTCTGCCACCCAAGGGGACTAGTGCGCCGCCTTCTGCTGCCCAAAAATAACTGTGCGCCGCCTTATGCCGCCCAAAAAGCACTGTGCGCCGCCTTATGCCGTTCCAAATTAATTTGCCTCCTAAAACAATGTTAATCATTACAGTTACTGCCTCAGCTGACCTTTGTCATTGCGCACACTGGGGGATTGAACCCATGGCCCCTGCACCATTGGTCAGTGTCTTCACCGTTGTACCACGGCTCTGTTGTTTTGTATACTCAGCAGCGCGCCACTTTGCCTTTCCACGTGCTAATGTCGACCCCCGCACATTAGCGCGACGCACACACGTCCGGTTGCTTACTACCGTTTTTTTTCTATTTTCTGCCTGAACCGCCCACTCCTTATATGGCACAGGCACACTAGCGCGGCCCCGCACGTTAGGAATGTTTAGTAAACATGCCCCTAAATGATATGGCCCCAGTCACACTAAGCAACTTAATCAGTAAATCAGTATCCCCTGGGATAATCATAGTTTTATAGGTACTTACACATCTTAAAAGACAGGAGGTGCTTTCAGGTGAAGCTCATTACCCAAATCAGTCATACATTAAGGACCTGAGATTAATTAAGCTTCAGGTGAACAAGGTATATTAAACGTATTAGGTACAATTTTATTGGTATAAATACCCATAGCAACCCCTAGTAAGAAAGAACTTAAAGATCTAGACACAAACTTAAAACTAAGATGCAGACAGCAGTCCAGCAGTGGGATGGGGACTTTCCAGTCTTTTGCATTGAGTGTCACATGTATGATTTTCTCCCAGTTGGTGAGAGGTCTTACGTGTGCACTAGGTGCAAGGAGCTCTTTTCTCTCAGGGAACAAGTCCGTTCCCTAGAGGATAAAGTAGCAGACTTGGAAAGCATAAGACAGACAGAGAGGTACATAGACGAGACCTACAGGGATATAGTCCTGAAGTCCCACCTCCAGTCTGGCAGCATCCCTGTTGCCATGGAGGAGAGAGGTCACGAGACAGGAGAGCATCACCCTGGTGTAGCAGGAAGTGATCCTGTAACTAGGACCTGTCCTCCAGGTGATGTAAAACTCTCTCGCACCGAGGAAGTTTCTCCAGGGCCATGTGCCCATGAGGGAAGGGTTAGGACAGCCGTTATAGTTGGTGATTCGATCATTAGGCATGTAGATAGCTGGGTGGCTGGTGGACGTGAGGATCGCCTGGTAACATGCCTGCCTGGTGCGAAGGTAGCGGACCTCACGCGCCACCTAGATAAGGTCTTAGATAGTGCTGGGGAGGAGTCTGCTGTCTTGGTACATGTCGGTACCAATGACATAGGAAAATGTGGTAGGGAGGTTCTGGAGGCTAAATTTAGGCTTTTAGGTAGGAAGTTGAAATCCAGAACTTCCAGGGTAGCATTCTCCGAAATGCTTCCTGTTCCACGCGCAGGACCCAAAAGGCAGGCCGAGCTCCGGAGTCTCAATGCGTGGATGAGACAATGGTGCAGAGATGAGGGTTTTGGATTAGTTAGGAACTGGGGAACATTCTGGGGAAAGGAGGGGCTCTTCCGAAGGGATGGGCTTCACCTTAACCGGGATGGAACCAGGCTGCTGGCATTAACCTTTAAAAAGGAGATAGAGCTGCTTTTAAACTAGATATTAGGGGAAAGCCGACAGTCGCCCAAGAGCGGATAGTTCGGAAGAATGTATCCTTGAAGGATACTACCAAAAGCAGAGAGGTTCCAGAAAAGAGTAAAGTAGCCCAAATGCCCTCAAGTATGGAGCAGACAGAGCTTAAAGATCCCAATTTACCCATGTCTAACAATAGCCAAATTACCATGAATAAAATACATTCTCTAAAATGCTTGTATGCAAATGCTAGAAGTCTAAAGAATAAGATGGGAGAGTTAGAATATATAGCACTAAATGAAAGGTTAGATATGATTGGAATATCAGAGACATGGTGGAAGGAGGACAACCAGTGGGACACTGTGATACCTGGGTACAAACTATATCGTAATGATAGAGCTGATCAAATTGGTGGAGGGGTTGCGCTCTATGTTAGAGAGGGCATTGACTCAGAAAGGATTAAAGTTTTGCAGGAAACAAAATCTGCTGTAGAATCTATATGGATTGAAATTCCATATAAAAGGGGGAAGGCGATGGCAGTGGGGGTGTACTATCGAGCACCTGGCCAGAATGACCAAATGGATGATGAAATGCTCAAAGAAATCAAGGAAGCTAACAAAAGTTACAGCGCAGTAATAATAATGGGTGATTTCAATTACTCCGGTATCGACTGGGTCAGTGTCACGTCAGGACATGCTAGGGAGATAAAGTTCCTAGATGGAATAAATGACTGCTTCTTGGAGCAGCTGGTTCATGAACCAACCAGAGGGGAAGCCATATTAGACCTAGTCCTTACTGGAACACCAGATCTAGTGCAAGAGATAAGGGTGTTGGGGCCACTTGGCAATAGTGATCATAGCATGATCGCCTTTGATTTAATTAGTGGAGGAGGGATAGTAAGGAAATCCATAGTACTACCTTTTAACTTTCGAAAGGGAGACTATGATAAAATGAGAAAAACAGTTAAGAAAAAACTAAAAGGAGCAGTTGCGAAGGTTAAAGATGTACATCAAGCTTGGGTGTTGTTGAAAAATACTATCTTGGAAGCCCAGACCAGCTGTATTCCACGCTTTAAGAAAAGTGGAAGGAAGTCCAAAAAACTGCCAGCATGGTTTAAAGGTGAGGTCAGAGAGGCTGTTGTTGCCAAAAAAGCATCTTTCAGGAAATGGAAAAAAGAGCCAAACGACGAAACCTGGAAACAGCACAAGCACTGGCAAGTCAAATGCAAGGCATTGATAAGGCAGACAAAGAGAGAATTTGAGAAGAAGCTTGCTGCGGAAGCCAAAACGCAAAATAAAGACCTTTTCAAGTACATTCGTAGCAAAAACCTGTGAGAGAGTCAGTTGGTCCATTAGATGATAAAGGGGTTAAAGGAGCACTAAGAGGCGACAAGGCGATAGCGGAGAGACTGAATGAATTCTTTGCTTCGGTCTTTACTGAGGAAGATGTAGGGATGTTACCCATGACTGAAGTGGTATTTAAAGGTGCGGAAGAATTGAAGGAAATATTGATACATCGGGAAGATGTCTTACAACTATTAGATAAACTGAAGAGTACAAATCACCTGGGCCGGATGGTATATATCCAAGGGTATTGAAAGAACTGAAATATGAGATTGCAGAACTGCTATCAGTAATCTGTGAACTATCATTAAAATCATCTCTAATACCTGAAGATTGGAGGATCGCCAATGTAGCACCAATTTTTAAAAAGGGTTCCAGGGGTGATCCGGGAAACTACAAACCGGTGAGCCTGACGTCAGTACCGGGAAAAATTACTCAGCATGTAGATAGTCACAACCTAATGGGAGACAGCCAACATGGCTTTAGACAAGGAAGATCTTGTCTTACTAATCTGTTATGTTTTTTTGAAGGAGTGAATAAACAGGTGGACAAAGGTGAGTCAGTTGATATTGTGTATCTGGACTTTCAGAAAGCCTTTGACAAGGTCCCTCATCAGAGACTTTTGGCAAAACTAAAGAGTCATGGGATAGGAGGCAGTGTACTATTGTGGATCCGAAACTGGTTAAAAGATAGAAAGCAGAGGGTAGGGCTAAATGGCCAATTTTCCCAATGGAGAAAGGTGAATAGTGATGTACCCCAGGGATCTGTGCTGGGTCCGCTGCTTTTTGACATATTCATAAATGACCTGGAAAGTGGAATAACGAGTGAGGTTATCAAATTTGCAGATGACACAAAACTATTTAAAGTTGTTAAAACCCAAGAGGATTGTGAAAAATTGCAAGAGGATCTTGATAAATTGGAAGACTGGGCATCAAAATGGCAGATGAAATTTAATGTGGACAAGTGCAAGGTTATGCACCTAGGGAAGAACAACCCAAACTATGGTTACACGATGCAAGGTTCCACATTAGGAACCACCACCCAAGAAAAAGATTTAGGTGTCATTGTGGATACCATGTTAAAACCCTCGGCCCAGTGTGCAGCGGCGGCCAAGAGAGCAAATAGAATGCTAGGTATGATAAGGAAAGGAATGGAAAATAAAACAAAAGATATTATAATGCCTCTATATCATTCCATGGTGAGACCGCACCTTGAATATTGTGTGCAATTCTGGTCGCCGTATCTTAAAAAGGATATAGCGATTTTAGAAAAGGTACAGATAAGAGCCACCAAAATGGTAAAGGGGATGGAAGGATACCCCTATGAAGAAAGGCTAAAAAGGTTAGGGCTCTTTAACCTGGAAAAGAGACGGCTGAGGGAAGATATGATAGAAGTCTATAAATTAATGAACGGAGTGGAACGGGTAAACGTAGATCGATTGTTTACCTTATCAGAATATAGAAAGACTAGGGGACATGCAATGAAGCTACAGGGTAAACTATTTAAGACTAATAAAAGAAAATATTTTTTTCACTCAACGTGTAATCAAACTCTGGAATTTGTTACCGGAGGATGTAGTAAAGGCTGTTAGTGTAGCTGGGTTTAAAAAAGGTTTGGACAAGTTCCTGGAGGAAAGGTCCATAAACCATTATTAAGAAGTAACCGAAGATATCAATGCTTGACCCAGTACAAACATTGTGGAACTTGTGTCTCTTGGGGAAACTGCTAGGTACATATGACCTAGATTGGCCACTGTTGGAAACAGAATACTGGGCTTGATGGACCTTGGTCTGACCCAGTATGGCATATCTTATGTTCTTATGTTCTTAAAGAACATTCAAAATCTACTCAAAGAAAATGTCAATTAAATAAACTAAAAACTCCCAAAGACTTCATAAAAGCAAATAAACTAACAAACAACAGAGCTTTTTCACATGCAGCTCCAACAATTTGGAATTCCCTCCCAGATGATCTAAGAATGTTAACCGAAATCATTGAATTTCATAAAAAATTGAAAACATATCTATTCACTAAACATTACAATAATACAGATCATCCCTCAATAGATTTAGATAAAGGCTAACCTGTTTTTGTCTGAGATGTCCCAAGACCTATGAAAAATTCTTATAGCTGTAACGGTACTTTGCACAACGCTTAAGCCCTAAACAATGTATATCTGTACATAATGTATATAGTTTTGCACCGTTCTGTGCTGGTTAACTTGAACAATTGTTGTTTTCTAATTTTATAGTTTTTGGTTATATGATGTTACATGTAAAACAAACTCTGCTTTGTTGATTGTTGTTTATTGTGAACCGCAACTGATCTATGGAAGATGCGGTATATAAGTGATTGTTAAATAAATAAATAAAATAAATATACTTTAAAATTTGACTACACATCAGAATACAGTATGTACACCACTTTGATTGCACTAGAAAATATTGTAGAACTTGTGAAAACCGTAAATACACAACAACTTTTACATTTTAAGACGTCTGTGTTGTTTTCTATCAGAATCAGAACCGTAATTTTTGTGCGCTCTGTTATAAAGTATGTGCGCTCGCTCGGCAAGGTGTGTGCGCGCGCACACACGCACAGCTTAGAGGGAACAGTGCCCAGGACCCCGATTCCCCACATGCGCCATGATCTGACTCCGGAAGGCTGGTGGGTGGGATTGGGGGGGGGCAGCCTGCTCTTATTCCACCTCCAAGGTGGAATAAGCAAGACATTCCCCCCAGTGACCCCCAGACGTACAGGGCCGACCATAGAATCACCGCTGTACGTCCGTGGGTTGAGCCTGCCCATGCTCCACCCACACCATGCCTCCATCACACCCATGTCCTCCACTGCATGCACAGCTGCTCTGTGCATGCAGCAGAGAGGCAGGCAGAATGTAAACAGGAGGAATATTGGGGACGTGCAGCCTCGCTATTCTCCTTACAGAATTGGGGCCATAGTCTGTTTTTAATTGTCCAGTTCAACCCGCCCACCCCCCTTTCTTTGCTGTCCTATATATTGTTTGGAATTCTGTATTTTGGACATTTGGGACCCAATGTTTGAAAGACATTTACATGGTTTACAGCCCTGTGAACTGTGTAAATGCCTTAGATGGGAATATTCAACTGCACCTACATGGTTAGTGCCATTGAATATCCCCATCTATGTCTCCTATGCACCCCGATGCTATCCGGTTAGCATCGGGTGTGTTGGGGGCATTCCAGGGTGGAGCAGAAGTGGAGAGTCCTGGTAAACAGGTAGTGGCAATATTGGACCGCTACCCGGTTAGCCATCCATGGCTAAAACTAGGCGAGCTGCCCGGTTGGGCTCTGTTGGTGAATCCCCTCGGCACTTAACCTGGATATTCAATGTCATTTAATATCCGGGTTTAGAGGTCAGTAGTCAGAGGACTCTGATGGCCATGTGTTAAATGATTAATCATTGTAAACTGCCATGAAGCCAGGCTCCTGTACCTATGATGTTATATCAAATATGTGCTCCATGCTCAAGACTGCTATTTCATTTCAAACCCTAAGTGCATGAATGCTTTCTGTTTATTCCGCCTGTCTCACATGCAAGATTTGAGTCCATTAGGCAGCCAGCTTTTTCCTTAATGGCCTCGCCCTATGAAGCTCCCTGCCTCGTCACCTCTGTACTTAACCTTTCCTCAAAAAATTTTGAAGGTAAGTCTCTATGGCCTTTGGGACTCAGTGATGATCTAGTCCTCTCCTGTGGACCAATCCTGTGCAGACCCAGAGGTTCTGATATTTCCTGCTGACTTCTCTTTCTCCGTCTGGCCTATCATGTAGTTCCTTATTAATGCTCCTTTTCTTAGTAATTGTAAACTGCTTTGTTATTTTTTTGAAAGGCAGCATATTAAACATATAAAAAATATAAACATAAACTGCAATGACACATGTTTATCATGGATTTTACAAAATATATTCTGAATGAGATGCTGTATTCTCTAGAAATATAGAAACATAGAAAATGACAACAGAAAAAGACCACATGGCCTATCTAGTCTGCCCTTCCATATCCACAACAATAGTCTCTTTTTATCCTTTAGAGATCTTTTGTGCTTGTCCCATGCTTTCTTGAATTCAGATACCGTCCTCGTCTCCACTACGTCCACTGGGCGACCATTCCACACATCTACCACTCTTTCCGTAAAGAAATATTTCCGTATATTACTCCTGAGTTTATCCCCTTTCACTCTTATCCTATGTCCCCTCGTAGCAGAGTTTGCTTTCCTTCGAAAGAGGCTCTCCTCTTGGGCATTTATGCCATTGAGGTATTTAGACTTAAGCCCCTCCTCGACCCAGAGCACTTTCGCACCGTTTGCCAGGCACTAATAACCCCTCTACTAGACTTCTGCAATCCAATATACACCGGGCTACCAAAGCAGACCCTCAGACCGCTACAACTGGCCCAAAATACAGCTGCCCGCATTACATCCGGTACTACAAGACATGATCACATCACACCCATACTGAAAGAACTGCACTGGCTCCCAATCATCTCACGCATCAAATACAAGACTATCATAAACATATTCAAGATCAACCAACACGCCTCTGCCATAAGCCTACACACACTCATACAAACTGACACAAGCACACGGCCAAGAAGAAGAGGCACCTCCAATCGGGTAATCACCCCAAAAGACTTCACCAAGACCTGCAAAGACACCGCACAACGAGCACTCTCACTGGCTGCCCCATCCATCTGGAACTCCCTTCCAGATGACCTGAGACTAACCACAGAAATCAAGGACTTCCGAAAACAGCTGAAGACAACCCTGTTCATCAAATACTATGGCCATACCCCCTGAGCCAACATACAAGACAGATCATCAGTCCCCCCCACCACCCCGAAACTGTATACTTAGATGGTTGACTTCTTTGTTTTCTCTTTTTAGATTGTAAGCTCTATTTGGCAGGGACTGTCTATTTTTTGTCTTTTTTCTGTACAGCGCTGCGTGCGTCTGGTAGCACATAATAAATGCTCAGTAGTAGTAGTAGTAGTAGGGTGGCTACTTAGATGGCTATTATACATCATGACCTATTATACATTATATAAGAATGTATAATAGGTCATGATGTATAATAGCGCACTATGTATATAAACAAACTCTAATCATTTCCCCGCCAACATACACACACCACACTGTACACTGCATAAAGACATTTGCCCCCCCCCCCTTTGATTGAATGATAAGGTGGTATATAAATACCATTAAATAAATAAATACATAAATAAATAATATCTCCTCTATCTTGCCTTTCCTCTAACGTATTCATAGATCTTAAGATCTTTAAGTCTCTCCCCATAGGCTTTATAATGAAGACCTCTAATCATCTAAGTAGCCACCCTACTACTACTACTACTACTGAGCATTTATTAAGTGCTACCAGACGCACGCAGCGCTGTACAGAAAAAAGACAAAAAATAGACAGTCCCTGCCAAATAGAGCTTACAATCTAAAAAGAGAAAACAAAGAAGGCGAAGGACGAGGCAAGAACAAAGGTAAAGGAAGGATAACAGGAGAAATAAGACAAGGGAACAAGGTGAGAACAAGGGAAAAGAAAAGGAACAGGTGAAAATAAGACAAGGGAAGAGGAGAACAGGTAAGTCATGAACCAAAGGCAGAAGCAAAGAGGTGAGCTTTCAACCTGGATTTGAAGAGGGTCAGAGAAGATGCCTGACGTATAGACAGAGGAAGTCTATTCCAGGCATAGGGTGCTGCAAGGTGAAAAGAGCAAAGCCTGGAGTTGGCAACAGAGGAGAAAGGCATAGCAAGAAGCAGTTGGCTAGAAGAGCGGAGTTCACAAGGGGGGATATAAGGAGAAATGAGAGAAGAAAGATAAAGAGGAGCTGAAGAATGAATGCACTGCACTGATTCCATTCTGTTTATATTCTTTCAAAGGTGTGGTCTCCGGAACTGCACACAATACTCCAAATGTGGTTGGACCAAAGACTAATACAAAGGCACTATCACCTCCTTTTTTTCTGCAGGCCATTCCTCTCCCTATGAACCCATGCATTCTTCTGGCTTTTCTCATCATTCCGTTTGCCCTGTACTAAAAAACAAGAATGTAAACAGAAATGAGCCTAACTCATACAGGCTGATAGCAAGCATACCGTTTGTTGCAAAAATAATAAAAAAACCTGTCCTTAACCAACTCCAGGACTTCCTAGACTCCAACGCCCCCCTAGACACCCACCAATATGGAGTTTGCCTACACCATGGAGTTGAAACATTGCTCCTAGCCCTAACTGACAACCTGATCCGCGACATAGACAACCCCAACCGCGCATACATCCTAGTCTTCCTGGATGTTGCATCAGCGTTTGACAACATAAAACATGAAACCCTCATCGCAAGATTGGAATACCTCGGACTCGGCGGCTTAGTTCTACTCTGGTTTAAATCCTACATCACAGGCTGCAAGCTCCACATCCAAATAGGAGAAGAACCCCCAAACATCTTCCCACAAGAACACGGCATACCACAAGGATCCGCCCTCTCCGCCTTCCTATTTAACCTCTACCTTCAAATTATTACATACATATTCAAAAATGCAACATCCAATACTACATATATGCAGATGACATCATGTTGTCACTCCCAATAGATATCAACAATCCCACCTGCAAGAACCTGACTGCATTAATGAAACTGACTCCTGACTAACATCCAACAACCTCAACCTGAATTACCAAAAAACCAAAGCGCTGATCATCACAAGGAGCCAAGACACAAACCTACCCCAAACCATCATCCTCAACAACTCCACAATTCCCATCAAACAAGAAGTTAAATACCTTGGTATAATACTGCATACATCCCTAAGCATGATACCCCACTTGAAACGAACAGCCAGAACAATCTTATTCAAACTGAAGTCCTTACAGCATTTAAGACCCATCCTAGAAGATAACAACTTCAGAGCAGTCATTCAATCCATCATTACCCCCCACTTCGACTACTGCAACAGCCTATTGCAGGGTCTCCCAGCAAAGAGCCTTCACATACTCCAACAAATGCAAAACATCACTGCTAGAGTCACCTGCAAATCCAAACTAAATGACCATATCACACCCCTACAATATGGCCTACATTGGCTCCCAATAGAAAGTCAGATAAGGTATAAGCTCCTCGTAACAACCTTCAAACTCATCAACAAGATTGCCCCATCCTTCCTCTCAACCCTCCTCCTCGCCCCTGAAAGCACCAGATCCCATAGGAAAAATGTTCTTCACTCCTTAACTATCCCGCCCTCCTTCCGCAAAACAAAACATAACACTAGTTCCAGAGCATTCACATACTCTGCCCCCAGCATCTGTAACTCCCTCCCACTACACATCCGTGCAACCAAAGACCTCAAAGAATTTAGAAACAACTCAAAACCCACCTTTTCATCATGCACTATGGAGCAAACACACTGCACCCGAACACACACATACCACCAAGACACCATCAACTAACACAACCAGGACAAGAGCTGCCTAAGGAAAAACCTGTCCACATATACGTAAGACTTCCCGTATATAGTTAAACCCTAACTAGCACATTCCTAAATTCCCAAACTACTATTCCTACCCTAAAACCAAGTTTTATGCAAAATGTTTATTTCTGTTCTATGTGAAAAGTTTACTTCTGTTCTACTGTATGTAACATGTTTTTGGTTTCTTGTAAACTGCCCCTGATCTCTGGAAGGGGTGGTATAGAAATGTAGCAAATAAATAAATAAAAATCAAAATCATTGTTTCTACCCATTTAGCCACGTTCAGATTCGGAAACAATCATGCTCAGGTCCTGCTCTTCTTTCATGGACACTGTACTGCTCCCTTGGATTTTTGCAGCCCAATTGCATGACCTTGCATTTTTTAGTATTAGATTTTAGCTGACATTCTACAAGATTAGCTCGATCCCTTCTCATGTTATCTACTCTTTCCTGGGTGTCTATAAGTCGTCTGTGCGGAACGGTGTCAAAGGCTTTATTGAAATCTAAGTACACCACTATTATGGCTCTACCTCATTCCAACTCCCTGGTCATCCCATCAAAGAAATCAATCAGATTTGTCTGACAAGACCTGCCCCTGGTAAACACATGCTGCCTCGGATCCTGCAATCCATTGGATTCCCGAAACCTCACTATTCTCTATTTTAGCAGCATTTTCAATAATTTACTCACCACAGAGGTTAGACTAACTGGCCTGTAGTTGTCAACCTCATCCTTCTTGTGTATTGGGACCATCTGTCCAAGAAGACTAACCTATTAGAGAAGGCTTTAAACTAGATTCATTGGGCATGGGTGAAGAAAGCCCCCAGGTAAGTGAAAGTCCCCAGGTAAATGAAACATTAAATACATTTATAGAAATAGGTAAAAGGGGCAACAGTTTGAAAGCATGTCTATAAATGCCCGTAGCATGGGAAATAAGATCCCAGATGTTGAGGCTTTAATGGGAGAGGTTGACTTTGATTTAGTGGCAGTTACAGAGACATAGTTCACGGACAACCACAACTGGAATATAACTATACCAAGCTATACATTATTCAGAAAGGACAGGGTAGGAAGAAGGAGACTACAAAAGGGGACTGCTGCTATTGGAGAGAGATCTGCAATTGTAAGTATTTACTTCTGGGAATTTTTCCAAATCTTGGGGGGGAAAAGGAATTCTTTAGATTAAAGCTGATTAATCTGTGAACCCAGTGTATTTGTTAAATCAGTCAGGACCTAGTAGCAGCAAAGAGTTTTCAGTTTAAATTTAAAACACAGCAGAGAGCTTTCTGGTTAAATTTAGAACCCAACAGAGAGCTTCCAGTTTAAATTTAATACTTAGTCAGGGCCTAGTAGCAGCAAGGCGCCTTCAGTTTAAATGTAAAGCACAGAAGAAAGCTTTCTGGTTAAATTTAGAACCCAAGACTCCCTCAATCCAAGCAAGGGCTGTGGGACTCCCCCTGGAGATTGGTCACAGATTACCTTAGAAGCACAGGACAGGGTACTGTGAAGCAGCCAGCTTTTAGTAAGTCCTTCTTTCCTTGCCTCCCTCCCCGACACCCACCTACCCCGGGGAAATTGGAGCTTTATAGGTGCTTAGACCTCTTAAAGGAAAGGAGGTGCCATATTCACTCTCAGATGCAGCTGTTTATTCTCATCAGCATATTTTAAGGACCTGAGATTAATTAAACTTCAGGTGAACAAAGTACATACAACATATTAGGCATAGTTTTATTAGCATAAGTATCCCTAGCAACCCTTAGTAAGTAAAGAACTTAAATATCTAAACACAACCTTAAAACTAAGATGCTGACAGCAGTCTAGCAGCGAGATGGGACTTTCCAGTGCTTTGCATTGAGAGTCACCTGTATGATTTTCTCCCAGTTGGTGAGGGGTCTTAGGTGTGCACAAGGTGCAAGGAGCTCTTTGCTCTCAGGGAATGAGTCCAATCTCTGGAGGCAGGAGTAACAGACTTGGAAGACACAAGGAAGATAGAGGTGTACATAGACGAGACCTACAGGGATGTAGTCCTGAAGTCCCACCGCTAGTCTGGCGGCATGTTTGTTGCCATGGATGATAGAGGTCACGTGACAGGAGAGTATCACCCTGGTGTGGCAGGAAGTGATCCTATAGCTAGGACCTGTCCTCCAGGTGATGAAAAACCCTCTCGCACCGAGGAAGTTTCTCCAGGGCCATGTGCCCATGAGGGAAGGGTTAGGACAGCCGTTATAGTTGGTGATTCAATCATTAGGCATGTAGATAGCTTGGTGGCTTGTGGACGTGAGGATCGCCTGGTAACATGCCTGCCTAGTGCGAAGATAGCGGACCTCATGTGCCACCTACACAAGGTCTTAGACAGTGCTGGGGAGGAGTCTGCTGACTTGGTACATATCGATACCAATGACATAGGAAAATGTGGTAGGGAAGTTCTGGAGGCTAAATTTAGGCTTTTAGGTAGGAAGTTGAAATCCAGAACTTCCAGGGTAGCATTCTCCAAAATGCTTCCTGTTGCACATGCAGGACCCAAAAGGCAGGCTGAACTCCGGAGTCTCAATGTGTGGATGAGATGATGGTGCAAGGATGAGGGCTTTGGATTTGTTAGGAACTGGGGAACATTCTGGGGAAAGGAGGGGCTCATCTGAAGGGATGGGCTTCACCTTAACCGGGATGAAACCAGGCTGCTGGTATTAACTTTTAAAAAGGAGATAGAGCAGCTTTTAAACTAGATAATAGGGGAGAGCTGACAGTCACCCTAGAGCTCATGGTTCAGAACAATGTATCCTTGAAGGATACTACCAAAAAAATGAAGTTAGGGAACATCAGTAGAGAGGTTCCAATAAAGACAAAGGTAGTCCAAATGCCCTTGAGTACAGAGCAGACAGAGCTTAAAGACTCCAAATTACCCCTGCCTACCAATAACCAGATTAATATGAATAAAATACAGTCTCTAAAATGCTTGTATGCAAATGCTAGAAGTCTAAAAATAAGATGGGATAGTTGGAATATATAGCAGTAAATGAGAAGTTAGATATGATTGGTCTCTCAGAGACATGGTGGAAGAAGGACAACCAGTGGGACACTGTGATACTTGGGTACAAACTATATCATAATGATAGAGCTGATCAAATTTGTGGAGGGGTTGTGCTCTATGTTAGAGAGGGCATTGAGTCACAAAGGATTAAAATTTTGCAGGACAATAAATTGCTGTAGAATCTCTATTGATTGAAATTCCATATAAAAAGGGGAAGGCAATTGCAGTGGAGTTGTACTATCAACCGCCTGGCCAGAATGAACAAGTGGATGATGAAATGCTCAAAGAAATCAAGGAAGCTAACAAAAGTTACAGAACAGTACTAATAATGGGTGATTTCAATTATCCCGGTATTGACTGGGTCAGTGTCATGGCAGGATATGCTAGGGAGATAAAGATTCTAGATGAAATAAATGACTGCTTCTTGGAGCAGCTGGTTCATGAACCGACCAGAGGGGAAGCCATTTTGGACTTAGGGGTATGTTTACTAAACTGCGTTAGTGTGATTCGCGTTAGGATCCGCGGTACAGGCAAAAATCCCAAATAAGGACATGGGCGGTATATCGTTATCGATAACGCACGTTACCAGGCGCCGTAGCTGAACGAGCGTTAGAAAACATCGTGTAGAGCGTCGCACAACGCGCGCCCATAAGGTGTCTGATAACGTGTCTAGCAAGGCCCAGAATGTAACTGCTCGGATCATTTTTAAAGCCAAATTATCTGACCACATCACTCCAATTTTATACGCCCTCCACTGGCTACCCATTCATAGCAGGGTCCAATACAAAACACTAGTCACCATTTTTAAGCTCATCAATGATATAGCCCCTTCATATCTATCAACATTAATTAAGTCCCCCTCAGAATCTAGACTAAGAAGAAGAGCAAACCTCAATACATTGCTAATTCCTGACTCTATGAAAAAATTTAAACAGATAACAACTAATACTGCCTTTTCTTTCTACACCCCCAGTCAATGGAACAAATTACCCTACAATCTAAGAGAGATTAAAGACCTTAGTTCCTTCAGGAAGGAACTAAAAACATACTTATTCACCCAACACTTTCATGACTTACAACCTACACTCGAACAAAAGGCACAAGATTATGCAAATTTAATTTCACAAGTATATCCAACCTAACCCAGAACATACTTTTTCATTTATCACTCATACTGAATGTTATTCTTTTCTCGTAGGACTGTTGGTAAATAATCTCTTTGCTGTTGATTTTACATACCTCACTATGACTAATTTCTCTCAAGCAAATTGTAAACAATTAAACCAGATAATCTCTATGGCTATTCATTAAACTACATACATCAGTATGATTGAGCTTTCTCAACCATTGTAAATAGTTAATACGTTTATAATCTATATTATTCCGTTTCCTATGTAACTAATTTTTACACTATTAATGTTCCATGTAATGTTAACGTTATTTTTTAACATGTTCTCTGTAAACCGCTCCTGATCTCTGGAAGGGGCGGTATAAAAAAACACACAAATAAATAAATAAATAAATAAACAAAGGCATCTAGAACAGTAGCACAATGGTTAATACACTGACCAATGGTGCAAGGGAAGTGAGTTTAATCCCCCTGTGTGTCTAATGAGAAAAGCTGGCTGAGGCATCACCTTTAACTCAAAATCAGTGCTGTATGAAGCAGTTTGTTTGTTAATTTTAATCAGTGCTGCCAGTAAACACACCCTCACAGGGCCGTAACTTAAGGTGCCGCATAAGGCACCCTATAAGGCACCCCAGAGGGCACATCATAAAGTGCACTATCCGCCAAGGCACCCTAGAATGTGCCCTATGGGCCACCCCACAGGGCGCAGTATAGGGTCCTGCATCGGGCACTGTATAGGGCGCCTGATGAGGCAACATAAGGAGACAGCACTATGAGGGTGTCATGCTGGCAGCACCAATTGAAATTAAAAAAAGAAAATGCTACAGACAGCGCTAACAAACATCCCCACTGTGGGATCAAACCCATGACCCCTGGCTCTACAGGCAGTGAAGTAACTAGTGGGCCACATTGCTTGTGCTATGAACAAAGCCCTGTCTGGCAGATGAAGGATGTCAGGTCACCACACAAACTGCTGTGGTGGCCAGGATGTGGGTTAACACACTCATACCCATGGTGCACTGCACATGCAGATCTGCAGTCCATAGATGAACACAAGATGGGGTATGCACCCCCACAGCACCTCGGCCTGGTAGAGGGAACTGACTGTGTGTCTCACTGGCACAGAGTACCTACAGACAGCAATCCAACAGGTTGCCCTATATGGTGCATGAAAAGGTGCCCAGCATGGCATCCAGAGCTACAGCACAATGGTTAATACACCGACTAATGGCACGGGGTCGTGAGTTCAAGACCCCTGTGGGTCTAATGATTAAAGCTGGCAGAGACATCACCGTATACCTTAAAGCGGTGCTGACAGAAGCAATTATTTTGTTAACCTTAAGTAGTGCTGACAGCAAACACACCCTCACAGGGCCGTAACCTAAGGCGCCGCATAAGGCACCCAATAAGGTACCCCAGAGGGCACATCATAAAGTGCACTGCCCGCCAAGACACCCTAGAATGCCCCCTATGGGCCACCCCACAGGGCGCATCAAAGGGTGTGGCACAGGACTCGTGAAAGGGTGCCTGATGAGGCAACGTAAGGAGACAGCACTGTGAGGGCGATGGAGCTGGCAGCACCACTGCAAAGAACAAAAGGAATATGCCTCATACAGCCCCACCGAGTAACCCCACTTTGGTCCCCAACCCATGACTTCTGGCCTCACAGGCAGTGAAGTAACTAGTGGGCTATATCGCTAGTGTGACTAACCAATACCGCACATGTCCATTTACATGACATGGCCTGTCTAGCCGCTAACACACAATAGTTACGGGACAGAGCAGCTCACCATGTTCCATTGCACCCCCCCTCCCCCTCACCAGTTCCACATGGGATGGGGCCACCTCCATCCGTATTCCTGTGGTCACTCTATAGAACCGTCGAGCTCCCCCCACAAGTGTTGCAGCTAATGGCACCCCCACACTATCTGCATAGGGTCACCCCTCTCCCCAAACCCCCTCCAACAGGTATCCGCTTGATCCAGATAGATACGGTGCAGCCTAGCTGGGGTCCAGATCATCCTGATCCGGTATGTAAGGGGGCTCCCTACCCGAGCCGTTCCCCATGCAAGCCTCTTTCCCCTTACTGAGGTGGGCTGCCACCGCTCCACCTCCCAGGGACACCCCCATTCCCTCTCTCACTGTTCATGCCATCAGGCCATACCCTCTGCCCCTGGATTCGTCCATCAGTTACACATGCCCCGTTACCACAGCTGCATGTACGAATGTGGGCCCTTATTCCTCACCCCAAACACCTTTCGGAGTTCAGCATAGGGCCATACCCCAATATTGCATTCAACAACTGCCCCACCCTCACCCAGCCCTCCTTGCCCCAACGTTGTGCCCCCCCCACCCCGTGGTAAAGGCAACCGTGTCCTGTATGTTTGTGTCCCGGGGCAGGCACCTCCCTTGCAGTTCTTAACCCTTCCATCCCCCCACATCTGCATGGTTAGCCTCCATTACGGGTTCAAGGCCCCCAAACCGACCCTTCCCCCCACACCCCTGCCACTGCCTCCGCACACACTCCCCGTGCCGGCCCCATTGCGGGGTCCTCCCTCTTTCTATCCGCACAAACAATGCCCTATGCTGTTTGGCGTCGTAATGGTTGTCCAAATTGGGGGCTCCAAGCCCCCCTCCCTCCTGCAGTTGACGCATGGCATGCCTATCTACCCATGTCCTCCTGCCCACCCGATTACCCCTAATTATCGGATCGTGCAGCCCCCTAAAGCACCTCAGCATGACGTTGGGTGGTAGGGCCATAGGGACAACCAACCCTGTGGTAGCACAGACATCCGTATTGTAGCTGCTCCGCCCATCTATGTCAGGGGGAACCCCCTCCATCTTCCTACGTCCCTCCCTATCGGCACCATCAGAGGCTTATATTTCCAAACCTGTGCACAGTCTGGAGCTTCTCCAAATGGTATACACACATTCCGTGATCCTGCACATACCCATTGTACTGGCCATGTGCCCCCCCCCCACCTCGCCTCCTATCCCATATCCATATTTGCCCTCAATATGTCTGCCTTCTGTACGTTCGTCAGGTGGCCCTATCCCACACCATACTGCCCTACTGCCCTTAGCAGATTTGGCAGGCTAACCAAAGGGGGCCCCAATGTATGGCTAACGTCATCCGCACAATGTACTACATTACTAAGCTGTTCCTGCAGCTCAGTTCCACCAATATCTACTTTCCCTCTGACATAGGCTGCCAATGGCCCAATGGCCTATGGATACAATAGGGGCGGCAGAGAGCAACCCTGCCCTGTTCCTCTGCACAGCCCAATGCTCTCAGGGAATCCCCCCTTACCCGTATTTGCACCCGTGGACAGGCATACAGCGCCCTCATCCACCGTAGGAATGTCTCTCCCACCCCTGCCCTGTCTAGCACCTGCAACATAACTCTCTCATCAGTCACCAGCATCCCCAATTGTTCCGCAACACCCTCCGTGGGCTTACTCAGACTACACCTCGCCACATAACCCTCCCCCATCATCCCTTCCCCTCGCAAATCCACACTGTGGATTGTTGTAGGATACGCTACTGAGGCCTACCTACTGTCCTATCCCGTGTACACCATTGTCCCCTCTGTGTTGCACACACCTCCTATTGTGGATAGCTGCTGTCGCGCTGTCATCCTGCAGGCCATTGCCCCCCTGCTTGGTTTCCCTCCACCATTCCACCCCTGCAGCACTGTAGTCCGGGCACAATGGTGTCTCCGCTGCCCTTACCTGATTACATTGCAGTCTCACCTTTAGGGGTGCACACAGACACACCTGTCACTCGTGCAACACTGACACATAGAAAGGAGAGACATCTGGCCACCGTAGGAACGTTCAAACTATGTACAACTTTATTTGCATTGACAACATTTGTAGGGCCCAGTCATCCCTGTCGTTGGTGGTCGTGGCAGGCCATGGCACGGGCCATCACAGGGCGGGTGTGCCATGTGTATCCCCACACTACACACCCTGGGGACCCCTGTCATATGGTGGCTGGCCAGGTGCGCCACCGGCAAATCGCTCCTCCAGCGCACACAGCCGGTCAGCCACCACGGTCAGGGTTGCCAGGACCTGCCCCATGATGAGGGTGTGCTGCCTCTGGGCATGCACCTGGGCACGCACAGCCACAGTCAGGCGCAGCCCGCACATGCAGCCACACAGACACACATCTCTCCTTGTCTATGTGGCTGCATGCATGGTGCGCCTGTCAACAGCCATGTGTAGCAGGCACACGTCCAGGAGGTGTGCATCTGGGTCATCATGGGGCAGGTAGCTGGTGCCCCCATTGCCCTGTGGTGGCCCGTGCCGATGGGGACCTGCCTCAGCTGCCACCCCCATCCCTGCCCCCACCCCATCACTTACCCCACACCCGGACCCAAACTGCTCCCCCCCTACCACGCACACCTGGTCCCCCTCTGGCCCTTGGCTCCCAAACGCAGGTACACCCTCCACCCGCCTCCCCCCCACCTGCCCCTCAGCCTCCTCCCCCGCATCCCCCACTCCCACCTCCCCATCCTCCCCTGCTCCCACTACACCCTCCACCTCCATCGCTCCCACTACACCCTCCACCTCCATCTCCCCTGCTCCCACCTCCTCCTCCCCCTCGATGTGGGCTGCAGCACCCTCCTGGTCATCCCCCCTGCCGTTGTCATCCAGCATATGCTCCGGGGCGTGGACCTCCTCCTGGCCTCCATCACCGCCTTCATCCTCCGTCCCCACTGCGGCATCCTGCGCCTCCGGCACCGCTGGCTCCACGGCAGCACATGCATCCGCTGTGGGAGAGGGGAACACGTATCATCTCCATGGTCACAGATAAGCAACGGCACTCACATGCGTCCTGTGGATCTGACAGCCATTGCCCCACAGGGCCATGTCACATCACTCACAATCCCGTTGGGCCATCCTCTCCTGCTGGACACGCGCTACGAAGCGCGGGAACCTCGCCCTGAGCTCACGTGCCTTCTTCCTGAGATCCTCCACCTGTCGGGTTGATAGCAGACATTGACATTAGCGGACAGGAACCCTTTAGTGGCCCACGACGCAACACAGATATATCTCTGTGTGTCACAGGTGCCCGCCCCTATTGTCTGAGGAGCATTGAGGAGCCTGTGTCTTTTGGGGAGACTTCTAGGTAATTATGACTTAGGTTGGCCACTGTTGGAAAAAGGATACTGGGTTTGATGGACCTTGGTCTGACCCAGTATGGCATGTCTTATGTTCTTATGTAAAAAATAATATTAAAGCTATGGAAATACAGGGCTTAAAAGGGAGGGAGGAAGCAGTGTGGTTAAACTAGAAAGAGGGAAGGAGAAATCCATTTGCATTGTCATGATATACATAGGGAGAAACGTGGACAAAGGGGGTTTTTTGGTTGAAAATTTTTTTATTGAGCAACAAAAATGTAGGGCGTAAACACAATTCACATATGATCACAACTATACAGATACAGGGCCAGATTTACCTATACGCCATGTACGCCATGGCGTAGGGCCCACAGCTGGCAAGGGCCCACAAAAATGGAAGTTAGCTTTTTTAAAAAAATAAAATAAAAAAAAAAACCTGCTGGCTGAGGCCGCGGGGCCCCCTCTGCTGCCGCGGCAGCATGGACTGACCCGCGGCGGCCCCCTCTGCAAGGTCGATCCGTCCCTCACTCCCTCCCTCCCTCTGTGCAGACTGTGAGAGGCGCGAAGGGAGCGTGTCTCCCTCGCGTCTCTGTTAAGCCCGCAGGGGCTGTTGGGAAATTTCCCATCAGCCCCTGCGGGCTTAACAGAGACGCAAGGGAGACACGCTCCCTTCGCGCCTCTCACAGCCTGCACGGAGGGACAGATCGACGGATCGACCTTGCAGAGGTGGCCTCCGCGGGTCAGTCCAGGCTGCCGCGGCAGCAGAGGGGGCCGTGCGGCAGCAGCCAGCAGGTTTTTTTTTAAATTAAATTTTGCTTTAGGCCGAAGGGGGGGGGGGGGGTAGGACTGGTAATGGGCTATTGGGGGGGCTGGGGCTGGGACAGGAAATGGGCTGGGGGGTTAAGGCTGGAGGTGGGCTGATGAGGTTAGGACTGGTAATGGGCTGTGGGCTGTTGGGGGGGTTAGAACTGGTAATGGGCTTTGGGGGGGCTTAAGACTGGTAATGGGCTGTGGGCTGATGGGGGCTGTCTGGTAATGGGCTATGGGGGGGCTAGGACTGGTAATGGGCTGTGGGCTGTTGGGGTGGGGTTAGAAATTGTAATGGGCTTTGGGGTGGGTTAAGACTGGTAATTTGCTGTGGGCTGATGGGGGCTGTCTGGTAATGGGCTATGGGGGGGCTAGGACTGGAAAGGGGCTGGGGGGGTTAAGACTGGAGGTGGGCTGATGGGGTTAGGACTGGTAATGGGCTGTGAGCTGATGGAGGGGGGGTTAGGACTGGCAATGGGCTATGGGGGGCTGACTGGAAATGGGTTGATGGGGTTAGGACTGGAAGTGGGCTGATGGGGGGTTTAGGACTTGTAATGGGTTATAGGGGGGGCTTAAACTGAAAATGGGGTGATGGGGGTTAGGACTGTAAGTGGGTTGATGGGGGGCTAGGACTGGTATTGGGTTGGGGGGTTGTTAGGACTGGAAATGGGCTGATGGGTGGCTAGGACTGGAAATGGGCTGATGCAGGGACTAGAAGGGAATGGATGCTGGGTGAGGCTGGAACTAGAAGGGAGCTGATGTTGGGGGAGGATTAGAAAGGGATGGGGCTGGAAGAGTAAAATGGAGAAGGGAAAAATATTTTGTGTGGGAGGGATAAAAAATCTACAATTGGCCGGGTATTGGGAGAGTAAGTGGGGATTGAGGATGGAGGGGTAAAATTTGAGTGGATGAAATAGGAATGAGGAAAGAGCAAAAGGAGAAAGATTAGTATGTTAAAACAGATGTAGAGAGAGAATGGAAAAAAACTAGAAGAGAGAAGAAAGGACAAATGGACAGCAGACGATGGAGAGTTAGCAGAAGACACAAAGAAACCAGAAGAAAGTGGCTGGAGCAATTGCAGCTGAAAAAAAATGCACAAAAGGTAGAAAAATATCTCTTTATTTTGAATTTATTAATTGGAATATGTCAGCTCTGGTAAATGTGCATCATTAACGTCTGCGCTTTGTTTAGTACAAGAGAAAATTAATTTATAGTTTTATTTCTACAGTGTTGTACATTCCAAGTTTGGCTTGTGGGATTCCCAGTTTAATTATTGTCTTCCTGTTTCTAAATTGTGATTACTTGTTTGGTGATGGTCTATGTTCTGCATGTGTAACTGAGCTGAGGTGTTCTGTTTATATAATTCCTATTTGACATTGCCACTTGTTCTCTTTCCCCAGTAGGTCATGTATTGTTGTTCTCTGAAATGTATTGGTTTAATATTTGCAGTGTTGCCTTTTGATTGGTAGAGTATGGTGCTTTGTGAGTCCTGGTAGTGCTGTTAGGATACGGCGGGTTTGCTATGGCTTCTAAATGGGCAGTGTTTGTAGTAGTTCCTAATGTGTCTGGCAGTTGGCACTGGATTATAGTAATGTAGAAATCTTCTAGTCTTATTTATCCATACACTCATTAAGAGGCACGTTTACTAAAAGTTCGTATATGGTAACATTATGCAAATATTTATGCAAATGAGGCCCCTTATGCAAATGAGGCCCGCACCCCCCTTGGGCCGCCCCTGCTGGGGGCCCACAATTTTTGTTGGTGTAGGGCCTCACTCAAGGTAAATCCGGCCCTGTACAGATGTCTTATTGGTGAACTGGTTAGAGGAACCATATCTATAGTATTATTTCTCCAAATGCTCTGTCTATTAGAACTGTTCTACCATATCACGCTACTGCCAGTAGAATACAGAATATAGCTAAATACAGGATAGAGCTTGTTCCCCCCACCCTGCCCGCCCACCCAACTTACAATTAGCAGAATTTACATGAATTTAGAATTGCAAACACGTTGAAAATTGATAGTTTGAAGAATTAAAGAATTAAAGATGTTGTCATAGAAAATAAACCATCCATTATGCTCACACTCCACCACTCCCAGTGTGACTATCATTCATAACCCCATTTTTTTCACCCCCAACCCCCATCTCCTTCCCTCCCTTCTGAATCCCCACCTCCCCCTTGCCCTCCCCCCCTAAGCAATGTTGGATAAGGGTGTAAAGGGTCTTAGATCAGTATCTAACACAGCAAGATGCACTTCTGACAGAGAGACAAATAGTAGTAACAATCAGGTTAGAGAGTTATAGAGAAAGCTGCTTCCCCCACTAGGCCTGGGCTACCAGAGTCTACCCCACTCTGTCTCCCACTGAATACACTTTCACTCCCTGCTTCCCGAAGAACCCCATTCCATACCTCCTTCACTTCAGATGGTCAACTCTTGACTGCAGCTGTTAACTTCTCTAGTTGATATATTTCCCAAACCTTCACTAACCATTCATTTAATGTGAGTATGCTAGGACTCTTCCAGAAGCGTGCAATGACTGAGTGTGCCGCTAACAGAAGATATGCTGAGACCCGACATGCACTGTCAAGATGCTCATCAGTGATTGGGGAGCCCAGAATGGAGGTTTCAATATTAAAATCCAACAGAATTCCGCTATTCGTCCGGATAATGAAGGAGTGAACCATTGACCAAAACCGCTGCAGACATGGACAGGCCAACCGCATATGGTCAAAATCTCCCTTCCGTCCACATAATCTCCAACAAAACAGATCATCTGCTCAATGGTATCGAAAAAGATCAGTCGATGTGACTGGCATTCAAAATAATATCCGTAGTTGCGTGTTTACCAAAGAAAGATAGAGCATGAATGAGAGTACTGGTAGACCTTAGTCCAAAATTCCTCTGATTTGTTCGACAGAGTTGGTTCCCATCATTCCTGTGGGGTATGAGACCCCGAGGGACCTGGCAGATTGGAGGCCATAGCTTGATAAAGTCTGCCAAAAGAGATTGGAGTCATGATGAGTCAAAAAGAATTCACTCCCATAAACAGGGTTGACGTGCAATCATACTATGAATAAGTGGCATGTCAAAGCAGTGGGCAAGCTGTAAATATTGAAAGTTTGACAGTGAGGCTCCCCACGTCTTTTCGAGCTGTGCTTTAGTAAGCAGGTTAGATTTATCAAAAAGCGTCGTAATACGCCAGGTCAGTACATGACCTAGATTCTTTTTTTCGGAATCTCTGACAAAGACATAAGAGGAAATCAAAGTGAAGTGTGAAATTTGCAAAGACACTTCTAATCTTGAGCACATATATGTCCACGCTCACCAGAGTGGGTTTATAACTCAACACTCATCCGGGTTTTGCCGGAAGAGAATCACTATTAAGGGGATCTGGTAAGCCCATGCCTCTTCTAATTGGACCCAGTTCACACCCTGTGCAGATGTCCATACCGGTATGATCTTCAAGCAATCATATTTATAATACAGCTCAGGATTAGAAAGTCCCAGACCACAGAGTAATTTAGTTCGGGTTAGGACACCCCAACTAATATGTGGCCTACGATCTTGCCAGAGAAATGGCATTCCGAAGAGCCTGGAAAAACGTTCTTGGTACCACAATTGGGAGCTGTGTGTAAAGGAATAAAAGTTTGGGCAGAATCAATATTTTTATGGTATTAATTTGACCCAGCCAAGACACCAAAAAAGTGTGCCATGAGGTCAACTCTCGCTGTATAGTCGTGAGAAAGGGGCGGTAGTTAAGAGAATACAAATCCTGATCCTGATGAACTGTCTGGAAATCTCCCAAGCAGTCGCGGTAACTGAAATATTTTGCATTTGGAATGACAGCAATACAGACTTTTGTTTGTTAATGGAAAAACCGGAGAGGCAGGAAAAGTAGTCCAACTCATCTGTAACAATCAGAAGTGACCTAGCAGGGTCTCGATGATAAAGTAGGGTAAAATCCGCATATAAGGATATGGTATGCCATCTGTAAGCCAGGAAAATACCGATTTCTTCCTCCCTCTGTCTAATGCATGCTGCAAGGGGTTTGATTGCAAGAGCAAACAAGAGAGGAGACAACAGACAGCCCTGCCTTATTGCTTTCTGAAGAACAAAGGGAGCCAACATAAAGCCATTTATCATTACCAATGCCTGGGGGTATGCATACATAGCACCTATCCATCTCCTGCAGAGAGTTCAGGAAATCCATACAGTCTGCCAGCTCTGAAATTCTATGAGTTGTATTGTTCCATTCAAAGATGAGGGTGAATGGGAAACCTCAACAATATTTCACAATCTTCTTCTGTAGTATTTGCGTTAGGGGATTGAAGCTCTTTCATCACTCCATAGTGTACTGTGAGAGATCGTGATAGATTTGAATTTCATGATCTCAGTACATTTTCCATGTAGGCTCCGCATGAGTGCCACTTTATCTTCAAAAAAATTAAAACATGCAATTATAAGTCTAGGACGAGATTATGCTCCTGTTCGGGCACCCAGACTCCAATGTGCATACTCAAGCCTTACAGGACTAGGCACTGCTGACACACAAAAAAGCATATAACTCCTCTATGAGGCCCAGGGTGTTTTCCCTGTCACTTGACTCTTCTGGGAGTCCCATTACCTGGATATTGCACCTCCATTGGTGATTTTTGAGATCATCATGTTTTTTCCCGCAAGTCCTTAGTTAGATGATCAATTTTGTTCAGCTTAGACAGGAAGATGGCTGTGGCATCAATCTGTTCCCCTATGTTTATCTCATTCTGAGTGACTCGATTATCAAGGGACTTTAGATCCGCCCCTATGTCACTTACCATCTTGAAGAGATCCAGGCGGATGAGCCTCAGCTCTTGACGTATATCGCCAAGGTCTGCTTTTGTGATTGGTGGAGATATGCCAGACACCGGCCTGCAGTGAGGCCGAGGCACTATTCTGCTCTGATCCTGAAGGCGAAGAAGAAGCAGAATCCTTTGTCTAGGCATATTTTGATAGGGCACCTGCGTAGGATTTCGAATTAGACATGTTGCGCCGCTACTTGACTGTAGGAATTCTGCTTGTGTCTGGGATGCACTGTCTACAAAGGCCACACGAGGGAGCTCTAGCACAGGAGCAGGCTGCAGAACATAGAGGGGAGCATCTTGCAATTACAGTTACTATACACCTTTAAGGTATATTAGGAAGAGTGTACGCACTGGTGTATAAATACTGGAGAACAATGCCGAGTTGTGAAGCTCACCCAACCTGTCTTCATAGACTCATACAATTTATTTTTCTTTTTTTCCTGTTGTAATCTTTGTGTTCTTCTCTTTCTGTTGTTTCCTTTCTTAGTTTCTTTTCCATTCCTCTTCACTCCCTTTTTGTTCCTCTTTTCTGTTCTCTGTTCTCCTGCACGTTTGTAGAGGATCTAAGTACCAGCAGGTATTTCAATGAGCGGAGTCCCAAGCAGTACTCACAAATGAGCAGGTATCCCACAACTTCAAAGGCTAAAAGCAAAACCCTAGACAACTGTACTGCTGCTTCCTCAAGTTCAGAGTTAGCCTTCTCTACAAGGGTTGACCAAGAAGCAATCTGCCGTCTTTCCTGCTGGAAATCCATAAGGACTTGAAATGGCCGCTTCCCGCCAACTTCTCTCCCTGCAGCGCTGTGCTCATGTGTGCCACTGATGAGTTCCAATATGGCGCAGAATCTTGCCACGTCTTCCCTACTCCAAAAAAATTGAATAGAGGCATTAGGATACCCAGCTGCTATTTCTACCTCACTTGGTCTGGCATGGGGATATACTGCGCCACTATTGTTTAATACTGTAGACCTTTTAAGAAGCTAGAAGGCAAGCACAGCCATCGATTCTGTGCAGCGAGCAACTACAAACTGCACAGCTTACTTCTCCCCTCGTGAAACAGAGGGCAGGGACTAGCATGAGACATCCACAGTTTTCCTTGGTTAGGCTGCATGATGCTGGCACAGCGGCTAAAGGTTCAGGAGGAGTTGTTGGCGGCTGAGTTCATAGCAGAAGGCACTGGAGAGATTTTTAACTTCTCCTCTTTTTACATTATTTAGTCAGGAGGTCATCATCCATGTTATGTGGAATGGTCCTGAGGGAGACTGAAGACAGGGAGAGCTCAGCTACCATGCAGCCATCTTCTCTGGGCTCAGGGAGTGCCCCCTTGTGGATGGAGATTTTGATAGAAGACATATACAGCATTGCAGCAAGGAGATCCTGGATTCTTTAAAGGAAGAAATATTCAGGCAACTGGTAACAAAATCCACATGTGAAGAGGCCATACTGGACTTGGTGCTTACCAAATGGGGAAAGTGTTTCTGATGTTATAGTGGGAGATCATCTCACATCTAGTGATCACCAGATGGTGTGGTTCAGTATTAGGACTAGGGCTGATAAAATCCATTCAAAAGTGAGGATCTTAGACTTTAGGAAAACTAACTTTGCCAAGATGGGCCAATACCTCAAGGAGTCGTTATTGGGATGGGAACAGCTGGGGGATGTAGAAAAAACAGTGGGCAAAACTGAAAGGGGATATTTTAAGGGCAAACAGCCTTTTTGTTAGAATGGTAAATAAAAGGAAAAGGAGGCCACTATGGTTCTCAAAAGAGATAGCTGAAAAGGTGAAGAAAATGAGGGAGGCCTTCATGAAATACAAGAGATCATGGAGAGGGGAAGACAGGCATCTATATATGGAAAAACTTGGAGATGCTGGCAAAGTAGTCAGGAAAGCAAAAATAAGAAGAAATAGCCAATGCAATACAATGGGGGAACAGGGCATTTTTCAGATATATTAGTGAGAGGAGGAAGGGCAAAAGTGGTATTGTCAGACTCAAGGGTAAAGGGGAGGAATATGTAGAAGCGGATGAGGATAAAACAGAATTGCTTAATATTTCTTTTCTGTGTTCACAAATGAAGGACCAGGAGCAGGACTTCAGCCAACACCCACAAACAGAACAAAAGTGAGGGGCATCTCAAACGATTTTCAGAGGACTGTGTTTGTGATGAACTAGTTAAACTAAAAGTGGACAAAGTGATGGGACAAGATGGGATACATACAAGAATACTGAAGGAACTTGGGGACATTCTAGCAGCTCCACTGACTGGCCTTTTCAATGCCTCATTGGAGTCGGGGGTGGTGCCAGAGGACTGGAGAGAGGCGATCCCTTTATACAGAAGTGGAAGTAAGGATGTGGTTGAAAACTAGAGGCTGGTTAGTTTAACCTTGGTGGTGAGTAAATGATTGGAAATGCTGCTGAAAGAGAAAATAGTGAAATTTCCAGAGTCCAATAGATTGCAGGATTTGAGGCAGCATGGATTCACCAGGGGCAAGCCTTTTTAGAGAAATCTGATTGATTTCTTTGACTGGGTGACCAGGGAGTTGGACCAAGGGAGAGCCCTAGATGTGGTGTATTTAGATTTCAGTAAAGCATTTGACACTGTTCCGCATAGGTGACTTATAAACAAACTAAGCACCTTGGGATGGACCCTAAAGTTTCTGATTGGGTTAGAAATTGGTTGAGTGGCAGGCGACAAAGGGTACAGTTAAACGGAGTTTACTCTGAGTAGAAGGAGACTACCAGTGGAGTGCCGCAGGGTTCTGTTCTTGGTCTGATTCTTTTTAACATTTTTGTTAGTAATATTGTGGAAGGGCTGTTAGGTAAGGTTTGCCTCTTTGCAGATGAAACCAAAACCTGCAACAGAACAGACTCCCAGGAAGGTGTAGATAATATGAGGAAGGATCTAACTAAGCTTGAAGAATGGTCTAGAATGTGGCAGCTTAGATTTAATGCTAAAAAATATAGGGTCATGCATTTGGGCTGCAACAATCCAAGGTGGAGGTACAGTATAGGGGATGATGTACTTCTGTCCATGAAAGAAGAACAGGACCTAGGTGTTATTGTGTGTGAGGATCTCAAAGTAGCTAAACAGATAGAAAAAGCGACCGTGAAAGCTAGATGGATGCTTGGATGCATAGGGAGAGGAATGGCCAGCAGAAGAAAGGAAGTGATAGTGCCATTGTATACGTCTTTGGTGCGACCTCACTTGGAGTAGTGTATGCAGTTCTGGAGACCACACCTTCAAAAGGATATAAATAGGTTGGAGTCAGTGCAGAGGGTGGCTACTAAAATGGTTAATGGTCTTTGTTATAAAGCATATGAGGACAGATGTAAGGACCTTAATATGTATATTTTAGAGGAAAGGCGGGACAGAGGTGATATGACAGATGTTTAAATATCTCTGTGGCATAAATGCATAGGAGGAGAGCCTCTTTCGATTAAAACAAAGCTCTGCTATGAGGGGACATAGGATGAGGGTTGAAAGGGGATAGATGCAAGAGTAATATACGGAAATATTTCTTTATGGAAAGAGTGGTAGAAGTGTGGAATAGTCTTTCAGTGGAGGTGGTAGAGATGAGGGCAGTATCTGAATTAAAAAAAACATGGGACAGAGGTTCTCTAAAGGAAAAAAGGGGACTCCTGTAGTGAGTGATATGGAAGGACAGACTAGATAGGCCATGTGGTCTTTTCTGCCGTTATGTTTCTATGTTTCCATGTGCCTTCCTTCAGTCATCTGGGACCACTCATGACTCTAAAGAAACCTTGAAAAGGTCAATTAGTGGAACCACTAGAATGTCCCCAAATTTCTTTAATATTCTGTGATGTATCTCATCTGGTCCCATTACCTTGTCTACTTTTAGTTTAGCTAGTTCCTCATGAACACAGACTTCTGAAAATCGTTCAAGATCCCTGCCACTTCTGTTCCTATTTGTGGGTGTTTTCTGAGGTCCTGCTCCTGTCCCTTCATCTGTGGACACAGAACAGAAATATTTGTTAAGCAGTTTCACTTTATCCTCATCAGCTTCTTCATATTTCTCCCCTTCACTCTTGAGTCAGATAATACCACTTTTACATGTCTTCCTCTTATAACTTATCTTAAAATTATCTTATTCCCCCTTTTCATTGCATTGGCTATTTCTTCTTCTTTTTGGATCTTTGCTTTCCTGTCTACTTTGCTAGCTTCCTTTAGTTTTTTTCTCTGTGATTTCTAATATTTAATAAAGGCCACCCTCTTTTTCATCATCTTTTCAGCTACTTCTTTTGAGAAACATTTTCCTTTTACATTTATTAACTTTTCTAACTAAAAGGTTTGTTGCTCCTAAAATACACCCTTTTAGTTTTACCCATTGCTTTTCTACATCCTCCAGATGTTCCCATCCCACTAATGACTCCTTGAGGTATTGTCCCATCTCAGCAAAGTTAGTTTTCCTAAAGTCTAAGACCCTCACTTTTGAATGGATTTTATCAGCCGTAGTCCTAAAACTAAAACACACCATCTGGTGATCACTGGATGCAAGATGATCTCCCACTATGAGATCTGAAACATTTTCCCCATTGGTGAACACCAAATTCAGTATGACCTCTTTATATGTGGGTTCTGTTACCAGTTGCCGGAATAGTTCTCCCTGTAGAGAATCTAGGATCTCCTTACTTCTAGATGACACCACAGCAGGGATATCTCAGTCAGCATCCGGCATATTGAAGTCGCCTATCAGTAACACTTCTCCTTCCATGGCAATACTGTGTATGTCTTCTGTTAAATCCCCGTCTACTTTTTCTCCCTGTGAGAGAGATCTGTACATCACACCAGTGCTAATGGATTTCCCTTTTTCTAGTTTAAACCACAGTGACTCCTTGCTCCCTTTTAAATCCTGTAATTCTATAGATTTAATATCATTTTTTACATATAGTGCCACTCCTCCTCCCCTTCTTCCTACCCTGTTCTTCCTTAATAAAGTATAGCCTAGGATAATTACATCTCAGTTATGGTTGTCTGTGAACCATGTCTCCGTAACAGCCACTAAATCCAAGTCAGCCTCTTCCATTAAAGCCTCAACATCTGGGATTTTATTTGCCATGCTACGGGCATGAATACACACCGCTTTCCATATTTTGCCCCTTTTAACCCATTTCTACGGAGGTATTTAATGTTTCACTTACCTGGGGGCTTTCTTCACCCATCTATGTGTTCCATTGTGCAATGCGATGCCATAGAGCTGTGAGGCATCCAGGCTCCATCAGCCTATGCTTCCATGCCAGGGGAATACATTGAATGCAATGCTTAGTGATAAGGATTGGTAGATACGATGTGCTAGTTTCTTCTACTGTAAATACCATATATGTCTTCCATAAGGCTTCCCTATGCATATCATTAAGCCAATCCATTAAATGCTTATAAGATTTCTAGCCAGCAGTGCTATTAAATATATTTCTCATTTACTTATTGGAAGTAAAACACTAATAACAGTAGCTGAAGTGTGCTTGGAAAATTAAAGAAGTCAGTAAAATGCCATCTACTAAATGGTAAATACTATTAAGGAAATAATTGTTAGATTGAATGTCAAATATTAAACACAGCATACTGAGAAAATTCACACACACTCAAAAAAAAGATTAAAAAATAATTTAATTTACTTGAAAGGTAAAAAATATAAAACCATGGAATAATATGGAATTATTTTCCTCTTGCAAACAAGTATTCAATTAGTATCAAATTTAAATTGCACATTTCAGATAACTAGGTCATGCTCTTACGCTCTTAAGATTACATAACATTTTCCATTAGCCATGACCACTGGTATATATGCTACCTAAGCAGCCCCCACAATGTAGGGGGTGGTGTGGGCAGAAAGGGGCCCACACAGTGGCAACAGCAGCAGCAGTGTGGCAAACTTACTTGAACATGTTTGCTGTGCTGCTCCACGCTTGTAAGTTCATCGCAGGGAACTTATAAGAACAGAGCGGCATGTAAACATAATAAAGTACATTTGCTGCACTGCTGTCGCTGGTGCTGCTGCATGGGAAGGCCCACTACATGAAGGGGGGCCCGCATGGGGGGACCATCACTGCCATGACAATGGTGGGCCCTCAGCAAACTTTTTCTGGAGGTCCCTCATTGTAACTTACGCCATTGGCCATATCATATTATATTATGGAAATGGAAAATTAAAATAATTGTAATCACATTCTAGAAGACAAATTAATCAAATGTAATCCACATCAAGTCTTACCTTTGACTATCTAAGTCATAATCAGTACAAAATATTTCTTTGTTGAGAGGGTGGGAGATGAATTTAAGAGCCTACCTGCAGAGACAACAGTGATTAATTCACTGGTCAACAAATTTTTACAAAAGTCATGTTACTGAAATAAAAATAGTAATTTCTTATCAATTTTTATATGCTGAACACGAATATAACAGTGAAATTGCAAGGTTGGCTCTAGTTTTTTTGTAATCTACAAGAATTAATGTTTACATCACGAAATACATGTCAGTAGTAAATTTAATAGGCCTTCGGTTAATACCTGTAAAAAAACAAGTCATAGACTACTTCTTAGATTTTTTTTCACCTGTCTCTTGTACAGCTGTTCGGGACCTTCTCTGGGGAGTGTCCAGCAGTAGTCAGCCAGCATTGTAGTGGACCATTTTCCCTGGTATCTTTGCTCCATCGTTGCAGGTGAAAACGTTCGCCCAGTTCATCACTAACCATACCACAGTTGTCAGGAAAGAAATTGAGATGGGAATCAAGGAAATGGATCTTTAGAGACATATTGCAGCCAGGTTTCTGATACTGCATCAGCATGTCTTCTACTAGTTCCTTGTAGTTTTCTGCCCTAACATTCCCGAGAAAGTTTGTTGACATTAGGCGAAAAGCATTCCATGCTTGTTTCGCATCACCCTGCAGCAAGTTGTTGAACCGGTCATCTTTGAAGAGCTCTCGAATCTGAGGACCCACAAAAACTCCCTCTTTAATCTTTGTTTCGCTGAGTCGAGGGAATTTTTCATGCAGGTATCGGAAAGCTGGCGAAGTGCGGTCCATGGCTTTCACAAAGTTTTTCATCAAACCTAGTTTGACGTGAAGGGGTGGTAGCAGGATTTTGTGAGCCTCAACCAGAGCTGGGTGCTGGATATTCTTCTCTCCAACTGTTACATTTTGTCTGCGATTTAATTCCTTCCGCAAGTAGTGCCAATCCCTTGCTCAGCTATCCCACTCATATAAGAAAAACATGTATTTTATATATCCCTGCTGCAGTCCCATTAAAAGGGCAACTACCTTCAAGTTACCACAGAGGTGCCAGCTGTACTTGTTATAGTTAATGGAAGTCATTAGATGCTTTAAGTTATCATATGTCTCTTTCATGTGGACGGCATGCGCTACTGGAATAGATGGAAGACCGTTTCCATTGTTCAAAAGCACAGCCTTCAGACTCAGTTTTGAAGAGTCTATAAATAGTCTCCAGTCTTGTGGGTCATGAGTGAGTTTTAAGGCATTCATGAGGTTTTCAATATTGGAACAGAATACCAGATTACTTTCCTTTCCGACTGCGTATAGTACACTGCTGACGTCAGATGGCTTCAGCAGTCGTCTGGCAGTAGTAGTGCATTGCATCAGAAAATGATGCAATCAACTCTGGATGATGTGTGCATGCTGGTATTATGCAATGTGATGCAATATTACATCATTCAAGGCTTATTTGGGATGTTGTTGATGTCCTACTGGATAAAGTTACACGGTGAAACGTCAAAAATGAACTACATACAATATCTTCAAAACAAGAGCCAATAAATTTTTTTAATGTTATATTCATGTTCAGCTCACCAAGATACTACAGATTAGGGCCTTTTAAAGTCAGTAACGATTTCAATGTTGACCAGTGTTAAGTTTATGACAAAATTTAAGCAGGTTGTTAGAGAAAGATATGATAGGGCTAGGATTGCAGAGTAGGAAGATTTAAATCTCCTTTCTATCTATTGCCCAATAGATAACTTTCTGATTTTAGCAAAATTGTTAGAAGCAGTAGTTACCTCTCAGCTACAACATTATTTGGATGCTCATGATCATTTGCACATATCTCAATTGGGCTTTCAAAGTCTTTATAGCACAGAAACTCATTTGGCCTATTTGGTGTTTGAACTTTGCTTACCAATGGACAAGGGAAGACAGGCTATCATTGTGCAAATAGGCCTATCTACTGCTTTTGATTTGATAGATCTTCATTTACTTCTTTTGCAAGTAAAATTGAAAATATTTATATATTAAGTGGTATTGGTCTTTCTGGTGTGGTACTAAACTGGATTAATGAATTTCTAATGAAGATGTTTATAAGCAAAATGGGGTAAAGATATATCTGAACTTTATAACGCAAGATATGGGGTCCCTCGGGATGCACCCTTATCTCTTTTATTTGATGTTTTCTTTTGCTCTTTTGGTACTGGATTACAGAAATTGGGTATATCCTTCTACTCCAGTGCTGATGGTATCTTATTATTAATTCCCTTTCAGGATACACAGCAAAGTACTGTATATGAGTTATTAGGAAAATGTTTCCACCAAATTGAGATTTGGATGACGGCCCATTGTTTAAAAGTAAATGCAGGAAAAATGAACTTCTTGTTGATAGATGGAGAGGTTGCTTTTTTCCCAACAAGAAAATCCTGTTTCAGCAGTAAGCACAATGCCATTAGTTAGAACCCTAAGGGTCATATTCACAGAGGGGTCATTTTAGAAGGGCTAAACGTGTTTCGGACATGCCAGTGATGTCTGAAAAATGTGCAAATGGCAGGTATGCACAAATTGCCATTTTGAAAAGATATCTCCATGTGTGACTGTTTCTGCGCAGAGCATTCCAGGGGCTTTTTGGGGCAGGGTGAGGGCGTGACTGAAAGGTGCACGTCCAGAATATATTTATGAAGTGCCTAGATATGTGCAGGGCATTGTCCCTGCACATGGCACACTAGACCTGTAATAAAGGTGCAATAAGCTGGGGACTTTTCTATCTGCTTGAACTGACTGCATTAATGGTGATTAGAGAAGATTGGTGATTGAACCCCTGGCTTGACTATCACAGAAATCCTGTCAGCAACCTCCCCTATGCCATGTTCTATCCAGTGTCTGACTGTTTCCCAAACCTTCCCAGAGTCCATCCCATCCATTCAAAGCCTCCAGTTCAAGTGTATCAAACCCACTCCCACGCCATATCTGTTGTTTCAGTGGCAAGGTTCCCTGTGAGTAGTGTCTGAAGTCTTATAGGGTTGTGTGTCTGTGTGCACTCCCTGCCTAGTGCTTGTGCTGTTCAGTTAGCCCCAGTGTGGGTATGGGCATGGCTGTGCTGAGCTAGAATCATGCCCTGTGTGACTTGCACATTGGGCACCGCCCCCTACTCCTCCCCATACCTCTATCCAGCCACTGCTTGCTCTTGCTCTGCTGCTGCCAACCTCTGTTTTCTTCATGGCGGCACCAGCAGCAGGGAAAGAGCAGAAAGCGGCTGGATGGAGGTAGGGGGGGGGGGGAGGCGTGCACCAGATGTGAAAGTCGCCGGCACTTTAAACAGATCTGTCCCTCCCTGACTGACATCGCATCAGAGGAGGGAGGGACTGACCTGCTTAAAGTGCTGTGAAAAGGCTTATGGGGCACATTTTGTCTGCCTGCTGTTGCCCTGCCGCTGCTGAGAGAAGAAAAAGTGGCATTGGCAGGGCAACAGCAGGCAGCTGAAATGTGCCCCCTAAGCCTCTGCACCATGTGCAGCTGCACTGCTCACACAGGGCTAGGTACGGTACTGGGCATGGGGGTCAGTATCTGCAGTTGTATGTGTATCTGTCTGTGAAAAGTTGTTTTTCTGTTCAAGTGAGTATGACTAAGTGTGTGGAGAAATCACTGAGTGGTGGGGTGCATAAGAGTGCTGGTAGTGAGCACCTTCTATTTCAGCTCACTGAGTGGAACAGGCTTCCCATCCGGACCAATGGCCTTGGCTTTCTTGCTTGTGGCCCTGCAGTTCAGCCACCATTTCCTTTTCACATCCTTGATGTCACAGTTATTGTGGTAATATGGCATTTAGCTGTTCCTCATAGGAGGCTTATCAATTAACTGAACAGCTTGGGGATGGATCCCAAGGTGGTGAATTGGATCAGAAATTGGTTGACTGACAGACGACAGAAGGTGACAGTAAACAGAACTCACTCAGATGAAAGGAAGGGGATTAGTGGTGTGCCCTGGGGTTCGGTCCTGGGGCCAGTTCTGTTCAATGTATTTGTGAATGATTTTGCTGAAGGACTGAATGGAAAAGTCTGTCTTTTTGCAGATCACATGAATATTTGCAACAGAGTGGGGGAGTGGATAACATGAGGAAAGATCTACAAAAGCTGGAAGAATGGTTTAATGCTTGGCAGTTAGGATTTAATGTGAAAAAGTGCAGTGTGATGCACTTGGGAAGCAGAAATCCAAGGGAATTGTATGCGATAAGGGGAGAGAGGTTGGTGTGGCATGGACTAGGAGAAGGACCTCGGTGTGATTGTTTCCAAGGAACTCAAGGTGGTGAAACAGAGTGACAAGGCAGTGGCAAAAGCCAGAAGGATGCCGGGTTGCATACAGAAAGAAATTACCAGCAGAAAGGAAGAGGTACTAATGCCACTGTACAGGTCGCTGGTGAGGTCTCACTTGGAATATTGTGTTCAGTTTTGAAGATCATATCTCACCAAGGACATAAAAAGGCTGGAAACAGTTCAGAGGAAGGCGACCAAAATGATTTTGAGCCTGCGTCAGAAGCCTTATGAGAAGAGACATGAAGACCTAAATATGTACACTCTGGAGGAGAGGAGGGACAGGGGCGATATGATTCAGACCTTTAAATACGTAAAGAGCATTAATGAAGAAACAAACCTCTTCCAAAGACGGGGGAAACTGTAAAACTAAAGGGCATAACATGAAGCTGCAAGGGGGTAAACTGAAAGGCAATGTCAGGAAATACTTTTCAACTGAAAGGGTGGTAGATGTTTGGAATGCCCTCCTGATGGAAGTGGTGGGGCAAATACAGTGACAGAATTCAAAACGGCATGGGACAGAAACAGTGGATCCCTTTATAGCAACAGGATAAAATAAAAATAAACATAACTATCTCTTATATCTCAGTAAATAGGGGTGACCTACACAGAGTGGTGGGTACACCCCTAAACAAAGGCAGGGGGAGGGGTAACCTGCATGGAGCAGCAAGTGCACCTACTCTTGCCCCCTTGCTGGGCAAACTAGATGGACCTTACTGATCTTTATCTGCCATCATATACTATGTTACTATCAGCCTCATTCCATCCAAGATGTACATCCGGTTTGAACTGGATGTAAAGAGGGGGGTGGCGATTCTGATCCCGCGGGGCACGTCTAGCCCTGCAGGATCAGAATCGCAAACAGCCCTGTATGTGCAGGCTGAGACTGCGATTCAGCCTGGCCTGCATTTACAGGAAAAGCCTGATTAACTCAGTTAGGGCTTTTCAATGGAGCCGTGGCGCCATGTCATCCGGTTGCCATAGCACCGTGGCTCCATTGTAAAGCCATGATCCCGGCTGCCGGCTTAACAAAGGCTTTCTTTGCAGCCCGACCCCCGATCCGGCCTCCTAATGCCAGGGTTGGGCTGCAGGGAATCTCCTCAGGCCCCACTACCCCATTCGCTTCCCATGCCCGCCAAAACAAAACATCCAGGGAAGTTATTCCACCTCAGAGGTGGAATAACTTCCCCCCACAAATCACCAGACCTGGACGTATAGGGCCGACATTAGAATCGGTCCTGTATGTCCAGGGCCGGTGACCGCCCACCGCCTGCTCTAATGCCTTCCCCAATCCTGCCGTTCCCCGCCAGCATCTAACTTCCCCATACAACTGGTGAAGTTAGATGCCTGTTGGGACATCCATCCCTGCTATTCATGGAACAGAATCGGACCCTATATATATATATCCAGCCAGTGCTTCTGCTTTGATAAGTGGTTAAGTGGGTGTCTGCATTGCCTGGAAGTACCTGGTTAGCAAGTACCTCAAGCAAAAATGTTGGCCTTTGTGGGTGAGAACTTAGGCTTTGGTGCCATGCTAAAGTGAATGTCAGCCCTTCCAATGGCATTTGTAAATGCTTATTTACATGGGTGGGGCTGGAACTTCTCCAATTTGGGCATCCACGTTTGTGAAATAGCCTGCAAATGAGGACATTATCATTGATGTAGACATGTGCATTGTCCAATTTATATATGTGTTGTCACGTGTCCCTATCCCCAGCCATGTGCTTAGGGGATTAGGGTTTGCCATTTTAGTCCTCTTTAAAGGGTTTGAAAACTATTTCCTTCAGGAGCAGTGCCCTCTGGGAGTTGTAGTTTCCCTCTTAAAAAGGATAGTCGTGGAGACATCGAGTGAAGGCAAAACATGACACAGTTTATTTCCCCAAAATATGCACAAATAAGGTTCAAACGCAAAGTATCTGGATATTTCCTCCAGGACAAAAAGTACAGAAAATATTTACATCCTTAAGCTGAGTAACTTCTCAAAGGCATTAAACAGATGGAGACGTTTCATCAATCAAAACAGGCAAATCAAAAGTACAGCTTCTTAGGTTCAGCAAAGTAAAGAATGTTTTTCTGCTTCCTTAGTGAGATAATATACAGTGCTGTGCAAGCTTGTGCTACCTAACCCGGTTCCTACCCTAGCAAGGTTAAGTTTTCTTGGTAGTGCTTTTCCCAAAAGCATTTACTCAGGCTGCTACTCCTTAACCAAGGATTCAGTAGCCTCTGCACGACACAAAGAACAGTCCATTGGCAGTTCAGTAATCAAGGGGTCTGGTTCATTATACTCCACTTGCATTTCCTCCTGCTCTGGAATTATAATATCCTGCACTGAGCCCTCATGACCTGCCTCTGGTGGAATTCTTGCTGAAGATTCCTGTAACTCCCTCCAGGACTTCTCTACCCGGTAAGGAATATGGAGAACTGTATTACTGGATATCTTTCTTTGGTTCTCTTGACCCAGTTCCTCTCTGAGGTTTAACCCCGGCTCTCTGTTGGAGGCTGGGTTCTTCTGCCTCCTGGTTTGAAACCTAGGCACCCACCTCTGAGTGTTGTGAATCTCTTGGTCAGGAACAGAAGTTTGGAACCTGCCCTGCTCTCTCCGTCTGAGCAGCTCTTGCCTGGTTTCCCTTGTGCCAGACTCTTTCCAGGTCCTTCTTCTTTCCTCTGCTTGGAACTTTCTTTCTGGGAACTTCCAGCTCAATTTCCAGTCCTGCTCTGAGTCCGTCTCTGTCTCTGTCTTCCTGGACTCTCTCCTTGGGTGTTTGCTTGCTCTGCTCTTCCCTTCCGAGCAAACCGTTTCCTCCTGAGCAGCTCTTCTCCCTTCTGCTTTTCCCTAAGCAGGGTTTATAAAGTGCTTCCTGGGCAGCATTTCTCTCTGCCTTAACAGGTGTTGATAATCATGCTCCAAGCCTGCTACTCCATCAGCAGAGCTTGGGTGTGGCAACCTAGCCTCAGAAACTAAACTTGCACTGAAGCCTGTGCACTGCTGGAATGTTTTTAAAGGTACAATCACTGATTTTCTCTAACTCTGCAGGCTCACCAGTGCCTTCCTCATCACAGTGTATGTGTTGTGGAGACATCCAGATTGTTGCTCTCACAAAGTGCATCTTCCATCCATTGACAAAACCTCTGGATCCTCCCTTTGCAAAATGCTGCCATGCATATGCTATTTTAGAAACCTGTATGCCCAGAGGTGGACATAGCAGGTATGTTTGTGAGCTATTTATATGGAAGCAGGTGTTTGTCTGTGTGGCCCTCTCAATTCCCCTTTTCTTCCCCAGTAGTAAGCCATTGCCAATTGTGGCCTGAGGGTTGATGATGGTGGTTTTCTATGCACCTTTATTCATTCACATGTGCCTATAACTGACATTACATTCTCTATTTATGCTTCAGGTGGTGACTTGTAGCATGCAGGGATGCTTTTGGAGGGTGTCTTCGGAGTAGGTTGTGAACTGCTTTTACATTGTATGAATATATGGCCAACACATCTCCCCGCAGTCTGTTTTTTTCTGTGTATAGCGACAGGGGAGTATGGCCTTTCAATTAGTTTTACATTGTGGGGTAGATTCTGACCCACATTTAGCGGGGATACAGTATACGCCTGGGTTGGACATATATCCCCGCTAAACACCAGGGTGCCGATTCCACCCACAGAGCTTCCCGCACGTTACAGCAGAGATGTGTGGGGAGCTCTGTATGAGGGCAGGCTTAGGGAGGAGCGAGAGTGGGCCAGAGGTGTGACCACTATCCCAGATATAGGGTCAATTTCAGGGTCGGCCCTGTATATACGGGGTCAGCCATTTGGACGGGGGACTTATTCAATGGAGATGGAATGAGTCCCCCTAGAGGGCAGCCAATGCTCGCTCTGGGCAGGGAAAAAGAGGTAAAGGGGTGCAGGGAGTTCCCCGCAGCCTGACCCTGGCCACAGCAGTCCCAATCGGGGGTTGGGCAGCAGGGAAAGAATCATTTCAGGGTCTGCCAGGGATTGTGGCTCCTGCATGAAGCCGCAGTGCCATGGCAACAGGGACACCATGGGGGAAAGAATCATTTTGGGGTCTGCTGGGGATCGTGGCTCCTGCATAAAGCTGCGGTATCATGGCAACAGGACGCCACGACACTGTGGATCCATGCAGGAGCCTGGCTGGGCTAGCCAGGTAAGTGGCTCGATGTCTTGGGGGCCCAGAATTGAGGTATAGTAGGCCCATCTTGGCTGGGTGCACCTGATTCTGATCCCACGGGGACATTTAGACCCCATGGGATCAGAATCGGGTGCAATTCCAGCCTGTCCAGATTCTAGATGTCTGGAGAAGCCGGAGCCGCCCAGATCTGAATTGGCCTCTGTATGAATATGTGGTTGAGCCCCCCATAGGACTGTTTTTATCTGTGTATATGTTGTGGCAGGGTGCTGTGGCCTTTGACCTTGTAGGTCTGCTGTCATTCCCTACATATTGCCCAGTACATATACATCTGTAGCATAAACACAGCTCAGGTGTTTCCCAGAGAATAATGATGACAGTAGTTTTGCTGACTCCCATCTGATAGATTTATTTTATTTATTTATTTAGCTGCATTTATATCCTGCTTTTCACTGGATCAAGGTGGTTGGGGGATACATTTAACATGAGGGGATATGAGACAATACATTAATACTTACAGGGAACATGGGCAATGGAGGGTTAAGTGGCTTGCCCAAGACCACAAGGAGCACCTTTTTTTGGGACTAGAAATCCCACTCCTTCCAGCCCAAGGTTGCTGTCCTCTAGTGGGATTTGAACCACTGACCTTCTGGCCTGTGGTACCTTGCCCCAACCACTAGGCCACTCCTCCCCTATCCTCTTTCCACTTTCCTGTCCAAGATAAGAGGCATGTGTAGCAGTTACACTGTGGGCTGCAGTGACTGCAAGTTCCACAGGGCCCTGGGTGTCAGAGCTTGCTGACAGATTAGGGAATCATGTAGGCATCCCTTCTCACTCAAACAGCTATGTAGCATAGGGCATAGAGGCAGAGTCTGTGATTACTTTATATAGGTCACACAGGAAATCCAGAGTGAGGGAGAGCATCTCTCATTCTGTGACTGCATGTAATAAGATTGTTGTGCTGCCAAGGGTCCAATACACAGTTTGGTAGCTAGCAATGATGATAATGGGTTTTTGTTTCCTGGAGCATTGGATGATTTTCCACGGGCTGCAGAGCAGAGATGGCATCCACTGTCCAAGAAGTGTCGAAGTGTCTCCCGGAGCAGACTGGGTAACCTACTGAACAGGGCTTTAAAACTAAGCATGAATAAGTCTTCTAAAAATAACCCACATTATATAGGGAGATATTATATCACTTAATGTGCGGAGCCTTTGAAAAAAAAAGTCCTATTTTTATGCCTAGTTTATTATAGAAGAATGCAGGCAAAAAAAGTGTTCATTTTGTTTAGTTTCCTGTGTTATTTTCAGGATTATTTTGTTATTTATTTTATTTATTTTTATTTATTTTACAGTCTCTTCTATACCGCGCTATTCAGCACCAGTGCGGTTTACAATGAACAATAAAATTACACATTTCCAATGGTACTTTGTGTTTACAGTTGAACAGGTGATACTGTGGTAGGCGAAGGCCTATGATCCATGGTGTCTGAAATAAACAGGCAGGCCTAAATAGCTTGACCTGTAAATGAAGCCTGTGGAGAGGCCCATAGGAATTGCACATTCCCCAGAATGCTGCTATTATAGAACTGAAAACTTAGCAAAGCACAATCAGCTTAGCTGAGCAGAATCAAAAACTCAGAAAAATATAGAAAAAATAAGTTAATTGCTATTGATAAGAGAGTTACAGCTGCTATGGAATTAATTAAACACTGCTGAAAGAAAGGTTACAGTGCTCCTGCTTTCCCACATGTTCTAACTAGCCAAATGGCCTTGGAAGAGAAAAGTATCTAAGTTGGTGAAACTGACCATTGTAATTGGGACTAGAAGGGGGGTAAGCAGGTGCTAAGCCCAGTCAAAGGACATCATTGGATAGCCATATTGGTACCTGAACCAATAGAAGGTGTACGGGGGGTTACCGGGACCAATGAAATGTTTGCCTATGTCTAGAATGGAGAAGAAATCTATAAAAGTTGTTGTTTTGCTAGAAACCATTGCTCAGCCATTTTGAATTTGATTCTGCTTGCGACTTGTGCACAAATAAATGATTTGGACCTTCTGAAACAGACTCCTGGTATTATTGGTTTGTCTGCGCTCTGCTGCTACAATACAACTTGTGGAGTAACAGGGGTAACTATTTACAATTTATACATAATCGTGATCTCTTCATTGTTATAATAAATTTTCATTTTGTACCATTTTGTTAAACTATGTCTAAGGGGTATGTTTACTAAAAACCGTCCTAAAGTGCGCCCAGCGTTAGTGTGCAGGATGCCATAAAAGGACAGTGGGCGTTGCAGTCTAAATGTCGCAAGCGCGCGGTCAGCACGCCATAATGTGTGCTGCACACACTATTGCGTGATAAGGTGCGTAACGCACGTCAACGCGCGGTGAGCACAAGTAGGCACACTGACCAGCAAACAGTAAAAAAAGGTGTAGTACAATGGTCAATACACTGACTGATGGTATAGAGGTCATGAGTTCAACTCCCGAGTGAGCCTTCAGAAGAAGGCTGTACCCATTGCATTTACCCACTGCTAGCTGAGGGCACCTCTCCTTTTTTAAAAAAAAATCTGTGCTGGCAGCATAACATACCCTCAAAAGTGCCGTATTAAAAGAAGGTGCTGCAGAAGGCGCCTTCCAAGGCACCCCAGAGGGCACCTTTTAAAGTGCACCGTATGCCAAGGTACCCTAAACTGTTGCCAAATAGGGCACCCCAGAGGGTGCTGTATAGGGTGCCCGATGAGCCGCTGCAAGGGTACAGCACTGCTTTGGATGGCAGCACTGCACATGGTAAACCCCTGGTCATCCTAAGTAGGTGAGCTGACATGCAAGCAGCAACAGCAGTGTAGCACAATGGTCAATACAATGGCTGATGGTACAGGGGGTCATGGGTTTGACTCCCGAGTGGGACTGCTGAAGAAGGCTTGTCTAAGCCTTTACCCATTGCATGTACGCACTGCTGGCTGAGGCAGTACCTACAACATCCACCCATTGCACTCTGAGGCAGTACCCCTTACCTTACGTAGTGCTGTCTGAGGCATATGAGCCAGTAATTTTAAACCTGTGCTGCCAGCAAACAACACCCTCAAGGTGCTGTAATATAAGGTGCCCAATAAGGCATGCCTGAGGGACTACAATATAAAGTGCACTGTCCACCAAGGCACCCTATAGGGTCTCCTATAAGGCCCCATAGGGCGCCTTATAGAATGTCCAATTAGGCACGGTAAGGGTACAGCACAGTTTCTGATGGCAGCACTGTGCATGTAAAAGTGTGGTAAGCCGAAAGAAGGCCCCCCCACCTGCAAAATACAGCAACAGTGCTGTAGCACAATGATCAATACAATGAGTGATGGCACAGGGGGTATGAGTGCCAGTCCCCAATGTGCCAAATGAGTAAGGCTGATAGAGGAAATTACTTCTTCTGTTATCAATCTGTGCTGCCATCAGAAATATAACCAAACACCGAGTGTCATAAAACCATGCACCTTTTCAGGGTGCACCAGAGGGCACATCCTAAACAACCATGTCAGCAAATACGGGTTATGATGTGCCCCAGAGGCCCATGATGAAAGGTTGCAAACCCCCAAGGCACCATAGTAGGCACCCCAGAAGCTATTGAACGGACGGTGTGATGCAAGATGCCCCAAGGATGTTTAGGTGAACATAAAAACATTGCCCAAATGGAGTACGGTCCCCCAATGTGAAGGGCAAGAGAGGTATGTGGCAAACAGACCTGTAACCCTAACACTACACAGAGCAACAAGGAAAGACAATGCATAAATAAAGGAAGGACGTAGAGCTAATCTGATGGACCATATGAATCAGCGTCCAGCCCATGTGGCCACCTGGAAAGCTGCACAAACATATCGGGGGCAGCTGCAGCGATGCACAGAGGGAAGGTAATGTACCATGCAATAATGACAGTGTGTGGCAGAGGATGGAAAGACGTGTGCAGCTGAAGAGGTAGACGTGGTAGGATAGGAGGAATGTCATGATGACAGTGGAGTAGCTGTGCCATGCAGAGGACACACAGGAGATGCAACCAGAGAGAGCTGCAATGCAGGAATGTATAGGAGTGCAGGATGTGGGGGTAGCAGCATGCACAGCAGGGTAGGACGGCACACAGCTGGCAGGACACACATAGATGGACAGAAGGATGGCCCACAACTGTGATGAGGGTACAATGTGCTCACAGAACAGATCTGCACAGATATGACTGTTGCAGGGATGAAAGGTGGTTGTGCAGGACAGGCAGACAAATGAAAGAGAACAGAGAAGAACCAAGCCCATGACCAATAGCACAAATGGCAATGCACAAACCTGTAGGCCACACCACCAGCATCAACCCAGTAGCAAATGCTGCATACAAATGTACTGGAGGGCATCACAAAACACCTGCTGTCCCTCCGGATAGGCAAAGCCCCAACAGTAACAATGATGAAATGCATATGCAGATCTGCTGTGTAAAGAGCAGATCAAAGTCAGTAACTGGGATCACACACACATAGGGCCACACGTACACACACAATGAAAGGTAATGCAGTGGATACAGCATGCCAAAGAGGAAAGAAAAGAATCCCCAAGGGCAGCAGAGGATGTTCTGTGGAGTATGTGCAGAAACTGTACCTGTAAAAGAGAGAAGTGAACCTGCAAACAGGTGCACTACACACCAGCTGAAACACAGCAATATGAAACCCCCAACTGGACTGCCATGTACACACCTTAAATAATGAGACATATGTAACAGCTCACATGTGATGGGTAGGCAACTCAGAGGGCACACCTTGGTGTTCTGTGAAAGGATGGAGGTGTGTGTGCAGAGGTGATGAACCTGCAGGTAATTAGTGGTCATATTAGCACAAAAGCCAAACAAAAAAACCATGAGGGGATCATACCTGCAACCAATGGTGTTAGATCATATGCTCTAAACAACTAACCCAAACAAACACAATGAGAACACAGAGCACAAAGCAGAAATAGCCCTACAAGGGAAGGGTGTGTATGGGGACTTGTAATACCCAGTGATGTTGCAAAATGGCTAGCAGACAGACAGCTGACACCATACAAGGACATGAACACAGGTAGGCCATGTACATGACCAGAGAAACACTACATACAAGTGTTGGTGGGATGAAAGATTGTTGGAGTAGCCCAGTGGTGAGAACACTGTCAGGGTCAGCAACCAAACAGCGTTAAAATCCAACTATCGCCCCTTGTGGCCCAGGGAAAGTCACGTCACCTGCCAGCACCTTGGAAGACATTCCTGGCAAACCACCTCCAGTGACACTGCCAAGAAAACCTTGGGGTATCTGGGTAACAATGAATCTGGACTGACACAAAGGCACACATGGGGCAATGCATGTTTGTCACCATGACCAAGCAGCAGCAGAGACAAATGTCTGTAAAACACATATGTTCATTTGGAGAAGCATGACAGATAGTGTGGATAAGGCCATCATACTATCAATGTGAGGGGACCCTTAGGGAAGGACGGAAACCACATTTAGCAGGGTAGCTAACCACATCCCACAGAAAGGCCACTGGCCCACCCACAAATGAGGGGCAGGAGACACAATGTGCATCAGGTGCATGGTGTGCAGTATGCATTAGGCCCTGCCCCCCCCTACTGTTGTACCTCTCCAATGTGCCACCCACGTATGAGGGCATGTAGACAGTAGGACGTGCATGATGAGGGCCAACACACATCTATCATGATTTGTGTCCACAAAACATATATATCTTGCAACAACACAGGAGGCACACAAATGGAAACAGCATGTGTTGAAAACGTAATTAAAAGGGAAAAATTGAAATCTCATGTTACAGCACCCACATAATCCCGGACATAGGAACCCAAGATGCTACAATGTAACCGTAAACAATCAGCTAATGCACGTTGAGGATATGCAAACAGGTAGCAGAGGCACATGAACACAGACAGCATCCAAAAGAAAATACCTGCCGAAACATGCATAGGTAACACTGTGCAGGAGCTCCCCCTGCACTGGTTGGTGTATAGACAGTGTCTGTACACATCTCACGGTACATGGAATGCACAGGTGAAGGAAGACAGACACTCACAGCGTCACACACCAAATATAATGTGCCAATGCGAGTGTAGGTACCTCAGGGCATACCTAGGAATGTCCAGACATGCAATTCAAGGTTTGTAAAACAATTTATACTGCCATGTCTGTACAGTAAACATACACAACAACTAGTATATAGAGATGGAAAGTAAGGGCAAACATGTTTCAGGGAAACACACAGAAACCATATTGCCTCGTGCTGTGTTTCCCCAACATAGTCAGCCATATGCACATGCCCCATCCACAGTTCAACATGATACAGTGATACCACACATGCAGGGAAACACCCTTGGTGATTGGGAACATCAATTCTGGATGATGGTGTGTATGAAAGCAGTGTCGTGGCAAAACCTACATCATGTCCAGGTGGAGAGTGTGTGGACATAGACAACATGACCTCTCCATTGCTCCCTCTATGCCACATGCATGGCTGTATGTTTGTGCTGGAACAAACAGATGCGTGTATCCTGTGTCCCATGTCACACACATGGCTGAAACACATAAACAACAAAATTGTGAAGGACTGCAAAACATACGTTGACAATGGCAGCCCTTGCTGCACACGTGGGAACCGGTATACAGTGTCCAAAGTGCAAAGCATCTCAGCTATCCCACACTGTACCTAAATAATGTCCCCGCAACACTGGGCATGCATAGTCTAGTGCCACATCCCAATATGATGCAGTCCGTGAATGTTCATGTGTGTATTCCTCAATGATCACGACTCCCAGCCAGAACACGGCAGCAGAGTTGTGTTGGACAGGTTTGTCATGTCCAAAGTAGCAAGTCAACAAGAATAATGTCCATCCGAGGCATGTGTCCCAATCGCAGAGGTCGAACATCCTATGGAACAGAATCCCAGGAAAGGCTCCATGGTATTGGGTACCCCAACAGGTGGCTGATGGAGACGCCAGATGCATTGGAATAGATGTGTCCTATATGTCCTCCGCCCTGTGTCAGAGGAAGAAACATTGTATTGGTATGCTTCTGTTGAAAGCAGCACAAATTGCAGAGAGTCTGACATTGAGAAAGACATAGGAAAGGGACGCACCGGCAAACATGACATTACCACAACACGTAAAACACCGCATGTGGGTGACATCCCAAACTGGCACAGCAGACACAGGTGTCACATGGATATGGACATTTCCATGCCCGTGTCACACAGTTGTCACACTGCTCCACCCTATGTGCATCAGTGCCCGTGAACAGAGATCACGCCAAATATGTATCTGACAAACAGTAAAGCACCAACATGTAAAGGCTAATGTCAGCACTGAGCAAACTATGGTGCAAGCTACCTTGTGCATGCATCAGGTGTATGTCCTGGATCCCCAGAGCTGTCCAAAGGCTGTAACAGGTCCAAGTGAATGGGAGGCAGTCTCTCAAAAATGTGTGGAATCGCCAAGTCACCAGGTTATGCCACTGTTGATGTATGTCCACATGATGAAGCTATCTGTGATACAAAACAGCTGGTCAACACTGGTCATTCAGAACACAGGACATAGGTCTGCCCCCAACACACAACACATGCCCACAATGTTAAGATGGTAAACATCAGTGCGGTATAGTTAGCACAGTCACCCCCGCCACCCAAGTGTCTAGCCACTCAACACATGCGAATGTGAAATGCCTGCACACAGTATCATCACACAGCCAACCACAGAAAAAAGATCCACAAAGAATGTTAAGGGCAGCGTGCCAGCAGTAGGAGATGGCCTCGACGTGCATAAGTGGATAGTGGTTGACATACACGCCATGTGAAATACAATGATACACTGCTGTTAGCTGATGGTACAATGTTGGCAAAGGGTGCAGGTGAGGCCAAAACACCAAATCCCCAGGACCCACACACACATGCAGCTGTGTTGGCCATATCCCAGAGACAGTGTTGCAGAATACCTACTGTGCAGGAACACATGGGGAATTGTGTGCGCACAGAACGATCTGGGTTATGGAGGTGCAGGGAAAGGTGGTCAATTACAAAAACAGGGCGATATGACATATCACGGAGGACATGTGTACCCCCTGTTTGCTGACACAGACAGGGCAGCCATAGATCCACCTACCCCTGACCACTGCATGTTGGTCGACGCACAGTCACCAGCCAAAGCTCCACAGCACCCGGAGTTCCACCAACTATGTCCTGTGCATTGGGAAACACAGGGGCAAAATACATCTGTTACACCCTAGCTGTGCAACCCACACCGCACCCTCCCATAACCAGCGTGCAGACCCACCAAACCCTGAACAGACTGTCTATTCACCATCACACTGCACAGATCACACCCATGTGATGGCCATCATTGATGTTTCCCTGGCAAACTACAGGGATCTGTATGCTGTCTGTCCCTTCCCTCTCCTCCCAGCTGCTGTACAGAGTGGTGGACAAAGGTGTTTGCTCCCCACTGTGTTGTTTCATGCCAGGGGTGCTGTTATATCCTGGCCCTTCCAAACTTCTCCCTATGCCCCATCACTGTGTGTATTGCTGTCTCGGTGTCCTTCCCTACCCTGCTGCCATGCCCAGTAGCACAAGGAAATATGTAGGGTCAACTCCCGTATCCCCTGTGCATAACCATATTCGTGCTGTGGATAGCCCACACCATAGCTAACATTAACACATTTGTGCTGATGCTCTAATTTATTCATGTACATCTCCTATATCCCGCCCTATTAAAATCAATGTGGTTCACAATGAACAGAAAACCTCTACAATGCAACATAACAGTGCGTCTACAGAGTACAGAGGTTGAACTGGGGAGAACTGTGGAAACCAATCACAGGTCATATTGAAATAACAGTGTATGCACAGTTCGAAACAACAGGGTATTCACAGTTGGCCAGAGGTTGGTGGTACAGAGGAGGTGTACCAGAAGGTGTACGCTGACTATTGTGACAAGGCAGAGCCCCAGAAACAGGAGAAAATGGGTTTAAATCACTTTCTGTCACCTCAGATGCTTGGAGAGGCAGGACAGGAAGGGGTTAAGTTTCCTGCTCACAAACTTTCTCTGCAGAGAAGAGCAGGGAAAGAACCACACCCTAGCTCTAGGCTAACCCAGAGACATAGCCAATCAGGGAGGTGGGCGGAGTCAGACCGGATTGGGCCACTCTGCACTCATAAACCAGGAAGCAGCAGTTAGCAGTAGATTTCGGATTCAGAGTAAGAGAGAGATCCAGACTCGAGAGAGGAAGCAAGGAGGAGAGGAACTGGTTACAGAGCAGTGCAAGCAGAAAGGCTGAGCCCAGAGGAACTAAGGAGAGAACCAGGGAAGGGAGAGTTCCTGCAAGTGGTCCAGGAAGAGACACAGGCAGACCTCAGCCCCATGAGAGAGAAAACCTTGGAGGTGACCCAGAACTGGATTCAGAAGCCTGGAATACTGACTTGGAGTCAGGGGAGTTCCCTAGAGGCAGACGCTTGCAAAAACCAGGTCAGAGCAAACTCTTCTAAGCCTTGTAAAGTAAATAGCTTTGAGAGAAGTCAGTCTATAGGAACTGACAATAGACTGCTTGCTAAAAGAGGCAGGGGTAAACCAGACCCTGAATATAAACCTGAAGTTAATAAAGGAAGAGGGGCTATAGAAAAGTCCCTGTTAGAAAGCTGCAAACATTTCCATGGTATAGACAGCGTGACCTAAGCTCTAGTTCAGAGGAGCACACACCTGCTTGCCAGCAAGAGGCTAATTGGCAGCAATCGTGCAGAGAGCTAAGGGAACCCTTTGAGGACCAAGAGGAAGCAATGGAATTGGGGGCTCCATTATCTAGTTCCAGTGAGTCAGAAATGGAATGTGGAATTTGCATGTTAGAGTGAAGAACTATAAGTATCCCTAATTGATGATTGAGTGCTGAGAGAAGCCTTAAGCCAATGTTCTAGAACTTGCATGAGAGACAGCAGCGTTCTAGTGAATGGAATGAATCAAAGCTTCATGTGGTACAGCTGTGAATAGAAGGCAATATAGAGAAACTGCTCCTACACAAGAAGGCAGTCATTAACAAGCCAGAGTTGTGGAGATTGCCATTTCTATGGGAAGCTGTTTGACACTAGAAAGAAGTACAACAGGAGAAAGATTCTTTATTACCAGTAGATACTGAGAAAGCAGTACTAGAAGATTGAAGCCCTGTTGTAGTAATGAAGCTGGAAGAATGATGAAAGCTTGTAAATATTTTATGTGTCCCTGAGAAGTATCAGGAGAAGCTATATAAACACTTGAACTTTTATTTGGTACAGAAGGTTACCATTATACTTCTGTGGCGGGGGAGTAAGTCCTGTACAGTGTCCTTTGCTATACTTTGTGCAAATACCTTATGCATGAATAAAGCATTACTTACTTTGGAAACCCAACCTTGGCTGCCGTCACTCACTCCACAACTACAGTAGGAAGGCTTCAGCACTAACAAGGACTCTTTTAAACTCACCCCACTGTGTGGCTCACATCCCCTTGGCCTGCTTACGCCACAGGCTAGGCGGTGCGTTGTCACATAGAGGGGGGTGGAGTTTTGGCGTAGTTGGCAGGATTATAAAAAAAAAAAAATTTGCTGCCTTGCACAGAAGAAGTGATTAACCACAGATACCAGTAAAGTTCTGAAGAGTGGACACTTTGAAAAAAAAAAAAAAAAGAGAGTTTTTTCACCAAGATACCTGAAGAGCTTACCAGTGCTGCAGATTACAAGTTTCAGCTGAGGTGGACCAGAGTTCCTGTTATTGAAGGCTACCATACTGCTGACAAGCGAGATACTCCACTTGTAGCAGGTAACCCGTAGCTAAGAGGGTCATCTTAGGACACTGCTACAAGGGGGTGGTAATCTGGCAGAGCTAAACTGGGAGCAAAGGAAGGTGCTTTTGTGGTGGTGCCGCACTTGGTGTTTCTTTTTCTATTCCCTACAGGTACATCGAAATGGATCCCACAACTTTGATGAGTTGGGTTGCGGAGAGATTCCTGGAGCAGGAGGCAAGATCGGTGCAGACCCAAGAGAGGATGGCAGCGATGTTACGTGCCCAGCAGCAGCCGGTGTTGGACATGCTAGGATCCTGGATGAAAGAGCAGAAGCGGACGTCGGAGACTCTACAAAATGTGACCAGTTCGCTAGGAACTGCCACAGGACTTGGAATGCTTGGACAGGGAATGTTATCATTAGGCCAGTGGTCTAAGGACGCTAATATTGATGACCACCTCGAAGTGTTTGAGCGCATAGCAACCATGAGCGGATGGCCCAAAGAACACTGGGTTATCCGATTGGCTCCATCCCTCACGGGAGAGGCTCTCATGGCCTACAAGGAAATGCCCAGTGCTCTAGCCAACGATTATGGAGCTGTCGTTGAAGCAATACGAGACAGATTAGGCCTAACACCCGTGGTGTATCGCCGACTTTTAAGAGGGTGCAGGTTAACCCCAGGCGAGACACCACAGGCCTTATGCCATAGGATAAAGTCTTTGGCCATACAAATGGCTATCTCCACAAGGTAAGAGCATAGACACAGTAATAGATGATATTATACTTGAACAATTCTTAGAAGCACTACCCCGGGAAGTACAGTCCTTCCTAATCCTCCAAGACTGCCACAATACTAAGGACGCCGTTGCCCTTGCTGACCGGTTCCTAGAGGCGCAGGCCTTAGGTCAGAGGAGGAAAGGTGTTCCAGAAAGTACAGTCTTGAGGGAACAAGGAATGAAGGGAGGAGTACAGATGGGTGAATCTTCATCTAGGCCTTTGTTTAGCCCTGGTATGAATGAGCGAAAGTGTTTTGCCTGTGGTCAAAAGGGACACCTCAGGAGGAATTGTAGCACTAGGCTAGCACTAATCACCACCCAGTCCAAGGAGGTTGGGGAGGGATTCTTGCTGATGGTCACAGTAAATAATATCCCGGTTGAAGCCTTGTTGGATTCAGGCACAGACCAGTCTATGGTCTCGGAAAGCCTATGGAAGGAGATAGGACCTCAGAGTGGGAGTGATAAAGAGCACCCTGAGGATAAAATTAAGATTCAATGCGTGCATGGTGCTGCCACAGCACACCCAAGGCGCAGAGTAACAGTAAAGGGAATGGGTTTAAGTAAGGACATCCCAGTAGCGGTGGTACCAAGGTTGCCCCATCCTATTGTATTAGGCAGGGATTGGCCGCAATTTCGAAAGGGCCTAGCTAAAGGTTTAGCTGCTGCTGCTGATAGCGTGGAAGGATGGAAGTTAGGTCTAGTATCCACACGAGCCCAAAGCAAAGCTAGGGTGAAGAACCAGGTCCCCGCTAAGGATTCCCTGGCAGACTTACCCTCCCATAGCGGTTTGGTGACGCCCTCTAGAGAGCGGGTAAAACCCCAGAAGGGGGAGAAACGTAAAGAAAAGCAAGGCCGGGCCTTGAATAGAAACAAGCTAGCGACAGGGCAGGAGCTACCATGGGCTTCGGCCGAGTTAGTAGCAAAATTTCCTTCTTTTCCGGAGGAGCAAAGGCAAGATCCAGCCCTGACCCATGCTTTTGATAATGCAAATAAGGGAGGGGGATCGTTGCCGCGTTTTTATGTGGAAGGGAACGTGCTGTATAGAGAAAGCTTGGACCCAAGTTCGGACCATACCCGGAGGCAGTTAGTGGTGCCTAATACGTTTAAAAATTTGATTTTACGTTTAGCTCACGATCATCCTTTGGGGGGGCACAAAGGGGCCCAAGGTACCTTAGACCAAATTTTGGGTCGTTTTTATTGGCCCGGGGTCTTTCGTGAGACCGCGAAGTTCTGCGAGGCCTGTCCCTCATGTCAGAAAGTTACGCCTCGGCTACCGGGGAAAGTACCGCTGATACCAGTCCCGCGTATCTCTAGACCTATAGAGCGTTTGGCAATGGACATGGTAGGTCCTTTAATTCGGACTCCCAGGGGGTTTCAATATATTTTAGTTATCGTGGACCATGCCACGCGTTTCCCCTGGGCAGTTCCCTTAAGGAACACGTCAGCACGCACTATTGCCCTGGAATTACTGAAACTGTTTTGCGAGATAGGGTTCCCGCGAGAAATTCTCACGGACAGGGGTACGAATTTCCTGTCTCATTATCTTGCCCAGGTCTGGGATGCCTTTGGCATTAAGCACGTTAAGACGGCGGCCTACCATCCCCAGACCAATGGTCTGGTGGAACGGCAAAACCAGACCATTAAAAGGATGTTAAGAAAAAGCCTGGAGGGGGAGGTAGCTGAATGGGACATGATGCTCCCCTTTATACTTTATGCCTGTCGCGAGCTGAAACAAGCTTCCTTGGGGGTATCCCCATACGAGCTGTTGTATGGGCGAGCGCCCCGAGGTGTGTTAGACATTCTACGGGATCAATGGGTAGAGCCTGCTAGAGAGGAGGTGGAGGTACCCCAGTTTTTAAAAGATTTAAGGGGCCGGTTACAACGCACGTCCCAGATAGGGGATGATAATATGGTAGCCAGCCAAGTTAGGCAAAAGAAGTATTATGACCGACGCACGCGACCTCGACGATTAGAGGTCGGTGAAAAGGTCATTGTAATGGTGCCGGGCCATCGTCCGAAATTTGAAAGTACCTGGAGAAGACCCTGCCGGGTCATCAAACAGGTAGGACCCGCCACATATACCGTAGAAACTAGAGGAAGGAAACAACAGAATTTCCACGTGAATGTTTTGCGGTTATGGCATGACCGCGTAGCTTTAGCTCAGTTAGCTATAAGAGAGGATACAACTGCCAGTCCTGATCATCAGAGTAAGATTCCGTGCTGTTCTGCATTTATTCAACCAGCCCAGAATATCTTAAATGGGGGGTTATGTGACAAGACAGAGCCCCAGAAACAGGAGAAAATGGGTTTAAATCACTTTCTGTCACCTCAGATGCTTGGAGAGGCAGGACAGGAAGGGGTTAAGTTTCCTGCTCACAAACTTTCTCTGCAGAGAAGAGCAGGGAAAGAACCACACCCTAGCTCTAGGCTAACCCAGAGACATAGCCAATCAGGGAGGTGGGCGGAGTCAGACCGGATTGGGCCACTCTGCACTCATAACCAGGAAGCAGCAGTTAGCAGTAGATTCGGATTCAGAGGCAGAGAGAGATCCAGACTCGAGAGAGGAAGCAAGGAGGAGAGGAACTGGTTACAGAGCAGTGCAAGCAGAAAGGCTGAGCCCAGAGGAACTAAGGAGAGAACCAGGGAAGGGAGAGTTCCTGCAAGTGGTCCAGGAAGAGACACAGGCAGACCTCAGCCCCATGAGAGAGAAAACCTTGGAGGTGACCCAGAACTGGATTCAGAAGCCTGGAATACTGACTTGGAGTCAGGGGAGTTCCCTAGAGGCAGACGCTGCAAAAACCAGGTCAGAGCAAACTCTTCTAAGCCTTGTAAAGTAAATAGCTTTGAGAGAAGTCAGTCTATAGGAACTGACAATAGACTGCTTGCTAAAAGAGGCAGGGGTAAACCAGACCCTGAATATAAACCTGAAGTTAATAAAGGGAAGAGGGGCTATAGAAAAGTCCCTGTTAGAAAGCTGCAAACATTTCCATGGTATAGACAGCGTGACCTAAGCTCTAGTTCAGAGGAGCACACACCTGCTTGCCAGCAAGAGGCTAATTGGCAGCAATCGTGCAGAGAGCTAAGGGAACCCTTTGAGGACCAAGAGGAAGCAATGGAATTGGGGGCTCCATTATCTAGTTCCAGTGAGTCAGAAATGGAATGTGGAATTTGCATGTTAGAGTGAAGAACTATAAGTATCCCTAATTGATGATTGAGTGCTGAGAAGCCTTAAGCCAATGTTCTAGAACTTGCATGAGAGACAGCAGCGTTCTAGTGAATGGAATGAATCAAAGCTTCATGTGGTACAGCTGTGAATAGAAGGCAATATAGAGAAACTGCTCCTACACAAGAAGGCAGTCATTAACAAGCCAGAGTTGTGGAGATTGCCATTTCTATGGGAAGCTGTTTGACACTAGAAAGAAGTACAACAGGAGAAAGATTCTTTATTACCAGTAGATACTGAGAAAGCAGTACTAGAAGATTGAAGCCCTGTTGTAGTAATGAAGCTGGAAGAATGATGAAAGCTTGTAAATATTTTATGTGTCCCTGAGAAGTATCAGGAGAAGCTATATAAACACTTGAACTTTTATTTGGTACAGAAGGTTACCATTATACTTCTGTGGCGGGGGAGTAAGTCCTGTACGGTGTCCTTTGCTATACTTTGTGCAAATACCTTATGCATGAATAAAGCATTACTTACTTTGGAAACCCAACCTTGGCTGTCGTCACTCACTCCACAACTACAGTAGGAAGGCTTCAGCACTAACAAGGACTCTTTTAAACTCACCCCACTGTGTGGCTCACATCCCCTTGGCCTGCTTACGCCACAGGCTAGGCGGTGCGTTGTCACACTATCCACCTCTCCTGTACCCCCAACCCCTGCCCAACTGTAAATACCCTTTTGTATACAAATGTTGCTCCTGCCTGGTTCACCTCTGTCTGTGTGTAACTAGGCAACACCGCAAGTCCTGGCTATTCAAAACCCCATATATCGGGCAACAATCCCCCCCCCCTGGCTGGACAACGCACGGGGCCCCTATCCGCCACAGCATCCAAGTCACGTCTACGTGATACCCTACATAGTCAGGCACACTGTAGTGTCTCTGTAATCTCCATTACGGACCACACAGAACTGTAATCCACATACCACAGATCATGAAGGTTCCACAACATAGCAAAAGGAGCGCCATACAAACACAGCACACACATGGTTCCTGCAAATCGTAGCATACCACCCTCACAAACAGCTTAGAGGACATACTGATAAGCAAACACATATAGACAACTGGCCCAGCCATGCTCTTCTCCCCACTCTGAAAGTCATACCATATGCCTCTCACCCCGCTGCTAACCATTTATCGAAATCAAAAACGTGTGTCTGCACAGCAGCCCCTATCACATGCACCCACAAACCAGGTATGTCAAGCAGACACCTCCTACAAGCCTAAAGCAATACACACACACACATACCACCTCAACCTGCTGGTGTACCCCGCCCACAGTTACTGTGCATTAGGCATTAGTATAAATGCTGCTGGCATGGCTAGCCACCGTAATTTACATGTCCATGCACTGCTGCATATCACTGATACTGTCATACAAATGGACACTGGTAGTAGCTGTACACACATATTAAAACAAATGTAGGTGGTAACAAATTTAGTACGTACATGTGAAGATCTCCGTAATCAGCTGCTTCCTGACTGCTGTCTCCTTGCATGTGTCGCCACAGGCACGTGCTGGGGGGCACACAGGGTCATCCTCTAGATCCTCATTAATGTCGACAGGGATACAGTGCCTGAGAGCAATGTTGTGCAGGATGCAACAGGCTAAGATGATCTCTGCCACGGTCTGGGGACGGTACTGTAAGGCACCACCTGTCCTATCCAGACACCTGAAGTGACTCTTTAATAAGCCAAATGTGCGCTCTATGATGGAGCGGCTGGTGGCATGAGCCTCATTGTACCTCAACTCTGCACGTGTCCGTGGATGACGCACAGGGGTCAGCAACCAGGGGCGACACCCATATCCTGCATCACCTGCAAAAAGAGAAATGTGTAATATTAAAGGAGGAGCGCATGTTCCCTCAAAATGACACAGGTACAGATGTGCTAAACAAATGCATACCACAATTTGACATACACATATGACAACACATGATGGGACAGCCCAGCTATGTGTCAGGGTGCGAGGGCAGACACACAGGGCAAGGGCTAGGTACACGGATTGAAATCAGTAACCACAGCACATATGCTATGCAGCCATTCAACTATTACGACAAAGCTCCATAGCAAGGTGGACTGTGAGGCCACCCCTATTAGGTCACATACAGTTGACATACCCACACAACAAGTCAGACATCTGCACATACGGTTAGTAGCATGAATAACATGTGCACGTAAGAAATGAGGAATACACACCCAGCAATACACAGTCCCCATACTGTCCAGCCTCAAATTGAGTGAACAGTGCTGAGTTCTGCAGGATATAGGAGTCATGGGTGGACCCTGCAAACCTGGGAACTACATTCAGAATATGCTGATGTGCATCACAGACAACCTGAACATTCAGGGAATGATAGTGTTTGTGGTTGTGGAACACTACCTCCCTATCTCTGGGTGGGACCAGGGCAACATGTGTGCAATCAATAGCTCCCATCACATGTGGTATTCCGGCTAATGCCTCAAAGGCTTGGTTCAGGGTCCCCCACTGTTGCCTAGTGTGGGGAAGGGCTATGTAATCCCCCACCAGGCTGACCATGGCACGCAGTACCTGGTGGAGACAGCGTGAGAAGGTGGGGCGGCTCATGCAACCCCACTGTGGCAACCGAAGACTGGAAACAGCCAGAGGCAAAGAAATGTAGGGCACCAAGGAGCTTTACCAAACCTGGTATGGCATGTGACCGACCAGTCAGGGGCTCGAGGTCAGGTCTGAGATCCTTGTATAGCTCCAGAATAGCTCCCATGCTCAGGCGGTAGAGGGAGATGACCTGGTCCTCACGCATGCCCTGGAGCTGGGCCCTGGGCCTGTAGAGGCGAGGTCAGCGAGCCTGCACCCCTGCACGTCTCCTGCCCCGTGCGGGTACAACCCCTGCCCGGCCCGCCCCCACAGCTGCAGGCCTGAGTTGAAGCAGGTCCACACCCATGTCCTGTGCCGCAGCCCCATCGACACCATCTCCCCCATCCGGCAACCACAGCCCCTCATCAACAGCAACCGCAACCGCAGCAAACGCAAAGGATGCCATACACATAACCTGTCCAAACGCACAATGACACACAGACAATGACACCCACCTCACTGGCCAGGACACACAGACACACACACAGGCCAAACAACACTCACAAACACAGCCACTACACACAAAAAAACGTCCTCCAACTCTCGTTAACCTCCAGAAACATGTCACCAACTCTGTCTCTCTCCAACACAATCCCATCAATGTGTCCCAGATGTGCAGCTGAATATAAAGGGTGTAGGGATTTTGCATGCATTGCGCATGTGCTGTTACATGGGCGCGGCCGTTACGTGCGTTACATATGCGCTGAGACTTGGGCGTGGCTGTTGCGTGCGTACGCAACCCGCGTTACGTGGAATCTCCCTATAAAGACCTCTGCATACCTAGGCCACTTCGAGGGTTTTGTGTAGGAGAAGGAGACAGAGAGAGAGAGAGAGAGAGAGACAAGGAGTGTGGGATTGGTTAGTGTTTGGCGGAGTAGTGTTGGTGTAGAGAGTTAGTGGCAGTTGGAGAGGAGTTGTAGGGGCCAGAGGCAGGTGCAAAGGGTATTTAGACAGCAGAGGAGAGATAGAGGAGGGGCGTTAAGCAGCAGATGTGAGAGACAGCAGAGGGGAGGGGGCAAACAGGGGGAGGGGGTGGTGGGTAGGTGTGGGGGGAAGCCCTGTGGGTGGGGGAAGAGAAGGCTGAAAGGGAGGGGGAGGGGGGCCCCGTAGGGTGCCTGAGCACCAGCACATGACTGGTCGGGAGGTGGGGCGGCCACCTGCTCATGCGGGAGGGAGCGGTGGGCAGGGAGGGGGGGAGGCGGGCACATCAGGTGGATCACAGCCCACACAGGGGCCCCCCACTGCCAAGAGAAGGAGGATTCCTGTGCCTGTAGCTGCCCGGAGGAGGACAGTGCATTTCAGCCCCCAAGAGAACCACACCCTGCTGGCCTGTGTCCTCGAACACTATGATGTTCTGTATGGGCGGCTCAGCAGCAGCACCACAATTGCCACACGGACAGAGGTGTGGGAGGAGGTGCGGGTGGCCGTTGCAGAGTTAGGGGGGCCACCAAGGGACCTGGACATCCTCAGAAAGAGATTTAACGACATCAAGCGTGGGGTGCGCGCACACATGACTGCTGAGAGGCAACATGCCATGGGTACTGGTGGGGGTAGCCCCTTCACCCCAACCCTCACCCCCTTGGAGCAGGAGCTGGCAGACAGACTCGGGCCAATCTACCTGCATGGCCTTCCAGAGGCCCTGGACACCGCCCATCCCCTGGCAGGTACGTATGTACACCTGTGCACCCACTCCCTCACCCTCCACCGCATCTTCCGCTGCTGTTCCCCCCCACCCCCCACTCCCCTGGTATGTCTCTGCCCCCACCTATCACATGGTGTGGCCAAACTGTAACGTGGCTAACATGAACTACGTCACCCTCCTCACTGGCCCCCATACCCAAACTCTCACTCTGAGGGGGCAACCATCCACCCCTAACGGACCTCTCATGTTGGAACTGGGCCCACCACAATCCCTTAAACCCCATCCACATACCGCACCCCATCCCGCATCCCCCCCCTGGCCCATGGAATGAGCACAGATGAAGTCGCCTTTGTACATGACCATAAGAATCATGCACCCCTCACCTCTCAACTCAGCTGCGACCTGGCCCCTGCCTGTGCAAAATGTTTCCACAGCCACACTGTTCAAGGGGGGCCTCCAGGTTTCCCACACTCACCTGTCCTCTAGCCATGGCAGGGGCAGTGGGCCCCCTCTGTCTCATATGGGTCACATACAGTCTCCCCTCCCACCCATAACTCTCCCCTCACACTCTGTCAGATGTCATCTGAGCCGCTGCTCCACACAAACAGCACCCCAAATAGCTGGTGTCCACCGTCCCAAAAACACCTCCAGACCCACCATCCTCTCATATAGTGAGTAATGTCTCTCAACTCTCCACGCCCATCCCACCCGCAGTCATGGTGACATGAAAAGTCATGTCACATACAACACCACCCCCAATATTCGCAACCCCCCCTGCCACCCCCGTATAGCCCCCTGCTCTCACCCATTGCAGCAACACACCAGCAGGGTCATAGCCCTGTACTGCCTGTCACCTCAAACTGTTCACCCCCCAACCGCTCTGACTCTGTGCCCCCTATTCCAGACAACTACCTGTTAGGCTGCATCACTCCCCATCCCCAATATCAGCCACACACGGGATCCACTACTCTTATGAGTAACCCCCCTGCCACTGACCCTCCAGCTCTCTCCCCCACTATGTCCACAACCCCTCATCCACTATGTCCATCAATTCCACTGCTGAGTCTGTGGCCCCCTTAACGGCTGTCCCCACTGCTGCTGTGGTGCCGCAATCTCCCCACATCTTGTGCCCTGTTAGGCGTTCACCACACAGCCATGCCTCTCTCAGGTTACCCGCTATTTGCGTTCATGTGCCCGCTCCGCTGAGCAGGCCTGGCACACAACCTGCTCCAATGATGACCATCCACACAGTAGATGTATGCTCCTGCCCTGACCATCAGCCATTGGCCCTTCCAAACAACAGGTCCTGGACAGCTGGCGACCTCTCCTGTCTCCCCTCCCCATCAACTGTTCTGTACATGCGACCCTCCCCTATGTGTTAACGCATTCCAGGCACCTAACGTCTGTTGTGTGCAAACTGGCATGGCGCCACCATGACCAAATCTAGGCTAGCACCCTCCCTGTTCCCACCCCCTCCCCACTCTCTGTTCCCCACCCTTCGTTCCCCCTGCCCCATCCTACCCCTCATGTCCCCCACCCCCCGCTCTCATGTCACAGATGTGGATACAACGCCCCTCCAATGTCCACTGGGCTGACCACCTGGCACTCCGGTCCCAGGGCCATCCACCTCCCTAGCCACATGTGCAACACACCTGTCACTCCCCCATTACTCTGAGTTGTGTCCCATTGCTCACCACTGCCAACGTACCATCTGACTAGCAGCATGCTATAGTCATGGCCATGCCCATGAACCACACACACAATTCCTCCAATCCCCTGACACCCATACTGAAAGAACTGCACAGGCTCCCAATCATCGTATGCAGCAAATACAAAACTATCATGAACATCTGCACTATCATACCACAGTCCTCCACCTTACGCCTACACACACCCATAGAACCCAACACAGGCACACTGGCAAGAGGAGGAGGCACCTTCAATCGGGTAAACACCCCAAACGGCATCACCAGGATACACAAAGACACCGCACAACGAGCAATCTCCCTGGCTGCTATATCCATATGGAATGCTATCCCAGATGATCTGAGACTAACCACAGATAGCAAGGACCTTTGCAAGAGGCTGGTGACAAACCCTGTTCAGCGATCACTATGGACACACCCCCAGAACCAGCATACAGGCCAGTTCATCCACCCACCCCCATCCCCCCCATAACTGTACATATGACCGTATAATAGCTCACAATGTATAATAACACACTATTTAACCACTCTAACTCTAATCACATCCCCACCACCACACTTTCATGTGCAAACCACAGACCCATCTCACCTCCCTTGGCGTTGATCTTTCATCCCACCATGTGTGACCCACTCCCTGCATCTCGTGCCGTCCCCCTCCCATCCCGGTCTGCCATTGGACATTTGTGACCTTCTTTCCTCCTTCCGGCCTTGCGCCCCCTTGTGTGATGGTGTGTATAGTGTTCTCTGCACTGGAGGTCCGCTTTTGACTGCCACGGCTTAGTGATGGGTAAAATATGGGGTCTGGAATTTGAACCTGTGACCTTCTGCTCTTGAGTGCACTGCCTATGTGTACTGCACCACAATGTGGCCACAGAGATGTTTTCCTCCCTGGAGATGCCATGACTGTGGGCCAGGCAATGTATGTCTGTTGCAACAGGACTCGGGCACGTTCCGCTTTGGCCAGCAGGCAATGGTCCCTCCTCCACCCGTACCCCTGCGACGCCATGTTGACGTGTTCCTATCTTGGAGACAGCGTGCGTCCTGTGTGATTTGTGGCCCTCCAGGGCTGCATTTGGGGGACTCAGGTGTAGGTGATGCGCATGCCTATGATGTCAACGCTCTGTAGGGCAAAATATGGGCCTTTGCAGCATGTTTGTGTTCTCTGTACTGGAGGTCCGCTTTTGACTGCCACGGCTTAGTGGTGGGTAAAATATGGGGCATGGAATGTCTGGCCCTCAGCTGGGATTTGAACCTGTGATCTTCTGCTCTTGGGCGCACTGCCTGTGTGTACTGCACCACAATGTGGCCACAAAGGTGTTTTCTTCTCCGGCGATGCCATGACTGTTCATCAGACAGGGCCTGTGTGCTGCAGTGCATGGCACCCACCTACACAGGGCTGGGCCATGGTCCGCTGTGCGCAGCTGCCACTGCACCTTCCCCCACCTTCCCCTGCCCCCTCCCCCACCCTCGGCCACACTGCCGACATGTCCTTCTGCTGGTGGTGCTGTGGAGCACAGTGTCAAGCCGTCCAGTGTGTGGGTAGGCAGCTGCCTATTCTGCAGGTTCTGGGGTGAGGGTGGCTGCATAGATGTCCACGCTTCCCCCCAACACCACCTGCCAATGTTGGTACTATCCCCTGTAACGCTGTGGGGGGTGAACTCGTGCCCATGCTGGACCCTCATCATTTGCTGTCTGGCTGCTCTACTGTTTCAGCATTCCTATGGCCCACCTAGGCATCACCCTGATCTGCACTGTGGCCCAGCTGCCCCACAGCATGTGCCGCCTGCGGCCCTCTGTGTCCCCTTTCCCAGCATCTGTCAAGTTGCCCATTCCGACATGCCTGCCCTGCTGTTGTGGGACATGTGCACGCCACAGGGAGCCTGTCCAATGGAGAGGGACACCCTGCACAGCACAATATCCCTGTGGGATCATTCATCCTGTATTGGGATGGTGCGTGGATCCTTCCGCATTTGATATATTTCTTTTTGGGTGCTTTCTTTGGAGTGTTTTTTGCTGTTTCCCATTACTATCACTCTTACTCAGCTTGGTTATGTTTTTTCTATATTTTGTTGGGGTCCTTTTCACTGTTTCTTTAACCCTTCTGTTCCGTGCACATGTATCACACTTATCACTGTTTTGTAGGTTTCCCTGGTTTTGCTGTACATTGCTGACATAAATGGTTTCTCTTCCCTTTAAATCTTTTCTAACGCCAGGGTTTCACTGGTGCTAGTTTTGTGACTCGGATTTCACAGCGTTAGTGTGCGGGGAGCCTCTCCCCTCCCACTCTCTGCCCATTGACCCCTTCTCTCCGCCCCTGGGGAGCCTTCCTCCGCCCTCCGGGGACCTTTCCCCGCCTTCAGCGCTCATTTGCGCCGCAGCGCGCGTTATCGCGCGATATGGTACCTTTGCGCCTTAGAACGCGCCGTCATCGCGCAATAAGGTACATTATCACGCGATAACTTTGCAGAGCGCACTTTAAGACGGTTTAGTAAACATACCCCTAAGTATACCATCAGAGACATTTACCAAGCCTAATCTAGATCCTGGTTGCCTGTGATGACACTGGAGGGGGGGTGGGAGCAGAATTTCAGATTTTTTAATATTGTGTTCAGCTTCAAAATAATATGAAACAACATAGGAAATGTTAATAGTTTTCATGTAACATAATATAAGAACATAAGATATTCCATACTGGGTCAGACCAAGATCCATCAAGCCCAGTATCCTGTTTCCAACAGTGGCCAATCTAGGTCATACATACCTAGCAGTTTCCCCAAAAGACACAGGTTCCACAAAGCTTGTATTGGGTCAAGCAGTGGATTTCCCGGGTTCCCTTTAATTATGTTTATGGACCTTTCCTCCAGGAACTAGCCCAAAAATTTTTTAAACCCAGGTACACTAACAGCTTTTACTACATCTTCCGGTAATGAATTCCAGAGTTTGATTACATGTTGAGTGAAAAAAATATTTTCTCTTATTAATCTTAAATAGATTACCCTGCAGCTTCATTGCATGTCCCCTAGTCTTTCCTCTCCATTCATTAATTTATAGACATATCTCCCCACAGCCATCTCTTTTCCAGGTTGAAGAGCCCTAACCTTTTTAGCCTCTCCTCATAGGGGTATCCTTCAATCCCCTTTATCATTTTAGTGGCTCTTCTCTGTATCTTTTTTAATGATGCTATATCCTTTTTAAGATACGGCGACCAGAATTGTATACAATATTCAAGGTGCGGTTGCACTATAGAACAATACAGAGGCATTATAATATCTATTTATCCTTCATTCCTTTCCTTATGATACCTAGCATTCTATTTGCTGTCTTGGCCACCGCTGCACACTGGGTGGAGGGTTTCAACATGTTATCCATGATGATGCCTAAATCTTTTTCCTAGGTGGTGGTTCCTAATGTGGAACCTTGAATCATGTAACCATAGTTTGGATCATGGTTATATGACTTTGCACTTGTCCATGTTAAATTTTATCTGCCATTTGAACATTCAGTCTTCCAATTTATCAAGGTCCTCTTCCAATTTTTCACAATCTCCTTGGGTTTTCACAACTTTGAATAATTTTGTGTCATCTGCAAATTTGATTACCTCACTCATACAAGGGCAGATAAAGACCACTATGGTCCATCTAGTCTGCTCATTAAGAGGCTAGGGTAGGTTATTCCCCTCTATTTGTTGAAGTCCCTCCTCTCCTCTAGGATATACATATTTAGATCCAAATCATTTTGGCCAACTTCCTCTGAACTATTTAAAAGTCTTTCTATATTCTCTTTGAGATACGGAGGGTTATTTTAAAAGGTTTGGTCATGATTTGGACATCTGAAGATGTACATGTAGACATTGAAATCACGGACATATCTTTGTAGCCATTCAACAAATGATGTTCACAGACATTTCCAGAGGCATAGGGGTGTGACAGAGGCGTTTCCAGGGAGGGGCAATGTACTTATGCATCTCTGTTCGATCTCAGAAGCGTCTGCAGGCATATCCATGTTTATACTTGCTCCAGGCACAAATAAGCATCAGGAAAGTACTTGTTTTTACCTTAAAACATCCAGAAAGTGCAAGGAAGATGGAGAATTAAGTGACTAACCTTAGATCACAAAGGCCCACACTGGGATTTGAATACTGACCACCCTGCTTTTAAGCCAGATATCTATCTTGCTATTAGACATCTTGATTCTGAAATGCTATCCTGGGAATGTCTATATAGACATCTGATATATAATATTCCAAGGGAAGCCTTACCAATGACTTGTACAGGGGCATTAATGCCTCCTCCTTTCTGCTGGTTATACCTCTCTGTATGCAATCCGGCATCCGCCTTGTCACATTATTTCGCCATTTTAAGATCCTCAGACACAATCGCTCTGAGGTCCTTCTCCTGGTCCATGCTCGTCTTTCTACTTGTCAAGATGGTTTACAATGAATTTGGCCACCAGGCAAAAAAAACAGCAAACCCTGCCACACGAAGAAACAGAGGAAAACCAAACCAAGACAAGTGGGCAGAGGGTCCACACAAACGTTATTAATGAATTTTAAAATTAGCGGCCAAAAACCATATACAAGTTGTGTTTCGTATTATACTTCATCGGGGTCATCAAGGCACACTATAAAATCATAAAAACATGAATGAATAAATAAATAAATAAATCCATAAATAACGCAAAACAAACATTAAAAAATTAAAAATTAATAACATCCTGGATAAAACAGAAACATTGCAATAATAAATAAATATATATTATAAAAACATATAAATATAACAATCCACAATCGTACCTCACAATAAAAATGAACATAAACTTAAAAATTCATAAAAATCAATAAATAAGTAAATACATAAATAAACATTTGCAATAAAGATCAAAACACATTTACAAGATAAACAAATGCGTGATAAAAGAACATATAAAATGCATGGAGAAAAGCTGAGATGAGGAAGATAAAAATGGAGTATCAAGGAGCAGAAAAAGTATCCACGGAGCAGGAGTGAATCAGAGGCCCTTACCTCACTGCTTAATCCACACCATAGGGGCAAAACCATGGCTCTCCTAAAGATCTATAAAGGCTACTCTGCAGTAGACCAACCGTGGTGTGCTGGACAAAAAATAATAAAAACGTAATAAAAATAACATAAAAAACTAACGTAAAAACTTATGCATTATTAAAAAATACTAAGATAAATAATAATAAAAACCTAATCCTTGCTTAATAAAAGCTTCTATATTTATAATGGAAAATGCAAGGCATGGAATAAAAATTGCGTCGGGATCAATATTGCCTATGCGCTACATGAAACCCCATGCCCAAGCACTAAAAAACTAGTTAATAAAAGATTAACAGTAGGAGCTTTAAGGAATCCTTTTTGGGACAGTCAACACTACAAACCCACAAAACTAGCAAGTCCCCGAAATTTCAAATTTAACTTACCCCTCCGAACCTCAGAGGGATCGTGAAATAATCCGCCAAAGAGGGAAACCTTAATGTAAGGCAAACAAAAATACTATGTGTGAGGCAGCGAAATGAAGAACAAAAAAGGGAAAGGAAAATGTATTATGAATAAAAAATCGTACAAATGAAACTTGAAGCCGACAGTGCAACATTGCAGCGTACCAGTATTCCAATCGCATTCTTTGTGAAGGACGCAAGCGCATGCGCGGTTAAAAAGCCATACAAAATGAAAAAGAGTTAACCCATGGTGTATAATTAGCCTACATATCAAGGGCAAACCCAATGGAACAAAAATAAAAAGTTGTGTGATAAACATAAAAACGGAGGCTCTCTCTTTTATGAGAAATAATAAATAATCATACATATATTACATTAAATATCTTAAAAGAATGGACCCCAAATATGTAGAAATCTGAAATATTAATGTAGAAAAATGACAATAAAACCCCTTAATGGTGTCAAAGCAACGAACATCCAATAAAACTAATAAAACCACTAAAATAAATAAATAAATAGGAAAAGAAAAGGAAAAGAGGAGGGGGGAAGGGCAAGGGGGAGGGAAGAGTGGGGAGGAGGGGGAAAGAGGGACGGGAAGGGGAAGAGGGAGGGGAGGGGGAAGGAAGGGGAGGGAAGGGGGTGGGATGGAAAAAAGGGGGGAAGGGGGAGGGAGGGAAAGGAGGGGGGAAGGGGGAGGAAAAAGGGGGGAAGGGAAGGAAAAGGAAGGGGGAGAGAGGAGAGAGAGAGAGAGAGAGAGAGGGGAAGGAAAGGGGGGAGGGGGAAGGAAGGAAGAAAGAGGGAGGGGAGGAAAGGTGTGAAAGGAACCTTTAAAACACAACAATGAAAACCACTATAAAAATACCATCGTCCAAATAAACGCCAACTAAGAAGAAACAAACGTGCAAACTAAGCACCTAAAACCCCAAACTATGAGGAGACTAAAAAGATTGTATCTGAATATTAACCACCTTAAAAACTGAACACTATACCATAAACACATAAAAGAAATTAATAAAAGTTCAAATTACAAAAAGACAGACAGATCTCTTTCTAAATTCAAACCCTGAGGGGACATGAAATCTAATTGATAAATATATTTCTGTTCCAGCCGCAACATGGTCTTATCAATGTCCCCTCCTCTCCAGTTCAGTTTTACTTTTTTAATAACAAAAAATTTTAAATCAGAATGTTTATGGCCCATATCTAAGCAATGTTGCACTAAGGGTTTATCAATCAATTTTCTTCTTATGCATCTCCTATGTTCTACTATGCGTACCCGTATGCTGCGCATGATCTTGCCAATATATAATTTATTGCATGGGCATAAAATGACATAAATAACATGTGTGGTTTCGTAATTGGCGTAGTCATCAATAATTTTTTTTTTTTGTGTAACGGGATGAACAAAAACCTTTCGTACTGGCAATACATGTGTGCATACCGAACAATGTCCACATTGGTACTGTCCCTTATGTATGGATGTTAGTCTCTTTTCTGTAAGTGCGGATGGAACAAGAAGGTTTCGGAGATTGATATTGCGTTTGTGAGCTACCATAAAGGTGACATCTTGAAAACCCGGGATGGCTTGGATTAAATGCCATTCTCTTTTAAGAATGTTGTATATTGTGTGACTTTAGAGTATAAAGCAACAGGCACACAATTTTAGTCTGAGTTTTCATCTTTTCTTGTGACTTCAGCAGAGTGTCACGCGAGGACCCACGGGCTCCATTGTAAGCTTTTTCAACAGGTTGCTGCGGATAATGCCGTGCAAAGAATCTCTCCTTCAGATGTGAGGCCTGTACTTCAAATTCTTCATCAGATGTACATATTCTTCTAGCCCTGAGGAACTGACTCACCGGCAGATTATTTTTCAAGGACAGATTATGAAAACTAGCGTAATGTAATAATTGGTTCCTATCGGTTGGTTTCCTATAAAGGGTTGTTATGAATTTAGTATCCTCTCGCCTGATTAATAAATCCAGATAGGAAATCTGCCCTGGATCGTAAGTAATTTGGAATCGCAAATTCCTATCAAGACCATTAATCCATATATTAAATTCTTGCAACAACTCCTTAGAACCAACCCATATTATCAAGATATCATCTATATATCTTATCCATAACCTAATGCTGTCTTTAAAATGATGATCCTTTAGGAAACTCTCTTTGAAATGGAGCATGTAAAGATTAGCCACATCAGGGGCCATTGAAGACCCCATGGCTACCCCCTTGATCTGTTGGTAGAATAATTCCCTGAAACAGAAAAAAAATTTACACAATGCTATTTCAGCAAGTGCCAAAAGAAAAGCAGTAGGAATACCTCTGTGGGTCTGTCTATAAGTAAGGCACTGTTCAATAATGCGCAAAGCATCCCATTATGGTACATTCGTGTATAATGATTCTACGTCTAATGTGACAAGAATTGTATCAGAGCTTAAATCTTCAAAAGTGGACAATATCTCTATCACATGAGACGAATCACGAACATAAGACCACATGCTGATGACAAAAGGTCTTAAAATAACATCCAAAAATTGAGATAATGGCTCTAAAAGGGAAGCAATTGCCGATACGATAGGACGTCCCGGAGGATTTTCTAAGGACTTATGTATTTTAGGAATCACATAAATCGTTGGTGAAATAGGGTGTTGTACTATGAGAAACTCTTTTTCCTTTTTTGTAATATGTCCTGTCTCATATGCTATAAGAACTAAATTATCAATATTACTCTTCAAAGTAGCAGTTGGATCATCATCCAATCGTTGGTAAAACTCTTTGTCCTGAAGTTGTCTATTGACCTCCTCAATGTATTTGTGTTTATCCAAAATGACTACTGCACCACCTTTATCAGCAGGTTTGATAATTATTTGATTATTGGTCTGTAAGGATTTAATCACCATTTTTTCATTTTTCGTCAAATTATAAAAAGGAAGGTGAGTGTCTACCCCCATTTTTTCGACTTGCTGTAAGACCACTTTTTCAAATGCTTCAATGAGGGGACTAGTCTGTGGGGGAGGGGCCCACGTGGAATCCCTGCTAATGATGGATGAGTGGTCCGGCAGAGAGGCATGCTGAGTGAAAAAATATTGAATCCGTATCTTCCGGAAAAATTTGTACAAAGGGGAAACATATATGTAAGGAAAGTAAATAAAGGGGAGTTTAAAAACAATTAAATTTCTGAATAGGGACAAAGGAAAGCCTTTTGTTAAGCACCGAAGTTTCGTCAGATGTGAGAACATAATTTGAAAGGTTTATTACATTGTTAGAATTCAGTATCCCCTCTCGTACGACCTGTCCCTCCCCCACCCCCCTCTCCTCCATCCCCGTCCCCACCCCTCCGAACCTCAGAGGGATCGTGAAATAATCCACCAAAAGGGATCAAGAACGAACACACAACGGCCATTTCCCTTTCAGAGGACGCACAGCACAGCCCGCCAGTAACCAATGACATCCTGCCTCCCCACTGCCTGAACCCCAATGGGGACAACAAGGCCCTGGATTGGGCAGCAGAGACCCACATGGCATGCTTCTATTGCCTCGGGGACCCTGGCTAGCTGATCCAGAGGGGCTGCCAGTGCTTATTCCACCTCTGAGTTAGAAAAATCTAGCCACTCCCCTTGTGCCTCCAGAACGTACAGGGTCATGACTGGAATCGGTCTTGTACATCTGGGTGCAGGCGGCACCACACTCCTCCCACTCTCCACCCCATGATGCCCCCATTCTCTACTGCACGCATAGCGGCTCTGTGCATGCAGAAGGGATGGGAAACGGAATACAGAGAAGGCAGATAGCGGGGCTGCACTTCCCGGCAAGACATGCAGCTCTGCTATCTGCCTCTCTGAATAACCTCCATAGGTTGCAATTTGCATAAAGGAACCAGAAGGTGGGTAAGATTACTTAACTTAACTTTATTGCAACATGTACAATAAAATTGTCATGTTAATGTGGAACAAAAGAATCAGGGTGAAATTGTCCACGCAGGTCATTCCCCTCTATTTGTTTAAGCATAAGATAGTTCATTTGATTTTATCCTTTTGCTATAAAAGGATCCACTCTGTCTGTCCCATGACATTTTGAATTCTATCACTGTGTTTGCCCCCACCACTTCCATCAGGAGGGCATTCCAAGCATCCACCACCCTTTTAGTGAAAAAGTATTTCCTGACATTGCTTTTAAGTTTACCTCCTTACAGCTTCATTTTATGCTCTCTAGTTTTACAGCTTCCCTTTCTTTGAAAAAGGTTTGTTTGTTCATCGATACTTTGGGTTTATGCATCCCAAGAGCATGACTCTGCACTTCTTTGCATTAAATCTTAACTACCAAGCATTAGACCATGCTTCCAGTTTTTGTAGATTTTTCCTCATATTGTCCTCTCCCTCAGAGGAGTCCACTCTGCTGTAATTTTTCATGTCATCTGCAAAAAGGAAGACTTTTCCCTTCAGTCCTTCATCAATATCATTCACAATTACATTGAACAGTACCAGTCCCAGGACCAACCCCTGGTGTATGCTACTATGCACCTTCCTTTCTACCAAATGAGTTCCATTTAGCACCACCTTCTGTCTTCTGTCAACCAATTTCTGATTCAGTTCACCAACTTGGGACCCATCTCCGTGCTGCTCAGTTTATTGATAAGACCCCTATGAGGAACACTATCAAAGACTTTGATGAAATCTAAGTAGATCACATCCATCTCATGCCCTTGATCTAGTTTTCTGGTCACGCAGTCAAAGAACTCAATCAAATTTGTTTGGCATGATCATCCTTTGGTAAAACCATGTTGCCTTGGATCATGCAACCAATGGGTTTCTAGAAAGTCCATTACTCTTTCTTTCAGGAGCATCTCAATTACTTTTTACTGACCTTTAGTTTGTCACTTCTTCCCTATTACCACTTTTGAGAAGAGGTACAACACGTCTTTAGTCTTACGGAAACTCTTCTGTCTTCAAAAATCTATTTAAAAACATCCTTTAGAGGCCCTGTAAGAACCTATCTGGGTTCTTTCAGTATCCTGGGATGTATCCCATCCGGTCCCATAGCCTTGACCACGTTCAGTTTTTCAAGCTGTTCAAAAACATCATCATCTGTGAATGGTGTGGTATCTACTCAATTCCCATTTGTATATTTGTCAATCATACGTGACTCTTGTCCAGGATTTTCTTTAGTGAATACAGAACAGAAGTATTTGTTTAGCATTTTCACTTTTTCAATGTCACTTTTCATGAATCTATCCTCAGTGCTTTTGATTCTTGCAGTTCCACCTCTGATCTTCCTCTTCTCCCGAAAATACCTGAAAAACGTTTTGTCTCCATGCTTCACATCTTTAGCCATCTTTTCTTCTGCCTTTGCTTTGGCTATTCTTATTTCTCTCTTTGTCTCTTTTAACTTTATGCTGTATTCTTTTCTTTGTTCCTCTGTGGTCTTCTGAATTTTGTGAAAACTGTGTTTTTTGCCTTTATTTGTGCAGCCACTTTTTTTGAGACGTATATAGGTTTCCTATCCCTCTTGTTTTTATTTACTTTCCTTACATATATGTTTCCCCTTCTATTGCCTCTTTTAGTTTAACCCACTGCAATTCCACTTATCTTATCTCCTCTTACCCTACCAACTCCTCCTTCAAGCACTTTCCCTTTTTTCTAAAGTCAGCATATTCAAAGACTAGGACTTTGAGGTGGCTGTGATTGGTCTCTGCCTTGGCTTTTATCACACTGTGGGTGCCCACCCAGACATTTAATATGCTATTTCCATTGGTGTGTACTAGATCCAGCATTGAACTTTCCCTGGTTGGTTCCGTCACCATTTGTTTAAGCAATGCTTCTTGGAAGACATCCATGATCTTTTTACTTCTTTCCAGATTTGCAAAAGGAATACTCCAATCCATGTCTGGTAAATTAAAGTCACCCAGTATGATCACTTCTCCCTTCATGGCTACCTTTGCATTACCAGTGATCATGTCTCTATCCACTTCTTCCATTTGATTTGGAAAATGGAAGAAATGATAGTGCAATCTCCTCTTTCCAACAAAAATCTACAGTGCTTCTTCTTTTCCCTACGCCCCCTACATTTCAGCAGCTTTAATATTGCTTTTCACATATAGGGCTACTCCTCCTCCTTTTCTACCTTCTCTCTCTTCTAAATAAATTATAACCAGCTATGGCTATATTCCATTTATGCAACTCATTAGACCATATCTCTGTAATTACCAAAATGTCCAAGTCCATTTCCACCATTAGGGCTTCCAGGTCAGGAACCTTTTTGGCTAGATTTTGAGCATTTGTGCTCATTACCTTCCAGCAATTGTTGATTGGATTGCTTGTATTTTGCATGGATATTATTCTAGATTCCTCTTTCCTCTTGTCATTGATGTGTGGCTTAATATGATGACTAACTCCAATGTTATTGTTTTTGTTGGGCGTGACATCCTAAATTTGTTCTTTGCCATCCATTACCTCCTTTCCCTAGTTTAAATGCTTGCCCACATACAGTATTGCCTGACCTTTTTACTTGGGATCCCTTTTTCCTGCCACAGAGAGATGCAGTTCATCAACAAAGTATAGCCTCTTGTTATTCCATCGGTTGCCTCAGTTGCCTATATATCTAAATCCTTCTGATTTACACCAGGTTTGGAGCCACATGTTAAAGTTGGTTATGTGATGCAGCCTCTCTTACCTCTTATCATGAACCATAGAACTTCTGAGAATGTATAGTGTTGACAATATTGTAGGACATGTTTAAGTTTCTCTCCCAGAATCTGGAAGTCCCTTTGTACTGTACAGTTACTGTTTCTAGCCAGGTCATTTGTACCCAAGTGGATAAGAATATCAATTTTGGAGTGCTTACTTTCTGCACTGACTATGCTAACAGTTTGGTTTGTGTACCTGCTGATTGAATAAAATGGGAGGTATTAGACCATCTTCTTTCCTTTGGACTGTATTCCCAAGTTAATCTCTCTGATGATGGAGTCTCCAAGTAGTAACAGTTTCCTGTTTTGTGATTTTTTTTGTTCATGTTTGGGGCATTTGTTTCAAATGAATGCACATAGTTTGAAATGTACATGAATTGGCATTTTAAATGGGATGTCTAGCAGGAATTTGGAATGTCCAAAAGCAGTGAAGAGAGGCATGTGTAAGTACCTTTTGAAATCACATCATCTCTGCCCCAAAAGATGCATATCCCACAACTAGTTCTGGAGATGGGACAGTGTAGATAGCAAGCTCAGGTACATGCACACTTGCAGGCCATTTTAAAAATATGGATGTCTCCAAAATGCACAGCTACAGAAGGAAGTATATAGACTTGCCAGCCAAGGTACTTCATTTTCCATGTCTTAAACATGCTTTACAGATGGATAATGCTTTCGGGTTCATTCCATCCTGAACGTCCAGCCCCTCTGAACGTTTGGTCTGAGCCGGATGTACAGAGGGGCTTACAATTCTGATCCCACGGGACACGTCTAGCCATGCGGAATCAGAATCACGAATCAGAATCACGAGTATAGTAGCCCAAATGCCCTTGAGTAAGGAGCAGACAGAGCATAAAGATTCCCAATTACCCATGCCTACCAATAGCCAGATTAATATTAATAAAATACAGTCTCTAAAATGCTTGTATGCCAATGCTAGAAGTCTAAACAATAAGATGGGAGAATTAGAATATATAGCATTAAATGAGAAGTTAGATATGATTGCACTCTCAGAGACATGGTGGAAGGAGGATAACCAGTGGGACACTGTGATACCTGGATACAAACTATATCGTAATGATAGAGCTGAACAAATTGGTAGAGGGGTTGCGCTCTATGTTAGAGAGGGCATTGAGTCAGAAAGGATTAAAGTTTTGCAGGGAACAAAATATGCTGTAGAATCTCTATGGATTGAAATTCCATTTATGAAGGGGAAGGTGATGGCAGTGGGAGTATACTATCGACCACCTGGCCAGAATGAACAAATGGATGATGAAATGCTCAAAGAAATCAAGGAAGCTAACAAAAGCCACAACAGAGTAGTAATAATGGGTGATTTCAATTACCCCGGTATCGACTGGGACAGTGTCACAGCAGGACAAGCTAAAGAGATAAAGTTGCTAGATGAAATAAATGACTGCTTCTTGGAGCAGCTGGTTCATGAACCGACCAGAGGGGAAGCCATACTGGACCTAGTCCTTAGTGGAACGCCAGATCTGGTGCAAGAAATAAGGGTGTTGGGACCACTTGGCAATAGTGATCATAGTATGATCATGTTTGATTTAATCAGTGGAGGACAGATAGTAAAGGAATCCACAGTACTACCTTTTAACTTTCAAAAGGGTGACTATGATAGAATGAGGAATATAGTTCGGAAAAAACTAAAAGGAGCGGTTCCAAAGGTTAAAGACTTACAGCAAGCTTGGGTGTTATTTAAAAATACTATCCTCGAAGCCCAGACCAGCTGTATTCCACGCATTAAGAAAAGTGGAAGAAAGTCCAAAAAACTGCCAGCATGGTTTAAAGGTGAGGTCAGAGAGGCTGTTGCTGCCAAAAGAGCAACCTTCAGAAAATGGAAAAAAGAGCCAAATGATGAAAACTGGAAACAGCACAAGCACTGGCAAGTTAAATGCAAAGCATTGATAAGGCAGGCAAAGCGGGAATTTGAGAAGAAACTTGCTACGGAAGCAAAAACACGAAATAAAGACTTTTTCAAGTACATTCGTAGCAAAAGGCCTGTGAGAGAGTCAATTGGACCATTAGATGATAGAGGGGTAGAAGGGGCAGTAAGAGGAGACAAGGCTATAGCAGAGAGACTGAATGAATTCTTTGCTTCGGTCTTTACTGAGGAAGATGTAGGGGTGTTACCCAAGACTGAAGTGGTATTTAAAGGTGATACTGCAGAGGAATTGAGAGAAATATCGCTACACCGGGAAGATATATTACAACTATTTGATAAACTGAATAGTAGCAAATCACCTGGACCGGATGGTATACATCCCAGAGTGTTGAAAGAACTGAAATATGAGATTGCAGACCTGTTATTGGTAATCTGTGAACTTTCATTAAAATCATCTGTAATACCTGAAGATTGGAGGGTCGCCAACGTAACACCAATTTTTAAAAAGGGTTCCAGGGGTGACCCGGGAAATTACAGACCGGTGAGCCTGACGTCAGTACCAGGGAAAATGGTAGAAGCCATCATAAAGAACAAAATTACACAGCATGTAGATAGTCATGGCCTAATGGGAGACAGCCAACATGGCTTTAGACAAGGAAGATCTTGTCTTACTAATCTGATCTGTTTTTTTGAAGGTGTGCATAAACAGGTAGACAAAGGTGAGTCGGTTGATATAGTGTATCTGGACTTTCAGAAAGCTTTTGACAAGGTCCCCCATCAGAGACTTTTGGCGAAGCTAAAAAGTCATGGGATAGGAGGCAGTGTACTATTGTGGATCGGGAACTGGTTAAAAGATAGAAAGCAGAGGGTAGGGCTAAATGGCCAATATTCCCAATGGAAAAAGGTGAATAGTGGAGTACCCCAGGGATCTGTACTGGGTCCGCTACTTTTTGACATATTCATAAATGACCTGGAAAAGGGAATAACTAGTGAGGTAATCAAATTTGCAGATGACACAAAACTGTTTAAAGTTGTTAAAACCCAAGAGGATTGTGGAAAACTGCAGGAGGATCTGGATAAATTGGAAGACTGGGCATCCAAATGGCAGATGAAATTTAATGTGGACAAGTGCAAAGTTATGCACCTAGGAAAGAACAACCCACACTATAGTTACAAGATGCAAGGCTCCACATTAGAAACCACCACCCAGGAAAAAGATTTAGGAGTCATCGTGGATAACATGTTGAAACCCTCCGCCCAGTGTGCAGCGGCGGCCAAGAAAGCAAATAGAATGCTAGGTATCATAAGGAAAGGGATGGAGAATAAAACAAAGGATATTATAATGCCTCTGTATCGCTCCATGGTACGACCGCACCTTGAATATTGTGTGCAATTCTGGTCACCGTATCTTAAAAAGGACATAGAGTTATTAGAAAAAGTACAGAGAAGAGCCACCAAATTGGTGAAGGGGATGGAAGGCTACTCCTATGAAGAGAGGCTAAAAAGGTTAGGGCTCTTTAACCTAGAAAAGAGGCGGCTGAGGGGAGATATGATAGAGGTGTATAAATTAATGAATGGAGTGGAACGGATAAACATGGATAAATTGTTTACGCTATCAGAATATAGAAGGACTAGGGGGCATGTAATGAAGCTACAGGGTAAACTATTTAAGACAAATAGGAGAAAATATTTCTTCTCTCAACGTGTAATCAAACTCTGGAATCTGTTACCGGAGGATGTAGTAAGGGCTGTTAGTATAGCTGGGTTTAAAAAAGGTTTGGACAAGTTCCTGGAGGAAAGGTCTATAAACCACTATTAAAAAGGGACCCAGGATATCAATGCTTGGCCTAGTACAAGCACTGCAGAACCTGTGTCTTTTGGGGAAACTGCTAGGTACGTATGACCTAGATTGGCCACTGTTGGAAACAGGATACTGGGCTTGATGGACCTCGGTCTGACCCAGTATGGCATTTCTTATGTTCTTATGTTCTTATGTTCTTAATCATGTACATGAAGGCCGAGACTGTGATTCAGTCTGGCCTGCATGTATATGACAAGCCCGACTAAAACAGTTAGCGCTTTTAAATAGAGCTTCAAGTTAGATGCAAGGCATTGATAAGGCAGGCAAAGAGAGAATTTGAGAAGAAACTTGCTATGGAAGCAAAAATGCATAATAAAGACTTTTTCAAGTATATTAGTAGCAAAAAAACTGTGAGAGAATCAGTTGGACCATTAGATGATAGAGGGGTAAAAGGGGCACTAAGAGGGGATAAGGCCATAGTGGAGAGACTGAATGAATTCTTTGCTTCGATCTTTACTGAGGAAGATGTAGGGATGTTACCCATGACTGAAGTGGTATTTAAAGCTGATACTGTGGAAAAATTGAAAGAAATATCGATACATCAGGAAGATGTATTACAACTATTTGATAAACTGAAGAGTAGCAAACCACCTGGACCGGATGGTATACATCCAAGGGTGTTGAAAGAACTGAAATATGAGATTACAGACCTGCTATTAGTAATCTGTGAACTATCATTAAAATCATCTGTAATACCTAAAGATTAGAGGATGGCCAATGTAATGCCAATTTTTAAAAAGGGTTCCAAGAGGGATCCGGAAAACTACAGACCGGTGAGCCTGACATCAATACCGGGAAATGGTAGAAACCATCATAAAGTTATTGAACATGTAGATAGTCATGGCTTAATGGGAGACAGCCAACATGGCTTTAGACAAGGAAGATCTTAATCTGTTATGTTTTTTTGAAGGTGCGAATAAACAGGTAGACAAAGGTGGGTCGATTGATATAGTATATCTGGACTTTCAGAAAGCCTTTGATAAGGTCCCTCATCAGAGACTTTCGGCAAAACTAAAAAGTCATGGGATAGGGGGCAGTGTACTAATGTGGATCAGGAACTGGTTAAAAGATAGAAAGCAGAGGTTAGGACTAAATGGCCAATTTTCCCTATGGAGAAAGGTGAATAGTGGAGTACCTCAGGGATCTGTGCTGGATCTGCTGCTTTATAACATATTCATAAATGACCTGGAAATGGGAATAACGAGTGAGGTGATCAAATTTGCGGATTACAAAAAACTAAAGTTGTTAAAACCCATGAGGATTGTGGAAAATTGCAAGAGGATCTTGATAAATTGGAAAGATTGGGCATCCAAATGGCAGATGAAATTTAATGTGGACAAGTGCAAAGTTATGCACCTAGGAAAGAAAAACCCAAACTATGGTTACACGATGCAAGGTTCCACATTAGGAACCACCACCCAGGAAAAGGATTTAGGCGTCATCGTGGATAAAATGTTAAAACCCTCCACCCAGTGTGCAGTGGCGGCCAAGAGAGCAAATAGAATGCTAGGCTGCATAAGGAAAGGAATGGAGAATAAAACAAATGATATTATAATGCCTCTGTATCATTCCATGGTGCGACAACACCTTAAATATTGTGTGCAATTCTGGTCGCCGTATCTTAAAAAGGATATATGGTTATTAGAAAAGGTACAGAGAAGAGCCCCAAAATGGTAAAGGGGATAGAAGGATACCCCTATGAAGAGAGGCTAAAAAGGTTAGGGCTCTTCAACCTTGAAAAGAGATGGCTGAGGGGAGATATGATAGAGGTCTATAAATTAATGAATGGAGTGGAACGGGTAAATGTAGATCGATTTTTTACACCATCAAAATATAGAAAGACTAGGGGGCATGCAATGAAGCTACAGGTAATCTATTTAAGACTAAAAAGAGAAAATATTTTTTCACGCAACATGCAATCAAACTCTGGAATTTGCTACCGGAGGATGTAGTAAAAGCTGTTAGTGCAGCCGGGTTTAAAGAAATTTTGTACAAGTTTCTGGAGTAAAGGTCCATTAACCGGGTAAGGCGGACTGGCCTCCGCCACGCCGCAACACCCCCCGCCCCCTCACCCATTCATAACAAAGGTAGACCAAGTGCAGCCGGGTTTAAAGAAATTTTGTACAAGTTTCTGGAGTAAAGGTCCATAAACCATTATTAAAGTTGACCCAGAATATCAACTGCTTACCCCGATACAAGCATTGAGGAACCTATATCTTTTGGGGGAAACTGCTAGGTACTTGTGAACCAATGTTCCCTCTAATTTTCTGTAGGCTGTGTGCGCATAAAATATCAGCTGCGCAGCTTTTGAAGGAAGGTTACATTTTTGTGCGCCACATAACGACACTCGGAGTTATATACTTTAAAATTTGACTACACGTCAGAATACAGTATGTACACCACATTGATTGCACTAGAAAATGTTGTAGAACTTGTGAAAACCATAAATACACAACAACTTTTAAATTTTAAGACGTCTGTGTTCTTTTCTATCAGAATCAGAACCTTAATTTTTGTGCGCTCTGTTGTAAAGTATGTGCGCTCGCTTAGCAAGGTGTGTGCGCGTGCACATTCACACAGCTTAGAGGGAACAGTGCTTGTGACCTAGATTGGCCACTATTTGAAACAGGATACTGGGTTTTATGGACCTTGGTCTGACCCAGTATGGCATATCTTATTTTCTTATGGCGTCCAGTTGCCATGGTATCGTGGTTCCATTTAAAAGCTGTGATACCGGCCGCCAAAAAAATGTTTATTCCCCGCAGCCCAACCCCCGATCTGGTCTCCTAAGTCCAGGATCAGGCTGCAAGGAATGTCCTCCGGGCTCCCCTGCCCCATCTTCACCCCAGCATTAAAAAAAAAAACATGTCCAGGAAAGTTATTCCACCTCAGATGTGCCTCAGAGGTGGAATAACTTTCCCATACATGTCACCATCCTGGACTTACAGGGCTGACATTAGAATTGGCCCTGTATGTCCAGGGCCGGCAACTGCCCATCGCCCGCCCAGACTCCACCCCTTCCCTGCCCTCGTCTAACTTCCCCGCACAACCGGCAGGGAGGTTAGATGCTGGCGGGGGAAGGCACGAATAGCCCCCATTGTGTCCATATGATATAATGGTAAAAAAAGAAAGAATGAAAGAAAGGCATCACTGGCATATTATATAGGATGCCAATTATTGGGAAGGGGATGCTCAAATTGGTATCTAAGTGAAAATAGAGTCAGGTGATTTCCTACTGCTGTCGTAAGATGATTGGTGAACAATTTTGCTGGAAGCATTTAAGCAATTAAAATATTGTATCCCAGTAAAGTCAGCAAGCTTCAATGAAAACCTGCAAAATAAATTTGGGATAGGAAGAAGTCAGGAACACCTTGTTCCATTTTTTATTTGATAGTTCTAATTATTAAATCTTGCCAGTCAATTATCCATAGTTTTGTTACTGACATTACCGGAGTGCTGATCTCTGGTGAAGTATGCAGTAGAAATTAAATCGCTTTGCAAATCATCACTTTGTAAGTTTATTGATTCCCTGTTTCTTGCAGGAAGATAAACAATTACCGAAAATAAGGATATGCATTTGTTAACAGACATATTCAGTACATTATCACAATATGAATTTAACACCCATTAACCTGTGAATTGTGTACAATTGATTTGCATCTGTTTCAAAGTTCTAATGTGTCTTAAAACTTCTCATAAAACAAATGCCTGAAACAAATGGAAAAAAAAACCCATCCAGAAATCTGGAAAAAAATTTGAAAATTCAAAAACAGACAAAATCTTTTTCCTGCTCACATCAAGGACACAGACACAGGAAATCTAAAAATACCTAGGATATTTTATTTGGAATTTTAAGAACACAAGCAAGTAAAAATCCTCAAATAAAATTTGTTTTCCTTTTATGCAGTTACATGGATTTCTGTTAGTGAGCTTATAGTTCAAACCAGAACATAATTTGAACACCACTATTTTATTTTGTTTCTTACTGTTCTTATATTCTCTGTTGCATGAAATGTCTCTTCTACATATATATATATATATTTTTAAATAGGAATAGAGATTAAGAAATAAAAAATATGTAACATTCACTATGCAGCTATATTTTGATATTGCTCCCATCTCCCGTCTTTTGATAGAATAAAATAATTAACGACTATAACTGAATTAATAAAAAGTATAATTAAAGTTTTGTAAAGAACAGTAGTTTCCAAGCCATTTTATGTTAAGAGTCCTTTAATTTCATGTCACATTTATTTAGATTTCTTTCATCTTTTTTCCAATCCTGTCACTCACTGAGATAGTAGTAGCATGCCCCATTCCTACTACTCTGACGTGGAGGTGGAGGGGTTAATTTTATAATATGACATGTATATGAGAATTCCAAACAGGAACCAATTTTAAACATCTTTTATACAGGCAAACTAGGGGGTCTGTTTATTAAACAGCACTAGCGGCTTCCGTGCAAAATAGGAGCCATGGACCCATTTTATTCAGTGGGGCTGTGACTCCGATATCACACGGAAGCCGCTAGTGTCACTTAGTAAACAGCCCCCTAGGTTTCCAAGTGCCTTTATGAAATAGGCTCCTAGTTCCAAATCCAATAGCATTTAAATGCTGATTCTCAAATCTGCACTCGCTCTGAAGAAGGTGTACATTTGTACATATACAGCCTGATTCCGTCCTGGATGTAGAATCCTCTGTACATCTGGTCTGAACCGGACGTACAGAGGGTGTCACGATTCTGATCCCGCGGGGTGCATGTCTAGCCCCACGGAATCAGAATCGCAATCAGTCCTGTACATGCAGGCCGGGACTGCGATTCAGCCCAGCCTGCATGACTAGCTCAGTCAGGGCTTTTAAATGGAGCCGCAGCGCCATGGTGTCCAGTTGCCATGGCACCGCAGTTCCATTTAAAAAATGCAATCCCGATGCCTAGTCAAGGAAGGAGTGCTTCCTAGTTGTTCCGGCTCTTCTAAATCCAGAGTTCAACATGGCAGCTAATACCCGTAGAGATAATCTCACAGTACTACTACTATTTGGCAGCCTGACCCCTACCGGTAGTAGTTGTACTTCTAGGGGTCATGGGTTCCATTTTGAACCAGAGACTCGGAAGAGCAAGGATAACTGGGAAACCCTTCTGCTCCCACTAGACACCAGGGATCCAAGGACCCTGGGAAGAGCCAAAAAGGGGGATTGGGGGTAGGGGCTCAGTGATGAGGGAGTTTTCCAGGGCACCATCAAGAGGGATTTTCATGCTGGATGGGGTCGGGGGTGGATCTTGATTGTGGGGTCAGGTTGGAGGGATCAAATGGCAGAGGGATATTATGGGGATTGCATAACAGGGGATATGGGGGGGGGAGGGATGTCAGGAGGGCATCTATGTCAGGGGGATGATAGCAGTTTGGAGAGATTGTGCAGTTGGCAGGAGGGGTTCAGGGTGTGCATAGAGATCAAAAACAGTGGTTTTAGAAAATTGCTCCTATGTACATTTGAGATAAAGCTGCATGTATTTTTCTGCAAGTGCAGTTTTTTTAAAATCGCTGTTCCCGCTCAACATAAGAAAACATCAATGTGCAGTCCTGCATGTCCTTACACATATTTTACAAGATGCTGTGTGTTTAGCAGAGCCTCATGTAAAACAGTGAGAATTTTCTGTGTCCCATCTTCGACGTCTTAATTCCCCTCTCCACATCCTATCTAAAATTTGCTTTCACGTGTGTACTCATGTATTTTTTCACTTGAGGTAGAAAATGTATTTGACACATCACATGTCTATTCCTCTGTCAGTTTTTTGGGAAAGGAACTCAGCATTATCTTCAGCAATGTCTTCCCTTTTCAAAGATAGCACAGGACATTTTGTACCATTTACATACCTTACTTACAGGTCTAGGTAGGAGATTCTTCATGGGCTTTTACTCAGCAGCTTTCATGGCCAAACAAAAGGCTCTCTGAACAACTTAATCTAGGTAGTATAGCAGACAGTAAATCTGAATGCTCTTTCTGTGATACAGGCTACAGCCTCCAATACGTTGCGCTGCTGTTCTGCAGGGTTCACTTTTCAGTCACCGACTGACGCTTAATTATACACTGACACAGTCTACTACCATGTGTTCATCCATCTCATACCTCACCGCAGGGGCTGACCTTCTAGATGTTGAGATACTTTTTCTTCTTCTAAAGAATCTGACTTTTCCCTTAATTTTGCCAGCAGCTACCCAGATTGGCTCCAGATTCTCAACTATCTTCACTTGTGTTCTGAACCCCAACTTTTTGCTCACTACATATCCCAGACTGCTCAGGACTAGTGCAAGGATTGGAGACACCCTAGGTGGGCCCTCCGTCCCGCTGCCCCCATTCCCACCCCTCTCTGGGGCCTGCAGCAGTGGCAGTGGCTACAAATCATGACAAAGCATTTACCTTAAGACTCCAATGCTGCGCCATGGTTCCATTCTTGTATTAGATGCTAGTCTCGCCCCCCTCTGATGCAGACTACATTTATTAGGCCTGCTGATTTAAGCCAATTCATGGCTCCTTATAAAATTAGCTCTATAGAGGGTAATTTTATAACAATGTGCCTAGAAACCCCTCTTTTAAGCCTCTTTTAGAACAGGGCACCTAGATTTCAAGGTGCCCCTTTAAGCCTATTTTATAAAGACACATTGGCACCTCTGTGTCTTTGTGAAACACTGGCACAAATCCCTCAGAGATTGTGTCTAGATGGAAGGCATGGACGTTGCACTTGATCTGGAGCAGGTATAAATTTTAGCATGGACTTTACATGTGTATGTGCTTATTTTATAAAATATGTGCATAAATTACTACTCCACCCAAATTCTCTCCAAACTCCACCTTCATGCATGCCTGTTGTATACTGTAAATATGAATCTGCTTGGAGCATGCATGCTTCCATGTGTAACCTAATTTTCTAAGAGCCCGTTTACTTGCATAAAATGCTGTTTTATGTGCAAAAAGGGTTTATAAATTATCTTTACACTGGGTGATTTCATAAAATCCTTTTAGCATGTATGTTGCAATATACATGCACAAAATGGCTTTATAAAATTAGGTCAGATTATTGTTGGCATTGCTGGGAAGAGCACAAGCACAGTCACAAAGTAAGTGATTTGATTGTATTATTTATTTTTAAGTGCTATCAATTCAATCCTGACTCCTGGCAATCCAGCAAGTCCTGGGTTTTCTTGGTAAGGCATGACCAGAAGTAAATTGCCAGGTCTTTTCTTCGAAGGCAATGAAGGTAAATTGACCTGCCCAAGATCACATGGAGTGCCAGTGGGAACTGAATGCTGATCTCTTGAATACTAAGCTGTTGCTCTAACCCAGGGATCCCAAACTCCAGTCCTGGAGGGCCGCAAACCAGTCAGGTTTTCAGGGTATCCCTAATTAATATACATGAGATATATTTGCATGCACTGCCCCTATTGTATGCAAATATATCTCATGCATATTCATTAGTGATACCCTGAAAACCTGACTGGTTTGCGGCCCTCCAGGACTGGAGTTTGAGACCCCTGCTCTAACCACTAGGCTAATCGATGCATGTATATGTCTACTCTACACATGGAAGATTATGCCTTCTCTCAATCAGAAGTAATGTTCATGCCTTCAATGTTGGTGCTCCTGCTACTGGATTTGTACTAGTATTTAAGAAAGTGAGCTACCCAATAGTGCAGAGTTTAGTATGCAGTTTGAGCACTACACTAAAATGTAGCATGAGATCCCGCACTGACCTAACAGGAGGAAGAGTTGTGAAAGGAGCTTTTGAATCCTGGAAAAACTGTTAGTGTTTTATCAGGGTGACTCAAGGGACCAGGGTGACCACTGGACTTCATTTGCATAAATTTAATTTAATTTATTTTATTTTAAAATGTATAGACTGCATATCTAAAATTTTAGACGGCTATCAAAGGAGCCCTTCACAAGCCTCTTTTTTGTCCTGGCAATGACTTAGGGGTGTGCTTACTAAATATTAATGTGTGTTACAACAACACTGGAAAAATAAACTATAAATTAATTTTCTCTTGTACTAAACAAAACGCAAAACATTAGTGATGCACTTTTCCCAGAGCTGACATATTCCAGTTAATAAATTCAAAATAAAATCATTTTTTCTAGCTTTTGTTGTTTGGACATTTTATTTTTCAGTCGCAATTGCCCCAATCGCTTTCTTCTGCTTTCTTTGTGTCTTTTGCTAACTCTCCATTGTCTGTTGTCTGTTTTTTCTCTCTTATTTTTTTCCATTCTCTCTCTACATCTGCCTCTAACATACTGATCTTTCCCCCTTTTGCTCTTTCCTCCATTTCTTTATTTCTTTTTCGTCTACTCAAATTTCACTCCTCCATCCTCAATCCCCACGTGGAGCCTGATCCCATAAGGGGCACGTCCGGGCCGTCTGGACGGCCAAGCACTGGACGGGCCAGACTAGCCGATTCTGCACCATGGGAGCAAGAATCTCCTGTGGTAGCAGGATCAGGCACCGAGACGGCCCGGCATGTCCCTGCAGCAGCCATGGTAGACGGCCAAGCAGCAAGATGGTCAGGCCTCCCTCTGCACTCGCTGGTGTGCTGGAGTTGCGACATCCTGTTGCCATGGTACCAGGATTCCTTGCAGGAGCACCGATGGCCAGACAGCCCACCAGACCAGCTTTTCTGCCGCTCAACCCTCATTGCGGTCTGCCATGGCTGGGATCAGGCTGCGGGGACTCACCTCCTGCAGCTCCATTGCTTCTGGGGGGCTGCTGGACTGGAGTGCATGGGCACCCCATGCTTATTCCACATCCGAGGTCCTCCTGGTAATTCCCAGATGTACAGGGCCATGACCTGAATCGGCCCTGTACGTCCGGGTGCCTGGCTCACCCATGCTTTGCCCACTCTCCGCACCCGTGCTGCCCCATTCAGCTCTCCCCACACAGAAACTCTGCGCATGCTGGGAGAGAGTTTCTCTGCATTCCAGCCAAATAGCTAGCGGGGCCTTTAATCTCCCAATACGCAGTCAATCATAGATTTTTCTTCCCTTCCACACAAAATATCTGTTCCCCTCTCCATCCTCACATCCCCAGCTTCTTTTTTTCTCCCACCAGGCTCAGCCCACCCCTTTCTAATCCTCCCCCAGCATCAGTTCCCTTGTGGTTCCAGCCCCTCTCAGCATCAATTCCCTTCCAGTCCCAGTCCCCCATCCCCCAGCATCAACCCATTTCCAGTCCTAAGCCCTCAGTATCACCCTCTTCCAGTTTCAGTCCCTCTCAGCATCAGCTCCCTTCCAGTCCCTCCATCCCCCAGCATCAGCTCTTTTCCAGTCCTGGCTCCCCCAGTATCAGTCTTCCTCCAGTCCAATCCCTTCCACCATCATCTCCCTTCCACATCCAGGCTCCCCATCCCTCAACATCAGTCCATTTGCAGTCCCAGCCTCTCAGAATCAGTATTCCTCTTGTTCTAGTTTCTCCCAGCATCAGCTCCCTTCCAGTCCCTCCATCCTCCACATTATCACTTTTCTAGTCCTGGCCCCCAGTATCAGCCCCCTCCAGTCCCAACCCCTCCCAGCATTTTCTCCCTTTCAATAGCAGTCTCCCCATCCCCTAACATTAGCCCACTTCCTATTCTAGCCCCCAGTATTCTTACAGGGCCAGCGGCTCTCTCCTCCACCCCCACCCACCATATGACCCCACAGCATGAACAGCCTCACTCATGCCTGACCAGCTTCAGAGGGAGCCGGAGAGGCCCGAAGCCCAGCTCATTTCTGCATAGCCTTGGAAGTTTTCCTTCACTCCCATGGCTGTAATAAGTCGATGCCCGCTGGCACGCTGAGTGCTGGGAGGTTAAACGGGGGCACTTCCTGTCTTCCACAAGACAGGAAGAGCCTCTGTTTAACTTCCTGAACTCGGCGGCATTGGTATCTGTGACTTACTGCCATGGGAGTAAAGCAAAATAAATTATTTACTCTCACAGCTATACAGAGGTGAGCCATGGCGCCAAATTTAGGGCCTTACCAGCTCCCTCTGAAGCCATTAAGGCATGCACGGGGCACCCCGAGATGCGGGGCCATGTGAGGGCAACATTCATGCACAATGATCAGGCCGGCCCAGTCGTTTACCTTGACAGAGGGTGATCATAAATGAAATTCACTTGGAAGAAAGAAAGGTGGAGTGCCTCAGGAATTGGTTCTGGGGCTGATTCTGTTCAATATCTTTGTAAGTGACATTGCCAAAAGGTTAGAAAGAAAAGTTTGCCTTTCTGTGGATTGCACAAACATTTGCAACAAGGTTGAAACCTCAGAGGGTTTTGACAACATGAGAAATTATCTACAAAAATAGAATGGTCTAAGGTCTAGTAGTTAATATTTAATGCCAATAAATGCACTTGGGGTGCAGTAATCCACAGGAGTATTAGGCACTATGAGATGAAAGGCTGATGTGCATGGACCAGGAGAGAGACCTTGGAGTGAGGATCTAAAGGTTGCAAAATAACATGATAAAGTAGTGACTAAAGCTGGAAGGATACTAAACTTCATGGAGAGAGGCATAACCAATCAAAAGCAGGTGATAATGCCCCATTACAGGTCACTGGTGTGGCCTCACCTGGAGTTCTGTGTTATGTTTTGAATGCTGTATTTCACAAGGGATATAGGAAGAATTGAAGCAGTTCAGGGGAAAGCGACCAAAATTGTACAGAGTTTGCACCTGAAGCTATATGAGAAGATACTTGAAAACCTGAATATATAGTATATATCCTGAAGGAAAAGGAGGGACAGATAGGACGCAGATGTTAAATACTTGAAAAATATTAATGAACAAACAAATCTTTTCCAAATATGGGGAAGTTATAAAACTAGAACATAAAAACATAAGATATGCCATCCTGGATCAGACCAGTGGTTTATCAAGCCCAGTATCCTGTTTCCAGCAGTGACCAATCCAGGTCACAAGTACCTGTCAGGTTTCCAAAAGGACATGAAATGAAGCTCAAATGAGAAAAATGTAAAAGCAACTTAAGGAAATATTTTTTTCACAGAAAGGGTGGTGAATGCTGTGAATGTCCTTTCCACTGGAGATAGAGAGGACAAAAACAGTGATGGAATTCAAAAAGGCATGAGATAAATACAGAGAATTCCTATATAGCAAGAGGAGCATTCCTGCACAAGGCAAAACTTAAATGACATGCAATCTTCAAAAAAACATTGAGAAGAGTAACCTGCACTGTGTGGCAGTTACAACCCTGATGCAGTACATAAGTGTTTAGTTACAGAGGGGCTTGCTGCGGGTCTCAGCCTATTGTGGCTGTATCAAGGGGACATGGGAGGGGTAAGAGGATGCCTATAGGCAAGGCTGCTAGGGGAAGGGGCAAAGGCAGAGCTAGAGTTTTGCATGACCCTGGGCCTTCAATTGGGTCTGGCCTGGAGCGTAGTTTATTTGATGTTGGACCTATTGAGGAGAGGGATAGGGGGACTGAGAGGGGTCTGGAGCCTCCTGGGTTTCCCTCCTTGCAGGGAGTGTGAAGCACTGCTGATGGCTCAGGGGGTAGGGCCACAGCTTCCAGTGTGTCTGTGGCAGAGCTTATAGGTGCATCCAGGCCAGTGGATCTGCCTCACTTTGAGGGCTCACTGATGGCTCATGGCTGTATGGAGAGTTATTGGGAGAGTTACAGTGCAGTTACCCCTATTGGGAGGCCCTTTTTAGGGGGATGGATTGGGGCTGGACCTCTGGCCGCTGCCTTTGGCTGGCCTGGTTTGCACACTGGTTACCTCCCTAAAGGGGGTGGCACCGCATGGGATCACTGGCTCAGAGGGGGTTCCGGCCACCCAGGGGCTTTATCTTCTGTTGCTCCCCCTCCTCCTTTTTCTTCTCTGGTCTCTGCAGGTGCCATTGGTGGTGCAGCAGTGCACAGATCAAGTGGATGGAGGATTTCGAGGTCTGGCAGCACTGGAGTTACTGGGCAACCTTGTCCGAAGCAGATGAGGGCAGAGTACGGCCCAAGCAGTGACATCATACCACCTCACATTCCAGAATTTATTAATTAATTAATTTATTTATTTACATCTCTTATATACCGTGCTATTGTAATCAGTGCGGTTTACAGTTAAACAAAATATACAGCAATGCAGCAGGTCACATTGAGTTTACATTGAACAGGGGGAGTAAACTTGGATGAACCGGGAAAACTATATACAAATTATGGACATTTTTACAAGACATAAAAGGATCGTAAGCAGATGCATAGGCTCATGTGTAAGGGAGGTGAGGGAGGGGAAGGGAGATTATCCATTCTCTAATGGAGGCTGGTCAGTGGGGCGGGCTAGGTAGGAGGGTAAGGTGATGTTTGTGTGTTTTCCCGAGTTATTCTCCGGGTAGTGTAGAAGGAACAAATGGTGTTTGAGAGCTTTTCAGAATAACGGGAGATTGGAAATAGCTCGGATTTCTGCCGGGAGGGCGTTTCAAGCCGTAGGTGCGAACATGGAGAAGGCTCTATTGGCTGTTGTCTTTGTACATTTAGTGACTGACTTAGGGACTTCAAGGGTATTCATCAATGTATGTCTCCTCAATCTATTGGCTGGAGTGCTATGGAGTAGTTTACTGATGGGTGTGAGTGGCTGGGTCTTGAGGGCTTTGAATGTCAAGACTAAAGTCTTATAGTGGATTCTGGCCTGCAGAGGTAGCCAGTGTAGATTCTTCAGGACTGGTGTTATATGGTCTGACCTTGAAAGACCTACCAGAACCCTCGTAGCAGAGTTCATGGCATGTCGGAGAGGGCTTAGGGTCGACTGTGGGAGTCCCTGAAGGATGATATTAGCAAAGTCGAGGTGAGGAATGACTAGAGCCTGGAAGATTGATCGTAAATCAGGGAAGTCCAGTAGTGGTCGGAGATGACGTAGTGATCTGATTTTGTGATAAAATGCTTTTGAGGTGTTTTTGATATGTGCTGAAATGTCTAGCCTCTGGTCAAGGGTAATACCTAGGTAGCGAATTGTGGATTTTGCCTTAAGTTCTGTGTTGTTGACTTGTAGTGAGGATGGTGGAGTGAACTTCTAGTTTCTCGTGATGAAGAGAACATCTGTTTTGGTGTGGTTAATTCGTAGATTCTGAGAGAGAAGCCAGTCTGCCACTGCTTCAAAGCATCTTAATAATTGGGAAAAGTCAGGATGATCAATCTGGAAGGGTGAGTAAATGAGGATGTCATCTGCATATGCTAGGCAATGGACATTAAATGAACAAATTAATGCACAGATGGGCTACATGTAGATGTTGAACATCAGTGCAGATAGGGATGAGCCTTGGGGTACGCCTTGTTTCAGTGGAAATTGCTCTGAGGTTGTGGATCCAGTTCTGACGTGTTGCCATCTATTGCATAGGTAAGATTTACACCAGGCTAGTGCTGAACCTAGTATTCCTTTTTCTTCGAGACGATGTAAGAGTGTTTGGTGGTTCACTGAATCAAAAGCGGCTGCTATGTCCAAGAAGATGAGTGCATATCCTTGGTGGATGTTGTCAAGACCAATGATTAGATTGTTAAAGAGGGTTGTAAGGATGGTATCAACACCGTGTGCTACTCTAAAGCCATGCTGGGATGAGTCCAAGGGTGCTTCTATGTCGACGTGGTGTTGAATCTGTCGCTGGACTACCTTCTCGAAGATTTTGGCTAGCAGCGGGATGCTCGAAATTGGTCTGAAGGACTCAACTTTAGATGGATCGAGTTTACTATTTTTTAACAGAGGGCGGATGGACGTGTATTTTAAGCTTTGGGGGAAGGACCCTGTTGATAGGGATTGGTTAAGGATTCTGCATATTGTTGGACTGAGGTCATGGCGCAACTCTCTAATCCAGCTTGTAGGGCATGGATCGTTGGGAGCAGTAGTGAGGTTAATAGTGGAAATAATATCTACAATCTCTTCGCAAGATACCTCAGAGAATTTTGTTAGGGAGGTTGGTTGTGAGGATACATATGGGGTGGAGAAGGATGAGATGGTTGCAGCCGTATTGGTCTGGATCGACTTTGATTGTAGGTAATTGGCATAGTCTTGTGGCTGGGGCGTAGATGATTGGGCTGAAGCTGGGTCACCTGTCAAAGACTTGACAATAGTGAATAGATCATGAGGTTTGTTCAGAGATCTCTTTAGTAATTCAGAATGGTAATGTTTTCTTTTTTCCATTGTCTTCTCGCGGTGTTGAGCAGAGTATATCTCGAGTGCCTGGGAGGTCCGGGTCTGTCGCCAGTGTCTCTCAAGCTTGCATAGGTGGAGAAGAGAGGCTCGCAGGTCCTGGGAGTACCATGGCACATGTTCCCGTTTTGCAGAGTTCTTGTTGGAAGCTGGGAGACAGGCGGCAGCTCTGATGGCATTATCCCAGTTGGAGACCAATTCATCTGGGTCGAGGGATTCGTTGGAGAGGAGAGGTAAGATCTTCTCAAGGGCCGTCTCCTTAACAAGAGGCCGAAAGCGTGTTGTAGTAATTCTGGTGGGGTGGCTTCCTTTATTGATGAAGTTGCTGGGGTAGTTGGTGGGTATGTGGAATAGGAGTAGGTTATGGTCAGACCAGGGTACAGGTGTTATGGAGATCAGCAGGTTCTGGGTTGAGTTGACAGATGCCTGAGGTCCAAAGATCAGGTCCAGCTTGCCACTCTTGTTGTGTGTGGGTGAGTCGATGAGTTGCTTGTAGCCCAGCTCGTTCATTGCATCAAGGAAGGCTGAGGAATGTGTATTTAGTAAGGAGGGTAGATTGAAATCTCCCATTACCCGTACCTGTTGCAATGCCAACTGTGGTTCCCACTGCCATAGGTGAGAGGTCAACTGAGTCAAGGGAGGACTCTGGGGCAGGTAAGGCATTGCAAAAACAGAAGCATGTGTGCCAACGTAAACATGATTCTGACTCATCCTCTTCCTCTGCCTAGTTATCTTCATCTTCCTCCAGTTCCAAGGGGCATGGGGGAGCAAATGTTCTAAGTGCAGCTCATGTTAGGGGGTTGGGGGTGGGGCTCCCACCTTGGCTGCCTTCTCTGAGTTGTGTAAAGGAGTTCCATGCACTTTATGCCATAGGATCCGGAAGAGGCATTAAATTGATATATTCTGCCTACTCGAGGAGCGCAGATGGTCGGGAGAGGGCAAGAAGAAGAGGAAGGAGGATGAGAAGGAAGGCAGAATTAAAAGGGTTTCATGTAATATTGTGTATTAGACCAGGGCATCTAGCTAGCATATGGGGCCATTATGCATAGACTTCAATTAGCATATGCAGATTTGATACTGGAGGCCTCGCAGACACATGAAGGATGGGCCAGGTTGAATTACAAAGAAAAATTCAGAGATAAGATGGAAGAGAATAAGCAATTGTCTTGGGGAACGCAAGATATTAATTTATGGTTGAAGCACATGTCAGCCAAGGCAGGTGTTAGCAATAAGGGTGGTGTAAAAGGGGTGCTAGCACTCACTTTGGGGGTGAACTGCTCCTTTCGGCTGGAGGCTATTGTATCTCAGCAAAAGCAAGGGGGAGATGGATCAGGAGATCTCTGTTGGCAATTCAACAAGTATATCTACACTTTTTCTGATTGTAAATTCCATCACATTTGCACCACATATGGAAGGGGGCACTCAGTGGTTAGGTATAGCCTAAAAGGGGTCTCAGAATCCCCTTTGGCCATCGAAAAGTGATTTGGATGCATTCAGCCTGGCTTCTACCTCTGTGCGAGTCAAGGCCATGCAGCCATGGCTGCGACAATACTCTAGGCATTATGACTGTACTGTCTTAGGGGTATGTTTACTAAACCTTCTTAATGTTCCTTGCGCTAGTTGCAGTGATAATGTGAAGGATGCCATATAAGGAGTGGGCGTTCTGGTCTTAAGGTAGAAATCGAGGGTTATCGCGTGATAAAGTATGCCTTGTCCATTATTGCGCGATAGAGGGAGCCGCACACATTACCGCACGTTAACCTTAACTTTGCATGCTGACCTACAATCACAGCAATATAGGTGTAGCACACTGGTCACTGCAATGACTGTACAGACAGAGGTCATGGGTTCAATTCCACAGTGGTGTTATGTAGTAAGGCTGTCTGAAGCATTGCCCTTTACTTTAGATCAGTGCTGTCTGAGGTATTTTCTTTTCTAATTTAAATTAGTGCTGCCAGCAAACACACCCTCACAGTGCTGTAACCTAAGGTGCTGCATAAGGTGCCCTATAAGGCACTCCAGAGGGCACATTATAAAGTGCACTGTCTGCCAAGGCACCTTATAATGTTCCCTATAGGGCACCTTATAAGGCGCCTTATAGGGCGCTTTATAGGGCCCCTTATGAGGCACCTTAAGGTCACAGCACTGTGAGGGTGTTTTTGCTGGCAGTACTAATTTAAATTAAAAAAAGAAATACCTCAGACAGCCCTTTCAAATAACACCACTGTGGGATCAAACCCATGACCTCTGCTTCCACAGTCAGTGAAATAACCAGTGGGCTACATCTCTACAGATGCTAACAAGCCCCTGGCTGGCTACAGAAAGACTGCAGGTCACCACACAAACTGTCTGCTGTGGTTACCAGGATAGGGTTAACCCAACTGTACCCATGATGCACTGCACATGCAGATCAGCAGTCTACAGATGATCACAAGATGTGGTATGCACCCCCACAGCACCTCGGCCTGGTAGGGGGAACTGACCGTGTGTGTTAGAATAGAAACATATAAACATGATGACAGAAAAAGACCACATGGCCTATCCAGTCTGTCCTTCCATATCAACAACTACAACAGTCCAAATTTTTACCTTACTGGCACAGAGTAGCTACAGACCATCACATTGTGCGGGTACTGTGCTCATCCTGAGGGCGAGGTGGGACGCCCAGCACCAGGTCCGCAGCACCTGGCATAGCTGAGATAGGCTATGCTGCAGGTCGTAATCAGTGCCAGTGTGTGATAGGTAGTCCTTGCAGGCACACCTAGGATACACCTGTGTCCATCCGTATTTCCTAGTCACGTCTAGCCCTTGTGTACTATGATGCAGTGGTCCCCAACCCAGTCCTATGGGGCCCACCGGCCAGTCAGGTTTTCGGGATATCCCTAATGACTATGCATGAGATATATATGCATTAGAGATATCCTGCCAACCTGACTGGTTTGTGGCCCTCCAGGGCTGGATTTGGAGACCCCTGCCTTACACCTCTGTCATTTAAGATTGTGAGTGGGCAAGGTACAGATGTCCTAGACATCCAAAGGGTATATAGAATGTGTCACATTCCTCCTCGATTCTCACCACCACCAAAAAGTTGTCTAATAGACAATTTTTTGGTGGTGGTGAGAAGTGAGGAGGACTGTGACAAATTCTATCTAACCTTTTTGATATCTTGGACATCTGCACCTTGCCCACTCACAATCTTAAATGACGGAGGTGTAAGGCAGGGGTCTCCAAATCCAGCCCTGGAGGGCCACAAACCAGTCAGGTTGGCAGGATATCTCTAATGCATATATATCTCATGCATAGTCATTAGGGATATCCCGAAAACCTGACTGGCTGGTGGGCCCCATAGGACTGGGTTGGGGACCACTGCTATGATGCACCCAGAATAGTGCATATCCTGTGTGGATGCAATGGTCACATGATTTAAGTGAAGGGGGATATTTGGACTCATAAGTGGATTATGTAGCACCACCCGACCCGTCCTCTGGGGCTTAGGGTGGGTGACAGGATCTCCCAACAACAGATCCACATTCTACATCTCTGCAATGGTGGCAGTAGAGGGAACCATCAACTCCAGTCCTGCTGGAGAACAGGCACCCTACAGGGCTGTCAATGCAGATCTGTACTTATCCATAAGGCAATGGCAGACAGACAGTAGGCCTGGAAATGCTCAGCTGCCCCCCACCACTATCTGACATTCTCCAGCCACTGCACCCTGCAAGGTGTTCCAGCCATACACATACTAAATGCAGACAGTCTGCTAGCTAGTACATAGTGCATGTTCCTGGAGGAACTGTGTGCACCCAAAAATGGGATGTGAGAGCACACACCAAGCAAGTAAGTCAGGAATTGGGCCCCAGAAAAGAGAACCCATAAATATCATTTGAAAGAAATACTACATAGCACTATGGGGGAACCTAGCCATGCCGTGGTCACTGCTCAGTCAGGGTGAGAGTGACCTCCCAGCAGGACATGCTGTGGCCAGCCTGTCTGTGCAGGTGGAGGCCGGACACTACAATGTCCCAACCATTGCCCTATGCCCTGTGCAGATGCATCCTGCCCAGGCCACCCTGTCAGGGCCATACCCACAGTACCTTGCTCCTCATTATGCACATTGGCAGGCTAACACTGGAAACAGTGCAAGCAGTGTGGGCTCAGAAAGGTGTAGGTAGACACACACTCCCACACCTATGCCAGCATTGTGCAAATATAGAGGCTTTTGGCAGCCCTGGACACCACACCAGTCCAGGATACAGTGCAGGCATGGCTATGGTACGCAGTACTGTTGGGGTCACTCCCCAGGGTGGTAAACACTGTCAGAAACCAAAACTGAAACACACTCCACAAATATCAGAAAGGTTGCTATGATGCAGCTGTCAGCAAATTGTGATTAACATAGAAATTGTTATCTGCCATTAATCATAGCACCCTTTTGATATATGTGTAACGTGTTCCCAAGTTTAGGACGGCATTGCTAAGGTATGCAGTGCTAGTATTGGGAGATGCTGCAGCGCACAGGGCCCAACAGCCTGCCTCTCCATGAGGCTTTGGATAGTGGAGCCTGTGCGTGTTTATGTACCTGTTGGCTGCTGCTCTAGTGCAGAGGTTCCCAACTCCGGTCCTGGTGGGCCAAACACTGTTCAGGTTTTCATGCTGCCCCTAATGAATATGCATGAGATACATTTGCATACACTGGGGGCGGCGCATACACATGCAGCATAGGCATATTTATTAAGGAAAGCATGACACCTGAATGGTGTTTGGCCCTCCAGGACTGCAGTTGGGAAACTCTGCTCTAGGGATTGCACATGTTTATGGTGTCTGTGCTCTGTAGGATAAAATATAGGCGTTTCAGGCATGTTTATTTTATCTGCAATAAAGGTTCCGTCTCTATTACCATGGTTTAGTACTGGGTAAAATATGGGTACAGGGTTGAACATAAGAACATAACATAAGAACATAAGATATGCCATACTGGGTCAGACCAAGGTCCATCAAGCCCAGTATTCTGTTTCCAACAGTGGCCAATCTAGGTCATACGTACCTAGCAGTTTCCCCAAGGGACACAGGTTCCACAATGCTTGTATTGGTTCAAGCATTGATATCCTGGGTCCCTTCTTAATAATGGTTTATGGACCTTTCCTCCAGGAACTTGTCCAAACCTTTTTTAAACCCAGCTACACTAACAGCCTTTACTACATCCTCCGGTAACAAATTCCAGAGTTTGATTACACGTTGAGTGAAAAAATATTTTCTTTTATTAGTCTTAAATAGTTTACCCTGTAGCTTCATTGCATGGCCCCTAGTCTTTCTATATTCTGATAAGGTAAACAATCGATCTACGTTTACCCGTTCCACTCCGTTCATTAATTTATAGACTCTATCATATCTCCCCTCAGCCGTCTCTTTTCCAGGTTAAAGAGCCCCAACCTTTTTAGCCTTTCTTCATAGGAGTAGCCTTCCATCCCCTTTACCATTTTGGTGGCTCTTCTCTGAACCTTTTCTAAAATTGCTATATCCTTTTTAAGATATGGCGACCAGAATTGCACACAATATTCAAGGTGCGGTCTCACCATGGAACGATATAGAGGCATTATAATATCTTTTGTTTTATTTTCCATTCCTTTCCTTATCATACCTAGCATTCTATTTGCTCTCTTGGCCGCCGCTGCACACTGGGCCGAGGGTTTTAACATGGTATCCACAAGGACGCCTAAATCTTTTTCTTGGGTGGTGGTTCCTAATGTGGAACCTTGCATCGTGTAACCATAGTTTGGGTTGTTCTTCCCTAGGTGCATAACCTTGCACTTCTCCACATTAAATTTCATCTGCCATTTTGATGCCCAGTCTTCCAATTTATCAAGATCCTCTTGCAATTTTCCACAATCCTCCTGGGTTTTAACAACTTTAAATAGTTTTGCGTCATCAGCAAATTTGATAACCTCACTCGTTATTCCACTTTCCAGGTCATTTATGAATATGTCAAAAAGCAGCGGACCCAGCACAGATCCCTGGGGTACACCACTATTCACCTTTCTCCATTGGGAAAATTGGCCATTTAGCCCTACCCTCTGCTTTCTATCTTTTAACCAGTTCCTGATCCACAGTAGTACACTGCCTCCTATCCCATGACTCTTTAGTTTTGCCAAAAGTCTCTCATGAGGGACCTTGTCAAAGGCTTTCTGAAAGTCCAGATATACAATATCAACCGACTCACCTTTGTCCACCTGTTTATTCACTCCTTCAAAAAAACATAACAGATTAGTAAGACAAGATCTTCCTTGTCTAAAGCCATGTTGGCTGTCTCCCATTAGGTCATGACTATCTATATGCTGAGTAATTTTATTCTTTATGATGGTTTCTGCCATTTTTCCCGGTACTGATGTCAGGCTCACCGGTCTGTAGTTTCCCGGATCACCCCTCGAACCCTTTTTAAAAATTGGTGTTACATTGGCGATCCTCCAATCCTCAGGTATTAGAGATGATTTTAATGATAGTTCACAGATTACTGATAGCAGGTCTGCAATCTCAAATTTCAGTTCTTTCAACACCCTTGGATGTATACCATCCGGCCCAGGTGATTTGCTACTCTTCAGTTTATCTGATAGTTGTAAGACATCTTCCCGATGTATCGATATTTCCTTCAATTCTTCCACACCTTTAAATACCACTTCAGTCGTGGGTAACATCCCTACATCTTCCTCAGTAAAGACCGAAGCAAAGAATTCATTCAGTCTCTCCGCTATCGCCACAGCTGGGACTTAAACTGGTGACCTTCTACTCCTGAACACATGGGCTGCATGGACTGCACCACACTGTTGCCACAAGGATGGATCATTCCCTGGGGATACCATGACTGTTCGCCGGACAGACCCTGTCTGTTGCAGTGCACGGCACCCACCTAAATGGGGCTTGGCCGTCGTCTGCTGTGGGCAGATGCCACTGCCCCCTCCGCCACCAGCACCCCTCCGCCACCATGCTGACATGCCCTTATGCTGGTGGTGCGCAGTCCCAGGCCATCCAGTGTGCCAGTAGGCAGCTTCTTAGGGTGTGGTTTCTCGGGTAGGGGTGCCTCCATGGACATGAGCGCTTCCCCCCGGCACCACCTGTCAATGTTATCTGCCTTTGGGGGTACCTTCTGGGTAATATCCCCTGTGACACTGTGGGACACACACTCGTGCCCATGTTGGACCATTGTCAGTTGCTGTCTTGTTACTTTACAGTTTTGGCATTCCTATGTGTCACCTAGGCATCTGCCTAGCCCGCACTGTGCCCCAGCTGGACTACAGCATGTGCCGCCTCAGCCCTCTGTATCCCATTTGCAGCATCAGTACAGTTGCCCTTTTCTACATGCCCACTCTGCTGTTACTGCACATGTGCATTCCATAACAAACCTGCCCAATATAAACGAGAAAAACCCTGATCAGTGCTATTTCAATGTGGGATCAGTCACTTTGTAGAGGGACAGAGAATAGACCCTTACAAACATGATATCTTCATTTTTGTGCTTTGTCAGTGGTGTTGCTTTATGTTTATCATTATTATCACTATTGGCCAGCTTGGTTATTGGGATTTCAAATGTGGTTTTGGTCATTTTATATGTTTATTTGCCTTTTTGGTTCCAGCACATGTATCCCTACTATCACTTTTTCTGGGTTTCTCTGACTTTGCTGTACATTGCTGACTGAAATGGTTTCTCTTTCCTGTAAATGTGCCTCTAGCGTGAGGTTTTCACTGGCGCTAATTTTCAGACCCTGATTTCATGGCATTAGTGTGCATGGAGCCTCTCCCTGCCCACTCTCCGCCCATTGACCCCTTCTCTCCGCCCTCTGGGAAGCCTTACTCCACCCTTCAGGCCTGGATTTCACAGCGTTAGTGTGCCTTAATGCCGCCACTGCGTTATCGCATGATAAGTAACGTTAGCGCGCGTAAATGTTACATTATTGTGCGATAACGTCACTTATTGTGCGATAATACCACAGCTGCTACGTTAAGATGGTTTAGTAAACATACACCTTAGAGTGGTTTCCAAAGGGATTTTGTTATTTCTGTAGAGGGACCAGTTTGTTCACCTTGTGATAAGGAAGCTTATCATAGCTCAGGAAGGAGCTATAGAAAAGGTGAAGTGACTCTGAACAAGCAACCTGTCAGTTCTGGTAGAAATAAGAAAACAGAATTTTCCCATAAAAGACTACCAGTCCCAGAAGGCACCAGGTTTCCAACAGCCATTAGAGGAGCTGAAGTGGGGAAACGTGTGTTCAATCAGGAGGGCTATGAGGTAATCCCTAAGCACTCATCTCAAAGGGCAGGGCCTGATTCAGCACAGCTGCGCTGTATTAGGGAGGAACACTCATCTAAGCAGAATAAGAGTAGAGTTTATTCTACAGATGACCATCTTCATGATCACCTTGGATATCCAGAGAATTGTCCTCAGTATCCGGAGAATCAGCTTGAGTTTGATCATCAGTTTCATCTGAAGGATCATCAGAAGCAAAAGCCAAACCGGACGGACAGAGAGGGAAAGAGAGCCTTTGGAAGAAGGAAGAGAAAAGCCTTTGAGAGGTCTAGAAGAGTCCAAAGCAGTACGTATACTGGGAGGTATTCCAAGGGCCAGCATACACCATTGGACTGGGGGAAGCCAGAGGAATGGTGCTGCAGAGCTAGGAATCACCAGAGGCTACCTGTGAGGGAGACGGCTGCACGTGGAAGGGACCCTAAGACCTGTGCCAGAAGGTATGTGAAGAGAGATCCAGTATCCAGGGATCTGGATTGGAAGGCTGGACATAAGAACTGGACTACATACTGGCCAGGCTATATAGAGAGGAACTCTAGCAGCAATGGAAGCTCAGGTATGAACACTGATCTATGCCCTAGCTATAACCTTGAAAGACAGCAGGGAAACAAGTATTCTCCTGAAAATGCTCCATTGAGAGATTCATCTGTGCCAATCCATGATATTGAACCCATGCTTGTTGAACAAGGGGAATAATAGCAGATGAGGATCCTGTTTATATGGACTGCTCTCTATCTAAACTCCGTTGGTAACTTTCTGTTATAAAGTACAGCAACCATCACAAAGAAATACAAATTTGTTCTTTAATCTACTCAGAAAAGCTCCTGAAGCAGGATTTGACCCACACAGTGGAAGGCAAGCCAGCTAAGGGGTTTCAGCTGGTGACTGCTAGCAATTAAGCCTTACCTAATTGCTTGTGAGCTAGGAGAGAATCATTTCTGAATTTATGTGGGAAGTAATCAGAAGTTAACCTGAAAAGAACAGTTTGTTTCTTGCTTTGTAGCTTTTCATTTGTTGTTTTCCTGATTTTGACTTTGTTTTTTCCAAGTTAACACTGAAAGCAAGTTACCTAATTTATGTGCTACCAAGCATATCTGTGTTGGGAGAAATAACCCCATAAATAAATATTTTATTGGCTTTACCCAAGAGCACAACTAAATTATTGTCAGCAGCTGTGTCTGGTGTGAATGAACTACATTGCCCACAATACCTTGCCAATCATATAGATATATGCACTTGCCAAGACTGGGAAGATTCTCACCCAGACAGTCGTCTGACAACCTTCAGCACGCAATGCGCCTTCAGTCCATTGTTTTTCAAATGTTGTGCAGGATAAGTTGGTAGTGGAGTTAAGACTTTGGAGAATTGTGGACCCCTTTGCCGAACAGCCATTACTGGATCTTGTTATCTCTCCCTTAGGTGTGGTTCCAAAGAAAGAACCAGGAAAAATTCTCCTGATCCATAATCTATAATTTCCTGGGGGAAAGTCAGTCAATGACCATTTCCTCAAGGAGTCGCATACAGTGCTTTACACGTTCTTTGATTGTGCAGTTTCCTTAGTTTGAAGTTGCAGTGAGGGGGCCCTTCTAGCCATGGTTGATATCGAGACCGCTTTTCAATTGCTGCCTGTTCATCTGTCTGCCTTCCATTTGTTGGGCTTCTGTTATCAAGGTGCATTTTATTTTGACAAATGCATGCCTATGGGTTGTTCTGTATCCTGAACATACTTTGAGATGTTTAGTACTTTTCTGCATTGGGTATTGGTGCAGAGAATGGGTATCCCAAATGTGGTTCATTATTTGGATGATTTCTTGTTCGTGGGGCCGCTCATTCTGATGCATGTATTGTGCTTCTCCAGGGGTTCCTTGATTTGTGTAGTGAGTTTGGCATGCCCTTGGAAGCAGGAAAGACTGAGGGCCCTTCAGCAAAGATCACTTTTCTTAGTATTGAGCTGGATTAAGGGAGATGGTTGCTCATCTTCCTCCCGAAAAAGTGTCTAAACTTCAAGCGTTGGAAGCAACAATGGGAATCTCCTACAAGGTAGCTTTGCAGCAAATGCAATCCTTAATGGGAGCCTTGAATTTCACTTGCAGGGTCATTCCAATGGGCCGAATATTCTCACAAAGATTGTCGGCATCCATGGTGGATGTCTCTAAACCCCATTATCACATTAGAATGGTGAGGATTTTGCATAATGACCTGCATGTCTGGGAATGCTTTTTTAGCATATTTCAATGGGACATTTGTTTTTCAGGAAGTGGAGGTTGCCAATGCGAACTTGCTGCTATTCACTGATATCATGGGTGGCTTGGGCTTTGGTATCTATTGTCAAGGTTCCTGGTGCGCTGATCCATGGCCGTAAGCATGGCATGATTCCAGTCTCACCTGCAACATCATGTTTGTGGAGCTTTTTCTAATCATTGTGGCATTGGAGGTTTTGCAACATTGTGGCCAGACAGTTTTTGCAGTTGTAAGATGGTATTTTGGTGTGATAATGCTGCAGTGGTCGAGGTGATTAATCGCTATTCTCCATGCTGTGCCAGAATTAATGCGTGCTCTTGTGTTGTCTTGTTTGCGCTTGAATGTATCTGCCAAGGCTCAACATGTTCCTGGCTATTTTAACAAAATGGATGACTCTCTTTCCAGGTTCAAGTGGACCCAGTTCTGGATTCTAGCACCAGAAGTGGATATGGATGGATGCCCGGTCTCAGAGCACCTGAGGAATTTGTTGGCATCTTCTACATGGTCTGCCTATTGCAGGGGTTTTGACAGAGCTGCTTCCTTTCTGCTCATGCGGGATTGGAGGCAGGGCAAAATATCTGAGAAGTTAATGGGCCAGTACATTGCTTTTGCCAAAGACAATGGAGTATCTAAAGCAGCAGTATGTTATCATTTGGATGGCTTTACCTTCTTCTCCCGGGCAGCTTGGTGGGGTAGTCCTTCGGGTGAATTTGTAGTCCAGAGGTTGTTGCAAGACTGGGAGCGGTCCTTGCCAACTCTAGGGGGGTATGTCTACTAAATTGCGGTAACGTTACAGACTGCGCGTTATGTAGCGCTAACAATCATTAGGTAACGTTAACGCGTGTTATGTAACGTTAACGCATGTTAACGTTACTTAACGATCGTTAACGTCCCCAGCCGCGGTAAACACCAGAGAGGGTGGAGAGAGTGCGGGGGGAAGGGGTCAATGGGCGAGGAGTGGGTGGGGAGAGGCTCCCTGCACACTAACACGCTGAACTTAAGGGCTGAATACTATCGCAAATGAAAACCTGCCATTAGATGCGCATTAGCAGGAGAGAGAAACCATTTCAGTGTCAGCAATGTACAGCATCGACAGGGACCCCAAGAAAAGTGATAGTAGTGCTCCATGTCCAGCACTAGTATAGTGCCCAAGTATGAAAGGCCACTATGGCGATGGTGCAAGTGGGGCATAGGGGGCTGCAGGCGGGACATGTAGTGGTGGCAGCACTGGCACAGGGTGGACTAGGTGGGCGCCTAGGTGGCACATAGGAACATAGACACTGGAAATCAGCATGACAGCAGCTGACAAAGGCCAAACACAATCCACCTACATCTACCTGGTCTACCCAAGCTAACAGTTACCAGGGCACTGACCTGACATCCCCCCAGCCAACCCTCCCCCAAGCGGAAGGGACATACTATTGGTAGGCAGTGATGGGGGGGGGATGTGAGGATGCTCATGTATGCCCCATGCCCCAGATCCCGCTCCCTAGGTGACCACCTACCCACACAGTGGATGGCCTGGGACTGCACACTACCAGCACCGACAGCATATGGCCATGTCAGCATGGCAGGGGGGTGTGCCCATGCTGGAGGGGGCAGTGGCACCTGCCTGCAGTGGACCTAGGCCATGCCCTGTACCAGTACATGGTGTGCAGTGCAACATACAAAGTCTGGCTGAGGAAAAGTACTAGTAGCCCTAGGGACCACCATGCATCTGTGGAAACAGTGTGGTGCAGTACACCCAGCCAGTGTGTCCAGAAGCAGAAGGTCACAGGTTCAAGCCCCAGCTGTGGTTCCTGCAGAGCATGTCCCTATATTTCACCCTACAATGCAGATAAAACAGCAACATGTGCAAAGCCCAAAGCAGCGGCAAACAGGGGTACAAACACCCACTCACACAGGCTCCACAATCCAAAGCTGCATGAAGAGTCAGGCTGTTGGCCCCAGCATTGAGCTGCAGTTATCATCAGGGCACTACTACTACTACCCCCTGCACAGTTTAGCAATGTCAGCACTGTGATCAGGACCAGTGTGGCAGGCAGAATTGCCAACCATCCCTACCTTTGCACAATGCTGCAATAGGAGCGTGTGTGTGTATGTCTATCCATTGTTTTGTGGCTGCCTGCACCTCACCAGGCCCACAATGTGCCGCTATTACCAGCGTTAGCCTGAATATGTGCATAATGAGGAGCAAGGTGTCATGGGTATGGCCCGGACAGGGCAGATTGGCCAGGATGCATCTTCACAGGCTGAGGGACAATGGCTGGGACACTGTAGTGCCCGACCACCACCTGCATGGACAGGGTGGCCACAGCATGGCATGCTGGGAGGGCACTAACTCTGACCGAGCAGTGACCATGGAATGTCTAGGTTCCCACATAGCGCTCTACGCTGTCTGTCTCTAGTGATGCTTTTGTGTTCCCACTGCTGGGGCCCCAATTAGTGAGATGTCTGCTTGGTGCACTTAGTTCCTCTGTGAGCATTCACTATGGACTGGCTGGTGGACTGTCTGTAGTTAGACTGTGCATGGTGGGAATACTTGTAATGTGCACTCTGACTGTGCTGTCTCCTGGTGACTGTCAGACAGTTTTGTGAGACAGTTGGGGTGTTCCAGACCCAACCCCAACATTGCTGCTGGTCTTCCACTGCCCCAGTCATAGGTATGGTTCTGGCCCACCAACCCTGGAGGGCTGTCTTATACCAGCAGGATGGAGGTTGCCTCACCAGAGCTGGGGCACCTTTCTCTTACCTACAAAAAGGGTGATGTGGGCCCTTTGACCTTATAAAGGCACTGCTACACACACCTCATGCAGGTTTAGAAACCTCTCTGCCCTGATAACAGGTGCTCATGGAAGCCAGACCCAAACATGGGGTACACACTAATCTGGGTGGTGTCTGGTCCCAGAGGACCATGTGTGACTGCAGGATACAGATGGACAACAAATTACCTTCAGCTGCACTGCAAGGAACACCTGTCACACACTGGCAGTGATGGGGACATACAGCAGGGCCTATCTCTAGCACCATATGTACTGTGGACCTAGTGCTGGGCACTCATCCTATCCCTCAGGGAGAACACAGAACCTGCACAATGGCATAGTATGTAGCTACTCTGTGCCAGTATCACACACTGTCAGTTTGTCTTTCCAAGCTGAAGTACCGGAGAGGTGCAGACCCCATTTGGTGATCAGCTGTAGACAGCTATTCAGCATGTGCATTGCATCATGGGTACTGGTGGGGTTACCCTATCCTGGCACTCAGAGTAGACAGTTTGTGCAGTGACCCGCAGTCCTTCTGTACCCAGCCAATGCCGTGACATACACCATGGAGGCATAGCCTACCAGTTAATATGATGCCATTCTTGGCAGTGTTCATGGGTTCAATTCCTCATTGTTCCCTTCTTTCATGCCTGTCCTACTCAAATAGTGTGCATGCCTGTAACAGTCATATTTTTGCAGATTTGTGCTGACAGCCCATAATACCCTTGCCACAATTGCCAACATTCCCTCGGTCTGTCTATCTGCGTCTGTCAGCTGTGTAGAGTCCTGTCTGCCTGTGCAAGCTGTCACCCCATGTCCTGCACTGCTACCCTTTCCTACATTGCGCCTCTTCTTGCTTGCCTCGCCTGTGCCTGATCTGCATGGCACCACTACTCCTCTGTCCACCCATCATTGTAACTATCCTGCCACCTCCGCCTTGTCACAGCCCCTCCTAGTGGCAGCGTGCAGAAAGGAGAGGGCAGACACTTATTGTTGGTTGAAGAAGGAAAAACTTTTCTAGACCAGGTGCATCATGGTCTTTGTAGTCCCACTTCATAAAGAAATAGTTGTGAGCCTTGTGCAGGGTTAAACTTAAATGGTTTTTATTCCCTTTGTTGTGCAAAGGTTCTCCAGGAAGACAAAAACAGAATGTACCTTACTTCAGGGTTTACGCCAAAATATTTACAAAGTCAGTAACTGTTACAGGCACTTCACAGTTCTTTGCATTCAAACAGGCTTTCAACACCAAGAGGAAACACAAATATGAAACTTCTTCTTTCAGCTTAGCAAAAGCAAAAAGATATGTTAAAGCATGTCCTGTCAGTTACAATTCTGTGAGAGACTCTAGACTCTTGGAAACACAGAGTGAGCAGTCCATCGGGTGCTCTAACTGCAACAGCTCTGGCTCTATCACCTCTATTTGCATAGGTTCCTTTTCAGCCATGTTGTCAGCTAGTCCTGAGCTTTCCCTGGATAAGGCAGGTTGTAGTTCAATAGATCTCTCCAATATTCCCCAGCCTTGCTGGTCTTGGTTTGGCAAATAACTGTTATGGCTTTTTACTATGCCTCTCTGTAAAGGTTTCACAAGCCCTTCCCAGCTTTGTTTCCTATCAGTACGGTTCTCTGGGTTATAAGCTTTTCTAGGAGCTGGCTCACATCTTGGAAAGGAAATATAACTGTACCTTGGATCTTTGAGACATGCTCTGCTGGTATTTGCTCTACCCGGCAGTCTCCTTCTATCACCGTCTTCCCTGAAGACTGGCTCCTGGAGCTTTCTGGAACGGGCTTGTCCACCCTGGAACTTAGCTCTTCCTTGTAAGTACTCCAAGCTTCTCTGCCTTTCAGTATGTGAGGTTCCTCTTTCAGGTCCTCTCTCAGTTCCTCTCTGAACTTGTGTTCCTCTCCAAACTTGTGGTCCTCTCTGAGCTTGAGGTCCTCTCTCAGCTCCTCTCTCAGCTCGTAGTCCTCTCTCAGTTCCTTTCTGAACTCGAGATCCTCTCTCGGTTCCTCTCTGAACTCAAGATCCTCTCTGCTTTCTTCCTTCTGAGCACTGTTTATAAAGCCGTTTCTCCACTGAGCTTCCTGGCTCTCTACTCAGGTGTACCTGATTAACTCCTGCATTCTCAAAACCTGGGTGTGTCAGCTTAGCTTCTGCAGCCTCGTGCCTGCTCCCTCTAGCTGCACGTTTAGGTAACTGCACCCTCTGTGAGTCAGTTGCTTTATGATAAACAGTGTTTTTTCCTAAGTCTATAGCTTCAATGGCCTCAGCTTCATCACAGCCTCCACTGGGGGACAGGTATTCGCATTGTCTGCCACCAACTGTCTTTCCAGTACTTTACATTGCCAACACCCTGTGCTGTGGTACAGTTGCCCCCACCATGTTTGTTATCAGTACTGGCAGCCACATGTGATGCCTTCAGATATGGCAGGTCCAGCAGCTCCCAGCTCTGCCTCCTTCACTCACCTGTTCATTGCCTTTCCTGAGTGCTCTATCTAGTGTTAGGGCTACATCTGTCTCTGTGGATCATGCATGTCATCCTGAAACACCTTGCAGCCCTTAGGCCACGCTAACCTAGGATGCCATAACCTTGTTAGGCCACCTTTACCTATGGTTCGGTAACCCAGGGTAACCTCTAAGGTGCCTTGTCTAGGGGTGCCTAATACGGTGCTTAGCCTAAGGAGCCCTACTGTATAGGGCACCTTACAAAGCACCTTATGAGGCACCTTACAAGGCACCTTATATGGCACCTAACAAGGCCCCTTATAGGGCACCTAACAAGGCACCTTATAGGGCACCTAACAAGGCACCTTATAAGGCACCTCACAAGGCACCTTATCAGGCACCATACTTGTATGGCACCTTACAAGGTGCCCTACAAGCCACCTTACAAGGCGCCTTACCAGGTGCCAGGTGCTGTTTGAAGTAGCAGATTCCACATACGAGGCTGCCTTATTCTGGACATTTTTTTGCCTGGCCTTCTTTGGTTCAGTCTGGGTCAGCAAGCAGGTGGTGAACTTTATGTGGGCATGTGCAGGTATGGGCATGTTGAGAGAACATGTGCCGGTGGAGGTTAATCAGATTCACATTTTGCGGGCCAGAACAAAGACAGATCAATTGGGAAGAGGGCTCTGGGTGGTTTTAATGCAGTAGAATGGGTTGTTACTTGTCCGGTGGCTAGTTTAAGATTCTACTTAACCTTGAGACCTGGAAGCGTGGAATTGCTGTTCGTTCACCAGGACTCCTGTCCTCTGACTCGATGTCTGTTCACGGCCGTCTTACGACTTGCATTGTGGCACTTAGGGGAAGAACCTAGTATGTTCGCTTTGCATTCTTTTTGTATTGGTGCTGCTACTTGTGTGGCTGCTGCCGGGTTGTCAGATCACATTATACAGAGGATTGGCAGATGGCGTTCCTGAGCTTTTGCAGACTATGTTTGTTTATGAGTCAGGGAGTGGAGGATAGGTCCTTTGGTCAATTCCTGACACTTCCTATTTTGCAGATGTGCAGCGGTGGCCCCGGCACTGTTGGAAAATTGGTAATTCATTTGTTTACTGGGCTGGTCAGCGAGTGGCAGTGCAAATGGCGGGGCTTAATCTGGGCTTCGCTTTTGCTGAGGAATCTGTTTAATGGATGGGTGAGTGCAGCCTATGATGGAGCCAGCTTCTGCCCTTGCTGCGGCATCATGATTGGGTGCAAAGTCACCCAGTGGTGATTCACCTGCACTTAGGAGGAAACAATCTCTGTTCCTGTACATGCAAACAGATCATCCGGGTGTAGGGTTGCCAACTTTTTCACCGAGAAAAACCCGACACCTGTGGCTTGCCATGCTCCACCCATTCTCCGCCCCTAGTCCCACCCCTGCCCCGCCCCCAGCCCCACCCACAAAAATTACCGAGGATACATGTAGGCTAACTTCCTTGGTCAGATAATAATTAAACTGGGAACCCCAAAATCCAAACATGAAATGTACAACACTGGAGAAATAAAACTATAAAGTAATTTCCTCTTGCACTAAACAAAAACGCAAAGATGTTAGCAATACACACTTCCCAGACCAGACATATTCCAGTTAATAAATTCAAAATAAAAAGTATTTTTCTACCTTCTGTTTGGACGTTTTATTTTTTCAGTTGCAATTGCTCCAGTCACTTTCTTCTGGTTTCTTCGTGTCTTCTGCGAGCTATCCATTTGTCCTTTCTTCTCTTTTAGATGTTTTCCATTCTCTCTCTATTTCTGCTTTAAACATACTGATTGTTTCCCTTTTGCTCTTTCCCCCAATTCTTTCCTTATTCCTTTATCATCCGTTTAAATTTCACCCTTCCATTCTCAAGCCCCTCTTACTCTCCCAATACCGGGCCCATCATAGACTTTTCTTCTTCCACACAAAATATTTTTTTCCCCTCTCCATTCTCATTCCCCATCCATTCTAGTCCTCCCCCAAATCAATTCCCTTATAGTTCTAGGCCCACCCAGCATCCACTCCCTTCTAGTCCCATTCTCCCATGCCCCACATCAGCCCATTTCCAGTCCTATTCCAGCTCTTCATCAGCCCATTTCCAGTGCTAGCCCTCACATCACAGGCCATTTCCAGTCCTAGCTCCCCCCCCCCCAATCACAGCCCATTTCCAGTCCAAGTCCCCCATCACAGCCTATTTGCAGTCCTAGGCCCCCCCCCACCATCACAGCCCATTTGCAGTCCGAGTCCCCCCGCACCATCACAGCCCATTTGCAGTCCGAGTCCCCCGCACCATCACAGCCCATTTGCAGTCCTAGCCCCCCTAATCACAGCCTATTTCCAGTCCAAGATCCCCTTCCTCCAACATAGCGGATTTCCAGTCCCGGTCCCCTCCACCCCCTTCAAAACCCTTTTCCAGTCCTTTTCCCCCCCCCCCATATCCCTTTTACAGTCCAGGTCCCCCCACCCCATCACAGCCTATTTCCAGTCCAAGTTTCCCCCCCCCCCATAGCCCTTTTCTGGTCCAGGTCCCCTCCACCCCCAGCACAACCCAGTTCCAGTCCATGTCCTCCCCCATAACCCTTTTACAGTCCAGGTCCCCCCCCCATCACAGCCTATTTCCAGTCCAAGTCCCCCCCCCTTAGCCCTTTTCCAGTCCAAGTCCCCCCTTAGCCCTTTTTCCAGTCCAAGTCCCCCCTTTAGCCCTTTTCCAGTCCAAGTCCCACCCCTTAAGCCCTTTTCCAGTCCAAGTCCCACCCCCTTAGCCCTTTTCCAGTCCAAGTCCCCCCCCTTAGCCCTTTTCCAGTCAAAGACCCCCCCTTAGCCCTTTTCCAGTCCAAGTCCCCCCCTTAGCCCTTTTCCAGTCCAAAGTCCCCCCCCCTTAGCCCTTTTCCAGTCCACGTCCCCCCACCCCCCTTAGCCCTTTTCCAGTCCAAGTCCCCCCCCCTTAGCCCTTTTCCAGTCCAGGTCCCCCCCCTTAGCCCTTATCCAGTCCAAGTCCCCCCCCCCCTTAGCCCTTTTCCAGTCCAAGTCCCCCTTAGACCCTTTTCCAGTCCAAGTCCCCTCCCCTTAGCCCTTTTCCAGTCCAAGTCCCGCCCCCGTAGCCCTTTTCAAGTCCAAGTCCCCCCCCCCTTAGCCCTTTTCCAGTCCAAGTCCCCCCCTTAGCCCTTTTCCAGTCCGAGTCCCCCCCCTTAGCCCTTTTCCAGTCCAAGTCCCCCCACACCCCCTTAGCCCTTTTCCAGTCCAAGTCCCCCCCCCTTAGCCCTTTTCCAGTCCAGGTCCCCCCCCCCTTAGCCCTTTTCCAGTCCAAGTCCCCCCACCCCCTTAGCCCTTTCCAGTCCAAGTCCCCCCCCCCTTAGCCCTTTTCCAGTCCAGGTCCCCCCCCCTTAGCCCCTTTCCCGTCCCAGTCCCCCCCCCCTTCGCCCTTTTCCCGTCCCGGTCCCCCCCATCACCGCCAATGCAGTCCTTGCCCCCCCCCCCCCCGACCAGCATCGCGGCTGTCTGAGGCTTCAGAGGGAGCCGGGGAAGCCCGCGCGAGGCCCCGGCTCCCTCTGAACAGCCACCAGCGTGAAGAGCCTTTTCCTTCACGCTGACGGCTGTTCCTGTGAAGCCGCGAATGCTGGGAAAGGTTAAAGGGCAACCTTTAACCTTTCCCAGCATTCGCGGCTTCACAGGAACAGCCGCCAGCGTGAAGGTAAAGGCTCTTCACGCTGGTGGCTGTTCAGAGGGAGCCGGGGCCTCGCGCGGGCTTACTCGGCTCCCTCTGAAGCGGAGAAAAGCCGGTTTTGCCTCTGCGCCGGCAGCCGGCCTGGCCGTGGAAAAACCGGCCAAGCCGGCTGAAAACCGGCCAGTTGGCAACCCTATCCGGGTGGCAAAAAGAGACTTAGCAGAGATTTTCTGCATATTCCATTGGATGATTTTGTTGTGGTCTCACATCATTCTGAGGCCTTCCTGTATGGACCAATGGCGCTGGTCAAGAGGGTAAGCGAAAATAAATCACTGGATTGGGTATTGGGTCTGTGAGCAAGGGGCTTATCAGATCATGCACAACTGGGCAGAGGACGAGTTTTCGGGCCTTTTTTGACAGGATAGGGTCCACCTTTCCCCAGTTGGTCAAGATTTACTTCTTAATGATTGATAGGAGGCCTTGGAATGGATTGTTCGGCATGAGGCCCACTGGTCGCAGCTTTGCAAGGGGGCAGTGCAGAGGCTCTAGCTTTCACCCTGCGCCGGTGGTGGGTCCCAGAGGTTTCCGGGGTCTGGAGTCTTGGGAGCATTACGATTGGACCTTGGTCAGGACATCACTGCCTGGATAGTTTGTGGAGGGGTACTAAGGGGCACCCAGAAGCTCGGCCACCTTTGCTAGTCATATGGAGAGAAAGGCCCGCAGGAGGGGGGCTCAGGCCAGCCACGGGCATGGCCATGGTGGAGGGTGGTGGCGGTATCATCTTGCTAGTAATATGGTTGGTGAATTGCCGGATCCGGTGAGTTTTGTTATTGTTGACAAAATGATTTGGTTGTATCTAAGTTTGAGTTGTATTCAATAAAAGCTGTGACCAATTTGTTTCCAAATTTCGTGTTATGTGTTTCTTTAGCTGTAGGAAAAATTTGATGTTGAGGCGGGAGGTTACAGTACGGGCAGGGGGGCTAATAAGAGATGCAATGGGATTGCTGAATCCGTGCTACCCTGGTTAATTTAAAGGCCACGGCCACGGGGCCGGGTCCCAGCCAGCCGATGGTAACCGGGTGTGAGGCCCAGTGCTGAGTCCCACACTCCACGGTGAAGGCCAGGTGGCTTGTGATGGGGGGAGGGGTAGCTGAGGGGTGCAGTAGTGTTGTGGGCGGTGGGGGGTGGTGAGGAAAGGCGCATCATTCAAACTCATTGGCTCCCTTCCACTTTTGGGAGCAGAGCCAATGAGGATGACAGGAGGGCCGCTGGAAGTGAAGGGAGGGGGCAGGTGAGTAAATATACCTGAGCGGCCATCTCCTCCATTCCGGTCCTGGTGAGAGCAGCAAAGGTTTGCAGCATTCCCACCCATCCTGCCTTATGTGAGGATGGTGGTCCAATGGTTTGCATGGGGTTTGTTGCAGCTTTGGAGGACATAGGTGGGTCCTTGGAAGTTTCCAGGATCTGAATTCTTGGGAGCATTATGTTTGGACCGTGCTCAGGAGACTACGGTCCAGATAGTTTGGGGGGGGGGGCACTAAAGGGCACCCGGAAGCTCAGCCACCTTTGCTATTCATATGGCAAGGTAGGCCCGGGGGGGAAGGTCTCAGGCTAGCTGCAGTCATGCCCGTGGCGGAGGGTGGAGATGGTGTCACCTTGCTAGTAATATGGCTGGTGAATTGCCCGATCTGGTGAGTTTGTTATTGTTGGCTAAGTTATTCAGTTTTACCTAAGTTTGAGTTGTAATCAATAAAAGCTGCGACCAATTTGTTTCCAGATTCCGTGGTATGCATTTCTTTAGCTGTAGGAAAAATTTGATGTTGAGGAGGGAGGTTGCGGTATGGGTAGGGGGCTAATAAGAAAGGCAATGGGATGTACCAGGTCTGTGCTACCTCGGTTACCGATATTCCCTGACTAACCTACCCTCTTTCATTCATACCATATTCCTACACCAAAACAAACCTTAAAAATCCAAATCAATGAAGCAAAGGCTGGATTCAGATCCAAAATGGCTCCTCCTTTCTCTTCTTTCCTCTGCTACTTAAATACTGTTCCTTAGAAACAGCTACTTCTAATCTGGTTCTCTCAGTCAGCCAGTTCAACTAAAATTCCAAACTTCCTCTTTAAAGAAGAAATATTCTTCTTTACTGTTTTTAAAAAAATGATTCTGGCTGAGAAATTGTATCTTTTTCTTGAACACTGTCAGTCAGACTGACAGTTGTCAGCAGTGTTGCCCTTCTGTACTGCACCTTACTCAAAGCAGCTCACAAACTCCAGTGGCAGAAAAATGTCTTTTCTCAGAAAAAGATTAAATTAATTCCCTTTCCACTTAATCACTATTAATTTCTTCCATCTCTAATTATATAGGTATTAGCTTTAAGTTGTTTCTTTCTTCTCTATGAATCTGTCCGCAGAGCTTCTTAAAGACAGAATTTCTCAAACTCTAGGAAACCCTTTTCCTTAAAGGGAAAAATAAATCCAAAGTTCAGAGATGGAATTTTTCTTTCAAACATTTTACTGAAGGATCAGCCCAGATTTACTGATTGCCTCCAAAAACAACAAACCAAATAAAATATTTAACTTCATCAGCGTCTCTCAACTCCCCCACCCTCTCTCTCTGTCAAAATCACTTAAAATCTTTCCAAATAAACTTCTTTCAATACCTCACTCTTTCACTATCAACCTCTCTTTTCAGTAATGGACCCCAACTCCTATAACTGAAACAGAACACACACACACAGTTCCAGCTCAGCATAAAAATTAGCGCTCCTACGCCAACATTCAATAGTCCATGGGACTTCATATTCAGTACTTTACAGATATGTTTACAGAACTTGAATTCCATAATACACCTAATGGAAGATTTAAGGTATTTTTGATACTTTTACTTTCAGATGATATTGTTTTTCAACCCCATTACATAAACTACGCTACCTAAAGCAGTCTATTTCCCCAAGCATAGAAGCATGAAGGCAGAAAAAGAGCACATGGCCTATCTAACCTTCCCTTCCATATCAACTACAATAGTCCCTTTTTTTTACCTTTAGAGATCATCTGTGTTTGTCCCATGCATTTTTGAATTCAGATACTGTCCTCGTGTCCACCACCTCCACTGCGAGACTATTCCACTCATCTATCACTCTTTCCATAAAGCAATATTTCTGCATACTACTCCTGAGTCTATCCTCTTTCTCTCTCATCCTATGTTCTCTCATAGCAGAGGTTGCCTTCAATTGAAAGAGACCCTCCTGTACATTTATGCCATGGAGTTATTTAAATGCCTCTATTATATCACCCCTATCATGCCTTTCCTCTAAAGTATATATATTAAGATCTTTAAGTCTGTCCTCATATGCATTATAATGAAGACCGCTAATCATTTTAGTAGCCACTCTCTGCACCGACTTTAACCTGCTTATATCCTTTTGAAGGTGCGGTCTTCAAAATTGCACACAATGCTCCAAATGAGGTCACACCAGAAACTTATACAAAGGCACTATCACCTCCTTTTTTCTGCTGGCCATTCCTCTCCCTATACATCCAAGCATCCTTCTGGTTTTTGCAGTCATCCTTTCTACCTGATTAGCTACTTTAAGATCGTTAAACACATTTATGCCCAGGCCTCACTCTTCTTTTGTGGACAGAAGTACCTCACCCCTTACACTGCATTTTTTAGCATTAAATTTCAGCTGCCAAATTCTAGACCATTCTTCAAGGTTAGCTAGATCCCTCCTCATGTTATCTATTCCTTCTTGGGTGTCTACTCTATTGCATAATTTGGTATCATCCACAAAGAGACAAACCTTACTCAACAGCCCTTCCGTGATATCACTAACAGAGATGTTAAAAACAATTGGACTAAGAACAGATCTCTGCGGCACACCACTGGTAACCTCCTTCTCCTGAGAATAAGTTTAATTTACATGTACTCTTTCTTGCCTCACACTCAACCAATTTCTAACCCAGTCAATAACTTTAGGGTCCATCCCTAGGGTGCTCAGTTTGTTTATAAGTCGCCTGTGTGAAACGGTGTCAAAGTCTTTAGTGAAATCTAAATTAATCACATCTAGGGCTCTCTCTCAGTCCAGCTTCCTGGTCACTCAGTCAAAGAAATCAATCAGATTTGGATGAAAAAACCTGCCTCTAGTGAATCCATGCTGCCTCACATCCTGGGAATAAACAAACCTAAGTAGATCCCTGCACTGCCTCAGTACCTGTAAGTTCATATGGTAACACCTACTGAGTATGCTCAACACTCACACAGCCTTCAAACATTTCCTATATAAACTTAAAATTATACATTTTGATTTTATTAGTTAATCTGACACCTTCAAGCCTCCTAACACTGACTGTAAAATTATTTTCCAAAAATGAGGCTCCATAGTCCACTCAGAGCCCTGGGAAGCCACCCCTCTACTCTCTGTTTTCAGACAGTAAAAAGTGCATGGCTCCTTTAATTCTAGCTCCTCCTCCCCTTGCATGCCCAAGCCAGGGATTCTAGTAATGCAACTACAACAAAGCTTCCAGCTTGTCACTCTCTCTGCAAGACTGTTATCTCCCGGATAAAATCAAATACCTGAAAAGCTAAACAAACACACCAGCTGCAGCAACCCTGCTCTTGACTACAAAGGTAAAGATGTCTTTATTTGCTTGCCAAAATTAGCCATGTTTCCTCCAGCTCTTTGCCCCCTCACATTTATTTATTTATTTATTTATTTTTTCAGAAACCTGCACTGTTTGCTTACAGCAGCACCCAAAACCCCAACTGCTTTAATTTATTTATGGACTGCTCTATAGTTAACACTTCCCTAACTCTTTTTACTTTATTTTTAAACTGATGACATTTTCTTCCTGTTTTTTTATACTTGCTGCAGAGTACTTCGACTCAACAAACCAAGCATCCTGCAACTCTCTTGGCACCACCAGCATCCAAGTTAAATACATTTATGCTATTTTATTTTTAAATTGATTGCATATATAAATAGTATAGGCATTGATAAGGCAGGCAAAGAAATAATTTTTTAAAAAGCTTGCCATGGAAGCAAAAACACATAATAAAAACTTTTCCAAGTACATTCATAGGAAAAAAACTGTCAGAGAGTCAGTTGGACGATTAGATAATAGAGGGGTAGAAGTGATGCTAAGGGAGGAAAAGGCAATATAGGAGAGACTGAATGAATTCTTTGCTTCAGTCTTTACTGAAGAAGATGTAGGGAAGTTACTTCTGCCTGAAATGGTATATAAAGGTGATGTATCCGAAGATCTGAAGGAAATATTGATAAACTGGGAGTTAGTATTACAACTATTTGATAAACTGAAGAGTAGCAAATCACCTGGACTGGGTGGTATACAACCAAGGGTGCTGAAAGAACTCAAATATGAGATTTCAGACCTACTATTAGTAGTCTGTGATCTATAGTACCAGAAGATTGGAGCATGGCTAATGTAATGGCAATTTTTTAAAAGGGTTCCAGGGGTAACCCAGGAAGCTACAGACTGGTGAACCTGATGTCAGTACTGGGCAAAATGGTAGAAACCATTATAAATAATAAAATTACTTAACATGTAGATAGTCATAGTTTAATGGGAGAAAGCCAACATGGATTTAGCCATGGAAAGTCTTGTCTCACTAATCTGCTATATTTTTTGAAGGTGTGAATAAACAGGTAGATAAAGGTGATCCATTTGGTATAGTGTACCTGGATTTTCACAAAATTTTTGACAAGTTCCCTCATGAGAGACTCATGAGAAAATTAAAACATCATGGGATAGGATGCAGTGCACTATTATGGATTGGGAAGTGTTTATGTTTATGTTTATTTGAATTTGATATACCGCTCAGACCAAAAAGGTATTAGAGCGGTTTACAATACTACATCATTCAGTGGTTAAAAAGGAAACAGAGAGTAGGGCTAAATGAGCAATTTTCTCAGTAGAGAAAAATAGATAGTGGACTACTCCAGGGATCTGTGCTGGGCCCACAGTTTTTTTTAAATATTCATAAATGACTTGGAATTAGGAACAATGAATGAGATGGTCAAATGTGCAGATGAAAAAGTATTCCAAGTTGTTAAAACACAAGAGGATTGTGAAAGGTTACAAGAGAACCTGGAGAAATTGGGGGACTGAGCGTCAAAATGGCAGATGAAATTTAGAATGTTCAAGTGCAGAGTTATGCGCTTAGGGAACAACAGTCCAAAGTACAATTACATGATGTATGTACAATGTTCTGTATTAAAGGATCTAAGCATCATCATAGATAATAGATTGAAACCCTCCACCCAGTGTGCAGCGGTGGCCACAAAATCAAATAGAATGTGAGGAATCATAAGGAAAGAAATGGAGAATAAAATTTAGGATTTTGTAATGCCTCTCTATCACTACATGGTGTGACTTCACCTTGAATATTGTATGCAATTCTGGTCACCATATCTTAAAAAGGATAAAGCAGAAATAGAAAAGATAAGAAAAGAGAGACCAAAATGATAAGGAGATGGACGGATACTCCCATGAGGAAAAGTTTAAAAGGTCAGGGCTCTTCAACTTGGAAAAGAGATGGCTGCGAGGAGATAAGATAGAGGTCTATAAAAAAAATGAGTGGAGTGGAATGGGTAAATGTAAATAGTTCTTTATCCCTTCAAAAAGTAGAAAAACTAGGGAACATGCAATGAAACTACAATGTAGCACATTTAAGACTAAGGGGTATGTTTACTAAACCGTCTTAATGTGACTGGCGCTAGTTGTAGCACTAACGTGAAGAATCCCATATAAGGAAATGGGCATTCTGGCGTTAAGCCATGTATCGCCCGATAGAGGGCGCCTTGCCGTTTTTGTGCGATAGTGTGTGGTGCTGCACATTTGCTCGCCATAAGCCTAAGTACATAGAAGCGCTGTGGTAATAGCTAGAGTGGTGTAGTTCACTGGTTAATGCAATGTTTGCTGAGACAATGGTCATGAGTTCAATCCCTCTGGGTGCATACAGTATGGCAGTCCACAACAATTCTTTTTAATGTATGTAACGGACACATCTGAACAGTGTGTGCTGCCAATCGAAAAACCCACGCTGAAGTACAGTAACCTGATGCGCATATTAGGGCGCCCACCCCAAGGTGCCCTATGATGCGCCGTAGTTTGCCACCCTCCAAGGCATCATATAAGGCGCCCCATGAGCTGGTGCAAACTAAGGTGCATTGAAAGATGCCCAAAGGAGAGCAAGGTGACGCCTGAAAAGGTGGCCAGTGGCAGTAAGGAGTCCCAAGTTGAATAGCACAAAATGTATGGCCCAAACACAGATGTAACCCTACCACTGCACAGAGTACCAAGGAAAGCCAAACAGTTTTAGTTCCTGTTCACTGTAAATACAATGCAGTCCGTCTGCATGGTATAAGGTTCTGTTGAATGTACACCACACTGATATGAATAGCACGGTATAGAAGAGACATTAAATAAATAAATAACATCTGGAGAGTATCACATAGCATAGCTGATGGACATGTCAAATCTGTGTGCAGCTCATGTGGCAGCTGGAAAAGTGCAGAAACATATCGGAGGCAGCTGGACCGATGCATAGGGTGATGGTGATGCAAAGTGCCAACATGAGAGTGTGTGGCAGAGGATGCGAATACGTGTCCACCCGAGCAGGTAGAGGTGGCAGCATAACAGGAGGACAGAGGAGTAGCAGTGCCATGCCGAGCATACACACGAGAGGCAATCATGAAGAGCCGCAATGCAGAAAAGGTTCACAGCGCAGGACATGGGGCGGTAGTCTGCACATTAGGGCATGATGCCACACAGCTGGCAGAGACAGATAGATGGACAGAAGGATGCTTGGCAACTGTGAGGAGGCTATAATGTGCCACCACACACATCTGCACAGATATGACTGTTACAGGAAGGAAAAATAGTTGTGTAGGACAGGCAGAAAAACCAAGAACACACAGGAATTAAACCCATGACCACTGGCTGCAAAGTCAGTGTATTGACCACTGTGCTATGCCTCTATGGTATCCAGTATAGTAATGGCTGGCCACACAACAGCTGCAGGTCACCGCACCAATGATCTGCTGTGCATACTGGGGCAGGGTAAAAGCACATGCAAGGCACTGTATAGGGCACCATAGGTCACACAAATGAGGTGAGGATGGCCTGTTTGCTAAACACTGATCTCCGATATATGTCTGCCTGACACAGCCACAAAAGGGAGTTGTGCTACACATTATGAATAAAGGAGGCCCTCTGTGAGATTGAACCCATGACCACTAGCACATAAGTTAATGCAAAAACAGGTATGCCTACACTACCAACGTGAGTTGAACAGCAAAGGCTGCATACAACAACACTGCATGGCCCCACACCAAAAGCCTGCTGTGTGCCAGGAAAAGGCAACCCCAACAGTAACCATGATGTAATGCACATGTAGAAGAGCTGTGTACAGCGCATATCACAGTCTGCAATTGGTACGAGAGCCACATATACACAAATGCACACACACAAGAAAGTGTTAGGCAGTCGAAACAGCATGCAAAAGAGCAAGGAAAAGGAACCCAAAGAGTGGCATGGGATGCTGTATGTAGCAGGGCAAAATGGGGAATAGTACTGAAAAGGAGCATATGAGAATTGAACCTGCAAACAGAAGCTGGGACAGATCAGCTCAACAACAACAATAACAGTCACCCAAGCATACTAGCCACATGGACAGTACAAAGAAACAGCCATATGTAATAGCTAATATGCGGCACATAGGCTGCAGAAAGGGCACACTGTGCTGTACAAAGAAGCAATGGAAGGGTGTAAAGGAAAGCTGATGAAGCTGCAGCCAGCTCAAGGTCAGGTTAGCACAGCACAAGGTTAAAGGAAAAAAAAAGCATGTGGGAATCAAACCTGCAACCTATGGTGCTCCAATGCACATCTGTAACCACTATCCCAAACCACCACTACAGGGACCATGCAAATATGTTCCATAAAGGGAATATATGTATGGGAACCCATAACACCCAGACGTGGCAGACAGCTGCCACTGTACAAGGATGTGAGCACAGGTGGGCCATGTACATCACTAGTAAATCAAGAAATATGTGCATCAGTGTGTTGAATCATCAGCAGAGACAAATGTGTGTTAAAGACATATATTTTATTTTGGAAAGTTACTGGACATATCGTATATACTGTGTGTCATGATATGAAGCTACTTGTTTTACAGTGAACAAACTGAAACCACATTGAGTAGGCCAGCTACCCACATGTCGCGAACAAGTCACTGCCCCCACCCCCAGATGATGAGCAGTACAGATAATATGCAGTAGGTGCATGGTGTGTACTATGCAGTATCCCCACACCCCCCACATGCTGCTGCATGCCCCAAATGCCTTTATCACATATGTGTGCATGTAGACAGTAGGTAGGGCATGATGACAGCCCAACGCACACCAGTAGTGAAGGTATAACCAAAACATATCTGCCCTCAAAAAAACAGGTAGCACAAACCTGACAAAGCATACACATCAAAATCTCTGCAACTGCACACACATATACATATATACACGTCACAGATGTTGCATAATGCGTAATATAGCAAATAATGTGCCATACACATCCAAAACAACACTGTGCAAATGCCAGATCTGGATATGGTAACAGGTACAAGAGGAACATGATCCCAGATAATACAGAAAATGCAAACTATCACACATACAGAGATAATCCTATGCAGAGGGTCTGCTACAATAGGTGCTGTGAAGACAGTATGCGTATACATATGACACGGCACATGGAATGCACCCATGAAGGACGAACACGTACACCCACACTGCCACACTGCCAAATTACTGGTGCAATGTGAGTCCCGGAATGTCATGAGATAAAGAAGACTGTGCAGACATGCATTGCTATGTCTGTCAATCAATGTAGAGCGGCACGACTGTACACTAACCAAACACACTAATATGTACATAAAGGTTGAAATAAAGGTCAAACATGGCCCAGTATCCAGCACAGAAGCCACACTGACACATGCCCTGGTGTACCAATATATTCAGTCACATGCACCTGGAATGTGTACGGTAAACAATGACACAGTGATGCCCCACATGCACTGTAGCACACGTGGTGATGGCAAATATTGACCAAAGATGTTGGCGCACATCAAAGTAGTGTGGTGGTAAATACCGTGTCATGTTCAAGTGCAGGGTAGACCCACAAATACCAGAGGACCTATACAATGTCACCCCTGTGCCATACACATGGCTGTATGAAATTGGTGAACTAAACAGATGAGGATATCCTGTGGTGAAGGTCACACACATAGGCAACATACAGTAACATAATGTCAGATGGATGTACAACATGTAGCAAGTATGTCAGTCCCTGCTGCACACGTAGGGGCCTGTACACAGTGTCCATAGTGCAAATAGCCTCTGCAAACCAACATGTCCCGTGAAGACTGTCTGAGAATCCCTGGGCCTGCATACGCAAGTGGTACATCCCAATCTGCCACAGCACACAAAAGGTCATGTATGACCCCTGCGATGAACCCCACACCCAGCCAGAGCACAGCAGCAACATTGTGTAGGACAGGGAGCCTATGCCCAATGTAGCAGTCCAACATCAATATCCATCATAGGCATGTGGGCCACACGCAGAGGTCAGCCATCCTATGCCACCATATCCCAGGGACAGATGTATGGTCCTGTTGTGGTTTACAGACACTTGGGTTATGGTACCTGCAGATGCAGTGTAGTCGATGTGCAGTGTGTGTGCTCTGCCCTGTATCAGAAGAAGGAGAAACACTGTCATGGTATGTTGCACAGAACACCAGGGAACATTGCAGGTAGTGTCATGAAGAAGACCCTTCTGAACCTATGGAGTTGGTGAGAGAAGAGGATTCCGTTGCAGAAACTGACAGGCAGTCTGAGCACATTGCTCAGTGTTTTCAGAGAAAATGTAAACAAAGAGAGTCACGAGCTGGAAAGACACTCCCACACTGTGACATATTCCCTAGTTCAGGAGATAATGAGATACACCTGTTTAAGGGAGGGACACAGCTTAGCCTGGAGAAACAGGATGATAAAAAGTGGTCATTAGCTTGGACTAAGGGGGAGCAGAGAGAGGGGAGTCATCAAGGAGTGAGAACCAAGAGAGCCATAATCCTAACGCCAGAAAGAAGCAGCACAGGACAGGTGACGTCTGGTAAAGGCAAGAAGGATAAAATATTTCCTGGAAGGCAGGCTTGGGAAAACTCACATGCTCCAGAGAGAGAAACCTGCTGGCATGAAAATACTGGTACCTCTAAGGCTGAAGCTACGAGGCTGGGAGACAAACAAACACAAGCAGTGTTTGGGAATCAGTCCGACCTTGCAGAGCTGAGAATTCCTTTCCCTCCAAAGCCGAAAGGTAGGCTTCACAACTTACATAGACTTGAACCTAGTTATAAAGTATTTCCCTGCAGTTGCCAGAATGTAGCAGACTCTCTAAAAAGAAACTTCAGTATATACGGTAATTCACAGTCCTATCCTTTAGAGTGCTACCGAGAGAAGCCATGTGAGGATAGTAAAGACGTCTGTTTTAAAGTTCAGGATAGTAGCTCACTGACACACCCTGCTATTGCTGATGCTGAAGAAATGCAGATTGACTCTGATAGCAGTGAAATAGTGGATTACCAGATGGACTGCACATTATGTTTTGCTGACCACGTTGAGTCTCTCTGCTGAACACAGGTTTGAGAAAACTGGTGAAGCAGCAGAAAGTATGGGGAACATTTTATTTTGCTAAAGGAAGCTGTTATTGTTTTGTTTGTATCGAGCACTGCACATTGAGAGCCTGAAGCTGATAAGGCTAATTTACCTGAGTTCTTGTACATATCCCTCAAGCCAATTGTATGGCAGTTTGTCCTAAGCTATTTACCTGCACAGAAATCCGTTGGGAAGGGGAAAAATAAATTCTTGTCATTGCCTGAAACACTTGACTACAACTCTTCTGTTCTCAAAGGGTAAAAGGGACTACCATTCCCAGAGGGCCTTGCAGGATCAATGCAGGGTCACACCCTCTGAGTCAGGAATACAAAGGCAGACCAACTCTCAGCGCCCTAGGTGCTGGGCTGGCCACTGAGAGGGTGACAGTAGGCAGACAGCAATATGTATAGAATGCAATGCCAGACATGCAAACATGAAATTAGCAGAACATATAACACAGTGCATGTTGTGGAAATGTGGCCATTGAACCATACATGAGGGTGTCCTATGGATTGTCAGACGGCTGCCTAGGGTGAGAACTTACACAATCTTGACGATGCATATATTCATATGATTCTTGCAAGGTATTGTGGGTAATGTAGTTCTTTCACTCCCAAACACAGCTGAAGACAATAATTGAGTTGTGATACCAGTGGTAAGGCCAATAAAATACTTCTTTTATTGATGGGGTTTAATTCACCCAGCACAAATATGCTTGGTAGCAATATAAATGAGGTTACTTGCTTGCAGTGTTTAAATGGATAACAAAAAGTCACAAAGCAAATCAGAAAAACAACCTTCAGCTTGTCAGGCAATTAGCTAATGTTTTCTTAGCAAATAATTACCAAATACAAAGGCACAAAGAAATAAATGAACTTTGCTTGTTAGGTTAACTTCTGCTTATTTTCCACACAGATCCTGCAGTGATTCTCTCTTGCTCACACACACAATCAGGTGCAGCTTTAATTACTATCAATTGACCAGCTGAAACCCTTTAGCTGGCTGGCTGCTACTGTGTGAACCCAAATCCTGCTTTAAGAGCTGTTTTGCAGTGGAAATAAGAACAAAGTTAGGTTTCTTTGTGATGGCTGATGTGTTTGCTCACAGAAAGCTAGCAATAGCATTGGGATAGAGAACAGTCCATGTAATTAATAGTTTCATCTGCTGTATCTCCCCCTTCATCAATCAGCATAGGGTCACTATCATACATTGGCACAGATGAGTCTTTCAATAAGGCACTATCATGAGAATGCTTATTCCCTTGCTGCCATTCACTATTATAGATAGGGTCTGGATCAGTGTTCATACCTGAGCCTCTCCTGCTATCATAATTCCTCTCTGTGTAGCCTGGCCAGTATGTAATCCAGTTCTGATGTCCAGCCTTCCAATCTTGATCCCTGGACACTGGATCTCCTCTCACATACCTTCTGGCCTTGGTCTGAAAGTCCCTTCCACGTGCAGTCTTCTCTCTTCCGGGTAGCCACTGGTGATTCCTATCTCTGCCATTCCATTCCTCTGGCTGACTCCAGTCCAATGGACTCTGCTGGCATTTGGAATACCTCCCAGTATAGGTACTGCCTTGGAATCTCCCAGACCTTCCAATGGCCTTTCTTCTCTTCCTTCCAGAGAGTTTCCTTCTCTCTCTATTCGCTTGGCTTGGCTTCTGCTTCTCGAGATGATGTTGGTGCTTGAGCTTGAAGCTGTTGCTGTATCTGTGTCTGAAGCTCTTTCTGTAGCTGTTATCTGTAGAATAAGCTCTATTCTTATTCTGTTCTAATGTGTGCTCCTCCCTAACACAGCGCAGCTGTGTTGAATCAGGCCCTGCCCTTTGAGATGAGTGCTTAGGGATTACCTCATAGCTCTCTTGATTGCACACATGTTTTCTCACTTCAGCCCCCCTCATGGCTGCTGGAAACCTGGTGCATTCTGGGACTGGTAGTCTTTTATGTGAAAACTCTGTTTTCTTACTTCTACCAAAACTGACAGGTTGCTTGTTCAGAATCACATCATCTTTTCTATAGCTCCTACCTGAGCTATGATAAGCTTCCTTATCACAGGATATGGTCATGTCCGTGCACATGTCACACAGGCGCCTCACTGCTCCACCCCATGTCCAACAGCATTGGTGCATAGTGACCCCACCGGATAACTCCCTGAAAAACACAACAAAACGCAAGCATAGAACGGATGATGTCATTTCCAAAAGATCCAAGATGCAACCTACCATCTGTCTTCAGAACTTGTCTGCTAGGGACTGTCTGAGGCAGGAAAAAGCAACACCATGTCACAGTGAATACAGAAGATGCCAAAGGAATGTATAGAATCACCATATCCCCATCTCCAGCTGCTGATGGTACATGTCCAAATTAGGACATCATCTGTGATACTGAAATGCTGATGGATAGCGTTCTGAGGGCACACAAGAGATAGGTCAGGTCACAACATAAAACAGATGCGCACAATGTATACATGGTCAACAGCAGTAGGTTACAGATAGCAGAGTCCCCAACCCTCCACAGGTGTTAAAACACCACCCACCACATGATAATACAAACTGTATGCACACTGTACCCTAACATACCCATGCTAGAAAAACACACACACACACACACACACACGCACACACACACACTATTTTAAGGTGAGCATGCCACCAGTAGCAAACGGCCTGTCTGTGGACAACCTCTTGGCCAAAGCAATGCTACACAACATTTGGATGATATTACAATGTCATGGAGGGGTGAATGTGTGGCCCACTACCAGAACACCTAGGACGTGTGGACACACCCAGCTCTCTGGGATGTGTTCCAGAAAAGGTGCTGGAGCAGATGAGCTGGGCAGGAACACATGTGCCTGTGTGTGACAACAATAACATATGGGGTATGGTGGTGCAGACCAAAGAGGTGAACCACAACATATGTGTTTTGGACAGATGACCCCAGACATGATCTGTGGCTGACTGTCCCCACACACCATGTACCTGTATGTCCATTTACCCATTCTCCTACATGTTGAGTGGGGTACAGACAGCTGCCAGTGAACCACAGCACCAGGGAGGTCACACAACATATCCTGTGGAGGGATAAACACACCAGAAATATACATATGTCATGTTTGAGCTGTGTAACACACACAGCACCATCATGTCATCACCCCTCCTGCCCCCCAAATCCGTGTCAGTTTGTCTTATGTCCATCACACTGTACAGAATTTCCCCTGCCAAATTCCCCAATGACGTGTTAATGTAAAAATTAAAGGGCCTGTATGCCATATGCCCCATTTCATCACCTCTCTGCTTCCCCAGACACTGCTGACCACACCCGTCATCCTGATATACTGTCCTCGCATGTTCACACTGCCTCTGTACCAACCCCCTGCACCCCATATCTCATCTGTCACACCTTCAGTGTGTGTTGTGACAGTCCCACCTCCCCTGCGTGCCTGCACCCATATGCAGGAACACAGGGATATGTCCTGTGTCTGCAGTTCCAGAGCTCCATACCAAATGCCATGTTGGGGCTATCTGATCCCCTGCCACTCAGTGCCAACTGTATGCTGATGAGTGCCAAATATATCCCAACATCTCTGAACAGCCCCTGCCAATTCAGACCCTGAACTATGTTTGCATGTCTGACAATGCTGGCCTGATGTATCCACGCTGCCTGAAACGGAACCTGGCCACGACCCAACATCTAAACTCCCTCCGTAAACCTTGCCCCCATATTAGATGTCTGTGTATAGGTTGCAACACATTGACGCATGTTTGATATGCAATGTATGGGTTGTCTGTGACCCCTTCCTCTCCTCCCCCACACATACGCATCATGTAGCTAGGACATGCAGTGTCATTCCAGATAATATGAGCAATATCCCCCCCATCCTCCCTTAACACACAACTAAAACATAAATGTACTCCTCAGTCACCCCGGATCTGTTAACTGTAACCCACACCTTGCTGTTATCCCCTTGAATCAGCTGTGTCTGCCCCACACCAACCAACATGCCGCTGCATGGCTCATCATCTGCCGGCTGCGCTATGACCATAATACTGCTTCTGTCAAATCACCTCACTGGCTCACAATCCGTGTATGCATCCTAGTGTAGGTTACCCCGCTGAGCAAATGATGCAGTACCTGTGTGAGTACTTTGTACCTCCCCTCCATAATATTAACCCCTGCCAATACTACTACCACTGAGCATGTACATATTGTTGCCAGTTGTACACAGTGCTGTACACAAACATGTAATGCACAGTCTGTGCCAATCAGTGTATGTTATGTGACCAATGCACCAATATCCCCCATCATGGCATCCACACATCTAGGCAAATGGTGGCACCTACGTCCCACTTTCCTACTTCTGACCACACACCACACTCTGTGTACCATGCTGCACCCACAGCTGCAACCAATGACCTGTGTATGATCGCCAGCCACTGTCCCCAATCTCCGACCAAGTCCCTGTGAATGGTAATGTACCCACCAAGGGCAGGCAATCCAGTCTCATCTGACCCCCATGCATCCACAGTTATTCCCTAAACACACCACCTGTGTTCCCCCTGGACTATCCTTAATGCTATGATGGGCAGGGAATGTGCCCTATATGTCTGTGTAGTGTTGCGTATGACTAGTATGGCTATACAAATGTTCAACAGTAGTAGTAGTACATATGTCTAGATACCAATATAATATCCAACATATGCAGTACTTACATGAGAAGACCATCACAATCAGCTGGAGCCTGGCTTCTGTGCCCTCAAGTGTGTCACCACGGCCATGTACAGGATGGCAAGTAGGATCATCTTCCAGATCCTCATTAATTTGGACTGGGAGATCGTGTCTGAAAGCAATGTTGTGCAGTATGCAACAGGCCAGGACAATCTTTGCCACAGTCATGGGTTTGTATTGTAAGGCCCCACCGGTTCTATCCAGACACTTGAAGCAACTTTGCAAAATGCCAAAGGTGCGCTCGATGACTGAGAGGCTGGAGGCATGGGCCTAATTGTACCTCCTCTTTGCATGTGTTCACGGCAGAGGCACAGGATTCAGCAACCAGGGATGACACCATATCCTACATCACCTGTAGAGAAATAGTAGAAATGTAAAGCAGAGGCTGAGCCACACACACATGCACACAAGCATGTACATGCAAACCAACAGCACAGTCAGGTCTCCCATGAACATGTTACAGCACATGCTGACACACAACATGTATGTGGCAGTGTCTGGAGGTGTGAGACAGGGACCATGGGGTGGGGGTAAAGTGTGCAAACCACCACAGCTGTAACACACAATAACACATGCCCAAACACCCGTAGCCGAAATGTAATAGTGCCGGCTGCAAGATCATCAGCCACACACATGGCAATGCACCCTTGACAAGGTTAGTGATGCACACATTTGCAAGCATGTGATAGTCATGAGACTGCCCACACACATGGGTTGAACCAGGAAAAGGTCCTTGAGCTTCCCCGAGAGGATGTCCGATACAACAATATACTGTTGAATATACGTAGAATATACATGTGTCCTGGACTATGCCCACACAAAGCACACAATGTAAAATGGCCAGATATGTCAGAGGTGAAGGTGCTACCAACACAAAACACCATACCAAAGATGACCGTGAAGGGAAGTGCCCCCCCCAGACACACACACAAACACAACTGGGGACACCTTGCAAACACAGACATATGTGCCTACGTGTACCCAGAGGAACACCATGTGCACGTCCGAGCAGATAATTACCCACCCAGCAGTATACGGTCCTCATATTGCCCAGCCTCAAACTGTCCGAATAGTGCTGAGTGATGCAGGATAAAGGAGTCATGGGTGGACCCTGCAAACCTAGGGACCACATTCTGAATACGCATATTTGCATCACATGCAACCTGAACAAGGAATGGTAGTGTTTGCGGTTGCGGAACACTGCCTCCCTGTCTCCGGGCGGGACCAGGGCAACATGTGTGCAATCAATAGCTCTTATCACATGTGGTATCCCCGCAACATCTTCAAAGGCCTGGTTCAGGGTCCCCCACTGTTGCCTAGTTTTGGGAATTGCAATGTAATTCCCCACCCAGCTGACCATGGCATGCAGTACCTGGTGGAGAGAGCGTGAGAAGGTGGGACAGCTCATGCCACCCACTGCGGCCACAGAATACTGGAAACAGCCAGAGGCAAAGAAATGTAGGTCAGCCAGGAGCTTGACCAAACACGGTATGGCATGTGACCGACCGGTCAGGGGCTTGAGGTCAGGTCTGAGATCCTTAAAGAGCTCCCTAATAGCCACTGTGTCCAGACGGTACAGGGAGATCACCTGGTCATCACACATGTCCCGGAGATGGGCCCTGGGTCTGTAGAGGCAAGCCTGTTGAGGGCACAGCTCGGCATGACTCCTGCGCCATGCCGGCTCAGCCCTAGCTTGCATGACCTCCACAGCTGCAAGTCGGAGTTGCAGCGGGTCTGCACCCATGCCCTGTGCTGCAGCGCCGTGGACACCATCACCCACATCAGGTAACTGCAGGTCCTGAGCAACCCCCAAAGTACCTGCAGCCACCACAAAGTCAGCCATCAGCAAAACAGAGATACCACAGAAAGTGGGTTCTTCTCGCCTCCCCCTCGCCCCACCAACACCTACCTCTACCTGTCCCTCACCTCACCCCCTGTACCCTACACCTGCTCACCACCTCACCCACCCCCACCACCCCAACACCACCTCTCGCCTGCTGCTCACCTCACCTCACCCCACTGCACCTAACCTCACCCACCTCACCTCACCTCACCCCACCTAACCTCACCTCACCTCAGCTCACCTCTCCCCACCAAACCTCACCTCACATTACCCCACCACACCTCACCCCACCTCACCTCACCTGCTGTACACCTGACTAATACCTCACCTTGACTGCTCTACACCTCACCTACACAAAACCCTCGACATGTACCACGTATGAATCACAGATAAGTACCTTTCATCTGGTGCACATATGTGTATGCATTGCACCTGCACAGTGCTGAAAACGCGGTGTCTGTGCACATTGCGCATGTGCATCAGATCTGACCATGACCCGTGCACTTATGTTGCACATGGCTCCATGCATGCATCCGACGTATGCAGCGTGCAGGTGTGGGGCCATGCACACACAAAGGTGGCCACCGTCTGCTGCGTGGGCACCTAATCATGGGTGTCATGCACATAGGGCCCCTCATACAGTGGCCCCTTGCACGGTGAATGCACAATGCACGCAGCGACTGGCACATGTGTGTTGCCATGCATGCGCACATAGCACACACACAGCACAGCACATGCATGTACTGCACACATGTGCTGGGCACATGCGCAATGCACGTAACCTCATGCCCCTGACCAAAACGCATAAAAAGGCCACCACACATGATAAACGCTGAGGGTTTTGTGTAGGTGAGGTGAAGAGCAGGTGTAGAGAGCAATTGGTTGGGGTGATAGCAGGTGCGGAGAGGAGAGGAAAGGTGAGGTGAGCAGCAGGTGTGTGGGAGAGGAGGTGTGGTGAGGAGCAGGCGTGAGGGTGAGGAGGAGAGGAGAGGAGCAGTGGAGTGGGAGAGGAGGAGAAGAGAGGAGGAGAGGGAGAGGGAAAGGAGATGTTGGGAGGAGATGGTGAGAGGAGGAGAGGAAGAGGGAGAGGAGGTGAGGGGAGGAGCAGGGAAAAGGGAGAGGAGGGCAGGAGAGCAGCAGGGGAGGGGATAGTAGGCAAGGACTGGGAGAAGTGGGAATGTGTGACAGGGAGGAAGAGGCCACAGGGAGCAGGGAGATGGAGTGACAGCCCATGGCAGGAGGTGACTAGGGGGAAACCCCTGAACAGCGGTCCACAGGGGAGGCAGGAATGGGCGGGCCTGAGGTGGTGGCTGCAGGGCCATCAGGTGTGTCCCAACCCACACAGGGGCAGCCAAAGAGGCCACCCATTGCCAAACAGAGGCGTGTCCCAGTGCCAGCAGAGGAACGGAGGAGAGCAGTTAGATTCAGCCAGTAGGAGAACTACATCCTGCTGGCCTAGTGTGCTGGAACACTATGAGGTGCACTATGGGCGGCTAAGTTCCAGCACCATGGTGGGGACATGCATACATGTGTGGGAGGAGGTGCAGGAAGACGTAGCGCTGGCCGGTGGCCCACCCAGGGACCTGGACAGCCTCAGAAAAAGATTTAATGACATAAAGGGTGGTGTTCGTGCACTCATGGTGGCGGAGAGGTGACATGCCATTGGCACCGGTGGGGGTGCCCCCTTTGTCCCAACCCTGTCACCCCTGGAGCAGCAGTATGCAGAAAGGCTTAGTCCTATCTACCTGCATGGACTGCCTGAAACGCTGGACACCCCCCATCCACACGCAGGTAGGTCTGAGAAATGCAGCACACGTACAGCTCATGGCCCAGCACATGCTGGCCATGGACGGGGTATGGGGGGGCCTATGCCATAAGAAAACATGTGCCCCAACACAGGCAACTGGAGGCCAAACCACCAGCAACACCTGTCAAGGTAACAACAGGGTGTTTGTGACAGGTACCTGGGGCTGTGTCCATGACAGTCACAGTCCTGGACGTAGTAGAGCACTGAACAGGTGTACAGCACCGGGGAGGGCAGTCCATCAGCCAGGTGAATTGCCCCTCCTCCACTGTGCAAGAGAGGAAAGGAGCACCGTACATACGGGAGGGCCTAACACCTTCCACCCTATCATCCCAGCACATGCAGCAGCTATTTGTACCTGGCATATAGGTCACACTGAAACATCATACATCTGAAGCCAGTCATGCATCACAATATGACAGGTGGGAACATACAGGAGGAACATACATCTAGCCCAGCACACATTGACCCAGGGTGGCCCCGCACCCTCCACCTCTTCAGCTATGACGTGTGTCTGACATTACCTGTCCAGAGACATATCCCAGAACAGTGTCAGAGAACGGCCGCTCACACTGAGATTATGAGGTGGACGCAAACTAATGCCAAAGACCATGTCAAACACATATCAGACACATACTACTCTGTTATTGGCCAACATACAGTAGGGATCCCCCATCCACTCTCACACGACATTGGGGTGCACAACAACTGCACCTAGCCCAACCCACACACCACCTGGGGCCAGCTCCTATACAGGTACCGCAGTGCCACAGACACATTCCGATGACCCCCACCCATGGTGCAAACCCATGCCCAGCATCACTTCACCCATCCCCCGAAACAATCCACCACACACACACACACACACACACAGTACTGGATAGCTGTCCACCCACATCGCACAGTGGCTACCAATGCGGCAGTCCCCACACATGTCTGGCTGACACAGACACATGCTGCAACACCTACTGTGCATAGCACACAGGCCACTGCATAGATATCGCTTGCACACACTATGACCTGACACAATCACATTCAGGGCTCCCACACGCACCCCGGGCATATGTAGCACTGAGCCCACATCCCAGGTCACCCGCACAGTGCATACCTAGTGCTGCATACAGTGGGCCCGGCACTTGCCACTCCATCCCCCCAAAACACAACATAAAATGTGGCACAGCTACAGCAGCACCCCTCCCTTCCCTGCTAGATACAGCACACTGTACACACATGTGTTCTCCCCAGTGTAGGCACAGGGACAGCAGTTACAGGTGGACAACACATTGCTGCTGGTGAGAATGTACTACACAGGTGTACATATGTGCTCTACGCAAGCCCATCCTTGATGTGTACCCTGTTCCCCCCACAGGTGACCTCCAGGCCATAGAGGCATATGAGGCGGAGGATGTGCCATTGCCAGAGGATGATGAGGGGCCAGGGGTCGCAGAGTCCGAGGTCGCAGCCAGCACTGGTGGTGAGACCCCAGGGACCAATGTGGTGCCCCAGGCAGAGGATGGGGAAGCATATGTCCACACACCAGTGGGGTCCTCCAGCAGTAACACACTGGCTGTGGAGGGTACGGAGATGGAGGGGAGTCGGCACACAGTGCATGCACCAGGGACATCAGGCACCCCACCCACCAGCATGGATGTGATACTTGCGGAGCTGCGGGCCCATACTGCCTCATCCAGACAAGATGCTGAAGGTGGGTAACAGAATAGACAGCAAACCCCCTGGGGGTTGGGGAAACATAAGAACATAAGATATGCCATACTGGGTCAGACCAAGGTCCATCAAACCCAGTATCCTGTTTCCAACAGTGGCCAATCTAGGTCATACATACCTAGAAGTTTCCCCAAAAGACACCGGTTCCGCAATGCTTTTACTGGGTCAAGCACTGATATCCTGGGTCCCTTCTTAATAATGGTTCATGGACCTTTCCTCCAGGAACTTGTCCAAACCTTTTTTAATCCCAGCTATACTAACAGCCTTTACTACATCCTCCGGTAACAAATTCCAGAGTTTGATTACACGTTGAGTGAAGAAATATTTTCTTTTATTAGTTTTAAAATAGTTTACCCTGTAGCTTCATTGCATGTCCCCTAGTCTTTCTATATTCTCATAACGTAAACAATCGATCTACGTTTATCCGTTCCACTCCGTTCATTAATTTATAGACTTCTATCATATCTCCCCTCAGCCGTCTCTTTTCCAGGTTAAAGAGCCCTAACCTTTTTAGCCTTTCTTCATAGGAGTATCCTTCCATCCCCTTTACCATTTTGGTGGCTCTTCTCTGAACCTTTTCTAATAAAGCTATATCCTTTTTAAGATACGGCGACCAGAATTGCACACAATATTCAAGGTGCGGTCTCACCATGGAACGATATAGAGGCATTATAATATCTTTTGTTTTATTTTCCATTCCTTTCCTTATGATACCTAGCATTCTATTTGCTCTCTTGGCTGCTGCTGCACACTGGTCCGAGGGTTTTAATATGCTATCCACAAAAACGCCTAAATATTTTTCCTGGGTGGTGGTTCCTAATGTGGAACCTTGCATCGTGTAACCATAGTTTGGTTTGCACTTGTCCACATTAAATTTCATCTGCCATTTTGATGCCTAGTCTTCCAATTTATCAAGATCATCTTGCAATTTTCCACAATCCTCTTGGGTTTTAACAACTTTAAATAGTTTTGTGTCATCTGCAAATTTGATAACCTCACTCGTTATTCCACTGTCCAGGTCATTTATGAATATGTCAAAAAGCAGCGGACCCAGCATAGATCCCTGGGGTACACCACTATTCACTTTTCTCCATTGGGAAAATTGGCCATTTAGCCCAACCCTCTGCTTTCTATCTTTTAACCAGTTCTTGGTCCACAGTAGTACACTGCCTCCTATCCCATGATTCTTTAGTTTTGCCAAAAGTCTCTGATGAGGGACCTTGTCAAAGGCTTTCTGAAAGTCCAGATACACTATATCAACTGACTCACCTTTGTCCACCTGTTTATTCACACTTTCAAAAAAACATAATAGATTAGTAAGACAAGATCTTCCTTGTCTAAAACTATGTTGGCTGTCTCCCATTAGGCCATTAAACTATAAACTGGTCGTTTTCGGTGAATGACTACTTAAATGTAATAAAGCTAAACCTCATTCAATGATTAACCAAAACTAATTATTCAGTATTTCTCTGTTGTCAGAAACTGAGCCTCAGAATCAACTAGTGGCACTTAGAATGCAGGGATTATCAAAATGTCCTTATCATGTGCCGGTATTACATCAATGGCTCTGATAGATAGGAACTAATGACATATCAAATTTAATACGTTGTTGATTCAAATAAAGAAAAATACTCATCTTATTGTTTAGTAGAATGTGTCAAAGAGTTCCTTTAAACGCATTGCTATGTTCATTTCTGCTTTTAACTTTCGTTAGTTGCTCTCAGTCTCGTTATAACTGTGTTTGCTGAAAAAAGCATGTCCGAACGCCAATGATATGAGGCGCCCGTGCGTTTCTCCAAGAATGGGTTTCTCAAGGGACTCCAACAACAAATAAATATCCTGTAAAAAATGACATCAATGGTGACTGAATAATGACATTCAAAAACTTCGCCGTAGTACTGAAAACACATTAAAATAAGAAGGAAAGATGCAAAAACACCCGCCCAACCTAATCGCAGCGCAGCTCCTTATCTTAAGGCACAAACTCCCGCTTATTCTCTGGGTAAGCCAAAAAAATGCCGCGCATGCGGGCTGGAAAAGAAGGCTGCCATTTTTAAATGCCTCACTTAGCCCGAATAAGGTCGAGCTGAGTTGCTATTGGTGGAACATCAAACACAGACCGCCCAATCAATACTGAAATTGAGGCCTCCCGGCTGTACCGTGTCCAAAGTATAAATCCACCACTGCTCACAGTAAAGTAATTGTTGGTCTCATCAACACTTCCTACTACGTGTTCAATAGCCCAACAACGAAGTTGGGCAAAAACGTGTTGATGTAACAAGCAATGTTCCACTAGAGGAGCTTCTTTTCTAGTGCAGCGAAGCCTGCTTTCATGTTCTTTCATCCGGGTCTTAAATGGGCGAATCGTTTTGCCTATGTACAATAAGTTGCATGGGCATTTCACAGCATATACTACATGGGTAGACTCACAAGTAGTGGTGTGCCTCAATTTATAGGTTGTACCTTTATAATCAAACTGAGAACATTCAACGGTGATATCACATATCGTACAATGGCCACACCTACTGTGACCAATCGAAAAAGCTGCATGACTTGCTGCCATTGTATCTCGCAATTTTGTGGGGCTTAGGTATTCTTTCAAATTACGACTGCGTTTCCATACGCAGCGTATTGATGTGTCTTGCATGCCGGGAACCGCTGAAGTATCGCTCAGTGTTTCCTCAAGATCCTCTGCAAACCGAAGCTTATTGGGGAATAAGAGGTAATAAGGTTAATGCTGCGATTTGTACTTGAGTCTTCCAAATTCCTTTTAGGAATTAACAACAGATCGCGATTGTTGTGTAAAGCTCGTTGATAAGCCTTCTGTACCAAGGAAGACGGATACCCACGATCAATAAAATTCTCTCTTAGACCCACTGCCTGTTTCTTATAGGTCTTCACATCCGAACCGTTCCACCGGTACCTCAAAAATTGGGATAGCGGCAGACTGTTCTTCAACTGAGGAGGGTGTGCACTATCATAGTGCAAAAAAGTGTTGCGGTCGATCAACATATGATATACCCAAGTGCCCCATCCATTCTTTTCTCTGGTGATTAACAAATCCAAATAAGTAATACCGTGCTTTTGTATCTCACTGGTAAAATTGATGTTAACATCTCTGGAATTTAACCACTGAAGAAAAGAATCAAATTGAGACTCAGTACCCCTCCACAGCATGAAGACGTCGTCAGTATAACGATACCAGGCCTTGGTGTTGTCCAAATAAATGGAATTGGGAAAAAAGGTCTTTTCAAAAGTTCCCATGTACAAATTGGCAACTGATGGGGCGCAAGTAGCGCCCATGGCCACCCCTGAGATTTGATGGTAAAGAACCCCTTGAAATTCAAAAAAATTATTGAAAAGGGCTAAAGCTGTGAGGGCCTGCAAAAATTGTAACTGTAACTAAGACAGGTCACCACGAGCAATCAATGTTTGCTGTACAATTGCATTGGCAGCTTCTTGCAGAATGCTCGTGTAAAGTGACTGGACATCCAGTGTTACTAAAAATACCTGATCGTCAGCGGCCCAGGGAGACAATGCGTGTAGCAGAGATAGAAAATGCATTGTGTCGCGGACATAAGATGGAATGTCCATCAATAATGGACATAAAAAAGAGTCCAAATAGGTAGACAACGGTTCTAGCAGTGTCCCTTTAGTGGACACTATCGGACGGCCCGGAGGTCTCGTGGGATGCTTGTGGATTTTGGGTACAGTATAAAATTGGGCTGTTCGCGGTCCAATCACATTCAAAAAGGTGTATTCCTTTTTAGAAATCACATTGTCCCATAAGGCCGCCTGTGTAAGTTCTTTTATGGTAGCTTGACGCTCAGCACTAGGGTCTGTCAGCAGAATTGTATAGGTGGTAGTGTCCCGAAGTTGTGCCAAAGCGTCTTTAAATCTTTATTTCACATTTTTGCTTCCACAGCAAGCTTCTTCTCAAATTCTCTCTTTGCCTGCTTTATCAATGCCTTGCATTTGACTTGCCAGTGCTTGTGCTGTTTCCAGGTTTGGTTGTTTGGCTCTTTTTTCCATTTCATGAAAGATGCTTTTTTGGCAACAACAGCCTCTCTGACCTCCCCTTTAAACCATGCTGGCAGTTTTTTGGACTTCCTTCCACTTTTCTTAAAGCGTGGAATACAGCTGGTCTGGGCTTCCAAGATAGTATTTTTCAACAACACCCAAGCTTGATGTAAGTCTTTAACCTTTGCAACTGCTCCTTTTAGTTTTTTCTTAACTATTTTCCTCATTTTATCATAGTCTCCCTTTCGAAAGTTAAAAGGTAGTACTGTGGATTTCCTTACTATCCCTCCTCCACTAATTAAATCAAAGGTGATGATGCTATGATCACTATTGCCAAGTGGCCCCAACACCCTTATCTCTTGCACTAGATCTGGTGTTCCACTAAGGACTAGGTCTAATATTTCTCTAAAATGCTTGTTTTCTTAAAATGTTGAAGTCATAAGAATCAAACTTGACACTTAGCTCTATCAATGAAATGCGTCTGGCATTTCATTGATAGAGCTAAGTGTCAAGTTTGATTCTTATGACTTCAACATTTTAAGAAAACAAGCAAAAAAAAGGAGCTGTCGCAGTGGTGTGTGGAAGTGTTCCACTCACTTTGATGACTAGCTCCAACAAAATTAGTACGCTAAGGTGTTTCACTATTTATTGTTGGGATCTTTTGCCTTTTGAGTCCTGCACGTGGAACGGGAAGCATTTCGGAGAATGCTACCCTGGAAGTTATGGATTTCAACTTCCTACCTAAAAGCCTAAATTTAGCCTCCAGAACTTCCCTACCACATTTTCCTATGTCATTGGTACCAACATGTACCAAGACAGCAGACTCCTCCCCAGCACTATCTAAGACCTTATCTAGGTGGCGCGTGAGGTCCGCTACCTTCGCACCAGGCAGTCATGTTACCAGGCGATCCTCACGTCCACCAGCCACCCAGCTATCTACATGCCTAGTGATCGAATCACCAACTATAACGGCTGTCCTAACCCTTCCCTCATCAGCACATGGCCCTGGAGAAACTTCCTCGGTGTGAGAGGGTTTTACATCACCTGGAGGACAGGTCCTAGTTACAGGATCACTTCCTGCCACACCAGGATGATGTTCTCCTGTCACGGGACCTCTCTCCTTCATTGCAACAGGGATGCTGCCAGACTGGAGGTGGGACTTCAGGACTATATCCCTGTAGGTCTCGTCTATGTACCTCTCTGTCTTTCTTATATTTTCCAAGTCTGCTACTCTAGCCTCTAGAGAACAGACTTGTTCCCTGAGAGCAAAGAGCTCCTTACACCTAGTGCACACGTAAGACCTCTCACCAACAGAGAGAAAATCATACATGTGACACTCAATGCAAAAGACTGGAAAGCCTCCATCTCGCTGCTGGACTGCTGTCTGCATCTTTAGTTTTAAGTTTTTGTTTAGATATTTAAGTTCTTTACTTCCTAAAGGTTGCTATGGATATTTATACTAATAAAACTGTACCTAATACGTTTAATATACCTTGTTCACCTGAAGATTAATTTATCTCAGGTCCTTAGTGTATGACTGATTTTGGTAACGAGCTGTACCTGAGAGCACCCCCTGTCTTTTAAGATGTGTAAGTACCTATAAATCTACGATTATCCCAGGGGTGGGTGGGTGTGGGGAGGGAGGGAAGGAAATAACACTTATTAAAAGAGGGCTGCTACACAGTACCCTGTCCAGTGCTGCTGAGGTAAGCTATATTCTTATTTGATTTTAAAATTTAAATTATAGTTCTTTTCTCCTGCTAGGCTCTAACTTATTATGAAATTTAAACTACAAGCTCTCTGCTGGGTTCTAAATTTAACCAGAAAGCTCTCTTCTGTGTTTTAAATTTAAACTAAAAGTACTTTGCTGATGCTAGGCCCTGAGTGACTATTAATTTAAACTACAAGCTCTCTGCTGGGTATGATATGTAACCAGAAAGTTCTCTTCTGTGTTTTAAATTTAAACTTAAACTGCTGCTACTAGGCCCTGACCGATTTAACAAAAATTAGTGGGTTCACAGAGTAATTAGCTTTAATACAAAGAATTCCTTACAGAAAATTCCCAGAAGTATATACTCACAATTGCAGTTCTCTCTCCAGAAGTAACAGTTCCCTTTTGTAGTCCTGCAAGACTGAAGATCACAGAGCTCTGGTTGAGCTATTTAAGCCCGTGCTGCTGAGGTAAGCTGTGACTAACTTCCTGGATGATTAATAGTCCTTGCTTGGATAGAAGGAGTCTTTCAAAATGGCCTTTTGTCCTGCCACCTGGTGTTAACACCTATTGAAAAAGAATTTCACATGTCTCTTGCCCCCTAGGTAGAAGGCCTACATAAGAACATAAGAAGATAAGATATGCCATACTGGGTCAGACCAAGGTCCATCAAGCCCAGTATTCTGTTTCAAACAGTGGCCAATCTAGATAATATGTACTGCCATGCACCCGCTCCCGGGACCTTGAGGGTTTCAGGAGGGGGTGACCTTTGATGCCCTTCAGGGTTGAGAATTGTAGTTGTGTGTGCTCAAGTAGTAAGGCAGGCAAAGAAAATTTCTTTGATGAGGTTTATTTCCTCATTGCAGTTCAAGTGCAAACAGACGCAAATAAATTATAATAGCACAAAACAAGAGTGAGAAACCAAAACAAGGTATTGCACTGCTAGGCTAAATGTCCATTATCTTCTGTGATCACATTCAGTTGTCATGTGACCCTTTTCTCCCTAACGGAAGAAACAAACTTTGGGGAAACAGCAATGCTCCTGGTATGCAGACAATTATGCTTTAACTTATTCCCTTCTGATAAGCTCTTCAGCATAGGAATCAATACAGCAACTTCTGTTATATTGCTTCATATAACTTTGTACAGCATTTCAATTAAATGTCCTTCTCAATGACACAAGCTGAACAGTCCATTGGTATGTCTGGCTCTGTGAATGGTAGAGAAGAAACTAAAGGCATTTCCTCTTCACAGCTGTTTGTGGGCTGTGCTACGTTAGAGGAAGAAACTGCCCTGCTTTCAAGGAACTCTCTGAAATCTTTAAGAAGCAATTCAGCCTGCGTTCTTCCTGGGCTAAGCTGATAATGTCTTCCTCCTTCAGGTAACTGTTTGTTTAAACTGCTTATCTCTTGATAATTAGCAATGCTGCTTTTACTAGGACAACAGTTCTGCGTGTTTGAATTATCCTTCCCCCACTTATCACTAAACGTAAGTGCTGGGTTTAAAACTTCAGCTGTGAGTGGAAAGTTTCTCAAAAGTAGAACGGTCAGGCTTCTCATGGCACACATCTCTGTAATAAGACTCAGCTGCTCCCTTACTATAGGTTTCTGCTGGCTTGTGAGAATAGCCTAGGCTGCTTACATGCTTTTCAGACTGCAACCAATTGCTACCATGTTGTCTGACTTTGTCTTGGCTTTTAACGTTAGCCTTTACTCTTTCTGGCTTCCCAATGTTAAACTTGCTAGCTGCTTCAAACTCACTGTGTACCTTGTGCTGTGGCTTTCTCCAGGGTAATTCACTGTCCCTCTGCCTTCTGTTCCAAGGTTCAGCTTGGTCCTCTAGAAGCCTGTGCTGTAGCCTTGGGTCTCTCAGTGCTCCTGAATCCTTCTGGTCACAGAAGATTCTCCCTGCCCCTGAGTCTCCCAGGTACTTGCTTCCTGAGTCCAGTCTTCTCCTTAGTGGATCACAGCTGCCTAATTGCTCTCTCTCCAACTCCAAATCTAAATCTTCGTCGTCTCTGTCTAACTGTTTCTGTTTCTGAGTGCTTAACAAGCTGCCTGTGTACTGCACTGCCCGCCTCCTGCTTGGGCGTGCCCAATCAGGGACTTGGCTTCTCTCCTTCCTTGAGGTGAGGTGTGGTTCCTGATTAGCTCTGTGTTTTTTTCTCTCTGAAGAGAAAATCCTGCATTCTCTTGCAGTACCGGTTCTCTCCACCGGATCACTATCTGTTTCCATAGCATCTCGAGAGGCTTCTATGTCACAGTACCTAGCAGTTTCCCCAAGGGACACAGGTTTCACAATGCTTGTATTGGTTCAAGCATTGATATCCTGGGTCCCTTTATAATAATTGTTTATGGACCTTTCCTCCAGGAACTTGTCCAAACCTTTTTAAAACCCAGCTACATTAAAAGCCTTTACTACATCCTCTGGTAACAAATTCCAGAGTTTGATTACACGTTGAGTGAAAAAATATTTTCTTTTATTAGTCTTAAATAGTTTACCCTGTAGCTTCATTGCATGTCCCCTAGTCTTTCTATATTCTGATAAGGTAAACAATCGATCTACGTTTACCCATTCCACTCCGTTCATTAATTTATAGACTTCTATCATATCTCCCCTCAGCCGTCTCTTTTCCAGGTTAAAGAGCCCTAACCTTTTAAGCCTTTCTTCATAGGAGTTTCCTTCCATCCCCTTTACCATTTTGGTGGCTATTCTCTGAACCTTTTCTAAAATCGCTATATCCTTTTTAAGATACGGCGACCAGAATTGCACACAATATTCAAGGTGCAGTCTCACCATGGAACGATATAGAGGCATTATAATATCTTTTGTTTTATTTTCCATTCCTTTCCTTATCATACCTAGCATTCTATTTGCTCTCTTGGCCGCCGCTGCACACTGGGCCGAGGGTTTTAACATGGTATCCACAATGACACCTAAATCTTTTTCCTGGGTGGTGGTTCCTAATGTGGAACCTTGCATCGTGGAACCATAGTTTGGGCTGATCTTCCCTAGGTGCATAACCTTGCACTTCTCCACATTAAATTTCATCTGCCATTTTGATGCCCAGTCTTCCAATTTATCAAGATCCTCTTGCAATTTTCCACAATCCTCTTGGGTTTTAACAACTTTAAATAGTTTTGTGTCATCTGCAAATTTGATAACCTCACTCGTTATTCCACTTTCCAGGTCATTTATGAATATTTCAAAAAGCAGCGGACCCAGCACATATCCCTGGGGTACACCACTATTCACCTTTCTCCATTGGGAAAATTGGCCATATAGCCCTACCCTCTGCTTTCTATCTTTTAACCAGTTCCTGATCCACAATAGTACACTGTCTCCTATCTCATGACTCTTTAGTTTTGCCAAAAGTCTCATGAGGGACCTTGTCAAAGGCTTTCTGAAAGTCCAGATACACAATTTGAACCGACTCACCTTTGTCCACCTGATTATTCACTCCTTCAAATAAACATAACAGATTAGTAAGACAAGATCTTTCTTGTCTAAAGCCATGTTGGCTGTCTCCCATTAGGTCATGACTATCTACATGCTGAGTAATTTTATTCTTTATGATGGTTTCTACCATTTTTCCCCGGTACTGATGTCAGGCTCACCGGTCTGTAGTTTCCCGGATCACCCCTGGAACCTTTTTTAAAAATTGGTGTTACATTGGCGATCCTCCAATCTTCAGGTATTAGAGATGATTTTAATGATAGTTCACAGATTACTAATAGCAGGTCTGGAATCTTGTATTTCAGTTCTTTCAACACCCTTGGATGTATACCATCCGGCCCAGGTGATTTGCTACTCTTCAGTTTATCTAATAGTTGTAATACATCTTCCCGATGTATCGATATTTCCTTCAATTCTTCCACACCTTTAAATACCACTTCAGTCATGGGTAACATCCCTACATCTTCCTCAGTAAAGACTGAAGCAAAGAATTCATTCAGTCTCTCCGCTATCGCCTTGTCGCCTCTTAGTGCTCCTTTAACCCCTTTATCATCTAATGGACCAACTGACTCTCTCACAGGTTTTTTGCTACGAATGTACTTGAAAAGGTCTTTACTTCGCGTTTTTGCTTCCGCAGCAAGCTTCTTCTCAAATTCTCCCTTTGCCTGCCTTATCAATGCCTTACATTTTACTTGCCAGTACTTGTGCTGTTTCCAGGTTTCGTCGTTTGGCTCTTTTTTCCATTTCCTGAAAAATGCTTTTTTGGCAACAACAGCCTCTCTGACCTCACCTTTAAACCATGCTTGCAGTTTTTTGGACTTCCTTCCACTTTTCTTAAAGCGTGGAATACAGCTGGTCTCGGCTTCCAAGATAGTATTTTTCAACAACAGCCAAGCCTGATGTACGTCTTTAACCTTTGCAACTGCTTCTCTTAGTTTTTTCTTAACTGTTTTCCTCATTTTATCATAGTCTCCCTTTCAAAAGTTAAAAGGTAGTACTGTGGATTTCCTTACTATCCCTCCTCCACTAATTAAATCAAAGGCGATCATGCTATGATCACTATTGCCAAGTGGCCCCAACAACCTTATCTCTTGCACTAGATCTGGTGTTCCACTAAGGATTAGGTCTAATATGGCTTCTCCTCTGGTCGGTTCATGAACCAGCTGCTCAAAGAAACAGTCATTTATTTCATCTAGGAACTTTATCTCCCTAGCATGTCCTGCCGTGACACTGACCCAGTTGATAACGGGGTAGTTGAAATCACCCATTATTATTACTGTGCTGTAACTTTTGTTAGCTTCCTTGATTTCTTTGAGTATTTCATCATCCATTTGGTCATTCTGGCCAGGCGCTCGATAGTACACCCCACCCCCCTCAACTGCCATTGCCTTCCCCCTTTTACATGGAATTTCAATCCATATAGATTCTACAGCAGATTTTGTTTCCTGCAAAACTTTAATCCTTTCTGACTCAATGCCCTCTCTAACATAGAGAGCAACCCCTCCACCAATTTGATCAACTCTATCATTACGATATAGTTTGTACCCAGGTATCACAGTGTCCCACTGGTTGTCCTCCTTCCACCATGTCTCTGATATTCCAATCATATCTAACCTTTAGTGCTATATTTAGTGCTATATATTCTAACTCTCCCATCTTATTTTTTAGACTTCTAGCATTTGCATACCAGCATTTTATAGAATGTATTTTATTCATATTAATTTGGCTAATGTTAAACATGGGTAATTTAAGATCTTTAAGCTCTGTCTGCTCCATACTTGAGGGCATTTGGGCTACTTTACTCTTTTGTGGAACCTCTCTGCTTTTGGTAGTGTCCTTCAAAGATACATTCTTCCGCACCATCCACTCTTGGGCGACTGTCGGCTTTCCCCTAATATCTAGTTTAAAAGCTGCTCTATCTACTTTTCAAAGGTTAATGCGAGCAGCCTGGTTCCATCCCGGTTAAGGTGAAGCCAATCCCTTCGGAAGAGCCCCTCCTTTCCCCAGAATGTTCCCCAGTTCCTAACAAATCCAAAACCCTCATCTCTGCATCATTGTCTCATCCACGCATTGAGACTCCGGAGCTCTGCCTGCCTTTTGGGTCCTGCGCGTGGAACAGGAAACATTTCAGAGAATGCTACCCTGGAAGTTCTGGATTTCAACTTCCTACCTAATAGCCTAAATTTAGCCTCCAGAACCTCCCTACCACATTTTCCTATGTCATTGGTACCGACATGTACCAAGACAGCAGACTCCTCCCCAGCACTATCTAAGACCATATCTAGGTGGCGTGTGAGGTCCGCTACCTTCGCACCAGGCAGTCATGTTACCAGGCGATCCTCACGTCCACCAGCCACCCAGCTATCTACATGCCTAATGATCGAATCACCAACTATAACAGCTGTCCTAACCCTTCCCTCATGGGCACATGGCCCTGGAGAAACCTCCGCGGTGCGAGAGGGTTTTATATCACCTGGAGGACAGGTCCTAGTTACAGGATCACTTCCTGCCACACCAGGGTGATGCTCTCCTGTCACGTGACCTCTCTCCTTCATTGCAACAGGGATGCTGCCAGACTGGAGGTGGGACTTCAGGACTATATCCCTGTAGGTCTCGTCTATGTACCTCTCTGTCTGTCTTATGCTTTCCAAGTCTGCTACTTTAGCCTCTAGAGAACGGACTCGTTCCCTGAGAGCAAAGAGCTCCTTGCACCTTGTGCACGCGTAAGACCTCTCACCAACTGGGAGAAAATCATACATGTGACACTCAATGCAAAAGACTGGAAAGCCCCCATCCCGCTGCTGGACTGCTGTCTGCATCTTAGTTTTAAGTTTGTGTTTAGATCTAAGTTCTTTACTTACTAAGGGTTGCTATGGATATTTATACTAATAAAACTGTACCTAATACATTTAATATACCTTGTTCACTTGAAGCTTAACTAATCTCAGGTCCTTAGTGTATGACTGTTTTGGGTAATGAGCTTCACCTGAGAGCACCTCCTGTCTTGTAAGATGTGTAAGTACCTATAAAGCTACGTTTATCCCAGGGGAGGGAGGGAAATAACACTTATTAAAAGAGGGCTGCTACACAGTACCCTGTCTTGTGCTGCTGAGGTAAGCTATATTCTGATTTGATTTAAATTATAGCTCTTAACTGCTGCTAGGCTCTAAATTCTTATGAAATTTAAACTACAAGCTCTCTGCTGGGTTCTTTTTTTTTTTTTTTTTTTTTTAATGGTAGTTTTTATTCATTTTAAACATATAAAATAACAGTACAAACGATCATGATATAGAAGGATACAAGCAGATGCTATTGATCAAAATAGCAAAAGAATATAATAACTTGAACAAGACAGTACAATAACTTTAACAAGAACTAGTATCAGTCCATGCCAGCATGCCACCCTCCCTCTCTCCGTTCAATGTGGTTACAGCAGAGACCATTCCACAAGGCAGCCTCCATCAATCACTTTCATCAAACATAATTTTGTAAAGCTGACCATTTCTTACTTAGTTTACCAGACCATGGGTTCTTGGCTATATAGATCTCTTCGTAGGTCTTGTGTAGGATTAAGAGACTCCACCAATGCTCGAAACAAGCTTTGTCGAGATTCTTCCAGTGTATTAGAACTATTTTAAGCGCTATCCCGAGCATTAAGTCCAGGAGTTTACTATCCCATTTCATCAGAGTAGGTTCCAGAGCTATGGATTTATATATTACTATCCGATAAGTGATAGGAGTTTGTAAGTTGAGGATTTGTGATATGCGTTCCCATACTCTGTTCCAATATATTTCCAGGGATTTACAATGGAACAACATATGTGCCAGTGTCCCAATTTCCATGTTACAGGACCAACATCGATTTCCCTCCTGTAGTGTCCATTTCATTTTCTTAGCCGGTGTAATATGCGCTCGATGTGCTATAAAGTACATAGATTGTGTGAGAGACGCTGCTCTCGTGGCACGTATTTGAGTTCCCCAAAAAGTGTCCCAATTTTCCGGAGGTATATCTTGACCGGTTTCAGTAGCCCACACCGACTGTATCTTAATACATGTCTTGTCACTTTTGGATCGGAGAATCGCAACACATCTCGAAACAGCTTTGGCATCTGTTTGTAATTCTTGAAGTTTCTGTCGCAGTGGCCATCCAGTACGTATCAAGACAGGTGACACACCCGCTTTGCTCATGCAGTGTCGGAGCTGACACCATTGGAAATAGCATGTATTAGGCAATCGGAATTCCGTTCTTAATCTGTCAAAGGTTTTAAATGCACTTCCATTGATCAGTTGTCCAATGGTTATAAGATCATGTTCCACCCATTTTTTCCATAAGACAGGCTTCCCTCCGATGATAAGGCGCGGGTTCAGCCATAAGGGCATATCTGCGGCGAAGTCATCCCCTCCATCGATACATGATGCCAATAATCGACAGGCATGCTGTGTTTCTCGGATAATAGCATTATGTGGTACAGTCTGGTCTACTACTGTGCCAACCATTAGCCATGTAGGTAGGGGGGAATGTATGGCCCGCTCCACACTCAACCATCTAGGTCCTTTATCCGTGTCGTCAGAGTCGACCCATTGAGCACCCTGCTTTAAAAGAGAGGCAGTGTGCAGCCAGCCGAGATCTGGGAAATGGACACCTCCTTGTGCATTAGGTAACTTCAGTTTCCAGGCAGCTATTCTAGGTACTCGATTGTTCCATAAAAAGGCTATCAGTTGACTATTCATTTTCTTATAGAAGGCTGACGGGAAGCGTAAGGGAATCATACTTAATATATAGCTGAGTTTTGGTACCAACATCATTTTTATCGTTTCTAGCCTGCCCCACCAACTCAAATGAAGGGGGGTCCACCTGCAGACGTTATCATGTACAATTTCTTGACACATCTTAATGTTGATTGCGACAGTCTCTTCCAAGGTGGTGCCATAGGTCACGCCCAGGTATCTAAAGGATGACTTCTCATATTGAAAGGGGTATCCACGCATCATTTCTTCGCTGACCTGTTCATTCAGAGGAATAATTGTTGTTTTATTCAGATTTACTTTATATCCGGATATCGCTGAATATGCATCTATGAGTTGCAGTGTTTCAGGAAGGTCTGATGGTTGTAGAAAAATGAGCAGGTCATCTGCATATGCTGACAATTTACAGGGACCATCAGCTAACTCAATTCCTTTTATGTTTTCCTTCTGTCGGATCGCTATTAATAAGGGTTCCAGGGCTAAATTAAAAAGCATCGGTGACGGAGGCGGAGCCTGATGTCCAGCGGGATGGTCGCATAACGCTGAGGCTCCCGAGAGGCCTACTCAGAATCCTGAATTAACACCGTACATACTTGGAACTTCTACTCTGATCTTGCCGGGGCACATTGGTGAGATGGCGGGGACCAAACCCACGCGCTTGGAATTTGGATCTCCAGCGACTTCTCACGGCAAACGTTCCAAAACTGAACCTCCGTCCCCGCAGAAGGGGCTGGCCTTGCGCGAGGGCCCCGAAATGCAGCAGGAAATCCTCGCAGAGATTAGAGGGGTCAAAAACCTCGTGCAGTCAAACGGTGAAGCACTCCGAGCGCTGCGGGAAGATTTTGGTGTGCTGCAAAGCAAGCTAGAAGGGCTTTCTTCTTCGCGTCAGGACAAAATGGAGAGCATATTGGACTCCCATGCGGCCCGGTTGTCCAAACTCGACAAAGTTGAACGTCAGGTGCGGGCCTTGCAGAAAGAAGTGGAAGATGGCAATAATAGAGCGCGCCGCAACAACATACGACTCGTGGGCATACCGGAGGGAGCGGAATCGGGAGACATGAAAGAGTTTTTATGCAAAATCCTCCCTTCCCTGCTCCAAATCACCTTTACCAACGATTTGGAGATCGATCGCGCTCATCGTGTACCCACAAGCATAACGCTCAACAGGAAGACCCCGCGGCCTATCATTTTTCGACTTTTGAGATATCAACACGTTGAGCAAATTCTAAATGCCTCTCGGGCAAAGGGCCATATGGAGTTTGAGAGCCACAAGATCTCCTTCTACCCCGACTTGGCTAAACCCACGGTCGACCGCCGAAAGCGCTTTCTGGAATTCCGGCCGAGGCTTCAACAACTACAAGCGCGCTATGGCCTGATGTACCCGGCCAAGCTCCGAGTCACGCTTCACAATCAGACAAGAACATTTGAGGACCCTGATCTACTAGCGGAGTTTTTGGATTCCAAAGAAGCCGACTTGATGCGCTGACTTCCAGAATATTCCTGCAAGTATTCTCATATCCGCTGTACCTGCCATATTGGATCTGCCGCAGCCCAGCAAAGAGTCTGGCGAGGGCGGTTTGTTGCCTTACTTTTGATGATATCTGTGACCTGACTCCATCTACCCACAGTAGCCTCGATGAGTATCAGAGACAGTGTTAATTATGGACTCTGGTGTTTCTTTTCCTTTTTTTCATGTCTTTCTATTTCCTCTCTAGGGCCTCCTCCCGCAGACATATGGTCGCCATATTCTTTGGGGGTTTTGCTTCTTCTCTAAGATACTTTGGTACATACTTTTCAATATGGGGTGTATTAGCCAGAATACTCGGTGATTATGTCATTGTTGCACAGATTCTGATTATGTTGTATGTTTTCAAGCGCCCTCACTCAAAATGTCTATTACTGATTGATGGCACCATGTAAGATTTTCTCATTGAACGTAAAAGGAATCAATAATCCGATAAAACAGAAGAAAATCCTAAGCTACCTAAGTCAGGAAGCTGCGGATCTGATTTTTCTCCAAGAAACGCATTTAAATTCGAAGGAAACTCTTAAACTCAATATTAAACCTTATATGGTGGCCGCCTATTCCCCAGCCGTTTCTAAGAAATGTGGGGTTGCCATACTGGTTAGGAAATCTTTGCATGCTACTATTATTGCGACTAGTTCAGATACAGAAGGTAGATGGTCCAGAGTTCACCTCAAGATAGGTAGCCTTGAAGTTACATGTATATGCCTTTACGCTCCTAATGTGGATGACCCAGCCTTTTTTGCTACCATTGCTCAGGTTGCGCAGGCCTCTGCCGATACTTCATTGATAATTGGGGGGGATTTCAATCTAGTCCTTGATCCCCTGATTGACAAACAGCCGCCTAGGACAAGTGGTCCCCCCAAGAGTCACACCACGCTTACCTCCCTGATCAAAGATCTTGCTTTAGTTGATCTATGGAGGTTACTACACCCCAATGAGCTTGACTTCACCTTCTTCTCTTCCCCTCATAAATCCCAGTCTCGCATAGATTTCTTTCTCATATCAAAACTGTTAGTTCCTCAGGTGGACACTGCAAAGATTCACTCCCAACATATTTCAGATCATGCTGCCATTTCCTTTCAATTACACACTACTGCACCCCAAGGGAATTCGGGGGCCTGGTTCTTTGATAGAGCCCTGTTAACTCAGCCAGAGTTCCAGTTAGAAATTCGAGCAGCCATACAGGATTACTTCCATTTTAATCTACCCCAGGATACTGCGAATTGGGCTTGGTGGGAGGGCTTCAAAGCGGCCATTCGAGCAACGATCACTAGCTATCAAATCCGCCTGCGAAAACAACGCAAACAGCAGCTACTCATACTAGACCAACAAATAAAAGCAGGCGAACGAGTTCTAACTTCACGTACTGATCCATGTGTATTAATTCGATTACAGCGTCTGCGTTTTCAATATAATTCAATCCTCTCAACTGAAGCTTCTAAGAGTATTGAGCTTCAGCGAGGGACATATTATCGTGAAAATAACCGAGCCGGTCGACTCTTAGCCAACGCCTTGAAAGGTCAAAAAGAAGCCAAACGCGTAGCGGCCCTTCGAGCTCCACAGGGAGGGGGCATAGTGACCACAGACTCCAACATCGTAGAGCTCTTTCGGGATTTCTATACCCGCCTATATCAATCTGAATGTGAGTTCTCGTCAGAGACATTCGAGCGATTGCTTTCTGGCATTCAGCGGCCGACCCTCTCTGAAGATGATAGGGATGCGATGGATGCACCCTTCTCTACTTCAGAGATCCAATCTGCCCTAAAACGAACAGCCTCGGGCCGTGCCGCAGGGCCCGATGGTCTCCCGACCGAATTCTATAGAACGTTCAGTGCAGATTTAGCTCCCTATTTAAAACTCTATTTTACTGCCCTTGCGGTAGATACATCCTCTTTGGGATCCTTTTCTGCAGCTAATGTGGTAGTATTTGAGAAAGAAGGCAGAGACCCGCTACTAACCGCCAACTACCGTCCAATCTCCCTACTTAATGCCGATTATAAGATCTTCGCAACGATCTTGGCCACCCGGCTATCTGACAGGATGGTCACCCTAATTCACCCCGACCAATGCGGTTTTATACCCGGCAGATCAACTGCTGACAATGCTCGGACCTTGTGCCATGTGCTATCCAGTGCTGCCAATCTAGATCATCCATGGGTGGGTCTTTCCCTGGATGCCGAAAAAGCCTTTGACCGCCTAGAATGGCCCTTCTTATTTGCAGTTCTCCGATGGTATGGCTTTGGGGAGGGCTTCCTCCGATATCTCCAAGTCATGTATACTCAACCCGTCGCCAGTATTTGTGTAAATGCCATCAAGTCTCAGCCATGTAATCTCCAAAGAGGCACGCGTCAAGGATGCCCCCTATCACCAATGCTCTTTGATCTTGCTCTTGAACCCCTAGCCCTCCTTATTAGACAGTCCGCACGTATTCGAGGTGTCCCCTTCAGTCATAGGGAGATTAAACTCTCTGCATATGCAGATGATCTTATGCTTTTCGTATCCCTCGATTCGGTTCCAGCTGTCTTGGATCTGATTGACGGATACTCACAATTATCGGGCTATAAAATTAACTGGACCAAATCTGTAGCATTCCCACTGAACCGCTGGGTACATGAGGCTGACATGCAGGCCTTTCCCTTCCTTTGGCAATCCCGCATGGTGAAGTATCTCGGGGTCCATTACTGTTCTCCTTTAGAAGACACTATCAGTTTTAATGCCAAAGAGGTAGTCTCCAAAGTCCGTGAGCTCACGAATCGTTGGTCTCCCTTATCTCTTACATGGTGGGGCCGCTTAGAAACTGTGAAAATGATGATAGTCCCCAAAGTGAACTACATATTAGAAATGCTGCCATGTTTACTCCCGCTACATACTTATAAAGATATTGAGGGCCTTCTCGTCCGTTATCTCTGGCAGGGTAAGCCACCAAGGATAGCTAAACAAAAACTACAGTCTGCAAAGGAAAGAGGGGGTACCAGATTTCCTGATTTTCTTAGATATCATCAAGCCTTCCTACTTAAGCAAGGTGCCCGATGGCTAGATGCCTCAACAGACAGCAGACCAGTTTGGCTTGACATAGAAGAGGAGCTTAGTAGCCCAATTCCGTTGACCCATCTCCCCGGTATGTCCTATCAAGTAGACACCCGCCATCCACCAATGATTGTCGATACTCTTGTGGCCTTTAACACTCTCATTCTATCACTGGGCCCGAACGTATGTCCTCAGGACGGACTCCCGCTATGGAATAACCCCAGAATTCAAGTCCTAAATAGAACGATAGCATGGAAACCCTGGTACTCAAGGGGGATCTGGACACCCCAACAGCTTTTCTCTGCAGCTCGTTGGAAAACCTTCTCTGATTTACAAAAGGAATTTGCGTTACCAGCGAAACACTACTTCCAATTGATGCAGCTTCAACACTGCCTCAAAAGTGCTCGAATCATGCCGCCCTCTGCCCCTACTGAGGACGGGCTATTAGAGATAGTTCACTCTATTAGTAGTACACATGGGGTAGCCTCTAACCTTTATAAAATATTATGTCAGGGTACAGACACGGCCACTTTTAGAGCCTAACAAGCCTGGGAGCGCGAACTGCAAACCACTTTAACCCCTGTGCAATGGAGCGTTTTCTGGAGCAAAGTAGTGCGGGTTTCCCGGTCTGCCTCTGTTACCCAAACTCTCTTCTTTTTTGCACACAGATGCTTTTATACCCCAGAAAAAATAGCCAAATGGAACACGAATGCTAGGGACCAGAGTTGGTCTTGCCATACTGCTGTGGGAACCTTCGCTCATGTTATTTATGAATGTCCTCAACTACAGGTTTATTGGGGGCGGGTCTGGGGTTGTATTCAACTTATCTTACACCTTCACGAACCTCTCTCTTGGAAGATCGTGGGACTCCGCTCTGTGGCGGAGGTCCCCTCTCTTCCTAAGAAGGGTCGCTTTCTCCTTGATTTCATGCTGGGTATAGCCATATGCTTAATCACGAGGAATTGGAAGGATAGCTCTCGACTTACTGTCAATGAATGGTGGAACCTCGTCTGCTTATATAGTAAATATGAGCAGATACCTCGGAGAGCTATTCCTCATGCCCAACCTCACTCTCGCCTGTCTAAATGGCAGATGCTTAATGATTATGTACAATCTGCTTATTGCTCCAACATGCCTGTATAATGTGCACTCATCATGTTTCAGATCACCGTTAGGTTTTGTAACACAATAATGTAAGTACACGCCCGCTTCGGGAATGATTAGTTTTCTAGCGACGACGCCGGGGGGCGGGGGGTGGCCGGGGTTTACTTTGGTGTATGTATTACACTTTATGTATCTGTCTTTTAGCTGTATGTCTTCCTTTTCCTTTGTTGTTATAAAACGAAAATAAAGAATTTAAAAAATAAAAAAAAAAGCATCGGTGACAGGGGGCAACCTTGTCTGGTCCCTCTTTGCAACTGAAAAGGGGCTGAGAGGTGTGAGTTGACCGCTATTCGAGCTGTGGGTTTGGTATATAACAATTCAACGCGTTTTAGGAACTTTTCTCCTATCCCAAACCACCGTAGGGATCGAAATAGAAAGGACCATTCCAGTCGATCGAAGGCTTTTTCGGCATCCAATGCTAGCCCTATCAGGGGCTCGGCCTTAGTCTTGGCAGATGCCAGTACATGTGCCAATAATCTTCCATTATCTGTAGTGGATCTGTTTTGTATAAATCCACATTGATCCTCATGTATCAAATCTTTTAAGATCCGTCCTAATCGGTTAGCAAGCACTTTAGCATAGATTTTATAATCAGAGTTTAGGAGAGAGATGGGTCTGTAATTCTCTATCTTTTGTGTATCCCTGCCCGGTTTCGGGTGAATTACCACCACAGCCTCTGCCAGGGCTCCAATCTCTGGAGATTCATCTTGTAGGCCACTGTAGTAGATCTGTAGCATGGGAGCCAATTGAATGCAATATTTATTATAGAATTCCAGTGGGATACCATCTGGACCGGCGGCTTTGCCACGAGCCATCTGTTTGATCGCATCTTGTATTTCAGTTACAGAGATCTCTTGTTCCAGCGTTCGACTTTGATGACTGGTTAATGTGGGTCCTACTATATTGGAGACAAAATCTTCAAAGGCTTTGTCACTACATTGGGTATCCGAGCGATATAGTTCCTCATAGAATTCTTTGCAGCGGTCTAGTATTTTGTCAGATCTCAGAAGAAGGCCCCCGGAATTGTCTTGCAACGCCGCTATAGCGGTCTTGCTGGTCGTTGGTTTGAGCTGCCGAGCTAAGAGGGATCCAGAGCGGTTGCTTTCATAGTAGTGTGTACTACGTTGTAGCTGGATACTACTCAGTGCTTCTTTGTTGAGGAGAGCATTATATTGGTATCGCAATTTTTGGAGTCTAATCAATATCATTGAGTCAGCTCTTTTGGCTAGTAACCTTTCCCCAGCTTTTATTTGGAGTTCCAGTTCATCTTTTTCTTTTTTCCTGGCTTTACGCTGTCTAATGGTGTAGGTGGTAATATGAGCTCGTATTGTCGCTTTAAAACCTTCCCACCAGCTCCAGATGGAGGTATCAGTAGGTGTATTATATTTAAAATAGGTCTCAATTTCCCCTGACAGTAGCTGTACAAAGGAGTCATCTGCTAGTAGGGATTTATCAAATGTCCATCTTGGCGGAACATGTTGTGTAACGTTGGTATCCAGCACTAGGGAGACAGCGGCGTGATCCGATACCGTTGTAGCATATATCTCTGCGGACAACACTTGAGGCATCAGCTCTGTGGACAGTAGGAAGAAATCGATCCTTGTTTGGGTATTATGTGGGATGGAATAAAATGTGTAGTCTCTTTCTTGGGGATGAAGTAGGCGCCATGGGTCTACCAAGTGTAGCTCTGTTATGATTCCTTTAAGAATCGCCTGTGATTTGACTTTGTCTACAGCCCGATAGGGCGTGCGATCTAACAGTGGATCCAAGATGACATTGAAATCGCCCCCTAAGATGATATTGGTGTGAGCTGCGGCTGTGACTTCTTTAGCTATCAGTTTGAAAAAGTTAGGGTCATCGAGGTTGGGTGCGTAAATATTGAAGAATGTGTAAAGCTGTTGATTTATTTTCATCGTCACTCTGGCCCATCGACCTAGCGGATCAATCTGTGTGCCGGTAATGGCGGATTACAGGAATTTGCGCACTAATATTATTACCCCCCCTTTGCGTTGAGTGGCAGAGGCCGAGGCCACCACCTGGAAATATTTAGAGGTTACTTTCTGCGATTCAGTATCTGTTAAATGTGTCTCTTGTAAGAGGGCAATATCTGCTTTATATTGTTGGCAGTACGCTAAAATCTTCTTTCGCTTGACAGGGCCTGTAATACCTTTTACATTTAACAAAAGCATTAGGAGATCACTAGACATCAATGTTGGAATAAGCTGTCTTATAGGTGAAAGCTATCCTATGGATAGGTCTGCCGCGTACTTGCATTTTGCGTGTATGTGGAGGGTTTTGCACTGGACTGGACTGACACAAATAATTGCATAACTGGCAAACATTGTATCGCTAAGGTGAACACAATCCACTGAAACAGTAACCAACCCCGACCTCCCGTTGCCACCCCTACATTTCAAGCAGAAATATCTGGTTAATTAAAACTATTTAGAACAACAGAAATACAGTCAATGAGGTGTTTAACAAGGCTTAAGGCGTTCTAAAATTTGTGAGAACGCACGGCCGCACCCCCTGAGTATATGCTGAGTTCTCTACACTGCGTGAGAGATCAGAATATTGACCTCAGGTTTCCATACCGCATTTTTCTTGTAGGAAAGTTTTCCGTTTTTCAGCTTCAACAAAATTCCTCGTTTCATTATGCAGCGTGACCCGCATGGTTCCTGGGTAGTATAGCCCGTATCTTGCCTGTGCACTTTGTAGCATGGGTCTACAGGCCAGCAACGCTTTTCTCCGATCTACCGTTGGCTTGCTCAAATCTGGATAGAGTGCCACTTTGTGTCCCTGGATTTGCAGTGATCCGGCTTTCCGTGCAGCTTGAAAGATCTGCAGGACCTGTGGGTATCTCAGTACCTTCATTATGAGTGGGCGTGGGTATCGTGTGTTTTCAGCTTTGTGTGTTGGGATTCGATGGGCCCGTTCTAGTTCAAAAGGCCTTGCAAAGACAAGCTGCAGCATCTCCGGTATGGTTTTTTCCAGAAATCCAATCGGATCGGTGCCTTCAGCGCCTTCAGGGACTCCAACAAGGCGGATATTATTTCTACGGGCATGGTTGTTTTGATCTTCAATCTGACTTTCTATGTGCCGGACTCGTTTGACCAAAGGGCCCAGCTGTTCTAATGCAACGCCATGCTTCTGGGTTTGTAATTCAACTGCACTAAGTCGAGTGGTGATGGTGAGGAGTTTCTCTTTTACCTCCAGTAAGTCTTCTTGAATCATGTTCAGTGAACTAGAATTGGCTGCGATCATTTCTTTAATGCATTTCAATTCCTGTAGCACTTCACGTAGGCCACCGGCCGTAACTCCCTCCTTCTCTCCCGCGGCCATTTTCTGCGGGGAACCCACTTCGGGTTTGGATCGTTTCGCTGCTGAGCCGGATCCCTGCGGAAATTCCAGCCGGGCAGGCTTCAGGGATGCCATCCAGCTATATTTCGGTGTTATTGATGTAGGTAGGGGGTACAAACTTCAATTTAATACCGGGATATGTTCAGGATTCTTGGGCAGCAACGGGAGCAAAAATTCAGGCGTCCATTCTGTTCAGTGGCTAGCTCCGCCCCTCTCTGCTGGGTTCTAAATTTAACCAGAAAGCTCTCTTCTGTGTTTTAAATTTAAGCTAAAAGTACTTTGCTGATGCTAGGCCCTGAGTGACTATTAGATTTAGACTACAAGCTCTCTGCTGGGTTCCAAATGTAACCAGAAAGCTCTCTTCTGTGTTTTAAATTTAAACTAAAAGTACTTTGCTGTTACTAGGCCCTGAGTGACTATTAAATTTAAAATACAAGCTCTCTGCTGGGTATGAAATGTAACCAGAAAATTCTGCTCTGTGTTTTAAAACTAAAAGTACTTTTCTGATTCTAGGCCCTGAGTGACTATTAAATGTAAACTACAAGCTCTCTGCTGGGTTCCAAATGTAACCAGAAAGCTCTCTTCTGTGTTTTAAATTTAAACTAAAAGTACTTTGCTGTTACTAGGCCCTGAGTGACTATTAAATTTAAACTGCAAGCTCTCTGCTGGGTATGAAATGTAACCAGAAAGTTCTTCTCTGTGTTTTAAATTTAAACTTAAACTGCTGCTACTAGGCCCTGACTGATTTAACAAAAATAGTGGGTTCACAGATTAATTAGCTTTAATACAAAGAATTCCTTTTAGAAAATTACCAGAAGTATATTCTCATAGTTGCAGATCTCTCTCCAGAAGTAACAGTCCCTTTTTCTAGTCCTTCAAGACCTCAAGGCCTCTTTGTAAAGGTCTCTAGAAGACTTTATTTGCTCTTTAAAGCATACTGACCCTGTTTTGCCTTTTGTGCTAATCTGTATTCTTATTTAAATTATAGCTCTTTGCTGCTGCTAGGCTCTAACTTACTAAGAAAATTAAACTACAAGCTCTCTGCTGGGTTCCAAATTAAACCAGAAAGCTCTCTTCTGTGTTTTAAATTTGAACTAAAAGTACTTTGCTGATACCAGGCCCTGAGTGACTATTAATTTAAACTACAAGCTCTCTGCTGGATATGATATGTAACCAGAAAGTTCTCTTCTGTGTTTTAAATTTAAACTTAAACTGCTGCTACTAAGCCCTGACCGATTTAACAAAAAATAGTGGGTTCACAGATTAATTAGCTTTAATACAAAGAATTCCGTACAGAAAATTCCCAGAAGTATATACTCACAATTGCAGATCTCTCTCCAGAAGTAACAGTCCCCTTTTGTAGTCCTGCAAGACATTCACAATGACATTCCACGTGCTCCCCAATATAATGACATCATAGCACTTAGTTTCGTATGTTATGTGGGAATCTGTGCCATGTGTGATCTCCCTTCCTGTAGCATGGGTTGTATGTTGTCAATATTTTAATGAGCACATACATCCGCCCACTATTCACCTCCATATACCCCAAGGAGACGTACAGCAGCAAACACATATCCCAGATCAACTAAACAGCTTACTCGGCGGACCCCTCTTTCTGGGTAATAGTACCCAGCTTAGATAGTCGTAGTAATCAGTACTGTGCGTCAGGTTCAGAGCAAACAGCGCCCCCCATATATATATCTGTGTGCCATGAACCCCACGTTATCCGGCCAATCTCATATGACCAGTACGCAGATCAATCATTGACCCAATGAACTGCAACACAGTACCAAGTGTCCTATCTGGGATTTCCACGACCCTTCAGCAGTATCATTTCCAGGCCTGGGGATGGATCATGGGACACACAGATGTAAACATGGTACTGTGTTGCTAGTCGTCGTGTGCATGATTGCTCTGAGGACTGGTCTGTTGTGATACGCCAGACATATGCATGAGTCACGGTGGGGGGTGCAACACATGTCTCACACATCACTTTTTGTCTCACCCACAGGCACTCGTCAGGCCCTGATGGCCATTCTTGAGGAGGTCAGCCAGGAGGTCACAAATTTTTGGTGGTGGTGAGAATCGAGGAGGAATGTGACACATTCTATCTACCCTTTTGATGTCTAGGACATCTGTACCTTGCCCTCTCACAATCTTAAATGACAGAGGTGTAAGGCAGGGGTCTTCAAATCCAGCTCTGGAGGGCCACAAACCAGTCAGATTGGCAGGATATCTCTAATGCATATATATTTCATGCATATTCAATAGGTATATGCCGAAAACCTGCAGGGTTGCAAACCTCCAGGACCGGATTTGAGTAGCTCTGGTGTATGTGCTCTGTAGGGTAAAATATATGGACATGGTCTGCAGGAGCCACATCTGGGACTTGAACCTGTGACCCTCTGACCCTCTACACACTGACTGGGTGTACTGCACCAAACTGTTGCCACAGAGGCAGTTTCTTCCCAGGGGATACCATTACTGTTCATCTGACAGACCTTGTCTGTTGGACTGCACGCCACCCACCTGGACAGGGCTTGTCCTTGGTCTGCTGTGGGCAGATAACACTACCCCCTCCACCGCCAGCACCCCTCCCACACCATGCTGACATGCCCTTGTGCCAGTGGTGCTGGTGGTGTGCAGTCCCAGGCCATCCAGTGTGCCGGTAGGTGGCTGCCTATGGTGCGTGATATATGGTAGGGGTGCCTGCATAGACATCCACACTTCCCTCGGCACCGCCTGCCAATGTTATGTGCCCTTTGGGGTACTTGCTGGGTACTGTCCCCTGGGACACTGTGGGACATACACTCGTGGCCATGTTTGCCCTGGGTCAGTTGCTGTCTTGCTGGTTTTCCGCTTCTACATTCCTATGTGTCACCTAGGCATCTGCCTAGTCTACCCTGTGCCCCAGATGCCCCACTGCATGTCCTGTCTGCAGCCCCATGTACCCCATTTGCAGCCTCACCGTAGTGACCTCTCATACTTGGGCACTATGATGCTGCTGCATATGTATCACTACTATCACTTTTCTTGGTTTCCCTGCCTTTGCTGCACATTCCTGACTAAAATGGTCTCTCTCCCCTGCAAATGTGCCTCTAGCGCGAGGTTTTCACTGGCGCTAATTTTCAGACCTTCATTTCATGGCGTTAGTGTGCATGGAGCCTCTCCCCGCCCACTCTCCGCCCATTGACCCCTTATCTCCACCCCTGGGGAGCCTTACTCCGCTCTCTGGGGAGGCTTACTTCACCCTCTGTGCACCTTAACGCCAGCGGAGTCGTTATCACGTGATATGTGATGTTCTCACACGGTAATGCACCATTATCGCGCGATAACATCACTTATCACGTGATAACGTCACTGCTGCGACGTTAGCACTATTTAGTAAACATACCCCTAAGTGGAGAAAAAAAAAATTCACTCAATGTGTAAACAAACTTTGGAATTCGTTGCCAGAGGATGTAGTAAAAGCTGTAAGTTGTTCCTAAAAGAAAAGTCCATAAACCATTATTAAAGTGGACTGGGGAAATCCACTGCTTATCCCTGAGATAAGCAGCATAGAATCTCTCTACCTTTTGGGAACCTGACAGGTACGTTGACCTTGGTTGTTCACTGTTGGAAAGAGGATACTGGGCTTCATGGACATTTGGTCTGATTCAGTATGGCATTTCTTTTGTTCTTATGCCACCGCTGTCAAATGATCTCCTAGTGGCAATCCTAATAATAGAGGGAGGAGTAGCCTAGTGGTTGGGGCAAGGTACTTCAGGCCGGAAGGTTGGGGGTTCAAATCCCACTAGAGGACAGCAACCTTGGGCCGGAAGGACTGGGGTTTCTAGTCCCACAGATGCTCCTTGTGGTCTTGGGCAAGCCACTTAACCCTCCATTGCCCATGTTCCCTGTAAGTATTAGTGTATGTGTCTCATTTCCCCACGTGTTAAATGTATCCCTCAATTGTGATGTGACCGCTTTGATTGAAGGATAAGGCAGTATACAAAACTGTCTAAATAAATAAATAATATCTGGGCTGCATTTAATGCCACCTCTTCAGAAGGCAATCTCTGAAGCTGAGCTATTAGTGATTTTAACAGACATTGTGCAGCAATTGCTTGCTTACTGGCTGCCTCCAGTCGCCACACCTACTCCAAACTCCTCCCCTTATCTAATGCACAAAATGCAGATAATGCAGAAAATCACTGTACTATCTGCATTTCACTTGTGTTAGCTGTCAATATGTCATGATAACATGGTTAGCTGCCGCATTAACTGCTAACACAATTTAGTAAACATACCCCTAGGATTCACTGCTTGGCAGATGGCTAATTATTAGCGAATACTTGACAGGTACTATCTTTCCACCAAGGGAGATGAGACATCCACAGGCTTGATGACCATTTTACTAATTGAAAAGGCAGTATGCTGTGATGGTTCATAGAAAATATATTTAATTAAGAGGGGCACTGGTGAGCATAGATCAAAATGGCTGCTTGAAACCTGAGCTCCTCAAAAACCTGTTTTGTGAGCTCCTGGCTCGCTTGACCTTATATACCTTTACACTGACTTTGGGTTATAATTGGTGTGCGGAATGGCAAACACCACACCCACTACACGAGTTTTCCAGATCAAACCCTCAAAGAGAGAAACACCAGAAACCCTACTTGCTGTCCCCTCAGAAGGTGGCTGACCTCAAAGAGCTGGAGCTTACTCTTCAGGCTCTCATGGCTGAGTTACTGCAGGTCAAAGAACTGTTCAAAGATAATAAAAACTATGAGAAGAAATCACAGATTTTAAAATGTAATTAAGCTTGAGACTGACCTCCTGCTGATGTGCTGGAAGCATAGCCTGTAAATTAAAGATAGAGGTACAAACAGAGCAATTTAACATCAAGCATCACCAGACTAAAACTTTGCAGGCCCTTGACTGCACCTTTGAAAATCAAAATAACCGCATGTGTCAAAACAATTTCAGAGTGCTGGAGCTGTTAGAAGGGTCAGAGGGGCTGGATATGCTCAAATTAATGGAGAATTTTATCCCAAAACTGTTGAACCTGAAATGTGACAGCAAATCTGAAGTGGAGTGGGCACATTTATTTATTTAGCTGGATTTATACACCACCTTTCACTGGGTCAAAGCGGTTTACATGAAACAAGGATATTTACAATTACAGCGGAACGATTTACTATGTACAGCATGCATTTGGTTAAGTAGTCATCTCAGCATCAGTAATTAGTGACCAAATAATTGTAAAAGTACTGTGGTATCTGTTTGTTTTAGCTAGAATCCAAGTGTCACAGTATAAGGTATCACATAAATAACATGGATTTCAACAGTGCGACACAGAAGCACAGAATTATTTTTTAGATATGCGTGATCAACTGTGGAAGATTGGGACATGATACAGGAGGTATTATCCCGCTAGACTGAAGGTCACTGTAAACAACATCACAAAAAACTTTAAGGATCCAGAGGCACTGAAACCATTATTGGCAGAGCAGTCTAGGGAGGATATGATAGTAAAATAAGCTACATTATATGCTTTGCTCTGTTTTAGTTGACCAGAAGTCTTTTTGGGAAGTCAGGTTATTGAACATCATCTGGTGAACATTGTTCTGAGTGATATGATGTGGGTCGGTTTGGACGGTGAATAAAATTATCACATAATACCTGTGAATGACGCCACCTATCTTCTTTTTCCTCTTAGGGGTATGTTTACTAAACAGTGCTAACGTCGCAGCGGTGACATCATCGCGTGATAAGTGACATTATCGTGCAATAATGGCACATTACCATGCGATAACATCACGTATTGAGCGATAACTTCTCCAGTGGCATTAAGGTGCACAGAGGGTGGAGTAAGGCTCGCCAGAGGGCGGAAATAAGGGGTCAATGGGCAGAGAGTGGGCGGGGAGAGGCTCCAGGCACACTAACGCTGTGAAATCAGGGTCTCAAAATTAACGCCAGTGAAAACCTCGCATTAGAGGCACATTTGCAGGAGAGAGAAACCAGTTCAGTCAGCAATGTACAGCAAAGGCAGGGACCAAGAAAAGTGATAGTAATGATACATGTGCAGCAACAGCATAGTGCCCACGTATGAAAGGGCACTAAGGCAAGGCTGCAAATGGGGTACAGGGGGCTGCAGGCGGGACATGCAGTGAAGCAGGTGGGACACAGGGTGGACTAGGCAGATGCCTAGGTGACACATAGGAATGTAGAAAATGGAAAACCAGCAAGACAGCAACTGACTGAGGGCAAACATGTCCACGAGTGTGTGTCCCACAGTGTCCCAGGGGATAGTACCCAGCAAGTACCCCAAAGGACACATAACAATGGCAGGCAGTACCGGGGGTAAGCATGGATGTCTATGCAGGCACCCCTACCCCATATCACTGGCACACTGGATGGTCTGGGACTGTGCACCACCAGCACCAACGGCACAAGGGCATGTCAGCATGGTGGCGGAGGGGTGCTGGTGGTGGAGGGGGCAGTGCCACCTCCGCCTCCACTGGGGGACACGTATTCCCATCATCTGCCACCAACTGTCTTTCCAGTACTTTACATTGCCAACACCCTATGCTGTGGTACAGTTGTCCCCACCATGTTTGTCAACAGTACTGGCAGCCACATAGGATGTCCGCAGATATGGCAGGTCCAGCGGCTCCCAGCTCTCTCTCCTTCACTCGCCTGTTCATTGTCTTTCCTCAGTGCTCTATCTAGTGTTAGGGCTACATCTGTCTCTGTGCCTCACAGGTCATGCATGTCATCCTGAAGCACCTTGCAACCTTTAGGGCACACTAACCTAGGGCACCGTAACCTTGTTAGGCTACCTTAACCTATGGTTCCATAGCCCAGGGTGTCTTCTACGATACCTTGTCCAGGAGTGCCTAATACGGCGCTTAGCCTAAGGAGCCCTATAGGGTGCCTTACAAGGTGCCTTATGAAGTACCTTACAAGGCACCTTATAGGGCACCTTACAAGGCACCTTATAAGACACCTTACTTATAAGGCACCTTACATCCATCCTATTCAACATATATCCAACCCATATGCAACATCATCAAACGACACGGGATACAATATCACCTCTATGCAAATTATATTATGGTGTATGCCCCAATTGACCTGTGTGCACCTGATATGACCCCCCAATGACCAAGTGCCTCGAAAATATGAACACCTGGCTCGTCAACAATAACTTGAAGGTGAACTTTGTTAAGACAGAAGCAATGTTCATTTCCAGAAACTTAATATTCAACCCACCCCAAGCAGTCAGCATCCTAAACAGGACAATAGCAATAAAGGATGAGGTAAAGTATCTAGGCATCACCTTAGACAAGAACCTGAATCTAAAATCACACATACACAAAACTGCAGTGAAGGCATACCACCAATTAAAACTCATTAGGAGACTTAAACCAATCCTCAGGAACATTTCCCGCACCTTGCCAAGCGGTCATCACCCCAATACTGGACTATGGAAACTCATTATACCAAGGTCTAAGCAAGCATACTATCCACTCACTTTAATTGGTTCAGAATACTGCAGTGCACATTATTACAGGCACCGCCAAGCATGAACGCATCACACCTCTACTTCAACAGCTGCACTGGCTATCAATAACACAGGTACACTAAAAACATTTTTTTTTTAACTGCCTCTAATGTTTCGATTGATTTTTACGTTTTTTGGTGCGCTGAATCCAAATCTGGTAACCAATTTGCTCCATCACGTACAGATTTTTTGCTACATTGGGTTAGCAGTTTGAGGTGAACGTTTCAGATTGAGTGCGATCGAGATAAAGGTTTCTTGGATGAGTTCTTTATACTAATTGTTTAGTAGTTATTCAAATAAGAATAAAGAAAATTGTAACAAGGCAGCACATAAGAATAGAGTAATGTCAACAAAACACACTGTGATGGTAGCAAAATTGTCTGCACTTAAAACAGCCACATACATGTGCACAAACATTGAGCATATAAGAGCGAGGTTAGACACAAAGCAAAGCAAAGAAATGTGCAAAAAATGTTGTACAGGTATGTATGTAAGAATAAAAAACGCAAACCGCACCATTGCAATACATGAAGACAAACACCCGATGGTGTGAAAATAAAATTCTAATAAATGAGATCCGACACTGTGGTAATAACTAGCAAGTTTTTATTTCAAAGTTTAGTAAAAACACGATATTTGTCAACACAGTTTAGATTTTAAAGTCATTCTTGGGTCAATCAATCTCCTGGTGGGCCCGTTTCTTCTTCCCCCGAATGCTTCTCTTGGTGCGCTGCTTGGCGTATTTTTCATCTGGGGTTTCCCGCAGCAGCAACCAGCAGAAATCAGCCATCATAGTGGTGTTCCATCTTCCTTGGTACCTTCTCTCTGCGTCCTTGATGTCCTGGTGAAACCTTTCACCTTGTTCTTCACTGTACGCCCCCAAGTTTTCAGGAAAGTAGTTCACATGGGAGTGCAAGAAATGGACTTTCAGGCTCATGTTACAGCCTTGTTCTTTGAAGGCATTGAGCATCCTGGCAACAATATCCTTATAGTTCTCATCCCGCCTGTTCCCCAAGAATTTGAGAACAACATCCTTGAAGGAATCCCAGGCTTCTTTTTCCTTCTCAGACATCGTTTCAGCGAATGCTCCATCTGAAATGAGTTTCCTTATATCAGGGCCAACAAACACTCCTTCCTTTAGCTTTGCTTCAGAAAGTCGGGGGAACTTTGAGCAAAGGTACCGAAAGCACTCACCATCTTTTGGAAGGGACTTGATGAATTGCTTAATGAGACCCAACTTAATGTGGAGAGGTGGTAATAAAATTTTATCACGAGGTACCAAGCTCTCATGAAGAACATTTTTCTCACCGGGTCTCAAATACTCCCGAATTGGCCAGTCTTTTTCCCCCAATGTAGGTCGCGGGCCCGGCTATCCCACAAGCAAAGGAAGCAGGGATATTTGGTGAAACCGGATTGCTGCCCTAATAGCATGGATAGAATTTTAAAGTCTCCACAAATCATCCACTTATGCTCATCATAACGAATCTTCTGAAGAATCAGGGCCAAATTCTCGTATTTTTCTTGGAGAATAACAGAGTGAGCAATAGGAACTGAAGCGAATGTGTTGCCATTATGAAGAAGAACACCTTTTATGCTGTCTTTTGACGAATCAATGAACAGCCGCCATTCAGCAGGATCATACTTGAGTTTAAACTTTTCCATCACTCCGTATATATCGTTGCAAAATACCAAATCTTCCTCTTTGCTGAAATACTTCAAAAATTGTGTCTCGCGGTTGCGGTACCAATAAAAAGTTGTTCCTGGTGACAATAGATTTTTCTGTTTAAGCCGAGAACCTAGCAGTTGGGCAGCATCTTTTGGGAGTCCTAAATCCCGGACTAAATCATTCAATTCAGCTTGAGAGAAAAGTTCAGGTTTCGGATCTGGTTCAGTTTCAAACTCGGAAGTACTGGACTCATCGGGAAAAGCCATCTGATGAGTATCATCATGATCAGAACCGTCCACACAAATATGATCCAAAGATTTTGGTGGTTCAGGCACAGGTACTTCGTTGCTATGAGGCATAGGCCTTATTGCTGAGGGAAGGTTGGGGTAACTTATTACGTTCTTATTTTTTAAGTTGTATCCCTTCACAATGCAAGAGCAAAAATAGCAGTCACTGCTGTGGTCTCTTTGTTCACGCCACATCATAGGTATTCCGAAACGAAATGCTTGTTTTTTACCTTTCATCCATAAGCGTAGATCTTCCTCACATGTCTTGCACACTTTGTGAGGAGCCCACGGTTTGTCTTGATCGCCTAACTTCAAACCGAAATAGGCGAAATATACTTTTTTAATAAATGCAGAAATGTTCCTCTGCCGCTTTTTCACGGTATATTCCCCACAAATAAAACAAAAACTGTCTGGAGAGTTGACGCAACCTCTGGCTCTGTGAGCCATCACAAATACACAGCACTGCAAACTACAACTGTAGTGAACCACTTCGGAATAAAGCTGGATTACGACTGAGCAAACAAAAGGTAATAATGAACTTGCAAGAAACTGAAATTTGACAGGAACGTTCATGTCGCAACCACTGTGTTTGAGCGAGCGCGCTCTCGAACGAGGCGAGGCGAACAGGAAAGAACATGCGCCAGCGCGAGTACTGGATTTAGCCCCCCACCTCCCAATTGTCCTGTTAATGTATAAAATGAATACAAAACACTCTAAAATATCATGAGGGAGTGTTTCTAGTTAGTTAACCATTACAACCTCTATTTTGGGCCAAGAAAATAAACTGCAGTCGGCTAAAAAGAAATTATGTGAACATTCCTTATATGGGTAAGAAATCTAATTTTGCAAGAAAACGTGACATGATGGAACATTTTGGCTATTTTTCCTGGATTCAGCACCCCAAAATCTATAGGAATCAGTTGCAAAACTGGAGGCAGTTTTTTGGTAGTGTACCTGTGTAATTGCACGGGTGAGATTCAAAGCAACGTTAAACATATTCAAAGTCATACATAATTGTTCAGCTGATATTTATTTATGGGGTTATTTCTCCCAACACAGATATGCTTGGTAGCACATAAAACAGGATACTTGCTTTCAGTGTTAAACTTAGAAAAACAAAATCAGGAAAACAACAGCTGAACTTGTCAGGCAATCAAAGCAAAAGAATAAAGACCTGGTTGGTAACAAACTGGTCTTTTCTGTGGGCTCTAGCTAATATTTTCTTAGCAGTGCTTTAATCAACAAACAAAACCCACAAAGTAGGGAAAAACTGTTCTTTTCAGGTTAACTTCTTATATCTTCACACATAGACTCAGAAGTGATTTCCTCAGAGCTCACAAGCAATTAGGTAAGGCTCACTTGCTAGCAGTTACCCAGCTGAAACCCCTTAGCTGGCTTGCTTTCTACTGCGTGGCTCTAATCCTACTCAGGAGCTTTTCTGAGTAGATTAAAGAACAAGTTTGTATTTCTTTGTGATGGTTGTTGTACTTTGTAACAGTAAATTACCAAAGGAGTTTAGACAGAGAGCAATCCATGTATTCACAGCCTGTATCTATAACCTCTCCCCCTTCTTCAACAATCATGGGTTCAATATCATGGATTGGCACAGAGGAATTTCTCAATGGAGCACTCTCAGGAGAATACTTGTTTCCCTGCTGTCTTTCAAGGGTATAGCTAGGGCATAGATCAGTGTTCATACCTATGCTTCCATTGCTGTTAGAGTTCCCCTCTAAATAGCCTGGCCAGTATGTAATCCAGTTCTTATGTCCAGCCTTCCAATCCAGATCCCTGGACAGTGGATCTCTCTTCACATACCTTCTGGCACGGGTCCTAGGGTCCCTTCCAAGTGCAGCCGTCTCCCTCACAGGTACCGTCTGGAGATTCCTAGCTCTGCAGCACCACTCCTCTGGTTTTCCCCAGTCCAATGGTGTATGCTGGCCTTTTGAATGTCTCCCAGTATACGTACTGCTCTGGACTCCTTTAGACCTCCCAAATGCTTTTCTCTTCTTTCTTCTAAAGGGTTTCTTGCCCTCTCTGTCCGTCCGCTCTGGCTTCTGCTTCTGATGATCCTCTGGATGATGAAGATGTCCAAGCTGAATCTGAGGATCTCCAAGAATCTGAGGATGATTCTGAGGATGATTCACTGTAGAATAAACTCTACCTTTATTCTGCTTAGATGAGTGCTCCACCTTAGCACAGCGCAGCTGTGCTGAATCAGGCCCTGCCCTTTGAGATGAGTGCTTGGGTATTACCTCATAGCCCTCCTGATTGAACACACGTTTCCCCACTTCAGCTCCTCTAATGGCTGTTGGAAACCTAGTGCATTCTGGGACTGGTAGTCTTTTATGGAAACATTCTGTTTTCTTATTTCTACCAGAACTGACAGGTTGCTTGTTCTGAGTCACTTCACCTTTTCTATAGCTCCTTCCTGAGCTATAATAAGCTTCCTTATCACAAACTCCATCTCTGAAGAATTAAGAGCCCAAAACGACCTCATGGACTTCTGCAAGTCCCTCAAAACCCACCTGTTCATGGATTTCTATGGACAAGTAACATAATTACTAAACACCACAACTCTGCCACATACGGCCCACCAACAGCCTGCACACCCGATTAAGAACTGAGAACTAATTGCCGATAGTCTATATGTACGTCCTGTCATCCCCTCCTCCTGTTGAATTTAGACCCACAAGCTATGTTGCTAAACAGTTTGATTGAAGGATAAGGTGGTATACAAAACTGGTTAAATAAATAAATAAATATGCCAATACTAGCCATGCTGGATGTCTTTTGGCAATTAGAGTGCTGTTTTGTTATCTATTAAAACTACTCTTCAAAATGTCAATATGATATAATCCAAACATTATCATTAAGAAAACTCCAGTATCTTGGTGGATATGGCAGAGAGCTGGTATTTGGACTTTAGGACAGATTTTGGAAGGGAATAAAGTAAATCTGTTTGCTACTATGCAGAGAGAATTTAGATTGACATCTACCAGGTTCTTTGCCTGGCTTCAAATTCAGATGCTTTCCAGCAAATTGCCCTGGTAGTTGACGAGCTCCAGGATGAATAGGGCAATGAGGCGATGTTGCAAGCCTAGGTTCAATTGCCCCATGAAAGATCTCAGTTCTATAAATTTATTAGACGTTCACAAGGATAAAGGTGTGTGAAGGTTGAAAACGTTTGGGAGGCTGAGTTTGGTACATTAAGGACTGGGAATCTGTAACCTCAGTTTCACTGTCACTATTTATTTCACAATCTGCATATCTTTTGCTTCATAGAGCTTATTGGACTCCCCTTAAAGTTGGTGGTTTCAGAAGGAAAGGAAAATAGATGTTGGTCATGTAAAAAAAGGAAGTAGGCACCTTATCCCACCTTCTTTTTACTGTCAATATGTGTAGGTCTTTTGGGCAGTGGTCTGGGATAGACTCTAGAAAATCTTTACTTTGACTGAGCTGCTTTCATTTAAAGCAGTCATTTTGAAATCTAAGGGGATAAATGGGGAGTTAGGTAAGGATTAAACTTGGTTGCTAGATTTATTGATAATTCTGGCACTGAAATTACTAGCTGTTAACTAGAAAGTTTTAACTGCTCTGGAGACCAGCCAAAGGTGGAATACAATTTGTCTTTATAGGAGATATGTAAGTGTAGTGGTAAAGAGACTGGGTTGAGTCACCTGCTATATGTGGAATGGGTCCACCTGGATGTATACATTTTGACACTGATGAATGTGGACATCCAATAGGGCTTTTGTTATAAATGTGTTTTTTGTTGTTTTCATTCCTTGCTGTAATTATAAAATCTCTACAGAGGTCAGGCCTCTGTACGTCCCCAGGAGCAGTGATGGATGCCCGGCTTATTCCTCAAAGGTGGAATAAGCCCCAGTGGTCCACACTGCATGGTGCCGCACACCCCTGCAAATCATCCTGATAGCCATGTTGTGTCCCTGCAGTCATAATCCATCCCATAGGGGCCTCTGGTGACAGCAGGATCATGGTCTGCAGGGCGGAGAGGGGGAATGGCATTGCCATGACACTAGGACACCACAGCTCCCATGCCCCAGCCATGTTGGCATCTGGACAGGCAGCTCCCTGTATACCGAGCTCATCAGCATACAGGGAGCACCAGGATGTTCAATTCACAGATTCTACCGCTGTGGGTACGTCCGGCCCTGTGGCAGCAGAATCGGGTACATTTCCCACAAATCCAGTTTTTGCACAGCCAATGTGGCCAGACGTGCGGGAAACAGAATTGGCCTCCATGAGAGTGGAGAAGCTTAGAGGTCAAAGCAACAGCCTACAAGCCAGGGAGGTCAGCATTCAAATCCCATGGATACTCTGCAAGTCACTTTTACTAATGGGCACTATGGTGTTACAACTAATGCACCAACAGCACCATAATCATGATGTGTTAGGTGCAACACCACTGTATTACCTGTCAGGGGAATAGAAAACATATTCCCAGCAGTTAATGTTGAATCCTTTGCCCTGAAGAGGCAGACAAATAGTGCAGGTGCACCTAGCTCCACGTGATTCGCAGTTAGCATGGGAACTGGCCTGTGCTGACAGCTAGCAGCCTTTAGTACAAGACCCTCTTAGAGTGTAAATCCTCCAGGGGCAGGAAAAAAGGTATAAGCTAAATAAAAATCCAATCCAAATAAGCATGCAGCGAAGTCCTGCCCGTCTTAGAACCTAGCACAACTGAGTTAAGAAGTGTGAATGGAAAAGCTTGAGTACGAACAAGGTTCGGTTTTTATGATGTTTACAATAAATATTCATGAAGGTTAGTTTAATATAATAATTTTCTATTGAAAGAAAATGTCTCTCTGCTACCATGGTCTCAGATAGATTTCCTTTTTCATTCAGATTTCAACTGTATCAGCAGTGATATGACATCAAGAAGCATCTGCTGATCCCTAGTTCTCCTACTGGACAGCGTAAATCACATAACAATGCTCAACAGACTTCAACAAATAGGAATTACATCCACTGTCTATAACTGGTTCAAATCCTACCTATCAAACAGAACCCAAACAGTAAGAATTCTTAACCAAACATCTAACACATTCAACCAAACACAAGGCCTCCCACAGGGATCCGCCTTATCAGCACTTTTGTTTAACATTTACCTACAACCAATCAGCAACATCTTTAAACGTCATGGCGTCCATTATCATATTTACGCCGATGATATAATGTTCTACCTCCCATTTAAAATCCCACACCCTCCACTACAACAAATAACAGAATGTTTTAAAGAACTAACAATATGGCTCAGCGATCAGAACTTACACATTAACTTCTCAAAAACTGATGTACTATATATTGCTAAAAACCAAACATACACACCCCCAAGCACCATCACACTTGATAACCATGAGATCAACATAAAAAAAGAAATAAAATACCTAGGTGTGATACTTGACAATAAGCTTAACATGGATTCACACATAAAATATCTAACAAAAAACATACACTACAAACTTAAGACTTTGAGACAACTAAGACCTTTAATTCACTTACAAGACTTCATAACCATAATTCAAGCTATCATAACCCCACACTTTGATTTTGCAAATTTAATCCTTAATGGCATCACAAAGCAAAATATTAAAAAGATACAACTAACTCAGAACATAGCAGCAAGGATAATAATGAATATAAGCTCAATTGAACATATCACACCGACTTTGGCTGAACTCCATTGGCTACCTATTCACAGCAGAATAAAATACAAGATTCTTCTAACCACATTTAAACTAATAAATAACTTAGCGCCATCTGTACTCAATACACTCATCAATGTAGAAATAGATAAAAGACCACAAAGGAGTAGAAACACAAACACTATAGCAGTACCAAAAGACTACTCAAAAGCTAGAAAACAAACCAACATGAGAGCCTTCTCACATTCAGCACCTATCCTCTGGAATAACCTTCCTGACAACATTCGCCTACTGTCAGACATAAAGGAATTTAGAAAAAAACTGAAAACCCATTTATTCTCTTTACACTACAACAAAGGAGCAGAAACTAACCAGACTACACAAAGAGACACAGGTTAACTACCATACTACAAACAATATAGAACTACGTGCCTTGAAGATTAAATTAATGTTTACAACCACAAGTGATATATGATATAATTTGTAAATATCTACTATGTACATATGTTCTAATAGTTTAATGTTTTAATAATTTACTGTTTAAACTTTATACTATTACCTGTACCTAGTTCCACCTGTTCTATGTAAAATGACTTGGTATGATACTACCCATACCATATAACATACTGTTAATTGTAAACCGCACTTGATACTTGGGAAAGAGCGGTATAGAAATAATTGTTAAATAAATAAATAATGCCTGTATTAAATTGAAAGGAAATGTGTATTATTTTCCTGCATATTTGTAATTACTCCATGGGGTATGTTTACTAAATGGCGCTAATGGCACAGCTGCGACGTTATCGTGCGATAAGTGATGTTATCACACGATAATGGCACATTACCATGCGAGAACATCACGTATCGCATGATAATGTCTCCGGCGGCATTAAGGTGCGCAGAGGGTGGAGGAAGGTCCCCCTAGAGGGTGGAGTAAGGTTCCCCAGGGGCGGAGAGAAGGGGTCAATGGGCGGAGAGTGGGCGGGGAGAGGCTCCATGCACACTAACTCCGTGAAATGAAGGTTTGAAAATTAGCACCAGTGAAAACCTCGCGCTAGAGGCACATTTGCAGGAGAGAGAAACCATTTCAGTCAGCAATGTACAGCAAAGGCAAGGAAACCAAGAAAAGTGATAGTAGTGATACATGTTAAGCAACATCATAGTGCCCAAGTACGAGAGGGCACTACGGTGATGCTGCAAATGGGGTACAGAGGGCTGCAGGCAGGAAATGCAGTGGGGAAGCTGGGATACAGGGTGGGCTAGGCAGATGCCTAGGTGACACATAGGAATGTAGAAGCAGAAAACCAGCAAGACAGCAACTGACCAAGGGCAAACATGGCCACGAGTGTGTGTCCCACAGTGTCCCAGGGGACAGAAACCAGCAAGTACCCCAAAGGGCATATAACATTGGAAGGCAGTGCCGGGGGGAAGCGTGGATGTCTAGGAAGCCACTCCTACCCATTATCACGCACCATAGGCAGCCGCCTACCGGCACATTGGATGGCCTGGGACTGCGCACCACCAGCACCACCGGCACAAGGCATGACAGCATGGTGGCAGAGGGATGCTGGTGGTGGACGGGGAAGAGGCTTCTGCCCACAGCAGACCATGGCCAAGCCCCGTTTAGGTGGGTGCTGTGCACTGCAACAGACAAGGTCTGTCTGATGAACAGTCATGGTATCCCCAGGGAATAATCAGCCTCTGTGGCAATGGTTTGATGCAGTACACACAGCCAATGTGTTCAGGAGCAGAAAGTCACAGGTTCAAGTCCCAACTGTGGCACCTGCAAACCATGTCCCTATATTTTACACAGTACTAAACCATGGTAATAAAGACGGGAAGGTTATTGCAGATTAAATAAACATGCCATAAACGCCTATATTTTACCCTACAGGGCACAGACACCATAAACATGTGCAATCCCTAGAGCAGTTTCCCAAATACAGTCCTGGAGGGCCAAACACCATTCAGGTTTCATGCTATCCCTAATAAATATGCCTGTGCTGCATTTGTATGCACTGCCCCCATTGTATGCAAATGTATCTCATGCATATTCATTAGGGACAGCATGAAAACCTGAACGGTGTTTGGCCCACCAGGACCGGAGTTGGGAAACTCAGCCGTAGAGCAGCGGCCAACAGGGGCACAAACACCCACACCCACAGGCTCCACTATCCAAAGCCTCATGGAGAGTCAGGCTGTTGGGCCCTGCGTGGAGCAGCATCTCCCAATACTAGAACCTGCATACCTTAGCAATGCCGCCCTAAACTTGGGAACACATTACACATATATCAAAAGGTTGCTGTGATTAATGGCAGATAGTAAATCCTAAGTTAAACACAATTTGTTGACAGAGCTGCATCATAGCAACCTTTCTGATATCTGTGGAGTGTGTTTCAGTTTTGGTTTCTGACAGTGTTTACCACCCCGGGGAGTGACCCCAACAGTATTGCATACCATAGCCATGCCTGCACTTTGGCCAGGACTGGTGTGGTGGCCAGAGCTGCCAAAAACCTCTATATTTGCACAATGCTGGCATAGGTGTGAGAGGGTGTGTATGTCTATCCAGTGTGTTGTGGCTGCCTACACCTTACTGAGCCCACACTGCTTGCACTGTTTCCAGTGTTAGCCTACCAATGTGCATAATGAAGAGCAAGGTGCTGTGAGTATGGCCCGGACAGGGTGGCCTGGGCAGGATGCATCTGCACAGGGCATAGGGCAATGGCTGAGACATTGTAATGCCCGACCACCACCTGCACAGACAGGGTGGCCACAGCATGTCATGCTGGGAGATCACTCTCACCCTGACTGAGCAGTAATGATGGCATGGCTAGGTTCCCCCATAGTGCTGTACAGTATTTCTTTTAAGTGATGTTTATGGCTTCCCTTTTCTGGGGCCTAAGCACTGACATACCTGCTTGTTGTGTGTGCTCACATCCTATTTTGGGGTGCACATAGTTCTTCCAGGAACATGCACTATATACTAGCTAGCAGACTGTCTGCAGTTAGCATGTATATGGCTGAAACACCTTGCAGGGTGCAGTGGGTGGAGACTTACTGTGACCTCTGCTGATGAATGTCAGATAGTGGTGGGGGGCAGATGAGCATTTCCAGCATTTTGCCTGACTGTCATTGCCTTATGTGATGTGTACAGATCTGCATTGACTGCCCTGTAGGGTGCCCATTCCCCAGCAGGACTTGGGTGGTTGGTCCCCTCTACTGACACTATTGCAAAGATGTAGAATGTGGATCTGTTGGTGGGAGATCCTGTCCCCCACACTGAGCCACAGAGGGCGGGTTGGGTGGTGCTGCATAATCTGATTTTGGGTCCAAACACCCCCCTTCACTTATAACATGTGACCATAGCACCCACACAGGATATGCACTACTCTGGATGCAGCATAGTCCACAAGGGCTAGACATGACTGTGAAATACAGATGGACACAAGTACAGCCTAAGTGTGTTTGCAAGGACTGTCTATCACACACTGGAGCTGATGGGGACCCGCAGCATAGCTTATCTCAACCCAACCAGGTGCTACGGATCTGGTGCTGGGTGCCCCACCTCACCCTCAGGGTGAGCACAGGACCCGCACAATGTCACGATCTGTAGCTACTCTGTGACAATAACACACACGGTTGGTTCCCCCTAGCAGGCCGAGGTGCTGAGGGGGTGCATACCACATCTTCTGATCTGCTATAGACTGCTGATCTGCATGTGCAGTGCATCATGGGTACGTGTGGGTTTACCCTATCCTGATAACCACAGCAGACAGTTTGTGTGGTAACCTGCAGTCTTTATTTAGCCAGCCAGGGGTGTGCTAGTTGCTATAGAGATATAGCCCACTGGTTACTTCAATGACTGTGGAGACAAAGGTCATGGGTCTGATCCCACAGTGGTGTTATTTAATTCGGCTGTCTGAGGCTTTTCCTTTTAATTTAAATCAGTGCTGCCAGCAAAATGCACCCTCACAGTGCTGTAACCTTAAGGTGTCTCATAAGGCGCCCTATAAAGCGCCCTATAGGGCACATTAGAAGGTGCCTTGGCGGACACCTATAGTGTGCCTTATAGGGCGCCTTATGCGGCACCTTATGTTATGGCACTGTGAGGGTGTTTTTGCTGACAGCACTGATTTAACTTAAAAAAGGAAATGCCTCAGACAGCACTGATTTAGATTAAAAGGAATTGCCTCAGACAGCCTTCTTACATAACACCACTATGGGATCTACCCCCTGACCTCTGCCTCCACAGTCAGTGGGCTACATCTTTATAGCTTCTAACACTGTGCTGGCATGAACTTAGGGTTAATACGCCTTAACGTGCCATGGTGCCCACTATTGCATGATACAGATTCTTGCTACCTTGCCACTGGAACGCCCACTCCTTATATGGCATTCCTCACATTATTGCTGCAACTAGCACCGGTAACATTGACAGTTTAGTAAACATACCCCCATGATGAGAATGACGTTGTATACAGAATTGTATAGTATTATTCTTCTCTTGCATCAATATGATTTTATTCATAGTTTACTTGTGCAGACTGCTGCCTGCACACTATGTTTTTGTGATATTGTTAAATGGTTACAGAGATAGGGTATGATGTTCATGTTAAATCTGATGTTCTTTTTTTTTTTTTTTGCAAACTCTGTTGTATAAAGTACACCTGTTTAATAATTTAATCAGTCTATTGATTGTCTAGTACAGCTATGGTTTTTATTGAGCTTCACTGAACACTTATTTTAGCTATGTATTGATTTTCAAGCAGGAAAGGTGTATAGAGTTATAAAGCAAAGCAGCATATGGTCTCTAGGCAGAAATACTTAACAATAAATTGAAACAACCCATAGGACTGTAATTTTGTGATTCTTTGCTCTTGACTAATTTATCGTTTGGAATTTTCTAGCTAGAGTCAATTGTAAAACAGCATATGGTGTTTAGCCTTATTGATGGGATGTGAAGAAGATGGGTAAAAAGGTTGTATGAGGACTAGAGATCTGGAATGCACAAACAATATCACACAAGAAAGACAAGGACAATTTTGCTAAATTCAATTTTCAGGTGAAGATGTTTTGCTCCTCTAGTTCTTCCTCTTCTCATTTTCATGTTGGCTCCCCTTCTGTTATACTGTTGCTCTCCTTCTTGGCTTCTGTGGACATATTGATAAATTCCTCTCCAATCAAGGTGCTCTCTTTTCTAGTGGACTCGTATTAGGGCCACTTTGTTGGATCTCTTCTCTCCAGTCCTAGGCATGCAAGGTCTATTAACCTCCCTCTCTCACTATATAGGGTCATGCACTCTTCCTTTTAGCCATGGCTACTCTTTCGTTGGAGATGGATGTGCAGCAAGATGCAGCCTTCTTGGTGGACCACCCACTCCTGTGCTATTGTAACTCCCTACTATTTTTTTCAAATATTTTATGCAGAGGTTCCTTTAAGAGTTTGGCAGATCTCCTTCAGTCACAAGAAGCCATCTGATAATGTTTTAGTCAATTGGAATCTTTCCTAAAACTAAATTAACTTTGAAATCAGGGCCAGTTTCAAGTCAGTGAAGCACTGTTTTAGGGCTCCCAAACTAAAGGGACCCAAAAGCCTGACTCATGGCTCCTCCCTTCATAGTGTGGGAGCTTGTTGTTTTGCTCCCGTTACTGTGCTGTATTGCTGCCACTGGCATCGTGATATTTTCAAAAGACAAAAATAGTCACTTCCTGTTTTTTTCTGTTTCTCACAGGAAACAGAAGTGCTTGTTCTAACCTTTCAAAAATGATGTATACCAGTTGTAGCAGCATAGCATAAAACAGTACAACAAAGCCACAGGAATGAAACAACAAGCTTCTGCTGCTGTGTAAATGATTAATCTGGGGAAAGCAGCTAGGAGTTGAATTGTGCTGCTGCTGGGGCTAGAGGGGATGATGTTGGGGCTGGGACTGCAACTTGAATGGGGATGATGCTGGAGGTGCTGTAGATGACAGATTCAGAGAAGAGGGTGGGAGAAAGAGACCATTGTGGAGAAAGGAATAAGCAAGTGCATATATAGGGGGAAGTTGAGGGAGGAGCATAGGGGTAAGAAGTAAAGGCAGGGTCAATGAATACTGGAGAAAGAAGTAGATGAGAGGGTGCTGGGGAAAGAGAAAATGAAGAAGGAGGATGGAGGCTGGGGACATGGAGAATGCAGAAGAGTAGAGAAAGGGACTTAGATGGCGACTCTAAAATGGGATGGGAGGCCATAAGAAAGGTTCGAAGATTGGCTGGTTATTGGAAATATAAATGGGGAATGAGGGCTTGAGTAATGATTGAGGATTTGGGCAGGGTGGAAGAGTGGGGATTGAGGATTAGGTGGGGGGATAGTGGGAACTAAGAAACTGATCAAGGAGGAAGACATCAGGGACTGGGTGAAGGTATGAGTAAGGTTTTAAGACAGAGTGCAGAAAGATGGTGAAGGAAGATTGTTTGACGGACCTGGAGGGTTTGGGGAGGGTCTGGGAGGCAGTTGAAATGAACAGAGGGCAGTGAAGAGAGTAAGGATGGGAACAGGTCTTTAAAGGAGGTAAGGGTGGGGTGGGGGAGAAAGAAAACTTGGATAGAGGGTAAGACATACTGTAAGAAAGAGACTGAAGGTGGAGAGGAGATTTGTGATGGGGAATGAGCTGGGCTTTTTGAGAAAATGAGAGGCAGAGAAAGAGAAATAAGGCTGGGGGATAAGTAGAGAGAATAGAAACAAGGGCTAGAAAATGAAAAAGATAGGGGGAAAGGAGTTTGTTCATGAATGAGATAGGCATGGGGAATGGGAGGACTAGGGAAGTAAGAGAAGCTAATGGAAAGCTGTTAAGTAGGTAAAAGGTGAAAAGAGGGAGATTTACATAATACTGGAGAGAGAAGAAGGAATGAAATCTAGCTATATGTTGATAAAAGCTAGATGAGATAAATAATGAAAGGATGAAACAGAAAAATCATTGTCAGAAATATATGTAGGGGAGGAATGAACAAAGACCATCAAGAGGAAATGAGAGAGACCAGAACGGATTAGACAACAAACGTACCCAAAACACCCTTATTTGGTAAGTGCTGAGGAGTTCAGGGGATAGGAGAGGGTCTAGTTTCTCATCATGGAATGGAAGCGGGATCTAGAAGTGGGATCGGGGCAAAGAGAAGCTATACTGATGTTAAGAAGCCACTACACGAACAACTGTCATGCGATGGCTGCCAAAATTGGCCGGATCATGGCTGCAGATAATACCATCTCAAGAGGTGCCAATATCTGCAGATGATGATCGGTCCCCCTCAACATATAAATGTGCTGGCCTCCCTCCTTTCAGCATGTACCCCCCCAGACAGCTCCCTAAACCTGTTGGGAATATGTTGGGGGGTAATTAGTGCCCCCATCCATTAACAATGTCCAGGCTAGCCAGTTGGCTGGCATTCTCCCCTTCCCCACCTGTAAAATTCTAGGTAGCCATCTAGGAAAAGAAGCCCCCCCCCTTCCCAAAGACTCTAAAGTCCCAACTAGCCAGTCAGGAAAGGGGCTCAGGAAGGGCTGGTGCAAGGATTGGAGACATCCTAGGCAGGCCCTACATCCTGTCTCCCCTCCATGGGTTCTCATTCCCCATTGCCACCACTGTCACCCAGGGCCGGCCCAACCACTAAGCAAACTGGGAGGTCATCTAAGTCAGCAACCTCTGGAGGGCAGCAAAAGCAGGGCATTCAAAGCTAAATAATAAATTTTGACAGCCAGAGGGGATATAAGACTTGAGGTTCGCCTAGGATGCCAACACCTTGGACCGTGTCTAGGGTCAGCCCTGCTTCTGCCTCTCACTGAGGCCTGCAGAGGTGGCAATGGCTCCAAAATTGTGACGCAGTGCTTACTGATACAGTCCAGTGCTGTATTGTGGTTCCTTTCTGTTACTAAATGTCATTTTCGGCATCCTGTAAGTTAGTATAGTATAAATCCAATTCCATGCTGCTCTTTCCAGGGATATGCGCAGGCCTAGTATTTTGAGTTCAAACTTTTCATTGAACTTTCAGAGAAGAACATATCAACCCTACAGAGCTTTCCCAAAATAAATGACTTTCTGTACTAAAACTGATTAATACAATGGAACATAGCAACAATTGTAGTTATAATTTCCCAAAAACCCAGCTAGAAACCTTTGATTTTAGTATGATAATAAAGTATAAGGCACATTTTAGAAAGGCTGTATAGGTGACATCTGGGACATCCAAGTCAAAACCTCTGAAAATCAGTGGGAGCATTTTAAGCATGTGAATAATTTGAGGTCCAGAACTTAACCATTCTACTGTTTAAACAGATATAACCAGTCTAATCAGTCAAAGGCCTTCTCTGCTTCTAAGGATATCAAGAAAGCTGAAGAGTTAAGGTCATGGCAAACTTTAATAGATGGCAAAATAAGCAAGTAGTAGGAAGATGGAAGTGTGATTCTGGCTTTGTCTTAATGGTTCCCATCTTCAGTGCAGAATAAAAGTTTTCCATTGAGGGGATCAGCGTCTCCATTTGGGTGTTCAGAGGCCTAATACATTGGGGCAGTGTCCAGGTATTGCCTGGTTTCTATCTTTTAACTAGTTCCTAATCCACAGTAGTACACTGTTCTTATCCCATGACTTTTTAATTTCCTTGAGTCTCTCATGAGGGACTTTGTCAAAGGCTTTCGAAAATCCAAATACACTATGGGGTCTATTCTGTAACATGAATAGCAAGGATTGGGACATCCATCCCTGCTATTAGTCCCCCTTTCCCATCCCCAACTAAGCTCCCCATATGAGCAGGGAGTTTGTATGGGGAAGCAAGATGTGGGTGGGAAGGGGGAAGAGAGGAGGCGGGGTTAAGGCGGGCAGTGGGCGGTCTGATGTCGGCCCTGTATGTCCAGGGCCAGCAGAGTAGATGGGGAACTTATTCCACCTCTAAGGTGGATTAAGTTCCCCTAGACGGTGGGGGATGGCAGGGCCAGGGCACGTCAAAGGGTTGAGGGGGTGCAGGAGATTCCCTTCAGCCTGACCCTGGCATTGGGAGCCCAGATCAGGGGTCAGGCTGCAGGGAAGGAATGAAGTTGGCGGTGGCTGGGGATTACTGCACCTGAATGAAGCAGCAGTGTCATGGCAACCGGACACCATGGCGCCATGGCTCCTTTCAGGAGCCTTGACTGAGTTAGCTGGCAGGTGCCTGTACATACAGGCCAACCAGAATCAGGTCCAGGACTGCACGTACAGGCTTTGACAGGATTCTGATCTTACGGGGGGCTAGACGTGCCCTGCAGGATCAGAACCCGTCTACCTCTGTGTGTCCGGTTCTGACCGGATGCACAGAGGGCCTGGGCATCCAAATTAGAATAGGCCTCTATATGAATTGGTTCACCTTTATTTGTCTGTTTATTCACACCTTCAAAAATAATAAGAGATTAGTGAGATAAGATTTCTCTTGGGTAAATCCATGTTGGCTTTGTCCCATTAAACCATGACTCTGTATGGGGGTCATTTTAGAAGCCCTATTCTTGCTTTGGACATCATTTTAGAAGTTGGCTCTGGGGATGTCCAAGTCTGAACAGGGGCATGGTGGAGGAGTTCCTAGAAACCTAGACCTCTCTGCCTGATTTCACTTCCTCCAGCATCACATTTAGCTTTAGACCTGTTCTAGGTATGAACAGGCTTCTGAAAAGTGCTTAATTTGGCTAAAAACCATCCAGAGTGTCAAGAGAAGATGACCCTTCCTCATGCCCATTACTCATCACAATGTCAACAACAGCAGAAATTAGATTTGAACTCTGGGTGCCTTCTTCCTCACACATTATGCCAACTATTAGGCTATCCTAGATGTCTAGATTCTGAAATATGGTCCAGGTGAGATCTATGTAGCTGGCCCCACAGATAGCCATAATCAAGCACATCCATATTTGTGAAATTGTATCTGCATCTGGACATGCATGCATTTTTTTCAGACATTCTGGCTTAGATATCCCAGATTGCACTTGGATGTATCTTCTAAAATCCCCCTCCATATGATCAGTAATTGTGTTATTTATAATGGTTACTACCATTTTGTCTGGCACTGACATCAGGCTCACCAATCTGTAGTTTTCTGGATCACCTATGTGACCCTTTAAATAAACAGGCATTACATTGGTCACTTTCCAATCGTCAGGTACTATAGACAATTTTAATGACAACAATTTGTAAACTAATAGCAGGTCTGAAATTTCATTTTTTATTTTTTTTTCAAAATTCTGGGATGTATACCATCTGATCCAGGTGATTTTTAAATAACCCCCAGGCCTGATGTAAACTCATAACTTTTGCAGATGACTCATTTTAATTTTTTCTTAATCATTTCCCTCATTTTATTATAGTCTCCTGTTTGTAGGTTAAATGCTAGTGCAGTGGATTTCTTTGCTATTTCCTTCCGTTTATTAAATCAAATGTGATCATGTTAAGATTACTTTTGTCAGGTGGCCCCAACTTTGTTACCTCTCGCACCAGATCCTGCGTTCCACTAAGAACTAGATCTAAAATTGTTTCCCCTCATGTCAGTTCCTGAACCAGCTGTTCCATGAAGCAGTCATTTATTTCATCTAGAACACATTTCCCTGGCATGTCCTGACGTGACATTAACCCAGTTGATACGGGGTAATTGCTATCACCCATTATTGCTGTGCTGTAAACTTTGTTAGCTTCCCTAATTTCTTTTAGCATATTATCATCCTACTGTTCATTCTGGCCAAGTGGGCGATATTATTCCCTCACTGCCATTGCCTTCTGCTTTTTAGATGGAATTTATATCTATAGAGATCTACAGTGTATTTTGTTTCCTGCAAATCGTTTATCCTATTTGACAATTTAATCTACCTTATCATTGTGATTTAATTTATACCCTGATATCACAGTGTCCCATTGGTTATCCTCCTTCTACCAAGTGACTAAGATGCTAATAATATATAAAGATGCCAATTATATTTAATTCATGATAAAATGATGCAATATATAAAATAAATGCTTAAAACCAGAAATTTTGTTGATGATCAACAGCCTAAGCAGTAAGCCAACAGTTAAAAAGTACCATATTTCACTGGACTTTTGAAATCTAATAGCAACTGATACAACATACCTAGAAAGGCAGTAGAGAAAGATCTAGCACAATAACTAATTAGATGAAACACCCTTGGTGAAAGAAGACTTAAATTTAGATGCTTGAGAAGAACATAGGGGACACAGCATAGAATGTATTTCATAATTGTATGATAAACATGGCAAGATATACAATTTTAAACCAGATGTGTTTCTCAATGGGCAGCCAGTGTAAAGCAATTAGACTTAGGGACATGACTACTACACTGCGGTAACCTTTTGCAACTATCGTGGTATGATAGCTGCAAAAGGTCCAATGTAAGTCCAAAACCACCACAGTATCCTCAGGGAGCATTTCCAGCTTTCCCCCTGCTGATACCATGGAAATTTTGGGCTTACCATGGAGACCCACAATCCCTGCATCAGCAAGTAGCATGAGAAATCCCACAGTGCCTGCCAATGCAGGTATAATGGGACTCTGCAGTAGATGTTAAGGTAGGACAGGTAGTGTTTGGGTAGACAAAGCTGTTACTAGTTCTGTCCCTCCTGATTGCTACTGTTCCCATGATTGGGCCCTTCCCTTGATCTTACAATATTGTCAGTGCTATGGATATACAGATCTGTGGCATTGACAGTGTAAAATAGTGCCCTTCCCTCCCTACAGCACCAGTCCCCCAGGACAGCTCCCAGTTATTAGGAATTGCCCAGGGGGGTATCGGTGCACCCACTGACAAAGTAGAAAGCCCAGTCGAACCCCTTCCCTCCTGATCTTTAAAAAAAAACAAAAAAACAGCTAGCAAAATCAGGCCCCTAACCCCCTCCCTCGCTTCCTCCCTTCCCTTCAAGAGTGAACATCCTACAGTAACTAGCCATTCAGCCTAAGGAGGGACTTCCCCAGCTCTTACCTTTATTCTTTGGTTGTCTAGTGGGCAATGGGAGCAGGAGTGGTCCTCCCTGCTCCTGCCCTCAACATCACAGCTAACCAAAATGGCCATGATACAACATATCCCACTTTAGACAAAGGTTAAACAGGAATACACCCACTTTAGACAAAGGTTAAACAGGAATATGTCTACATTAAGCAAAAGCCCCTATCATACACAGATAACACATACATACGATGACCTCACAGCCTATGTCCATTCACTTCCATGTATATGCTTATGTGTATGTATATGTGTATATATACATATGTATGTATGTGTGTATATATGCGTGTATGTGTATGTATATATATATATATACATATATATAAAACTGTATATAGTTTAATCTGTTCTATATTATCTCAAATTGTTAAGACTGTATATGCTATATATAATATGATGTTCCTTGTAAATATGTTCTGTTATAATATGACGTTCCCTGTAAAACAAACTTGCTTTGTTAATTGTTGTTCACTGTAAACCGCAACTGAACTTTGGAAGATGCGGTATATAAATGTATGTATAAATAAATAAAATAAAATGATCACTTGGTGCTGCCTCGGCAAGATTGGTGCCATATTTGTGAGTACCAATGAGGAGGTCAGAAGCAGTATTCACATTATGTGGAAGATAGTGAAAGATAAGAAGCAAATCAAGCTTTTGCTATACCTGCAATGCCATTGACTTAAAGAAACAAGTAACAAATTAATTTTAAAAATGCATATGTATAGAGAGGTGTAAAAAAATGATAGCCAATATAGAGGACAGAGAAAGAAAAATGGAAATAAAGGATAATTCATAAGCATGTGCAATAAAGCACAGTAGATGAAAGAAAACCCAAGGCCTATTACAAAAATGAGCTATGATAAGAGAGATTAGAGCACAAAAACAAAAGAAAAATTAATGTTAAGGGGATGAACCGCCTTTCCATACTCCATCAGAATTTCTAGCAAGTTTATGAGAATAGTTTTTTGTATGCGGACTGCATTAATGTGTGATGATTGCTGATTATCTCACCCCAGCAGATTATGGAATTGTCAGATGTGTTCCACTTGTTTTACTACATTATTCTATAAACATGAAAAATCTTCAGGTTTCTTAACGGGTAGTACTATATCATCGCAGTGATTTGGATACAATAGACCAGATAGCCTTAGGGAACAGAATTAGTGATGATTTGTCCTGAATTAATGATGTTTTATTCACTTAGCTAAATCTAACACTTCTTTGAAAATGTTGCTTTTTGAAGGCATTGGGAACAATATTTGGAGACACTGCTGCACAAAGATAGGAGGACAACTTAGCCACTTATATATATGCTTGATGTTCAGCATTCCTATCAATTTAAGTAAGACCTCTGATTATGCACTTCTAAACTTCCGTGGATAATGTAGAGTCCAATTCAGAAAGGGGAGCATCCTGGTCCATGCATGTCTCCAGAAAGGACAGGCACGCATAGGCCTGATTCTACAACACTGCATAGACATGCACACGGGGCTATAGAATTGGTGTGTGGCTAGGCCCGGTGAAGCACACCAAACTGACAACCTATAAGCCTGTTCTGAGCCACATGCACATGTAGGCCATGTGCACACTGCCCATGTAGCCCCAGCCATTCTGTGTACCTGCAACCCCGAAAATATCCCCAACCCCATTTCCTGCAGACCACATGTGACCAGATCCAGGAAAAAGTTCCCCCTCCAACATAACGCACATATCAACATGGCCCAACTTCAGTGAGGCAGAGACAAGGCTGCTGGTGACCATGGGCATTGAGCAAGAGGAGACTCTTCTCCCCACCAGGCAGAGGCAGCTAGCCCATATAGCATTATGCAGGGGCTGGGAACACAACAGGACCACCCACACCCAGTAAGTACATCAAAACAGTGACAGATAAACCTGGAAGCAGAGAGAAGTGGGCAGGCTGCACAGTGACAGGACAGCACAGCACAGCACAGACAGAGCAGGGGCGCCGGAAACAAGGGAAAACAGGATGCAGGCAGGCCCACAGTAAAGGCACAGGGGGTCACAGAAACAGATAGAAGGGACATGTATAGCAGAGAGCAGTCCCAGAATGTTAGTCACATCCCCAGGGTGCCTGTGCATATGCCCACCTAAAAGCCATCCATTACTGATATGACACCACTCAAAGCATGTCTGACTGGCTCAGGATATAGGTATCATGACATGAACCAGGGTACTTGGCACTTATGTCTGTTATCTCCCCATGTGCATTGCACACCACTTGCATGTTGACAGAGTGGAAGGTCTTGCAATTCCGATATGCAACCTTACTTTGTTGCGGGGGCTGGAAGGCAACATGAGTGCCATCCACCACACCTAGAACCAATGGGAACCCTGCCACAGCGTAGAATTCCTGCATGGTTCAGTGCTGGTCCTGTTGTGTTGCTGGGAAGTAGATGTTCAGTGCAGTGGACTACAGGTATGTGCACAGAAACGGTGTGAGGCCCCATGATACCACAGGCTGGCTGAGTCCCCCAACAGCCAACAGCAGAATCTGGAATGAGCCCATCACCAGGAAGGCCAGTGCTGTCATCACCTTCAGGTGCACTGGTATTGGATCCCCCCTCTGCGTGAACTTTTAAGCCATGGCTCAAGCAGCTGGCAGAGGTCATGTATGGCAGCCCTGTCGAACCAGTACCTTGCCACACATGCTGCATCACCTCAGTCCATGTACTGGACCCTTTGCTGTGGGACACATGTGTGGAGGTGCCTATGTTCCATGTCCTGCCCACCACAGTCACAGTTGTGCAGCAGGGCCAGCGCGTACTAGCCCTGGAGGTCCTGCATATTGTTCTCTTCCAGCCAGCTGGCAGCACAGTGATTGATACCCATTGCACACATTGTGGAGTGTCTTGGTAAGCTGCAGGTGACAATGTCACTGTCACACACTGCGTCAGTCGGCACAAAACAGTTTAGGACTGAGCGTTTACAGAGATGTCCATGGCACAGGCACAGCGGCGCATGTTCACAGACACGCACTCACGTCTATGCACCATAATGATTGGTTGCATGTGCCTGGCCTGCCGCATGCCCTGTATCAACTAGATATATACTGTGGCTGCTTTTTCTCTGCAGACTGCTGCCTGTCCATGGAGATTCTCCTCCATTGTGCCTGCTAGGGAGGCAAACTACTGATCCTGTGCACGTGGGCATGGGCACATTGACACTCTGACATATGCATTATCATGTCCCAATGTGCATGTCTAAGATGGGCCATCCCAGGCCCAAGGGTATTGCCTCTGTGACATAGATAGTCCATAAAATGGCACCTAAGGTTGCTACCAGGAAGGCAAGGTTCTCAGAGGGTGAGGCGACCCTCTTGCTGGAGGAGATCCTCCAGCAACTGCCACAATTGGTGGGGGATGCATCCACATGTGTGGGTGCCTATGAGAAGCAGCGGCAGTGGCTTGATGTGTGCTGCCATATCAATGCCATATATCACCAGAACTGGGACATTGAGGATGTGAAGTACAGGTGGTGAAGCACAGGTGGAGGATCCAAAGCACAGGTGCACCACAACCCTGCCTGGAAGGTACAGCAATGCAGATCTGCACACATCCATAAGGCAAGGCAGACAGTAGGCCTGAAAATGCTCAGTTGTCCCCCACCACTATCTGACATTCTCCAGCAGCAAGCCACCAGCTGCTGCACCCTGCAAGGTGTTCCAGCCAGACACATACTAACGGCAGAGAGTCTGCTAGCTATTCCATAGTGCATGCTCCTGGAGAACATGCATGTACCCAGAACTGGCAAGTCAGTATACACACCAAGCAGATAAGTCAGTGATTGGGTCCCAAAAGGGACCCATAAATATCACATGAGAGAAATACTGCATAGCACTATGGGGGAACCTAGCCATGCCATGGTCACTGCTCAGTCTGGGTGAGAGTGACCTCCCAGCAGGACATGCTGTCCGTGCAGGTGATGGCCATGCACTACAATGTCTGAGCCATTGCCCTATGCCCTTGCAGATGCGACCAGGCCAGGCCACCCTATCCAGGCTATTCCCACAGTACCTTGCTCCGCATTATGCACATTGGCAGGCCAATACTGGCAACAGTGCTAGCAGTGTGGGCTGTGGAGGGTGTTGGCAGCCATCACACACTGGATAGACAGACACACACTCCACACACCTATGCCAGCATTATGCAACTATAGAGGCGTTTGGCAGCCCTGGCCACCACACCAGTCTTGGGCACAGTGCAAGCATGGCTATGGTACGCAATACTGTTGGGGTAACTCTTTCAGACACCAGTCCTGAGGCACACTCCACAGACATCAGAAAGGTTGCTATGATGCAGCTCAATCAGCCAATTGTGCTTAACGTAGGAATTGCTATCTGCCAGTTATCATAGCAACCTTTTTGATAGCTGTGTACAGTTTTCCCATGTTTAGGGTGGTATTGCTAAGGTATGCAAGTGCTAGTAGGGGGAGATGCACGCAGGGCCCAACATCCTGCCTCTCCAGGAGACTTGGGATAATGGAGCCTGTGGGTGCAGGTGTGTCTGCCCCTGTTGGCCGCTGCTCTAGGGCAGAGGTTCCCAACTCCAGTCCTGGAGGGCCAAACACTGTTCGGGTTTTCATGCTGTCCCTAATGAATATGCATGAGATACATCTGCATACCATGGGGGCGGTGCATAGCAATGCAGCACAGCCACATTTATTAGAGGCATCATGGAACCTGAATGGTGTTTGGCCCTCCAGGACTGCATTTGGGAGACTCTGCTCTAGGTAATGCACATGTTTATGGTGTCTGTGCTCTGTAGGGTAAAATGTAGGTGTTTTGGGCATGTCATCTGCACGACAGCTTCTGTCTGTATTAGCACGTTGTAGTAGTGGGTAAAATATGGGGTTGGTAGGAACCACAGCTGGGACTTGAACCTGTGACCTTTTGCTCCTGAACACACTGGCTTTGTGCACTGCATCACCGTGTTGCCACAGAGACAGTGCATTCCCTGGGGATACCATGACTGTTTGTCAGACAGGGCCTGTTGCTGTGCATGGCACCCACCTACACAGGGCTAGGCCACGGTCTGCTCTGGGCAGCTGCTACTGCCCCCTCCACCACCAGTACCCCTCTGCCACCCTGCTGACATGCCCATCTGCTGGTGGTGCTGGTGGAGCACAGTCTCAGGCCATCCATTTTGCTGGTAGGCAGCTGCCTATGGTGCAGGTTCTGGGGTAGGGGTGCCTGCATAGATGTCCACGCTTCCCCCCAGCACCGCCTGCCAATGTTCTGTGCCCTTAGGGGTACCTGCTGGGTACTATCCCCTGTGACACTGTGGGAAGCACACTCATGCCCATGCTGGGCCCTCATCAGTTGCTGTCTGGCTGCTCTACTGTTTCAGCATTCCTATGGGCCACCTAGGCATCACCCTAGTCCACACTGTGGCCCAGCTGCAGCACGGCATATGCCGTCTGCAGCCCTCTGTGTCCCCTTTCCCAGCATCTGTCCAGTTGCCCATTCCGACATGCCCACCCTGCTGTTGTGGGACATGTGCACACCATAGGAAACCTGTCCAATGGAGAGGGAAACCCTGATCAGCGCTATTTCACTGTGGGATCATTCACCTTGTATGGGGACAGAGCGTAGACCCTTCCAAAATTCATATCCTTTTTTTGGAGCTTTCTTGGGAGTGTTTTTGATGTTTCCCATTAATATCACTATTGCCCAGCTTGGTTATGTTTTTTTTTATATTTTGTTGGGGTTGTTTATTTGCCCTTTTGTTCCGTTCACATGTATCACACTTATCACTTTTTGTAGGTTTCCCTGATTTTGCTGTACATTGCTGACAGAAAGGGTTTCTCTTCCCTTTAAATCAGCTCTAATGCCAGGGTTTCACTGGCGTTAGTTTTCAGCCTCGGATTTCACAGTGTTAATGTGCAGAGAGCCTCTCCCCTCCCACTCTCCGCCCATTGACCCCTTCTTTCCGCCCCTGGGGAGGTTTCCTCCGCCCTCCGGGAGCCTTTCCCCACCTTCAGCGCTCGTTTGCGCCGCTGCGCGCGATAAGGTACCTGTGCGCCTGAAAAAGCGCCATTCTCGCGCGATAAGGTACCTTATCACGTGATAATGTCACAGAGCGCACATTAAGATGGTTTAGTAAACATACCCCCAAGATGGTTTAGTAAACATACCACTTAGCAGTTAGTAGGAGCAAGAAGCAGACAAAAGCTTGGGTATAAACACTCCACCAGAGAAATGAAGGGAGATTGATTGACAGTAGGTGCAGGACAGACCCATAGAAAACTGTTGAACCAGCATGTGTGTGTTTTCCTGGCTTTCCTTATATATAGTCAATAAGAGGACAAACCCCTTGCAGGTCCAAGGCTTCCTCACAGGGGGGTGGGGGGGGGGGACTTCTTCTTCCATTGTCTCTAGACATTATTACTTAGATTTTAAGTTCAGATTAAGTTGTTCCTATGGCTCCAACTACAAGCCCCTAGCCTCCATTTTTTCATGGTCATGGGTTTGATTCCCAGTTTGTTTGGTAAAATAGCTCCTCCTGGGGCCTTAACTAGGTTTTTCTGTATGTTCCTTATGAAACCGTGCTAGCAAGATCTTTGAATGGATATTGGAAGCTGGTTCCCAGATAGTTTCTTATGGTTTATAATTCTAGTCAATCAGATAGTGAAGATCTACTTAGGGGTATGTTTACTAAACGGCGCTAACGTCACAGCTGAGACGTTATCGCACGATATGTGACGTTAACGCACGATAATGGTGCTTTACCGTGCGAGAACATCACGTATCACGCGATAATGTCTGCGGTGGTGTTAAGGTGCGCAGAGGGTGGAGTAAGGCTCCCCAGCCAACGGAGTAAGGCTCCCCAGGGGCGGAGATGAGGGTCAATGTGCAGAGAGTTGGCAGGGAGAGACCCCATGCACACTAATGCCGTGAAATGAAGGTCTGAAAATTAACGCCAGTGCAAACCTCGCACTACAGGCACATTTGCAGGAGAGTGAAACCATTTCAGTCAGCAATGTACAGCAAAGCCAGGAAAACCCAGAAAAGTGGTAGAAGTGATACATGTGCAGGGACCAAAAAGGCAAATAAACATATTAAATGACCAGACTCACATTTGAAATCCCCATAACCAAGTTGGCCAATAGTGCTACTAATGATAAACATAAAGCAACACTACTGACAAACCGTAAAAAGGAAGATATCATGTTTGGAAGGGGCTATGCTCTGTCCCCATACAAAGTGAATGATCCTACAGTGAAATAGCGGTGATAAGGGTTTTGTCATTTATATTGGGCAGGTTTGTTATGCTGTGGTCCATCTGGGGCACAGTGCGGACTAGACAGATGCCTAGATGGCACATAGGAATGCCGAAACTGTAAAGCAGCAAGACAGAAACTGACAAGGGTCCAACATGGGCACGAGTGTGTGTCCCACAGTGTCACAGGGGATATTACCAGCAGGTACCCCCAAGGGTACATAACATTGGCAGGTGGTACCGGGGGGAAGTGCGCATGTCCATGTAGGCACCCCTACCCGAAAACCCACACCATAGGCAGCTGTCTACCAGCATTCTGGATGGCCTGGGACTGCGCACCACCTGCGCCACTGGCGTAAGGGCATATCAGCATGGTGGTGGAGGGTTGCTAGTGGTGGAGGGGGCAGTGGCATCTGCCCACAGCAGACCAAGGCCAAACCCTGTTTAGGTGGGTGCCGTGCGGTACAACAGACAAGGTCTGCCTAACGAACACTAATAGTAGCCCCAGGGAATGGTTTGCCTCTGTGGCAACAGTTTGGTGCAGAACACACAGCCAGTGTGTTCAAGAGCAGAAGGTCACAGGTTCAAGCCCCAGCTGTGGCTCCCGCAAACCATATCCCTATATTTTACCCAGTTCTAAACCGTGGTAATAAAGATAGAAATGTTATTGCAGATTAAATAAACAAGCCATAAATGCCTATATTTTACCCTACAGTGCACAGACACAATAAATATGTGCAATCCCTAGAGCAGAGTTTCCCAACTGCAGTCCTGGAGGACCAAATACCATTCAGGTGTCATGCTGACCCTAATAAATATGCCTGTGCTGCATTTGTATGTGCCGCCCCCATTGTATGCAAATGTAATTCATGCATATTCATTCGGGACAGCATGAAATCCTGAACAGTGTTTGGCCCACGAGGGCCAGAGTTGGGAAATTCAGCTCTAGAGCAGAGGCCAACAGGGGTACAAACACCCACACCCACAGGCTCCACTATCCAGTGCCTCATGGAGAGTCAGGCTGTTGGGCCCTGCGTGGAGCAGCATCTCCCAATACTGGCACCTGCATACCTTAGCAATGCCGTCCTAAACTTGGGAACCTGTTCCACATATATCAAAATGTTGCTATGATTAATGTCAGCTAACAAATCCTAAGTTAAACATGATTTGTTGATAGAGATTCATCATAGCAACCTTTCTGATATATGTGGAGTGTGTTTCAGTTATTGATTCTGACAGTGTCTACCACTCCGGGGAGTGACCCCAACAGTTTTGCGTACCATAGAAATACCTGCACTGTGCCTAGGACTGGTGTGGTGGCCAGGGTTGCCACAAATCTCTATATTTGCACAATGCTGGCATAGGTGTGGGAGTGTGTGTCTGTCTATCCAGTGTGTTGTGGCTGCCTACACCTTACTCAGCCCAACTGCTTGCACTGTTTCCAGTGTTAGCCTGCCAATGTGCATAATGAAGAGCAAGGTACTGTGGATATGGGCCAGGCAGGATGCATCTGCACAGGGTATAGGGCAATTTATTTATTTATTTACAGTCTCTTTTATACCGTGCTTTTCAACATCAGTGTGATTTACATTGAACATAGAAACTTACACGTTTCATTGGCTGATCCGTGTTTACAATGAACAGGTATTAAAACTTGGATAGCTTGGGGTAACTATTTACATCTACGTAACAAGATAGGTATTACCTCACTGGACATAGTCGTGGTTGTTTTGTATGGTAAGGCTTACTTAAACTGCACTGGCTAGATAGTGGATGGGGCTATTATAGCACTGTCTACCGGGTAATACAGGAGGAAGAGATGGCTGGGACATTGTAGTGCCCGGCCACCACCTGCATGGACAGGGTGGCCACAGAATGTCATGCTGGGAGGTCACTCTCACCCTGACTGAGCAGTGACCATGGCATGGCTAGGTTCCCCCATAGTGCTATACAGTATTTTTCTCAAGTGATATTTATGGTTTCCTTTTCTAGGGCCTAATTACTGCCGTACCTGCTTGGTGTGTGTGCTCACATCCCATTTTTGGGTGCACACAGTGCCTCCAGGAATATGTACTAGCTAGCAGACTGTCTGCAGTAAGTATGTGTATGGTTGGAACACCTTGCAGGGTGCAGTGGGTGGAGACTGACTGTGCCCTCTGCTGGTGAATGTCAGATAGTGGTGGGGTGGGCAGCTGAGCTGAGCTTTTCCAGCATTCTGCTTGTCTGTCATTGCCTTATTGATGTGTACAGATCTGCATTGACTGCGCTGTAGGGTGCCTGTTTCCCAGCAAGACTGAGGTTAATGGTCCCCTCTACTGCCACCATTGCAGAGATGTACCATGTGGATCTGTTGGTGAGAGATCCTGTCCCCCATCCTGAGCCACAGAGGGTGGTGTGGGTGGCGCAACATAATCTGCCTTGGGGTCCAAACACCCCCCCCCTTCTCTTATAACATGTGACCATGGCACCCACACAGGATATGCACTATTCTGGATGCATCATAGTCCACAAGTGCTATACGTGACTGGGAAATACAGATGGGCACAGGTGTATCTTAGGTGTGTCTGCAAGGACTACCTATCACAAACTGGCACTGATGACAACCTGCAGGATAGCCTATATCAGCAAAGTCAGGTGCTGCGGACCTGGTGCTGACCACCCCACCTCAACCTCAGGGTGAGAATAGGACCCGCACAATGTCATGGTCTGTAGCTACTCTGTGCCAGTAACACACACAGTCAGTTCCCCCTACCAGGCCGAGGTGCTGTGGAGGTGCATACCCCATCTTGTGATCAGCTGTAGACTGCTGATCTGCATGTGCAGTGCAGCATAGGTACGGGTGAATTTACTCTATCCTAGTAACCACAGCAGACAGTTTGTGTGGTGACCTGCAGTCTTTCTGTAGCCAGCCAGCAGTGTGGCAGTAGCTATAGAGATGTAACCTACTGGTTACTTCAATGCTGGTTACTTCAATTTGGCATTGTCCACCTGGAAGTGGACAACGCCAAGTTGCAAGTAAAATCAGCTATACGGTATCTCGGAGTCACATTGGATCAGAACCTCAACTTGAAGCAACACATAGTCCAAACTGTAAGAGCGGTCTACTTCAAGATTAGATCTCTCAGATCTGCCCCCTACTCGAACCAAGCGACTTCCGCACCATCTATCAAGCCCTCATCATTCCTCATTTTGATTACTCAAATGCCATCTTACAAGGACTCCCTCAGACCACCTTACATCCCCTACAACTTGCCATGAACAGTGCAGCGCGAATTTTCCTCGGAGCGTCAAGAAGAGAGCATAGCACACCCCTCCTGAAGCAGCTACACTGGCTCCCCATTCAAGCCAGGATCATCTTCAAGACCTTAGTGATGACATTCAAGGCAATCAAGGGGCTCTCCTCCTCTTCACTATGTGACCTCATCCAACCACCCACACCCAACAGGTTAAGAAGAACCGCAGTAGCCAACATGCTAGCGATACCGAGAGACATGACAAAATGCTCTAGGGCAACATCGAACAGAGCCTTTAGACTATGCGCCCCAAGTCTCTGGAACTCCCTACCACCACACATCAGAGCAACCTCCAATTTGAGCCAGTTCAGGAAGGCCTTAAAACACTTTCTCTTTATCAAACACCTCACTGACTGCCCTGAACCACAGCCACCAATTATGATCAGTACCCAATAACTCCATCTGACATGTACATAGTTACCTATTCAATACTACGCATATGTACATAGTTCTCCCGGTTATCCAAGTTACTTGTTCCTGTTCAATGTAATGACCTGACTTTTGTTTATTGTCGGACACTGTTTGTTTTATGTAAACCGCGCTGATCGCAAATAGTGCAGTATATAAGAAATGAAAATAAATAAATAAATAAATAAATGACTGTGGAGGCAGAGGTCATGGGTTTGATCCAGCAGTGGTGGTGTAATCTAAAAAGGCTGTCTGAGGCATTTTATTTTAATTTAAATCAGTGCTGTCAGCAGAAACACCCTCATAGTGCTGTAGCCTAAGATGCCTCATAGGCACCCTGTAAAGCGCCCTTTAAGGTGCCCTATACAGTGACCAATAGTGCACATTATAGGGTGCCTTGGCAGTCAGGGCACTTTATAATGTGACCTATGGGGCGCCTTATGAGGCACCTTAGATTAGGGCACTGTGAGGGTGTTTTTTGCTGGCAGCACTGGTTTAAATTAAAAGGAAATGCCTCAGACAGCCGTTTTAGATTACGCCACTGCAGGATCAAACCCATAACCTCCGCCTCCACAGTCATTGCAGTAACCAGTGGGCTACATCGTTATAGCTTCTAATACTGTGCTGGCATGTACTTAGGGTTAACGCACGTTAACTTGCCATGGCGCCCACTATCGCGCGATACATATTCTTGCTACCTTTGGACTCCTTATATGGCATTCTTCACATTATCGCAGCAACTAGTGCCGGTAACATTAGGACGGTTTAGTAAACATACCACTTAGAGTCAAGAATGTTTTGTAGAATGAATTCTTGGTGACTGTTGATAATCTCTGGTGGTGGAGGTGAATACTATTGATACAGAAAAAAATTCTTTCTATAGGCCTTCAGCTGGGCGACATGGAGCACTGGGTGGGTCAGAAGGTTTGCTGGGAGCTGCACTTAAAATGCAACTGGATTCACTTGTTCCTGGATTACAAAGGGTCCCATGAACTTCTGATCAATCTCACCAGTGGTGAATTACTCTTCAAATGTCTGGTGGAGTCACAGACTTTATCCTCAACAGCTAACTTGGGTTTCTATTGGTTTCACTTGTCTGCTGACTTTTCTGGGCTTCCTTTGCCTTTCCTAATTCCTATGACACGTGTACATGCTGTTTACTCAGGGCTTTTGCTCAGTCTGCTACCTCTGGAACTCTTGAATCTTGGACGTCACCAAAATAAAAGCAAGGATAAATACCATTATCTGTTAAAAATGGCAAATACTTGTTGATGAATGTTCTGAATTTTAATATACAAATTATGGCATTGGAAGTAGCCATATCCAACTGTTTTGGTGATAATCGCAGAAGCATCATAGATATTATCTGAGGGTCTGATTCATGTGTTCTGTTTGCCCTTGAAATTGTGAGAGGTAAGCTGAAGACAAGTGTTGCAAAACGTCATCAATTTTCATTAAAATCACAGAGCAAACTGCAGACCTTGGTCAGAGACTATGTGGGAAGACAGCCTGTGAATACAGACCACCTCTCAAACCAACACGTCTGATGTTTTATATGTAAACAAGAGGCCTGTAGCAGTGCTGAAGTGATCATTTTAGAAAGAAAAAATCAAGCACTACCAAGGTTGTCAATTTCTATTATGATACAGGTATGTCTTTAATAAAGTCCACTGAAATCCACTCCCAAGGTCTAAAGCATATTTGCAGTGGAATTAAGAGTCCTCGGGGAAGCTTCAGCAAACTAGTTCCCTGATGCTATGACTGCCACTGTGGCCCATCAGTAAAGCATCATGCAGCTAGAGTACTTCCAGGCATACCCTGCTCTTAGGTATATATAGTTTCTCTCTTTTGCAAAGTAATTCATGATGCCAGTTCCACCCCTTCTCCTCTCCAGATCTCATCATTTCTACCTGTGGATCTCGAGCAAGCTTATTTGTCCATCTTTTAAGTGTCCAGTCTAAAATTCTCAGAGTGAAGGATCATGGTAGGAGATTCTGGCACCTCATCCTCTTCTCTCTGGGAGAGGCCATCTGCCTTATTATTCTGGGTTTCTGATCGGTAGGGCAAGATGAAACTGAATCAAGAGAAGAACAGCAACTAATGTGCTCCTCTGGAGTTCATATTCACATATTGAAACTTGATGCCACTGAGCAAACCAAGGGTCCATAAACATAGTGAAGCTTGTCTTTCCATAGACAATGGATTGGGGTAATCACATGAGCATTTCACATACCCATTGCAAAGTTCAATCTTAGAGGCTTGCTCTTGGCTATCTTCTTCTACAGGAATAGGGAATATCATTACCTCATGGAGATGATCATGAGTCAGAGGCCTACATCTGTAGTTATTTCACATATTGTCCACAGGAGAGTGGAGGAAAACACAGCCCCACCAGCAATCATTGAAAGCAAATTATTTGATTCAGGGAACCCGACTTGGCCAAGTTTTGGCTGTAACGTCTGCATAAGGGGTCAGAATAGATTATGACAATAGTCGTTCACTTATCATTCCAATTAGGAAAAATGTGATTTACTTAACCCAGTTGTTGAGGGTCAGCTTAAGAGAACACAATGTTGCTTAAGGTTTAGATCAAGTGTGGGCAAAAATGAGGATTCCTCTTTGTAGTGTTCACCCAACTCAGTTATCTTTATGTCTTAGGAGAGAGCTTAAACAACAAGATTAATAGATACTTTCTACTAATGCTACACTTGTCAGCCACTTCTCCCACCCCCACTTGTGCTGGATATTCACAAGGAATTCACAGTAAAACAAAACTGGTAGTGCCCATTTTATATGCTGGCTTCAGCATTTAAACAGAAAGAAAATAAAAGTTCCATTCATCGTTAGATCCTGTAGTTCAATGTCCCTTGTGGTCTCTAGGGGTTCTCAGCAATAGCTCTCAGTTCAAGGTCCCAGCTTGTAATGGTCTCCAACATAGGACATAGGACATTCAAACTCGAAGAAAACAAAATAAAAAATGCTTTCCAAAGGCCTTGCATGCCCCAGGCTGCTGCCTCTGTAAAATAATCCAATCTGTTTTTTCTATAGCACAATCCAAACCTTAGACAACTTCTGCAATGCCTTAAAAATCACCAGTTTAGGTTGCCCTGATTGAAAATTATCCCTTTCTGAGCAGCTATTGGTTTTCACATGTGTTTTTTAAGCAGATTAAAAGGGTGCTTCCAGGGATGTGCACACACATTTGTATTTTCACATGCTCACAGAGTGTTTTGCTCCTATCTTGCTATCTTCAGAAATTAACTTCAAAAAAGATGGAGGTGTAGCCTAATGGTTAAAGCACTGGCTTGGCAACAAAAAAAAAAAGCAGTGTTCCATTCTCCCTAGTACTCCCTATGGCCTTGGGCAAGTCACTTAACCCTCCATTGTCTGAAAAGAAGGGATTGGTAATCTTCTTCTGGTCACCCTGCCAAGAAATGCCAGCACTTGTAGACAATTTTCAAATGGAAATGCTGTATAAATGCAAACACTAGCTACAAGAGCTGGAGGTATTAAATCACCCATGCACTTTAAAAGAACATAGATTAATGAAAAGCATGCTAACTATGATCTGTCCAACTTTGTCATGTTTCAGTAATGCCAGTACTAAACCCTAGTGAGGAATTTACTAAACTGAAATTATGAAGTGCAAATGCATACTCAAAGGACTAAGTTAGAGAAATCATGGCCCTTTGAATGCATATATTGAGGGTAATTTTCTAGCCTGGCACCTAAATTTAGACATCTGCAACATGCCTGTTTTAAGACTATTGTATGAAGAAAAGCAGATGTCTATTTTTCATTTATCAAAAAGTGGTATAAGTGGCCAAAAATACACATTACATCTAGGTATGAGCACTTACATCAACCCTAGAACAGGAATAAATGCCCACACCTAGAATTTTAAAAAACACGTGTAACTTACATGTGTAACTTTGTGATCCACCCAAGCTCTATCCTGTGTATGCCCACACAGAATGTACACACCATCAGCCTGACACGTGTACTTACTGCAACCGCCCAGCCTGGGGTAATGTCAACTCTACTATCCCCTTGTTGGAATTGTGTCATGATGAGTGGGTGTTATCTCAAATTGATAATTCTCAGGGAGTGGTTTGCAGGGAACATTAAATTGTGTGTGGAGCCAAGGGTCAGCTGGACTGTTGGCCAGACAGTTCCCGAGCTGACACCTTCCTCCGTCCAGAAGGGAAACCACTCAGGAAGGACATATCACTTCCCAATAAAAGAAACATCACAGAGAGGACCCACACTTCCCAACAAAATCTCACTTTATGCAGAACAAAATCTCTCCTTATACAGGACAACACGCTCGTACATTGTAATAACTATCTCACCGATTTTTCTTCCCAAAGGATCTTTTTATTATTCCCTATCTTACAGAAACAGAAAACTAAGAACAAAGGAAAACAGTCCAGTGAAATTACAGATCTTACCACCTCACACAGCAAACAGGGTCATTCTGACTTATCTTAGATGCAGATTTCTAAACAATTACAAGTCAGAATGTCTGGCCTGACTGCATGATTCTATCTTACTTCCTGACTTAACAGCTAGTATGACAAGCTTTACTGGACACAAGAACAGACATACACAAGACATGACAAACTGCCATTCACGACAATAGAGTTACTGGGGCCATAGAGAACCCAGGAAATCCATACCCCACGCAGCCTCCACTGCGCAGGAAACAAACTCCCCGTGTATCTGGTCCTGTCATATTATATACCCTAGCTCAGGACAATTCTTACTATCGGGGTATTCTTCTCTAATTAGCTAATTCTTATCCCAGCTGTCTGGGGCCCCCCTTGTTTGATTTGCCAATGTTTTTTCTACTCATGTCTGTACCCCTCTCCATTGAACTTTCTTGGGCCCATGTCTGCAATTATCAGTCTGGGCCTTGTCAGATTTATATTGTTATCTGACCTCTGCCCATTTCACTCAGTTCTTTACCTGGTTTTCTTGCTTGGTTCTCTTGTTTGGTTCTCTCCCACCTCTTGGTTCCCAATAAATATATCTCTTCAGCTCCCCATGTTCTGACAACTATACTGGGGGCCATATGTTCTTCTTCATGCTAAGCTGACATGTTTATATCTCATAATTGCCTTTCTACCCTCTCTCTGTCCATTTACTGATAAGTGTGTTTTCAAATACTTTTCCATATGATGTAACATACCTCTGAAAGCTGCACGTACCAGCATTCAGACATTTCAATTTTTTTTTTTGTATTATTGTGTTAACTCTTTCTCGTCTGGCTCTCACAGTTGCTGTGGAATACCTTTTCTTAAGAAGAAGAGGAACAACAGTAGGAACAAGAAATAAAACTAAAGGATAAAGACCCTGGATCAGCAGATGTTACATAGATGGAATTTATTTGTATCCGGGTAAATTAATTGTCCAATCAAGAGTATATGAATAACATTATTTTTGCATCAGCTGATAGAATAGTCTATAAATTATCTTCTTTCAGATACAGTGCCTTGTGAAAGGATTTATCCCCTTGGTTTTTGTCCTGTTTTGTCGCATTACAACCTGGAATGAAAATGGAGGTTCATTTGGATGTTAGATAATGGACCTAATAATGTAGTCCAAATTAGTGAAGTGGAATGACAATAAAATACCTTGTATATATAAAAAAAACAAGTAAAAACTGAAAAGTTGTGAGTATATATGTATTCATACCTTTTGCTATGGAACCCCTAAATAAGATCTTATCCAACCAATTAATCTCAGAAGTCACATAATTAGTTGATTAGGGTCCACCTGTGTGCAATCAGTGTCTCATGATCTGTCACATGATGCCTTTACAAATATACCTATTCTGTAAGGCACCTGACTCTGCAACACCACTAGGCAAGCAACATGAAGACCAAGGAGCACTCCAAATAGGTCAGTTATAAAGTTGTGGAGAAGTATAGATCAGGGTTGCAATATAAAAAAATATGCCATGCAGCACCATTAAATAAATTATAACAAAATAGAAAGAATATGGCAACACTACAAACAGACAAGAGAAGGCTGTCCACCAAAACTCACAGACCGAGCAAGGAGGACATTAATCAGAGATGCCACTCATACACCAAAGATAACATTGAAGGCGCTGCAAAGATCCACAGAGGAGATGGGAGTATCTGTCCATAGGACGACTTTAAGCCATACACTCCACAGAGTGGAGCTTTATGGAAGAGTGGCCAGAAAAAAGCCATTGCTTAAAGAAAGAAGTAAGAAAACATGTTTGGAGTTTGCACAATAACATGTGATGGACACTCCAAACACAGGTTCTCTGGTCAGATGAGACCAAAATTGAGCTTTTTGGCCATCATGGGAAATGCCATGTGTGGCGCAAACCCAACACTTCCCATCACACCAAGAACACCATTCTCACAGTGAAACATGGTGGTGACAGCATCATGCTGTGGGGATGTTTTTCATCAGCAGGGACAGGAAAACTAGTCAAGATTGAAGGAACGATTGATGGCACTAAATAAAGGGGAATTCTTAAGGAAAACCTGTTTCAGTCTGCCAGAGATTTGAGACTGGGACGAAAGTTCACCTTCCAGCAGTCCAATGACCCTAAACATATTGCTAAAGGTACATTGGAGTTGTTTAAATGGAAACATTTGAATGTCTTGGAATGGCCTAGTCAAAGCCCAAATCTCAATCCAATTGAGAATCTGTGGCATGACTTGAAGATGGCTGTACACCAATGCAACACAATACCAACAACACTTCCTTTCACCACCCTCACTTAACGCAATCTAATCAAAATGTAAACACTACAATACAAAAGTATTACTTAGGGTAAATGCATATATAGGCCTCAGTCAATGCTCACACCATTCATTTGGCGAACAGTGTCACCATAGGGTAGAGCTTCAATGTTCTTCCATCATCGGCCTCCCCCTTCCAATTTAATAGAATACCATTACTTAGAAAACTATCACCAAAAAAGTACTTTTTTAGGATTCGAAATATCAATTTAAAAGATCCTATACCTAACTGATATTACAAGGTTATATCTCAATAAGGTTAAATTTTTCGGAAACAATTCATTTCAATTTTTTAATTTTCTTTAAAATCCAAAAAAATTCTACTTTCTATAAAGAATAAAATTTTCCAAGGCAAGACAACTTGCACCGAAGACAGTTAGTTGAACATCTAGAAAAAATAATAAAGAAACTCTTAATAGTGCACAGTCAATCACTCAGTAAAGAAAGTAGTAATCCGTTACTTATCTTATCTAACGCTATAGCTATAACGCTAAGATAAGATAGAGTTAGATAAGATAAGATTACTACTTTCTTTACTGAGTGATTGACTGTGCACTATTAAGAGTTTCTTTATTATTTTTTCTAGATGTTCAACTAACTGTCTTCGGTGCAAGTTGTCTTGCCTTGGAAAATTTTATTCTTTATAGAAAGTAGAATTTTTTTGGATTTTAAAGAAAATTAAAAAATTGAAATGAATTGTTTCCGAAAAATTTAATCTTATTGAGATATAACCTTGTAATATCAGAGTTAGGTATAGGATCTTTTTAATTGATATTTCGAATCCTAAAAAAGTACTTTTTTGGTGATAGTTTTCTAAGTAATGGTATTCTATTAAATTGGAAGGGGGAGGCCGATGATGGAAGAACATTGAAGCTCTACCCTATGGTGACACTGTTCGCCAAATGAATGGTGTGAGCATTGACTGAGGCCTATATATGTATTTACCCTAAGTAATACTTTTGTATTGTAGTGTTTACATTTTGATTAGATTGCGTTAAGTGAGGGTGGTGAAAGGAAGTGTTGTTGGTATTGTGTTGATATTATTCCTTTCGGCAGTGATTCTTAGCTATGTACACCAATGCAACCCATCTAAGTTGAAGGAGTTGGAACAGTTTTGTCTTGAGTAATAAGTGAGAATCCCATTGGCTAGATGTGCTAAGCTAAAAGAGACACACCCTCTGATCCAATTAACTCTTTCTCTCCTTTCTACTGTCCTAATATAGTTTCCTATCAAATCTATCTTCCACCTAAAAAAACCCTAAATCACTCACACACCCTTCCAAGCCCTGTAAACTTCTCCTTTCCCTTTTTCCCTAATTCCCTAATCATGCTAAAACCCCACTTTTTCAATAAAATAAACCCTACCAAGGGTCCCCACGATCTCTCCCACTTTTTAACACTAGGTTACATTACAAAATAGTAACTGGCTAAAGTATGTGTGTAAATGTATTCATCCCTTTTGCTATGGAACCCCTAGATAAGATATGATCCAACCAATTAACCTCAGAAGTCACATAATTAGTTGATTAGGGTCCACCTGTGTGCAATCAGTGCCAGGCGTATTTCTCCACAGCTATATCCTTGGCCTCCAACCATACCCACCAACTTTATTCGGTTCTCAGATCCCTCATGGCACTCCAGTCCCGATCCCTCTCATCGTCCTCTCCCTCCTTTCCCAGCCCTTCTCAGTTGGTCTCCTTCTTTGCCACCAAAATCACTGATCTTCGAACTTCGCTATCATCGTGTCCACCTCTCCTCCTCCGCCCTCTCCCCCCCTCTTCTCCACTTTCCCACGTTTGGGCGTCTTTCCATCCACTCACTGCCACAGAACTCATCAAATCTATCTCCTCCTCACATAAGACAACTTGTACCCTTGATCCTATTCCCTCCTCTTGGCTTCTCGAACCTTCCCTCGCTTTCCTTCCCTTCATCCTCACTATGATAAATATTAGTTTTTCCTCGGGTTCCTTTCCCAACCTGTGGAAACATGCTCTAGTCTGCCCCATCCTAAAAAAGCCTTTCTCGACCCCCTCAACTGAGCCCATTATCATCTGGTATCCAATCTCCCTTTTCTCTCCAAGATTCTCGAAAAACCATTTTTTTCACAACTCTCACACCAAAAAGATGTGAACAGGAAGGAGTCGGTGCAGAGGGTGGCTACTAAAATGATTAGTGGTCTTCATTATAAAGCATATGAGGACAAACTGAAGGATCTTAATATGTACACCTTAGAGGAAAGGCAGGATAGAGGTGATATGATTGAGATGTTTAAATACCTCCATAGCATAAATGTTCAGGGAGAGAGCCTCTTTCAATTGAAGGCAAGTTCTGCTATGAGGGGACATGGGATGAGGGTGAAGGGAGATAGATTCTGGAGTGATATGCGGAAATATTTCTTTATGGAAAGAGTGGTGAATCCGTGGAATAGTCTCCCAGTGGAGGTGGTAGAGATGAGGACAGTAACTGAATTCAAAAAAGCATGGGACAAACACAGAGGATCTCTAAAGGTAAAAAGGGGACTGTTTTAGTTATTGATATGGAAGGACAGACTAGATAGGCCATGTTGTCTTTTTCTGTCATCATATTTTTATGTTTCTATGTAAACTTACATGACTCCTTAGAAAATTACCTCCATTTTGCCTTGGATATACTTAGTTCCAATTCCCTTATCCTTTGTCAAGTCAGGGATCCTTCAATCTGGATTGACCTAAAAAAAAAGTCCAAGCTTCTGCCTGTTTTTTTCATAAAAGGTTCAAGAGAAGGAAGATGGTGGTGGCTCTGAAGAGCTCCAGTGGTAGATTTTTCTCTTCCTTACTTATATTTCCTATATGCCGCGTACTGGGCATAAACGAAAGGCTAAGCTCCAGCCGAAGCCTTCAGGGGAAACCAGGCCAATGGATGCTTTCCTTTTGCACGTGGAGGAATGAAAGCTTTGGGCGGCCCGCTGGCAGATGCAGGGGTAAAAGGAGAACTCCTGCTCAGCCCTGGGCCTGATGTTTTCCTGAGCTTGGAGTGCCAGTCTCACCCAGTTCAACCGGCAAGTCTAGTCAGTGAGGCTGCAGCGAGTGGGTCCCGTTGGTTAACACCGCAGATTCTCCCTCGCTCGATGGGCAGTCCCTCTGCTCTGGAAGTGATCTCTGGGTGAGAGAGCTTCACGGCGCCATTGCTGGAGAGGTGGGTGCTGAAGAGGATCAGCCGGATCCCCAGCAGATAGAGGGATGGTTGCCGATCACCTCCACTGTGCAGCCAGCATCATCGTGTGTGCAAGTTTCAATTCCGTTGACCTGGGTGATTTTGGTGAGACCTGAAGTCTTTTCCTTTGAAACAGTCTGGGAGGCACTTTCCAAACTTGAACAATCTTTGTCGGGACAGTAACAGGCTATTTCCAGCCAGTTTTCTAGCTTTGGACATAAGTTAGAGGTTCATGAGTAATTTTTGGGAAAACTGCCAGTGAAAGTTTCCTTATTGGAGCAGAGGTTGTAACTTTTTAAGAAGTTCTTGACTAGTGTTTTGAAAATTCCAGTGGAATCAATACCTCCAATTTCTCATGCCTATTATTTATCTTCTGCTAAGGTTAAGATGATTTGGGTCAGGCTTTAATTTCATCTCCAGCCCTGTACAGTGATAACCTGGATTTGACTGGCTTTTTGGAGTGGTCAGGGTCTGATTCCGAGTTGACTGCTATTCTATTGGTCACCCTGGCATTAGATGTTGACTGGAACTGGTTGTTAAAAATGTATTTTCAATCACTTAAAGAGTTTATGGGGTCTACTATTAGGATTTTTCCAGATGTGTCTAGGAGCACACAGAAAAGGAGGAAACAATTTTTAGTTCTTTTTTCTTCGCTTTTCATGTAAATGCCTGGTTAAGTTGGCTGGGATAAATTATATTTTTCTAGACCCTCCGCAGTTGTCTATCTTTGGGAAATATTTACTAAACTGTCCTAATGTTACCGGCACTAGTTGCAGCGATAATGTGAAGAATGCCATATAAGGAGTGGGCGTTCCAGTCCTAAGGTAGCAAGAATATGTATCGCGGGATAGTGGGCGCTGTGGCACGTTAACGCAAGTTAACCCTAAGAACATGCCAGTGCAGTTTTAGAAGCTATAACAATGTAGCCCACTGGTTACTGCAATGACTGTGGATGCAGAGGTCATGGGTTTGATCCTGCAGTGGTGTAATCTAATAAGGCTGTCAGAGGCATTTTCTTTTAATTTAAATTAGTGCTGCCAGCAAAAACACACTCACAGTGCCGTAACCTAAGGTGCCTCATAAGGCGCACTATAAGGTGCCCCATAGGTCACATTTAAAGTTCCCTGTCTGCCAAAGCACCCTATAATGTGCCCTATAGGGCACTTTACAGGGCGCCTATGAGGCACTTTAGGCTACAGCACTGTGAGGGTGTTTCTGCTGACAGTACTGATTTAAATTAAAAGAGAATGCCTCAGACAGTCTTTTTAAATTACACCACTGCTGTATTGAACCCATGACCTCTGCAGCCACAGTCAGTGAAGTAACCAGTAGGTTACAACTCTATAGATGCTACCACCCTGCTGGCTGGCTACAGAAAGACTGCAGGTCACCACACAAACTGTCTGCTGTGGTTACCAGGATAGGGTAAACCCACCCGTACCTATGATGCACTGCACATAAGAACATAAGAACATAAGATATGCCATACTGGGTCAGACCAAGGTCCATCAAGCCCAGTATTCTGTTTCCAACAGTGGCCAATCTAGGTCATACGTACCTAGCAGTTTCCCCAAGGGACACAGGTTCCACAATGCTTGTATTGGTTCAAGCATAGATATCCTGGGTCCCTTCTTAATAATGGTTTATGGACCTTTCCTCCAGGAACTTGTCCCAACCTTTTTTAAACCCAGCTACACTAACAGCCTTTACTACATCCTCCGGTAACAAATTCCAGAGTTTGATTACACGTTGAGTGAAAAAATATTTTCTTTTATTAGTCTTAAATAGTTTACCCTGTAGCTTCATTGCATGTCCCCTAGTCTTTCTATATTCTGATAAGGTAAACAATCGATCTACGTTTACCCGTTCCACTCCGTTCATTAATTTATAGACTTCTATCATATCTCCCCTCAGCCGTCTCTTTTCCAGGTTAAAGAGCTCCAACCTTTTTAGCCTTTCTTCATAGGAGTAGCCTTCCATCCCCTTTACCATTTTGGTGGCTCTTCTCTGAACCTTTTCTAAAATTGCTATATCCTTTTTAAGATATGGCGACCAGAATTGCACACAATATTCAAGGTGCGGTCTCACCATGGAACGATATAGAGGCATTATAATATCTTTTGTTTTATTTTCCATTCCTTTCCTTATCATACCTAGCATTCTATTTGCTCTCTTGGCCGCCGCTGCACACTGGGCCGAGGGTTTTAACATGTTATCCACAAGGACGCCTAAATCTTTTTCTTGGGTGGTGGTTCCTAATGTGGAACCTTGCATCGTGTAACCATAGTTTGGGTTGTTCTTCCCTAGGTGCATAACCTTGCACTTCTCCACATTAAATTTCATCTGCCATTTTGATGCCCAGTCTTCCAATTTATCAAGATCCTCTTGCAATTTTCCACAATCCTCCTGGGTTTTAACAACTTTAAATAGTTTTGTGTCATCAGCAAATTTGATAACCTCACTCGTTATTCCACTTTCCAGGTCATTTATGAATATGTCAAAAAGCAGCGGACCCAGCACAGATCCCTGGGGTACACCACTATTCACCTTTCTCCATTGGGAAAATTGGCCATTTAGCCCTACCCTCTGCTTTCTATCTTTTAACCAGTTCCTGATCCACAGTAGTACACTGCCTCCTATCCCATGACTCTTTAGTTTTGCCAAAAGTCTCTCATGAGGGACCTTGTCAAAGGCTTTCTGAAAGTCCAGATACACAATATCAACCGACTCACCTTTGTCCACCTGTTTATTCACTCCTTCAAAAAAACATAACAGATTAGTAAGACAAGATCTTCCTTGTCTAAAGCCATGTTGGCTGTCTCCCATTAGGTCATGACTATCTATATGCTGAGTAATTTTATTCTTTATGATGGTTTCTACCATTTTTCCCGGTACTGATGTCAGGCTCACCGGTCTGTAGTTTCCCAGATCACCCCTCGAACCCTTTTTAAAAATTGGTGTTACATTGGCGATCCTCCAATCCTCAGGTATTAGAGATGATTTTAATGATAGTTCACAGATTACTGATAGCAGGTCTGCAATCTCAAATTTCAGTTCTTTCAACACCCTTGGATGTATACCATCCGGCCCAGGTGATTTGCTACTCTTCAGTTTATCTAATAGTAAAAAGTATCTAATATGTAAAAAGGGGAAGGCGATGGCAGTGGGGGTGTACTATCGTCCGCCTGGCCAGAATGAACAAATGGATGATGAAATGCTCAAAGAAATCAAGGAAGCTAGCAAAAGTTACAGTGCAGTAATAATAATGGGTGATTTCAATTACCCTGGCATCGACTGGGTCAGTGTCACAACAGGACATGCTAGGGAGATAAAGTTCCTAGATGAAATAAATGACTGCTTCTTGGAGCAGCTGGTTCATGAACCGACCAGAGGGGAAGCAATATTAGACCTAGTCCTTAGTGGAACACCAGATGTAGTGCAAGAGATAAGGGTGTTGGGGCCACTTGGCAATAGTGATCATAGCATGATCGCCTTTGATTTAATTAGTGGAGGAGGGATAGTAAGGAAATCCACAGTACTACCCTTTAACTTTCGAAAGGGAGACTATGATAGAATGAGGAAAACAGTTAAGAAAAAACTAAAAGGAGCAGTTGCAAAGGTTAAAGACGTACATCAAGCTTGGGTGTTGTTGAAAAATACTATCTTGGAAGCCCAGACCAGCTGTATTCCACGCTTTAAGAAAAGTGGAAGGAAGTCCAAAAAATTGCCAGCATGGTTTAAAGCTGAGGTCAGAGAGGCTGTTGTTGCCAAAAAAGCATCTTTCAAGAAATGGAAAAAAGAGCCAAATGATGAAACCTGGAAACAGCACAAGCACTGGCAAGTCAAATGCAAGGCATTGATAAGGCAGGCAAAGAGAGAATTTGAGAAGAAGCTTGCTGCGGAAGCAAAAACGCGAAATAAAGACCTTTTCAAGTACATTCGTAGCAAAAAACCCGTGAGAGAGTCAGTTGGTCCATTAGATGATAAAGGGGTTAAAGGAGCACTAAGAGGCGACAAGGCGATAGCGGAGAGACTGAATGAATTCTTTGCTTCGGTCTTTACTGAGGAAGATGTGGGGATGTTACCCACGACTGAAGTGGTATTTAAAGGTGTGGAAGAATTGAAGGAAATATCGATACATCGGGAAGATGTCCTACAACTATTAGATAAACTGAAGAGTAGCAGTCTACAGCTGATCACATAATGGGGTATGCACCCCCACAGCACCTAGGCCTGGTAGGGAGAACTGACCATGTGTGTTACTGGCACAGAGTAGCTAGAGATCGTCCAGGCCATAACCACAGTACCTTGCTCCTCATTATGCACATTGGCAGGCTAACACTGGAAACAGTGCAAGCAGTGTGGGCTCAGTAAGGTGTAGGCAGACACAGCACACTGGATAGACAGACACACACTTCCACACCTATGCCAGCAGTGTGCAAATATAGAGGTTTCTGGATGCCCTGGACACCACACCAGTCCTGTGCCCAGTGCAGGTTCGCAAAACTGTTGGGGGTCACTCCACAGACATCAGAAAGGTTGCTATGAGGAATCTCTATCAACAAATTGTGTTTAACTTAGGATTTGTTATCTGATATTAATCATAGCAACCTTTTGATATATGTGGAACGTGTTCCCAAGTTTAGGACGACATTGCTACGGTATGCAGGTGCCAGTACTGGGAAATGCTGCTCCGCGCAGGGCACAACAGCCTGACTCTCCATGAGGCACTGGATAGTGGAGCCTGTGGGTGTGGGTATTTGTACCCCTGTTGACCTCTGCTCTAGGGCTGAGTTTCCCAACTCCGGTCCTGGTGGGCCAAACACTGTTCAGGTTTTCATGTTGTCCCTAATGAATATGCATGAATTACATTTGCATACAATGGTGGTGGCGCATACAAATGCAGCACAGACATATTTATTAGGGACAGCATGAAACCTGAATGGTGTTTGACTCTCCAGTACTGCAGTTGGGAAACTCTGCTCTAGGGATTGCACATGTTTATGGTGTCTGTGCTGTGTAGGGTAAAATAAAGGAGTTTCAGGCTTGTTTATCTTAACTGCAATAAAGGTTCCATCTTTATTACCACGGTTTAGTACTGGGTAAAATATGGGAACAAGGTTGGCAGGAGCCTCAGCTGGGACTTCAGCTTGTGACCTTCTGCTCCTGAACACACTGGCTGTGTGTACTGCACCAAACGGTTGCCACAGGAGCAAATCATTCCCTGGGGATACGAGTATCATGACTTTTCATCAGACAGACCTTGTCTGTTGCAGTGCATGGCACCCACCTAAATGGGGCTTGGCTGTGGTCTGCTGTGGGCAGATTCCACTGCCCCCTCTACCACCAGCACCCCTCTGCCACCATGCTGACATGCCCTTATGCTGGTGGTGCTGGTGGTGCGCAGTCCCAGGCCATCCAGTGTGCCGGTAGGCAGCTGCCTATGGTGTGGGTTCTCAGGTAGGGGTGCCTACATGGACATGCGTGCTTCCCCCCGGCACCGCCTGCCAATGTTATGCTCCCTTGGGGATACCTGCTGGGTAATATCCCCTTTGACACTGTGGGACACACACTCGTGCCCATGTTGGGCCCTCGTCAGTTGCTGTCTTGCTGCTTTACAGTTTCGGCATTCCTATGTGCCACCTATGCATCTGCCTAGTACACACTGTGCCCCAGCTGGACCACAGCATAACAAACCTGTCCAATATAAATGACAAAACCCTGATCACCACTATTTCACTGTGGGATCATTCACTTTGTAGGGGGACAGAGCATAGCCCCTTCCAAACATGATATCTTCCTTTTTATGCTTTGTCAGTAGTGTTGTTTTATGTTTATCATTAGTAGCACTATTGGCCAGCTTGGTTATGGGGATTTCAAATGTGATTCTGGTCATTTAATATGTTTATTTGCCTTTTTGGTTCCTGCACATGTATCACTACTATCACTTTTCTGGGTTTCCCTGGCTGTGCTATACATTGCTGACTGAAATAGGTTCTCTCTCTTGCAAATGTGATTCTAGGGCAAGGTTTTCACTGTCGCTAATTTTCAGACCTTCATTTCACAGTGTTAGTGTGCATGGGGCCTCTCCCTGCCCACTCTCTACCCATTTACCCCTCATCTCCTCCCCTGGGGAGCCTTACTTCGCCCTCTGGGGAGCCTTACTCCACCCTTTGTTCACCTTAACGCCGCCACAGACATTATCACACTATACGTGAAGTTCTCGCACGGTAATGCACCATTATCATGCGATAACATCACGTATAGCGAGATAACATCGCAGGTGCGCCGTTAGCGCCGTTTAGTAAACATACCCCTTTATCTTCTCTAGACTTGCGGGTATTCAGTCTGATACTGTTAAGCCCCTCTAAAACAAGTCCTATTTGTTATAGGATGAGATATTTGGTAAGAATTGTAACTCCTTGGGTTCGCCTGCACAATGTTTTATTTTCTTGTTAATATGTTTCCTTGGTATTGTGTTTCCTTCCCCTCTGTATTGAGGACTGCTGGGAGCATTCCGTTGTATCATTTCCTATTTCAAATATTTGCTTATATATGTATGGATTTTTTTTGTTCCAATTTCTTGGTTGCTGTCTTTTTCTTAGCAAAATTAATTTTTGTATATTAGTTGAAAATTGTATAAATAAAAATTAAAAAAAAAATCAAAATTACAGTAAATGAAGATGCAATCCACTCTGACCTACACATGTCAGAGTATGTAGTGCTACTAGCCAGACTAATTTGAGAGTCATCACAGAAAACAGAAGAGATTTGAGGCTGAAAGGGGAGGGTACATGAAGGTTTGGAAGGGCAGAAAGTGAAGACATTGTAGTTGAGTTCTTGGCCAAGTTCATTTTGAGATTCAAGGTCGAGGTTGGAGGCAGGACTGAATTTAAGCTCTTGGCTTCCATAGCATAAAATTTGAAGCATCCCTCTTGGTCAGAGCGGGAGGGATGGAGTTTGTGCAGAATACCTTCTCCATACCTTCGCCTAGGTTTGCAACTGCCTCTCTATGCAGGTTAGCCTCCTCTCTTTTTTGAAGTGTAGAAGTTATTTAAGTTTGTTTGATTCAAAAAGTAGAGAGATGCAACTTGCATGGAGTGGCGGGTACAACTCTAAACAAAATCATAGAAGGTGCCAATCTACATGGAGCAGCAGATACATACCTAATCACTTTAAAACTGAAACAGGACTCAAGTAACATGGTATGGAAGATTGGGAAGCATGGATAAGGGGGGTGTTGTTTGTGTAAAAAAGAAAGGACTCACTTTCTTCTTTGTACTGCTTCTGTCTTTAAGGGATAATTAAATAATTAGCTCATTTGACAGGCAGCACTGACTCAATGCTTTCTACTTAAGGCTATGCACAAATCTGGGCCTGCTTGGATGGGGTGCTGGGAAGAAGGTAACATTTTTTTTCAGTGGGGACAGGATAATGACTCCACCTTTGGTTAATAGCTAGTATGCCAACTGTGGTTGGTGTGATTGCAGTTACGTATTGCCTTGGGCTGTAGTTAAATTTCATATGCTGACATTCTTCATGAAATTTTATTACATCTACCATATGCTTCATGAATAGAATGATAATGACTAATGCAGTCATTACCATACTTTTCAAATGCTTAGGAAATATTGGTGCACAAAATTGACCATACCCACAAATGCATTATAAAATGTCAGCTTTGTCCAATTTTAGGGACTCCATGTAGTCCCTTTGATGTGTAGGGTACATCTTGTACTAGTCTGGTACTGTAAGGAGAACTCTGAAATTATACATACCATATTAAATTGTGCATTTGGTTCATTAACAAGCCTTAAAATTTTAGTGTTGAAAAACTGATAGCATGCACAATAACGTTTAATTAATGTGCGCAGTACTGATTTTACAAATGACATCCAAGTGCAATTTGGGACGTCCAGGCCAGGTCATCTGAAAAAAAAAAAGCAGGCATTCTCAAGTTCAGGAACGTTTTCACAAACATGGACGTGCCTTCTACAGTATGGATGCTAGCAGAGGTGTCCACATAAACATCCCCAGGATAGTATTCCAGATCACAGATATCTAGAAACAGTCTAATGGTTTTAGAGTAGTGGACTAGGACCAGGGTTCAAATCCCAATGCTACTAACATTATGATTGTGCAGAGTACTGGGGATGGTGGAGAATACTGGAGATGGTGCAGAATACTGGGGATGGTGGAGAATACTGGGGATGGTGCAGAATACTGGGGATGGTGGAGTGCATCTCTACACCCTCGGGATGTTTTCTAACCAAAACAGGCCCTTTCCCAAGTCACTTATACATGACTCAGGACATTTCTGAGATCAGGTGATAACATCCAGGTTTTTGGGAAAGCCTCGGCCATGCCTCCACCATGCCCCTGTTCAGTCTTGGACATCTATAGACCTGGCTTCTAAAAATATAAGAAATGCCACACTGGATCAGACCAAGGCCCATCAAGCCCAGTATCCTGTTTCCAACAGTGGCCAATACAGTTCACAAGCATCTTCAGGTTCCCAATAAAGGTACACAGATTCCATATTGCTTATCCTTGGGTAAGCAGTGGATTTCCCTGAGCCTCTTTAATAATTGTTTATAAACTTTCCCTTGAGGAACTTGCCCAAAACATTTCAAAACTCCACTACCCTAACAGCTTTTACTACATCCTCTGGTAAAGAATTCCAGAGTTTGATTGTGTGTCCCCTAGCATTTCTACTTTTTGAAGGATTAAAAAAGTGATCTATGTTTACCTGTTCCACTCCATTCCTCAGCCGTCTTTTTTCCAAGTTGAAGAACCCTTCCTTTTAAGCCTTTACTCATAGAGGTATCCTTCCATCCCCTTTACCATATTGATCACTCTTCTCTGTAGCTTTTCTAATTCTGCTGCATCATTTTTAAGATATGGCAACCAGAATTGCACAATATATTCTAGGCGCAGTTGCTCCATGGAACGATACAGAGGAATTATAATATCCTTTGTTTTATTCTCTATTTCTTTCCTTATAATTCCTAGCATTTTATTTGCTTTTTTGGCTGCTGCTGCACACTGGGCAAAGGGTTTCAATGTAAATGATTAATGATGATGCACAAATCCTTTTTCTGGGTCGTGGTTCTTATTATGGAACCTTGCATTGTATAACCATAGTTTGGGTTGCTCTTCCCTAAGTGCATAACTTTGCACTTGTTCACATAAAATTTCATTTAGCACTGGGATGCCCAGTCTTCCAATGTATCAAGGTCCTCTTCCAGTTTTTCACTATTCTCTTCCACCATTCACCATTCTCTCCTTAGAAAATTGTCCATATAGCCCTACTCTCTGTTTTCTATCTTTTAACCAGTTCCTGATCCACAATAGTACACTGTCTCCTATCCCATGATTTTTTAATTTCACTGTGGGGTATGTTTACTAAAGAGCATTAAGGGCACACCAGTTAGTAAGGGTTAAAGACAGTGGTAAGGGTGTTATTGTGTGGTAAGGCCGAAGCAGGGAGTAGGCGTTCTGGAAGTAAGAGCTCTTGGCTCCACTTATCGTGCTAACAGGACACTAGGTGTTAAGATGCCAAGTGGGCACCTTAACACCCAAAATGGCAGACACCTTAATGCAGGATAAGGCAGCCCTTGTGAAAGTCATATTTTAGGTGATGGATGGAAGGAAAGGTAAGAGCTGATGGACATGTCAGATCCATATGTATCCACACGTTAGTAAGTAGGATGAGCATGTGGGAGGCATTTGTACTGTATCAGTGAGGGGTGCTCACTCAATCTGTTGTAATGCCAGTGTGTGGCATAGGAAGGGGAAGAAGTGTTCCCTGGTGGAGACAGCATCGCCACAATGTGGGCATCAAAAGGATGACTGAGCAGGAGTGGTGATGTGCAGATCATTCACAGGAGAGGTGTGAGTGATATGTCCTAATGATTAAAATGTTCCGGTGTGGATCATGGTGTAGCAGCTGGGAGGAGTCTACATGACTGTACATGGCAGGCATATGCTGATGGATGGGCTGAAGGATGGATGGCGGTAGATGAGAGTGTGGTATGACTTTGCTGCCCCGATGTACCTGATGTAACCACACAAATGCAGTTGTAGTGCCACGGGGAAGATCCAATACCAGCTATTTGGCTGTGGCAGCTCTCTCAGCTTTTCTAACGCCCATGCAATCTTCCTGACACATGTGCATATAACAACTGGACAAGTGTCTCTCATATTGGCCATATGGAGCAAGTAAGGATGTGTGATGATTGCTGCAGATGGCCATCCCAGGTGTAGGACGTGACTGCATGTACTGCATATATGTGATGGAGCCAAAGATGTTCAGTCACAGTTATGATGAAATATTCCAATCATGTACAACTCATGTGCAGGGTTGACATGTTCACCCTGCAATACATCTGCAGGGTGAACATGTCCAACCCTTTGCAATGTGCTACACCAGAGACAAGAAGGTCATGCTGTCAGATGGGCATGAGTGCAATGTGCATGTGTGTACATCCAATGTGCTATTGTAACACATAAAACATGTATAAGAATGTGTGTCCTCCTATCAATGCAGACCGGACTGTTTCATTTATTAAACACATTATATACCACCATTTTGGCAACAAGGTCTGTTGCTAGTTGGAAGCAGACAGGACAGGCTTACTCACATGGGAGGAAGAGGAAGCTTAGAGAACTGCAGATAGAGGTTTCAAATTCTGAAAATGTCCAGACATGTTAGCCATTCTTCTAGCTTTCAGGTATTAATGTAAAAATCAATAAAATCATAAAAAGAACAATAGTTGCCAGTCCTAACCTCTCAAGTCCAGAGCACATTTGATAGTGCCCTCTTAAATTTGGGGCCTAGGTATGTTTCTAGTTTGCCATAGTTTGCCAGTGATCTAGCCCTGCCTATGGTAACAGATATTAGTTTAAAATACAATATGCTACACAAGTCCACACACCAAACTTATTTCTTTGAAGACTATCTTCCTTTTTTTCTCTTTTTTATGTATTTTGTTTTTCAATCTTAAATCTTAATGTGGGAGGAATAAGACCTCAGTATAATTAATGAGCTTTATGAAGTTGGCTCTTTATTGTTCTGCCTGCTCATTCATGCTCTTATTCCTGAATATCAAAGGCCATAAAAAAATCTCCCAATAATATGCGATAAAGTACATCATATGTAAACAGGTTAGAAGCAATTGTTTATCTGAAACATATCTTCAATGCTATTGCCCCAATTATTTATTTAGTTAGTTAACAGAGTTTTTTTAATATCACTTTATCATTTAGTCAAAGTGGTTTACATTGCAACTTAAACTTGGTAAAGTACATTAAACATTAAATGATTACAATCATTCCAGTCTTGAACACTCCAATGCTGTGAATGTTTCGCTGTGCGCTGCTTCAGGGAGTGTTCAAAGACTTTTTATTCCCCTTCGCTCAAAAGAGTCTACTGCTCTTGCTCCTTAATACTCTGAAGGTACTCCTAAGGGGCATGTCCTGCTCTTTTCGGAACGTCCCTTTGGGCACGCACCCACAGGTATGTGTCTGTGACCACATCCCATGGCAGGGCTGCTGAACTTATAGGTCCCCTCCTTGACATCACCTGGACAAAGTAACAAGTGCCGAGATCATATGGTCACAAAAACAAATACCGGGCAGTGTAGCAGTCCTAGTTTATTTCTTTCTTGAGGTTAGTTATATTATTTGGCCCTTTAATATTCTGTGACAGTTTATTCCATAGGTGCTATGTGAAGATGTATTTCCCTTTATTTCAAACCAGCCTGCTGATATTATTATCGGATGTCAACTGCTCCTTACTTCAAGGAGGCTGGAAAGGAAGCTGTGATGAATTGCTATTTGGGAGGGTATTTGAATAAAAAAAAAGTCATTGCAAAATAATAGCAGAGGCTGTAGAGGACAATGCTGGACAATTGGACAATACTGGATGATTAGACAATACTGAAGATATAATGAAACATTCCAGGTCAACCCTCTTTTAGCTGAGGAATGCATTAGTTGCCTCATTTCCCAGAATATGAGACTAATTATCTCTTTCAATATGCAAAGTCACTTGGGTTTTTTAAGAAACGGAAATTACATTGAGCATATTCAGGCCATTAACTAAGGAAAAAAGCCAAAAAATTCATGTGTCCAGTCCCACACTGTTTTATTTGCCTACTTTCTGAAATACTTATTCATGTTGATGCCATAGAAATCAATGGGGAAATCCACAAAATTCATACCCATGGAAAAATGCTTATGGCAGTCACAAAACAGTCACTTTATTTGTATGCAGCAGTACACATAAAATTACAGGCATGTAAGGCCTGTCTGAGCCCATATATATGAAACATATCACTCTTACTTTTTATGCAATCTTCATTGTGCATCATTCATGTGCAGTTGGTCTCTTCATGAAGGGCTAGCATTCACATTACACCAGACATATTGGAATCTATAGTCAAAGCAAGTTATAAATTCACTGGCTGCCGGTAAATGTTTAACTAGACTCTGTGTATTTTCAGCTGCTATACAGAGAGGGCCCTATTCTGAGACAGATGTGCAGGGTGGCTATATACGTCTAAAACGTGTACATCCGAAACATAGATGTGATTCCCTGCTCATGAGGTTAGACATGCAGCCGCACGACAGAATATGGAGTTGTACATCTAGCTGCTAAACGTGCAACTTGCAAATAACGGGGCTCTGTTTACATGTAAGTAACACATGCAACCCGCGACAAGATGCAGGTGTGTAGTTCCAAAAACGTGTCCACCTGCACAATTGGCAAAACAGTGTGACAAGGCAGTGGAAAAAGCCAGAAGGATGCTAGCAGGGGCGGCTCAAAGCAATCTGCTGCCTGAGGCAAAGGATGAGATGGCGCCCCATTCCCCTCCCCCCCCCCCCTCAAAACTCAGCCAGGGACTGAACCAAACCAAAAAGCTAGTTATATAATATGGAGGAAATGCAAGATGTTTGCACACCAAGGTACTAAAAGAATGAGCGAGAACCACAGCACACTTTATAAAACTAAATTATAACTCATTTTTATTTTTTTAAAAACTGCGTTATGGTTCTTGCTTTTTCTTTTGAACATATATTTTGCACCCACAGAATCCCTTCTCTCAATAGTGGGTGCAGAGAAGAACTAGAACATTCACCCCCAGAACTCAATATCTTAAAAAAAAATTCTGATTCTGGTCATCTTACTAACAAATATTCTCCAGTACCAGGAATATTGGAAACTAATATAAAACCCTACAAAAGTCACCAAAAATCTACAAGGCCAAATCTACCATACCATTACCAGCATAAACCTCCAAAACTCATACAAAAAAGGCAGCACTATAAATACTGCAGCAGGTCCTAGAACATCTAACACCTATTTGAAAAGCTGAACAAGGCAAATTGCTACAGTACAGATCCCTGCATACAGATTTCATGTTAACCGAACACACAGCCTTTGACACACACTAGGAACACAGATTCTCACCAAGTACAGAATAAGTGATCACAACCTAAAGTAAAAATAAAATATCTAGAGAAATATTTAACTGAAACCCAAAGAAACCAGACTCTGCATGCAGTGCAACACCAGATAAGAGATGCAGTATTCCATACTGTAAACTATAAAAATTGCACAAAGTCCAATCACTAAATTGAAAATAAAATTATTTTTTCTACCTTTGTTGTCTGAACATTTTATTCTCTGGTCATGCTGGTCCTGATTGGAGGCTTCTGCTATCCTGTCTTCTCTTAGCACACTATCTGCCATTTCTTGTCTTTTCTTTTGTTTTCTTCACTTCCTTCCATCAGCCTATTTCCAGTCCCAATGACCCTACCCACGTATCAGCTCCCTTCCAGTCCCAGTGCCCCCTCCCTGCCAGCCTCCTCCCTATTACCCAGCCACCTACCAGTCCCATCCCCAAATGTAAGCTTCCTCCAGTCCCACCCCAGGTGTCAGTTCTCTTCCAGCCCCATCTTTCCCCCATGTCAGTTCCCTTCCAGCCCCCAACTTCCCATGTCAGTTCCCTTTCAGCCATCTCCTTCCCCTCTCTCAGTCCCCTTTCAGCCATCTCCTTCCCCTCTCTCAGTTCCCTTTCAGCCATCTTTCCCCTCTCTCAGTTCACTTCAGCTATCTCCTTCCCCTCTCAGTTTCCTTTCAGCCATTCCTTCCCCTCTCTCAGTTCCCTTTCAGCCATCCCTCCCCCTCTCTAAATTCCCTTTCAACCATTCCCTCCCCTCTCTCAGTTCCCTTTCAGCCATCTCCTTCCCCTCTCTCAGTTCCCTTTCAGCCATCTCCCTCCCCTCTCAGTTCCCTTTCAGCCATCTTTCTCCTCTATCAGTCCCCTTTCAGCCATATCCTTCCCCTCTCTCAGTTCACTTCAGCCATTTCCTTCCCCTCTCAGTTTCCTTTCAGCCATTCCTTCCCCTCTCTCAGTTCCCTTTCAGCCATCCCTTTCCCCTCTCTCAGTTCCCTTTCAGCCATCTCCTTCCCCTCTCTCAGTTCCCTTTCAGCCATCTCCCTCCCTTCTATATGTTCCCTTTTCAGCCACCTCTTTCCCCTCTCAGTTCCCTTTCAGACATCTCTTTCCCCTCTCTTAGTTCCCTTCCATCCATCTCTTTCCCCTCTGTCAGTTCCCTTCAGCCATCTCCTTCCCCTCTCTCAGTTCCCTTAAAGCCATCTCTTTCCCCTCTCTCAATTCCCTTTCAGCAATCTCTTTCCCCTCTCTCATTTCCCCTCAGCCATCTTCTTCCCTTCTCTCAGTTCCCTTTCAGCCATCTCTTTCCCCTCTCTCAATTCCCTTTCAGCAATCTCTTTCCCCTCTCTCAGTTCCCCTCAGCCATCTTATTCCCTTCTCTCAGTTCCCTTCAGCCATCTCCTTCCTCTCTCTCAGTTCCCTTTCAGCCATCTTCTTCCCCTCTCTCAGTTCCCTTCCGGTCATCTCTTTACTCCCCTGTCAGCAGCCTTCCAACCCTCTTTTCACCCTGTGTTAGCTTTCTTCCAGCCCCTATCAGCTCCCTCTCCGCTCCCCCCCCTTTTCAGCTTGTTCCTCTTCTCTCCTTTCCCCCATGCAGCTCATTCCTCTTATCTCCTTCCCACCCCCGTGCAGCTCGTTCCTCTTCTCTCCCCTGTCCCTCATCCCCCGTAGTTCATTCTGCTCTGCGTTTGAAACAAAAGAAAACTTGTGCGGAGCTTCCCAGCGGTAAGGAATCTCTGCTGTTGTCGCGTCTCACTTCCTTTTGGGGGCGGGACACAGCAGCAGCAGAGGTTCCTTACCTCCGGGAGGCTCTGCACCGGTTTCCTGTCATTTCAAAAGGTATTGTGGCCGCTGCAGTTTGTCTGCGCTTTTTGTTTAACTGAAGGTGGAATGAGGCTGCTCTTTTGGGGGCATTTCTGCCGCCTCAAAAAGTTTGCCGCCTGAGGCCACCGCCTCACTCTGCCTAATTATAGAGCCGCCTCTGGATGCTGGGTTGCATACAGAGAGGAATTCCCAGCAAAAAGGAAGAGGTACTGATGCCACTGTACAAGTTGCTGGTGAGGCCTCACTTGGAATATTGTGTTCAGTTCTGAAGACTGTATCTCGCAAAGGATATGAAAAGGCTGGAAGTGGTTCAGAGGAAGGCGACCAAAATGATTTGGAGCCTGCGTCAGAAGACTTATGAGAAGAGACTTGAAGACCTAAATATGTACACTCTGGAGGCGAGGAAGGACAGGGGAGATATGATTCAGACCTTTAAATACTTAAAGAGTATCAATGGACAAACAAACATCTTCCAAAGATGGGGAAGCTGTAAAACTAGAGAGAATAACATGAAGTTGCAAGAGGGTAAACTGAAAGGCAATGCAGGAAATACTTTTTCACTGAAAGGGTGGTGGATGCTTGGAATGCCCTCCCGATGGAAGCAGGGGCGGCCCAAGGGGGGTGCGGGGCCATGTGTGGAGACTCGGTGCGGGTCCTCATTTGCATAAGTGGCCTCATTTGCATAGATATTTGCATAATGTTACCATACACTAACTTTTAGTAAACATGCTTCTTCATGAGTGTATAGATAAAGAAAGACTAAAAGATTTCTACATTACTATAATACAGTGCCAACCGCCAGGCACATTAGGAACTACTACAAACACTGCCCATTTAAACCCATAGCAAACCTGCCGTATCCTAACAGCACTACAAAGACTCATAAAACACCATACCATACCTATCAAAAGGCAACACTGCAAATATTAAACCAATACATTTCAGAGAATAACAATACATGACCTACTGGGGAAAGAGAACAAGTGGCAATGTCAAATAGGAATTACATAAACAGAATACCTCAGCTCAGTTACACATGCAGAACATAGACCATCACCAAACAAGGAATCACAATTTAGAAACAGGAAGACAATAATTAAACTGGGAACCCCAAAAGCCAAACTTGGAATGTACAACACTGTAGAAATAAAACTATAAATTAATTTCCTCTTGTACTAAACAAAGCACCGACGTTAATGATGCACATTTCCCAGAGCTGACATATTCCAGTTAATAAATTCAAAATAAAGAGATATCTTTGTACCTTTTGTGCATTTTTTTTCAGTCACAATTGTTCCAGCCACTTTCTTCTGGTTTATTTGTGTCTTCTGCTAACTCTCGATCGTCTGCTGTCCATTTCTCCTTTCTTCACTCTTCTAGTTTCTTTCCATTCTACCTCTACATCTGTTTTAACATACTAATCTTTATCCTTTTGCTCTTTCCTCATTCCTATTTCATCCACTCAAATTTTACCCCTCCATTCTCAATCCCCACTTACTCTCCCAACACCCGGCCAATTGTAGATTTTTCTTCCCTCCCACACAAAATATTTTTCCCCTCTCCATTTCACTCTCCCAGCCCCATCCCCTTCTAATCTCCCCCAACATCAGCTCCCTTCTAGTTCCAGCCCCACCCAGTATCCGCTCCCTTCTAGTCCCCCCATCAGCCCATTTCCAGTCATAGCTCCCCCATCCATTTCCAGTCCTATACAAGTCCCTTCATCAGCTCATTTCCAATACCAGCCTCCCATCAGCCCATTTCTAGTCCTTTCCTAGCCCCACCATCAGCCCATGTCAAATCCTAGCTCCCCTCCACTCAGCCCATTTCCAATCCAAGCCCCCCATGAGCCTACTTCCAGTTCTAGCCCCTCCATGAGTCCATTTCAATCCAATCCCCCACCACAGCCCATTTCCAATCTTAGCTCCCCCCAACACCCAATTCCCAGTCCTATCCTAGCCCCTCCATCAGCCCATTTCCTGTCCTAGCTCCCTCCCATAAGAGCCCATTCCAACCCCCCTTCCCATCAGCTATTTTCAGTTCAAGCCCCCTTCCACTCAGCCCATTTCCATTCCAAGCCCCCCTCCCTATCAGCTATTTGCAGTTCAAGCCTACCCTTCCACTCAGCCCATTTCCAGTCCTAGCAACCCCCCCAACCCATTACCAGTCCTAGCCCCCCATAGCCTATTACCAGTCCTAAGCCCCCATCAGCCCACTCAAAGTCCTAATCCCACCAGCCCATTTCCAGTCCTACCCCCCCATCACCCAATTTTCAGTTTAAGCCCCCCATAGCCCATTACCAGTCCTAACCTCCCCATCAGCCTACTCCCAGTCCTAATCCCATCAGCCCATTTCTAGTCCTAACCCCCCATCATCCAATTTTCAGTTTAAGCCCCCCCCATAGCCCATTACCAGTCCTAAGCCCCCATCAGCCCACTCCCAGTCCTAATCCCAACAGCCCATTTCCAGTCCTAATCCCATCAGCCCATATCCAGACTTAGCTCCCCCATAGCCCATCACCACTCCTAACCCCCCACCCCCCAGCCCAGGGAAAATTTAAAATAAAAAAAACTGTCTGCTGCCGCTGCCGGGGCCAGGGCCATGGCCACCGTGGCAGAATCGAGTGTGCCGCGGGGCCCCCCTGCCCGGCAGAACCTGCCCTCCCCTGCATCAGCTCCCTCTTTGCAGCTGCAGTCACACACGCCGGCTTTCAGAGCGCGAAGGGAGAGTTTCCCTTTCGCGGCTCTGTTAATTTTACTTTTAGATCAGAATGTTTTTTGCGCGGGGCCCCCTGAAGCGCGGGGCCCTGTGCAAAAAACATTCTCGCTCAATGGACGGGCCGGCCCTGGATGGAAGTGGTGGGGGCAAACGCAGTAACAGAATTCAAAATGGCATGGGGCAGACATAGTAGATCCCTTTATAGCAGCAGGATGAAATCAAAATAAGCATAACTATCTCTTATATCTGAACAAATAGGGGTGACCTACACGGAGTGTTGGACACACCCCTAAACAAAGGCATGGGGAGAGGTGACCTGCATGGAATGGCAAGTGCACCTACTCTTATCACCTTTCTGGGTATACTAGATGGACCATACTAGACTTTAGCTGCCGTCATATACTGTGTTACTATGAAACAGGATACAGTAATCCCCCCACCTCCCTCTGCCACTCAGAGCATCGGAAAATGGCAACCAGACAGGAGGAGGGAAAGGGGGGAGGAGGAGGAGGGGAAGGGGGGAGGAGGATGGGGAGGAAGATGAGGAGGAGAAGGAGGAGGAGGGGGAGGGGAGGAGGAGGGGAGGGGGAGGAGTAGGGGGAGAGGAGGGGGAGAAGGAGAGAAAGGAGGTGGGAACATTTAGGCCTGCATGGGGTTGGTACCATGGCCCTACCAATAAAATTGGGAGTAGGCCTGGAACACCCCATATCCCAGCCACCGAGGTCTAATATTCACCCACAGCAAGCACAGTCACACTGCACCTGCTGTTCACCACTGGGTTTACCAGCTATATACATACCAACTGCAGACAGTCTGATGGTCAGTACACATTGCATGCGCTCAGAGCAGCCATTGCCCTACCCTAGATGCAGATACATCCTGGCCAATCTGCCCTGTCGCAGGCCATACCCATAACACCTTGCTCCACATCATGCACATTTGCAGGCTAACACTGAGACAACTTAGGCCAGGGGTGGCCAACCCCAGTCCTGGTGCACCGCAGACCTGTCTGGTTTTCATGATGTCCCTAAAGAATATCCATAGTATATTTTCATACAAGGGGAGGGAGTGGATGCAAATATGCATCATGAATATTCATTAGGGACATCACGAAAACCAGGCTGGATTGTGATGCACCAGGATTGGAGTTGGCCACCCCTGGCTTAGGACTGCAAGACTCAATGAGGCATAGAAAGCTACAAAACACTGGATATACACATATAAAACACACACACACATACATAGATGCACTGTGCAAAGATGAGGATGATTGGCAATCTTGCCTGCCACCTTGGTGCCAATCTCAGCTCATGTCACAGGCAGCACTCTTCCTGTAGCTCCTTCAACCCATGACCTGGCCAGTCAGCAATGCAAACACACAAGATAGAGGAGGCCTGAAGGACCAGGGCAAGTCCCGGACTGGGGTGTGGCAGCACTGGAGACATGGCAGCAGGATGAGACAGAGTGCAGTGTATGCAGGTGGTGTTTTGGAAAGCAGGCAGGTAGCTACAGTGACAGACCTGGGGGTAGAAAGAAACATGCATATGTATGACACCTCTTTCCTGCCTCCACAGACGTTCCATGCCTGTGTGAGATGGCAGCGCTGAGGGTGCACTTCCACGCAATCAGGTGTAACTGGCTAGGACTCCTGGGCTGTATCCAGCGGCAGCTGCAGCAGGAGCAAGGTGAGTGTAGGGGAATGGCACAGGAATGGGGCCATGACATGCAACATGGCACAGGGCTGGAGTAGCTGGGCAATGCAGGGGCAACAGCAGACAGAGCATGGGGAGGCATCTGACAATGGGGATATTGCAGTCAGACACCCCCACCTAACGAAACTAACAGCCACCTCTCTGCATCTCTGGAGCCATCCACAGCCATGCTAGTTTAGGACAGCCCCCACCTGCAGTGAAGGAAGAGGAGGTGGAGGAGGAGGAAGAGGAAGAGAAGGAGGAGGAGGAGGAGGCCAGCAGCAGGATGACAGCTGAAAGGGAGGAGCAGCCAGCACCAGCTGCACCATACAGCCCCACCAATGGACAGTGCTATGGGGGCTGGCCAAGGCACCCCAGGGTGGGAGGCAGGGAACCCCTGGGTGGGTGGCCCTGAGGAGTAGGGAGAGGAGGAGGAGTCCCTGGAGGAGGGGGAACTCAGGGCCACCCCACCCCACCCAGGGACACCCAGTGGGTGGAGGAGGGGGAGCATGGGGGGAGAGGACAGGAGGGGGCAGGAGGTAGAGGGAGGGGATGTGAAGGGGCAGGGTGTGGAGGTGAGTGAATGGGTAGGGGCAGGGGTAGAGGGAGGGGACAGGAGGGGGCAGCTGTAGAGGGGCCCTTGGGGCTCATTGCTGATCACCTACATGGGATCATGGGTGACCTCCAGGCCCTCACACGGGCTATGGAGCAGCTAATGGAGGCACTCGTGATCCCACGTATGTCATCACAATGAGGACCCATGGGATGTCCTCCTGCAGTTGGGTAATGGGACATCCACACATGTAAATAGTTGAAATAAAAGACTGTTACTTTGAAACACTGTGTCTGTGTGTACATCTGCTTTGGGGTCAATCTGAGGTCTGAATGGTAGGGATGGGGGTTCCATGTGGACATCCATCCCAGCCAACCGGCCAACTCTGCCGACCCTGACAAACCTCTTGATATGTACATGGTGGCTGTACCGAGAGACTAGCCGGGGTGGGAAAGGATCGGGGTGGTGGTGGAGAAATGGAGGCAGTGGATGGTCCGTGGCCCTGGTCAGACAGGGTTGATACGGATGTTGGCCCAGGTCACCTGGGGCCAGAGGGCATGTAGTGGCAGAGGGGGTGAGGGAGTGGGTATGTGGTTACTGCCTACAGTGGTCTTAATGGCTGACAGTATGGTGGACCAAGATGTGTACACATGCAGACTCAGTCCATGCCACAAATAATGAGGATGGACAGCCCATTGGGATGTCCAAACCTGCTATCCACACCCCCTCCCGATCCAGTCTAATGTCCCACACATTGTATGGGGAAGGTAGTTGGGGGTGGCAGAGGGGTGGATGGGGGCAATGTCAAAGTAGGCCATGGGTGTTTGTTGACCCCAGATGCACAGGGCCAATTCCAATATTGGTCCTGTACGTCCGGGTCAACAGCATAGACGGGGAAAATCTGCCACCTCTGAGGTGGAATAGGTTCACTGATGCGGCAATGGACTGCAGGCCTGGGGTTGAAAAGTAGTGGGTGGGGCAGGGAGCCTCCCCCTGCAGCCTGACCCCAGCCTAGGGAGTCAGGAGCAGGGGTCAGGCTGTGGGGAAAGTGGTACAGGTGCTGGTGGCATGCCGGCCGGGCCACTTTGTGGACTGGCCTGCACGTATAGGCTGGTTTGTAAGTGTGGTACATGGGAGCCAGGCATGCCCCACGGGATCAGTATTATGGCTCCCTCTGTGTCAGGTTCTGACTGGGCACACAGAGGGCTGGGATGGTTAGAATGGAATTGTATTGATGGGGCATGCCTGTAGCTGTCCAGCCCTGCCACCTACCCCCAGTCCCAGCAGCACAGGCAGCCTACATCAAACAAAGTGCATTTCTACGAGGGACATCATCTGGGGCAGAGGTCCTAGCACACATACCATCACAGTCACATCATAGACCCCTTGCTCCTACCGTGTCAGTGGCAGTGTTTCTGTAGAGGTGGATATATTGCACGACATCAGTCCCATACTGGATAAGGCACCTGTCATATCACTAAGGATGGACCTTCTACTGTCACTGGTTTTGGGGACTTTTTCATACATCCTTTCTGGAGCCTCTTAATAGTAAATGTCTGGATGGGATTCTCAGATCCCTTTGCCTTATGGGCTGGCCCTACCATTGAGAGACTGCTGGCCCCAGGGCTGGCCCTACAATTGAGAGACTGTGTTATCTGCACATGGCTCTTCTTTTCAGTCTCACAATCCAATCCCTGACATTTGCAGATGAGGCACCCAATAAGTTACTGCACATGGCCCCACTTCCCCCTGCCGTCAGTCTGAGTCTTAGTTTGTGTTTGAGTATGCCCACCATCGTGTCCTCTCCCTTAGTTCCTCTTGATAAGTCCCAGGAATCAACAACACGACAACTGCTTTCATCCCCATCCTCCTAGATATAACTTCTTCATTTGACTCTGTAAACCACAACATCCTAATCAACCACCTAAAATACCTGGGTGGTACAATGGTTTCAGGACTACCTGTCCAACTGCACACAACAGGTTTGCATCGACAACAACCTAACTCTCACTCAACCTCATGGTGTCCCGCAGGAATCTGCATTATCTGCACTTCTGTTTGATATATATCTACAACCTATCTGCAATATCAGTCAATCACACAACTTAGACTACAGAATGTATGCAGAACTTAGACTACAGAATGTATGCAGACAATATAATGCTATTCACCATCTTTGACAACAGAGATCCTAACTACACAAGGATTACCAGCTGTTTCAATGACGTTTCTGAATGGCTCAACTCAGTTAACTTCACAGTTAACTTGAAAAAACAGAAGCACTCATTAGTACTAGGAATGAAACATTCAACCCCCCTAGTTCACTACATGGAAACAATGCCTCACTTAAAATACAAATAGGCATACAATACCTTGGGATATACAGTACCTTGATCAAAACCATGCAATTTACAATAAAACCAGAATGATTCAGCATTTGAGATCACTGCTGTCCCCTACAGACATCCATTCTGTAGCCCAGATGCTCATAAGCCCCCATTTTGACTACAATAACAGCATACTCCATGGCCTCCCAAAGAATTTCCTAAAGCCCATACAACATGCTCTAAACCCAGTTCTGTACACAATTATGAAAGACAAGTATATAAAGATAATAGATACTATGCCTTGAGCTGCACAGCAGGGTTTTTTTGGTGGCCCTATTAATGAGAACTATGTAATTATTTGCCATCAGATGTTTAGGTAACACTAACGAAACAGAGTAACAACCAGTACTTCTGAGTTTTGTATATTTATTTATTTAACAATTTTTCTATAATGCCTTATCTTAAAATCAAAGCGGTTTACAAAGAACATCAATTTACAGAGAACTTTCAATAGTAACAATTAAAACATTAGTCCAATACATACAATCTTCCTTAGCAAACATAGGGAGGGGAGAACTGAGAATGATAAATTATAGCTTATGTTCAAGGTGATGTGTATGTAGGAGTTCATGAGGGGGAGCATCAGGTTTCATTGACATGCTCAATGAATAGAAAGGTCTTGAGCTGTTTCCAGAATTCCTTAATGTCTGTGATGGTTCTCATTTTCTCTGGGAGAGTGTTCCAGATAGATGGAGCAGCAAGTGAAGGGGCCCTCTTGGATGTTGCTTGTTTGGCTTTTGTGAACAAGTTGGATGTTGGTATGTTATTGATGTTGATTCTTCTCACAGATCTGTTGGGTTTAGTATAGATGAGATCCTGCAGACTTCTGGCTGTTAAGTTGTTTTTGATCTTGAAGATGGTCAGGGCAGATTTGTATTTGGCACGTGATGTGATTGGTAACCAGTGTAGTTGGTGCAGGAGGGGAGTTATATGCTCTCGCTGAGATGATCCCATGATGGTTTGGGCAGTGGTGTTTTGTACTAGTTGCAGGGGTCGGGTAAATTATTTGGATAGACCTTGGAAGAGAGCATTACAGTAGTCCAGGGATGGAGTTATGATGGACTGACATACTGTTTGAAAGTGATCTTGATTGAGGAGAGGTTTTAATCTCCTGATTATTGCTAACTTGTGGAAGGCAGACCTGGAGGTTTTGTTGATATGGGCTTGTAGGTTGAGATGCTTGTCAATGATGATACTCAGGTATCAGACTTTATTGTGAAATGAGAGTTGGCAATTTTGATTGAGGCGGGGGGGGGGGGTTTGAAATCAGTGTTCCTTGTTATGATTATTGCTTCAGTTTTCTTGATGTTGATGTTGAGGTTGTTTTTGGTTAGCCAGGTTATCATTTCTTGGAGGCACATTGATATTGTAGTGAAGTTGAAAGAGTCTAGCTGTATAATGGTGTAGGCCATAATATCATCTGATATTGTTGCAAACTGGTTGCATATAAAGGTTGAATAAGAGGGCAGAAAGCGAAGATCCTTGAGGAACTCCTTGGTCGATGTTGAAAGTTGTTGAGATGAGTGGGCCAGATTTGACTATCTGTTGTCTGCCTCCTAGGTATGACTGAAACCATTTGAGGGTGGTGTTTTGGATCCTGATGTTTTGGATTCTAGTCGCTCCAGGAGGATGTCATGAGAGACAGTGTCAAAGGCAGATGATATGTCGATGAAGATTAATAGGAAACCTCTTCTTATGCTGTCAATACCTTTGAGCAGATTATCAAATAGTATATGTAGCAACAGCTGATTCATAGCTGTCTAAATAAAGACATTGGTGAGTAAAATCATCATGTCACTTGCCTGGGTTCAAAACTCATTGAACACAGGCATAGAAAAATGTGTGGAACCATCCCAGCATTAGACGTGTCCCGCGGAAGATGAATGTACACTTGTTTCAGATGTCTAAACATGTTCAGTATTCTGATAAAATAGATGTATACGCCATTGTACGTCTAACCGTGTCAAAATGTGCAACTCTGGCGTGGACACGCCCCCAGAAAAGCAACATTATTGAATGTTCTGACATGTGAATATGGCTCCAAAGGCATCCTCAGACTTATTTTTAACCACCTTCCCAGTAAGTAAGACAGAGAGGGAGACACTTTCACCCCAGTATTGAGAAATACCCATTGCTGGGAAATAATACTAATTTAGAGATCGGCCTCCCAGTTGGTTAGACAGTTTACTGGCTTTTGATAAAGGTGGGTGCTTAGTTTTTTAATGGGAAGATGTTTTAGATGGAGAGAGGTTATTCGTTTGCACTTAGGTTTGGAAAATGTCATATGCACAAATTTTATCTGCATGACTTAGGGGTATGTTTACTAAACTGCGGTAATCGTACATAACGCGCGTTATGTAACGTTAACGATAGTTTGCACATGTCACAGTGCTGACTCATTAGTGACCCCTGTGGAGGCAGAAAATAGTGCAGTTCAGGAAAAGAATGACGTGCTGAGAAAGCACATGGTGGAAAGTTGCCAGGGGCAACGTAAACAGGTGAGGTCACAAGCCTGGAGGACACCCTCAGCCAATAGGGAAGCAAGGGGATTTCCACCTGACTCCAATCAGTTAGGGAGTGGTGCAGCTAGGAATCACCTAAATAAACCTAGCTCACAAACAGTTAGAGAGTTGGAGTGGGAGCCGAGAGAGTTGGAGTTCCAGAACGAGTTGCAGCTGGAGACCAGGGAGTTCCAGAACAGGACTGGAACAGAGTTCAGGAACAAGCCCGTGCAGAAGCAGTTTATGAGCAAGGCTCAGAGCAAGGCAAAGAGCCAAGACAGGAACTGGAGGGAAACACAGGAAAGGAACTTGTTACAGGACGAGAGGAGCTGTGGAGAGGGCGTGTCATAGTACCTCAGTGGAAGCCTGCCTGGACGTCTATATGAGTCTGAGGAGTGCCTGAGTAAAAGAGGTAGACAGCGTGACACAGCTAAGGAAAGTAAAAGTTTCTTACCTGAAAAAGAGACATCCTTTACAAGGTATGTGAAACCTAGAGCTTCTCAAAGGCTATCATCAGGATTCCCAGCCGAGTATCAGTTCCTGCCTAAAGCAGAGCTCATAGCAGGGCCAACTTCCCCTAATAGAGAGGCAAAGCAATTCCTCCAACTGTTGCATAGAGGTCAGCAAGGGAGAGGCTCCAATTACCACAGACAGGGTGATTGTGGTAATTACAAACTGTTCTCATCTAGCCAGAGAGAACGACGTCACAGCCAGGACGAGCTGTTTTCTAAACCCACGCAGAGGGAGAGTACAGAAGGATTTATTCCTCACGTGGAGCACATGCAGTGTGATTTGCCAGTAGATGAAGATATTGTGGAAATGGACTGTAGCATTTCTATAGCAGATGATATCATATCTTTAAGATAAGAAAGAATAAGAAGCCTGACAAGGTACAGCAGAGCCTTATTCAGTGTGGCTACAAGCCCATGTTAAAAGTGTATTTTGGTTGCTGAAAGAAAGCTATTTTATGTTTATTTTTGCTTTCTGTTTTCACCCGAGAAGGGTTTTTCTTTGTGTTGCTGTAAATAAGTGAACATCCTATTTGGGAAGGGAAATAAAGCCCTATTTACCTTCACTCGTGTCCACAACAGTTTTTGGGTGTAATCTGGCAGCAGCTACAACTACAGGAGGCCAGTTACACCGAGGCCTAGTGCATTACCAGAGCTCACCGGTAGGTGCACCCCAGGCCTGATGACATAATGGCGTAGTTGGCAGGATTTTTTTTAAATACCACGTGACTTCTGCTGAAGACAGAAGAAGAAAAAAAAAAAAAGAAGAAAAAAGAAAAGGAAATCATCGCTGGAGGAACCGGTGACCTTGCTGAAGCACTACCTGGGGGAGAATTTCGCTGGCAGGTCGGCCAGAAAAGACAAAGCCAAGAACTTTTCTCACATGCTGGATTATACCCTTAACTCAGGTAACGGTGACCTGGGTGGGAAAGGTAGAAGGATAAGTGAGAAAGGGGAGAGCTAATCCCTAGGCAGGAAGTGGGCAAAAAGTGGTGCCGCACTTGGTGTGCTTGTTTTGTTTTTACAGGTGTTCAGCTCCAGAGAGATGGATCCACAGGACGTGCAACAATGGATGCAAGCGCAATGGGACCGGCAAGCAGTGCTTATGCAGCGGATACAAGGAGAGCACATGGACGCTATGAGGGAGCAACAGCGACCTTTGATGGAAGCGTTAGCGGTTCTGATCCAAAAGCCGCAGGACAATGCAGCAAACTTGCCAGCCATGCCGCAAGTACCATTGAACAATTGTGCCAATTTGTCTGTGAGACAGCTCACTCAATACGATGACATTGATGATTACATAGAATCATTTGAGAGAATTGCAGAGACCCTCAAATGGCCGTCAGAGCAGTGGGCCATGCGTTTCGCTATGACCTTGACTGGAGAAGCTCTGGCAGCATTTAAGGGTATGCCTGCTGCATTAGCCACTGATTATGGGGAGATTAAAAAAGCCATCAAGGATAGGCTAGGCCTTACACCCAGGCATTATAAGCACTTATTCAGAGAAGCTAGTATACAGAATAGGGAGACACCTAGAGCCTTATATCAAAGGTTGAAAAGCCTTGCATATAAGTGGCTCAATCCTGCAGGGAGATCTGTAGATTCCCTTATGAATGACATCATAATGGAACAATTTATGTATTCTGTATCACCAGAGTTGAGGACCTTCCTCACATTACAGGATTGCCGAGATCCGGAAGAAGCAGCTAATATGGCCGAGGTTTATTATGAGACCAAAAGAGCTGATGCCTCTAGAGTGGGTGAAGTAAAATTATATGGCAATGAAAATCCTGGTAAAGTGAGAAAGGGGAATAGGATTGTAAAGTGTAAAAATGATATGCCTGATGACACTGTTGATAAAGTGAAAGGTGATAAAGCATGCTACAAGTGTGGCAAGGTAGGACACTACCAAAGAAACTGTAAAGTAAAAACAGTCTTTATAGCTGGTGCTGAGAAACCGGCCATAAAGGGCATTTTTCTCCAGGTTTTGGTTAATGGAGAAGATGCATTAGCTCTGATGGACTCAGGTGCAGAACAGAGCATGGTCTCTTTGAAGTTTTGGGAGACCATGAAGCAATCTCATTCTGTAGCCTCAGGCCAGAAAAAAGACCAAGTGCAGATAAAGTGTGTGCATTCTACTCGTGTTCCATATCCCCTGCATAAAGTACGGGTTAAGGGGATGGGGATAGAAAGAGAGATCCAGGTGGCAGTAATCCCAGGGCTATCCCAGGATCTTATCTTAGGACATGATTGGCCTTCATTTAGAAAAGGTTTAGCGCAAGAGTTAAGTACAAGGTCAAGCCTTGTTTCAACCAGGTTGCAGGCTGGAACCTCAGGAACCCAGGAACCTTCTGTTGCAAAAACAGAGGAACCTAAAAGTGAAGAAAAGCCTGAGGAAAAATTAGAAGTAGTTGAGGAAACACCAGAGGAAGAGGTTGAGGCTAATACACTTCCTGTTCATGATGAACTGATTCAGGTCCCTAGTAAGGAAGAGAAAAAACCCAAGGCTAGGAAACGCCAAGAGAAAAGTCAAAGGACAAAAGAGAGAGCGGAACTAGATGCCGGGGAAGGGTTACCGTGGGTACCTGCAGCCCTAGTTCAAAAATTCCCTTCCTTTCCAAAGGAACAAAGGGCAGACCCTGCGCTCAAAAGAGCATTTGAGTGGGCGCAAGAGGATAGGCCCAGGTTGCCCAGATTCTTATTGGATAAGGACATTCTATACAGAGAGAGTATAGACCCCTATACAGACGCCGTCAGGAAGCAACTGGTAGTGCCAGTAACCTTCAAGGCGGTTGTCCTACGCTTAGCACATAACCACCCGATAGGCAGTCACAAAGGTGTTCAGGGAACACTAGATCAGATACTGGCGAGGTTTTACTGGCCAGGAGTATACAAAGAAACCAAACAATACTGTGACTCCTGCCCTACCTGCCAGAGGGTCTCAATAGCACGACCAAAGGCCGTACCAATGGTGCCTTTGCCCACCATCTCGGCGCCCATCAGACACATGGGGATGGACATAGTAGGCCCTCTAATAAGAACACCTAGGGGCTATCAGTATATGCTAGTGATCGTAGACCACGCCACGCGATTCCCGTGGGCAATTCCCCTTAGGAATATCTCGGCTAAGCTAATAGCACAAGAATTAGTCAAATTATTTTGTGAGGTGGGATTTCCCCAGGAGATCTTAACAGATCAGGGGAGCAACTTTGTGTCGCGATACCTCGCAAAAGTGTGGGAAGCATTTGGCATTCGCCACATTAAGACTGCGGCATACCACCCCCAGTCAAACAGATTGGTAGAGCGAATGAACCAATCCATTAAACATCTACTGAGGAGAGGTTTGAGAAAAGGAGAAATGGCAGAGTGGGACACCTTGCTCCCATTCGTATGTAGGGAGCGTATTCAAACATCCTTGGGGGCATCCCCATTCGAATTAATGTTTGGCAGGGCCCTAAGAGGGATATTAGACATTTTACAAGAAGAGTGGGTAGAACCCGAGATACCGGAGGTAGGGGTACCCCAATTCTTAAATAATTTAAGGACGCGCTTAGAAAAGACATCTAAGGCCTCATTAGATAATCTAAAAGCTAGCCAGCAGCGTCAGAAGCGCTACTATGATAAAGGTACACAACCCAGACACTTGGAAGTCGGGGATAAAGTCCTTATTCAGGTAGCAGATCCGGGTCCCAAATTTGAATCTCATTGGAAGGGACCGGGCACAGTTGTAAAAAGAGTTGGGCCTGTTTCCTATTTAATAGAAAATGATAGGGGGCGAAAACAGGTCTATCATCTGAACGTGTTAAAGCCTTGGAAAGAGAGAGAGGCCCAGGCTAATTTGGTTTACAGAGAGCATTATAGGCGCACTCCAAGTAGCATTACGTGCTGTCCGTGTAGTTGTGCGGCAACACGTAATGTTTTAAGGGGGGGAATCTGTCACAGTGCTGACTCATTAGTGACCCATGTGGAGGCAGAAAATAGTGCAGTTCAGGAAAAGAATGACGTGCTGAGAAAGCACATGGTGGAAAGTTGCCAGGGGCAACGTAAACAGGTGAGGTCACAAGCCTGGAGGACACCCTCAGCCAATAGGGAAGCCAGGGGATTTCCACCTGACTCCAATCAGTTAGGGAGTGGTGCAGCTAGGAATCACCTAAATAAACCTAGCTCACAAACAGTTAGAGAGTTGGAGTGGGAGCCGAGAGAGTTGGAGTTCCAGAACGAGTTGCAGCTGGAGACCAGGGAGTTCCAGAACAGGACTGGAACAGAGTTCAGGAACAAGCCCGTGCAGAAGCAGTTTATGAGCAAGGCTCAGAGCAAGGCAAAGAGCCAAGACAGGAACTGGAGGGAAACACAGGAAAGGAACTTGTTACAGGACGAGAGGAGCTGTGGAGAGGGCGTGTCATAGTACCTCAGTGGAAGCCTGCCTGGACGTCTATACGAGTCTGAGGAGTGCCTGAGTAAAAGAGGTAGACAGCGTGACACAGCTAAGGAAAGTAAAAGTTTCTTACCTGAAAAAGAGACATCCTTTACAAGGTATGTGAAACCTAGAGCTTCTCAAAGGCTATCATCAGGATTCCCAGCCGAGTATCAGTTCCTGCCTAAAGCAGAGCTCATAGCAGGGCCAACTTCCCCTAATAGAGAGGCAAAGCAATTCCTCCAACTGTTGCATAGAGGTCAGCAAGGGAGAGGCTCCAATTACCACAGACAGGGTGATTGTGGTAATTACAAACTGTTCTCATCTAGCCAGAGAGAACGACGTCACAGCCAGGACGAGCTGTTTTCTAAATCCACGCAGAGGGAGAGTACAGAAGGATTTATTCCTCACGTGGAGCACATGCAGTGTGATTTGCCAGTAGATGAAGATATTGTGGAAATGGACTGTAGCATTTCTATAGCAGATGATATCATATCTTTAAGATAAGAAAGAATAAGAAGCCTGACAAGGTACAGCAGAGCCTTATTCAGTGTGGCTACAAGCCCATGTTAAAAGTGTATTTTGGTTGCTGAAAGAAAGCTATTTTATGTTTATTTTTGCTTTCTGTTTTCACCCGAGAAGGGTTTTTCTTTGTGTTGCTGTAAATAAGTGAACATCCTATTTGGGAAGGGAAATAAAGCCCTATTTACCTTCACTCGTGTCCACAACAGTTTTTGGGTGTAATCTGGCAGCAGCTACAACTACAGGAGGCCAGTTACACCGAGGCCTAGTGCATTACCAGAGCTCACCGGTAGGTGCACCCCAGGCCTGATGACACACATCATAACATGCGTTATGATGCGCTTACGATCGTTAACGTTACATAACGCGAGTTATGACGCGCTAACGATCGTAATGCCCCGCGGCGCGGTAAAACACCGCAGAAGGTGGAGAGAGGGCGGACAGAAGGGGTCAGTGGGCGGAGAGTGGGCGGGGAGAGGCTCCCTTCACACTAACGCGCTGATCTGAAGAGCTGAATTCCAACGCAAATGAAAACCTGCCGTTAAATGCACATTACAGAGGAGAGAGACCATTTCAGCGTCAGCAATGTACAGCCCAGGCAGAAAAACCAAAACAAGTGATAAGTGTGATACATGTGCACAGAACAAAAGGGCACAGAAACACAGAAAATGACCCCAACAAACTGGAAAAAAAACATAACCAAGCTGGCCAATAGTGGTATCAATGAGAAACATCAACCCCTCCCCCCCCCCCGAGTAAGCTCCATAGAAAAGATATAAATCGTGGAAGGGTCTATACTCTGTCCCCATACAAGGTGAAGGAGCCCACAGTGAAATAGCGCTGCTCAAGGTTTCCCCCACAATCGGACAGGGTTCCTATGGTGTGCACATGTCCCGCAACATCAGGGCCGGCATGTTGGAATGGCAACTGGACAGATGCCGGAGAAGGGAATACAGATGGCCGCAGGCGGCACATGCTGTGGTGGAGCTGGGCCACAGTGCGGACTAGGGTGATGCCTAGGTGGACCATACGAATGCTGAAACAGCAGAGCAGCCAAACAGCAACTGCTGAAGGCCCAACATGGGCACGAGCGTGTTTCCCACAGTGTCACAGGGGATAGTACCCAACAGCTACCCCCAAGGGCACGGAACATTGGCAGGCGGTGCTGGGGGGAGCGTGGATGTCTATGCAGGCACCCCTACCCCAGAACCCGCACCATAGGCAGCCGCCTACCTGCACACTGGATGGCCTGAGACTGCGCACCACCAGCACCACCAGCAGAAGGGCATGTCAGCATGGTGGCTGAGGGATACTGGTGGTGGAGGGGGCAGTGGCAGCTGCCCAGAGCAGACCGTGGCCTAGCCCTGTGTAGGTGGGTGCCGTGTATTGCAATAGATGGGCCCCGTCTGACGAACAGTCATGGTATCACCAAGGAATGTACTGACTCTGTGACAACAAGGTGGTGCAGTGCACAAAACCAGTGTATTCAGAAGCAGCGGGCCACAGGTTCAAGTCCCAGCTGTGGTTCCTGCCAACCCCGTCCCCATATTTTACCCACTACTACAACGTGCTAATACAGACAGCACCTTTATTGCAGATGACGTAAACATGCCCAAGACACCTACATTTTACCCTACAGAGCACTGACACCATAAACATGCACATTACCTAGAGCAGAGTCTCCCAAATGCAGTCCTGGAGGGCCAAACACCATTCCGGTCCAATGCTGCATCTGATAAAGATGCCTGTGCTGCATTTCTATGCGCCACCCCCATGGTATGCAGATGTATCGCATGCATATTCATGAGGGACAGCATGAAAACCTGAAAAGTGTTTGGCACCGCAGTACTGGAGTTGGGAAACTCTGCCGTAAAGCAGCAGCCAACAGGGGCAGACACACCCGCACCCACAGGCCCCATTATCCAAAGCCTCCTGGAGAGGCAGGACATTGGGCTCTGTGTGCATCTCCCAATACTAGCACTTGCATACCTTAGTAATGCCACCCTAAACCTGGGAATATGGTACACATCTTTAAAGAGGTTGCTATGATTACTGGCAGATAGCAATTCCTAGGTTAAGTACAATATTCTGAGTGAGCTGCATCATAGCAACCTTTCTGATGTCTGTGGAGTGTGCTACAGGTCTTGTGTCTGACAGTGTTTACCAACCTGGGGAGTGACTCCTACAGTATTGCGTACCATAGCCATGCCTGCACACTGTGCCCAGGACTTGTGTGGTGGCCTGGGCTGCCCAACACCTCTATAGTTGCACAATGCTGGCATAGGTGTGGGGAGTGTGTGTCTGTCTATCCAGTGTGTGGTGGCTGCCAACACCCTCCACAGCCCACACTGCTAGCACTGTTGCCAGTATTGGCCTGCCAATGTGCATAATGAGGAGCAAGGTACTGTGGGAAAAGCCTGGATAGGGTGGCCTGGCCTGGCTGCATCTGCACAGGGCATAGGGCAATGGCTCAGACATTGTAGTGCCCGGTACCACCTGCATGTCCTGCTGGGCAGTCATTCTCACCCTGACTGAGCAGTGACCATGTCATGGCTAGGTTTCCCCATAGTGCTATATAGCATTTCTCTCATGTGATATATATGGGTTTTCCTTTGGGGCCCAATCACTGACTTATCTGCTTGGTGTGTATGTTGACATCCCTGTTCTGAGTACATGCAGCTCCTCCAGGACCATGTGCTATGGACTAGCTGGAAGACAGTCTGCAGCTAGTATGTGTCTTGCTGGAACACCTTGCAGGGTGCAGGGGCTGGAGGCTTGCTGCTGGAGAATGTCAGTTAATGGTGGGGGGCAGCTGAGCATTTCCAGGCCTGCTGTCTCTCTGATATTGTGTTACGGATGTGTACCGCTCTGTCTGTTCCCCAGCAGGACATAAGAACATAAGACATGCCATACTGGGTCAGACCGAGGTCCATCAAGCCCAGTATCCTGTTTCCAACAGTGGCCAATCTAGGTCATACGTACCTAGCAATATCCTCAAAAGACACAGGTTCCACAATGCTTGTACTGGGTCAAGCATTGATATCCTGGGTCCCTTTTTAATAGTGGTTTATGGACCTTTCCTCCAGGAACTTGTCCAAACCTTTTTTAAACCCAGCTATACTAACAGCCCTTACTTACAGGACTGGGGTTGCTGGTCCCCTCTACTGCTGTCATTGTAGGGAGGTAGACTGTGGATCTAGTGGTGGGTGATCCTGTTTCCCACCCTGAGCCCCAGAGGGTGGGTTGTGTGGTGGTACATTATCTGCCCATGGGTCTATATACCCCCCCTCCCTCCCTCCCTCCCTCCCTCCCTTCCTTCACCTACAGCAGGTAACCATGGCACCAACACAGGATATGCACTATTCTGGGTGCATCATTGCCCATAAGGACTAGACATGACCAAGACATACAGCAGGGCACAGATGTATCCTAGGTGTGTCTAATGGAACTACCTATCACACACTGATGGGGACCTGCAGCATGGTGTATTTCAGCCATGAAAGGTGCTGTGGACCTGGTGCTGGGCGCCCCACCTCAACCTCAGGGTGGGAACAGTACCTGCACAATGTGACTGTCTGTGGCTACTCTGTGGCAGTACCACACACGGTCTGTTCCCCTTACCTGGCCGAGGTGCTGTGGGGGTGCATACCCAATCTTGTGCCCATCTCTCGACTGCTGATTTGCATGTGCAGTGCATCATGGGTACGGGTGGGTTAACCCTATCCTGGTAACCACTGCAGACAGTTTGTGTGGTGACGTGCAGTCCTGCAGCCAGCCAGGGCTTTGTTCACAGCCTTATAAGGTGTCCTATAGGGGACATTATAGGGTGCCTTGGCGGACAGTACACTTTATAATGTGCCCTACGGAGTGCGTTATGGGGTGCCTTATGCAGCACCTTAGGTTATGCCACCTTGAGGGTGTGTTTGCTGGCAGCACAAATTAAAATACATGTCAAATGCCTCAACAATCACTACTTAAATGTAAAGGGTGCTGCCTCAGCCAGCCTTATACATTAGGCCCACTAGGGAGCCGAACCCATGACCCCATACCATCAGTCAGTGTTGTAACCATTGTGCTACAGCTCTGTTGCTGTGATTGTATGCCTGCGCGCCTTCTTAAGATTAACGCGCGGTAATGTGCCCTGTAGCGCTCATTCATTTATGGCGCCTTGTAGCGCGCGTTCTCGGCAACGATGTACCGCCCATGTCCTTATTTGGGGTTTCTGTCTCTACCGCGGCTCCTAACGCGAATCGCACTAACACAGTTTAGTAAACATACCCCTTAGACATTTTTACACACCAATCAGATCTGTTTGTGAAAATGCCCCCTGTTCCTGACTACATTTGGACCCCTATTGCTTCCACATGGTTCAATTTGTTTCGCTTTGGTCAAAGGTCCATTTGGTCTATCATAATTTCCAGACTTAGCCAATCTGTCCCATTTACAGAGTAACATCCTTGAAAAATAGCAACATACTACTGTATATTGCTTACTCCAGGCTATGTAGTTCTTTTCCCCATGTCTGTGTTATGGACTTTTCCTTCAGGAACTTGTCCAGATCCTTTTATGACACAGCTATGCTTTATTTAAACATATAATTCCTTCTGTGTTGTTACAATACAGCGCTACTTTAGCCTATATAGGCTGTTATTCCACGTTTTAGCAGGTCTAACCTAAACGACTAGGTTGCATGTACATGTTTTCGTCAGAATACCGTTTAGACGTTTAAGCAGCTCGACACACCCATGCTCCTACCCTCCATGCCCCTGTCCAGATTACCCGTTTTTCTCGTCTGTATGTGTAAAACATTTTGTTGTTGGAATCATGACTAGATGTTTATGTGCTGTTGATGTATATATATATATATTTTGTTGTGAAAATTTGAAATGGATTTTTCCTGATTTTGGCGCCTTTATTTCTTTTTTTTTTCCTGTTCATTTTCTATGCCTGCACTGTACCCACATTAGAGCTGTTTTTACATGTGCGCATTGATTTATGTGTGGTAATTCATAGATTTATGAGTATACAAGTCATTTACAAGGACCTTCATTTTTTCAATGCCAAAATGAACTGAATCGAGTGTGAAGAATGTACTCTCCAGATAGTATGAAGCTGAAAGTTCCTCTAAATGGCCCAATGCTATCTGCATAGTAAGCAGAAGGAGGGCAGGCTGGGAAAAATATCTGGATAGCAGTGATATTAACCTGAATAGCAGGCCTACATTTGAAGACGTATTTTACAAAGGCAATTTATGTGGTTGCTGAGACATCTAAGTGAAAATGTCTGCAATCCAATGACAATTTTAAAGCACATGTACTGTTAGGCCATTCTAAAATCGACATATCACTGCCCCTCAAGCTAGACATGTGTATAACATCAAACCCGTCTGCATCTTAATGTGCGAGTGGCAGTTACATTGTGAATCAGCCTGTGATAACTGTTACACTCCTGCAGTAAGAGTTGCTGAGGACCCCAGCAGTCTATTACCTGCTTAGCGCACTTTACTAAAAGAGCCCCTGATAGTATAACACAATGCTGTATTTCCCCTTCCTCCATTTGCACACTGAGACATGACTCATATTGGGGATTGAGTAGGAAGAGCTATAATAAAATGTCTCCGTAGGGTAGCAAGAGTTTTGAATATGGCTTTGGTGGGGGTTTCTATTAACTGTGTGTGGTGACTGTTGGTGTATGTCATATGAGAGTGGTATGGTAAGTATATTTACAGTATGTTTATGAGAAAAGAATAAGTAGTCACCTATGGAGATAGAAGTGTGTGTGTGGGGGGGGGGGAGGTATTTAGGCTTCCCTAGCCCTTGTACTCTCCCTAACTTCCCTGCTCCCCAGCTCACTTTTATTTTTGGTCAATCCTTCTCTTGGTGTCCTTATGCATAGGTTTGTCTGTGCAAGACTACGAGGTGCAATCAAAAAGCATTGGGACTTGTACAATAACAAAAGAAGTATAACACTGACAGTTATTGCACTCACTCTTCTTCAAAGTAGTCCCTTTACAATAAAACACACTTCCTCCAGCATTCCTGCCACTGCTGGAAACAATTTTGAAATGCCTCTTTTGTTATGCTGTGAAGTTGATGTGTCAAATTTTGCTCAGTGGTCTCCAAGCTGTTGAATCTCCTTCCTTGGAAACAAGAAAAAGTAACAGGTGCAAGGTCAAATGAGTACAGAGGCTGATGGACTTGCTTGATTTAGTATTTGGTCAAGAACTGCTGGACAAGATGTGATGAGTGAGATGGGGCATTATCGTGATGAAGCAACCATTCACCATTCCTGTGCAACTCTAGTTTCTTACGGCAAGCTGCATCTCTCAAACAAGACAGAACTTGGACGTAGTGCTCTTTATTGATGGTTTGGCCTTTTGGAGCATTCTCACGATGAACAATACTCTGGTAATCAAAGAAAACTGTGAGCATGACCTTGACATTGTTTCTCCCATGACCGACTTTCTTTTTGATGAAATCTGAGTCATTTTCAATGCATTCCAACAACTCCCTGACTGCAGACAGTGAATCTTCCTTTTGGTCAGGGGATAGGAGTTTCGGCACAAATTTTGCAGACACACTTCTCATCCCCAAATCAACAGTAAGAATGGACTGTACTGCCCCGAAACAGATGGATGGCACCTCCCCAAACATACCTAAAAAGGGAAGGCATTACTCAGTGTTTTGAAAGTGTATGTGTGAGTACTTACATAAACAAATGATGGATTTAACAAAACTGAACATCCAGGGGAATTCAATTAAGGAGTAAAGCTAGAAGACTGTAAGGGGTATGTTTACTAAAATGCATAATGCTAGTGCATGTTCAACCCCAAAGATTAGCGCTGAGGCTGGTGCTAATTTTTGAGGGCAGGTCCGCATATCTTCCTGCTGTTAGTGCATTTGCACCACACTAAGGGGTATGTTTACTAAATGGCAGTAAAGGAGCAGTCTTTTCCGTGCGGTAACAGCAGCGATAAAGAGTTACTGTGTGCTAAGTGTGCTGGGCGTGTCAGAGGCATTCTGGCATTAAGGGGTGCTAATGGACACTTAGTAGGTGGTTACAGGACATTAAGGGGTGGTAGAGGACAATTAGCGGGTGGTAAAAGTGCATGCTGTGTTAAGGTGTCTTGCATGCACCCTAATGCAGGAAAGCCTCTAAAACACTGAAAGGGGGGAAGGGAAGCCACTGGAGAAGGTATGGATCCAAGCACAATTGGTAGCTGATGGAGTTGATTCACCAGATGCCTGGCTATGTGGAAGTATGTCTGATGAGCATGTTTGACCATACAGCAGGCCTGTGCTGTTGACTAGGCGAGATAGGCAATTGCCTAGTGATGCTGGTAGTGGGTGTTGGCAGTGTCATGGATGAGTGGTTGTGGCAGCAAAGTCAGCAGAGGAGATGCAGCAGCAGGGGGGTGCTGTGACAGGTGTGCAATCCTAGATGCTCATGAAATCATTCATCATGCCGTAAGTTATATTATAATGTCTGTGAGGTGTGGACATGTATCCAGATGTACTGTCAGTGTGTGACATGACATAGGCCAGGACAGTGTCTGGGTGGAGGCAGCATGCTCCTGATGTGGGCAGCAAAGGGAGGATTGTCCATGAGTGCTCATGTTTAGTAGTCACAGGAGAGGTGTTCATGATATTGCTAACTGCTGCAAATGACCCCCAGAGGCCATGGTGGGTCAGTTTACTGCCAGTAAGCTGTCCCACCATGAATCTCCCTGATGGTCAGATGATAGGTGCAGGGCTGTGCCATGAATTTTCCAAGCAGAGAGTTTGTAATTTGTGGATGTATGAGATCATACAGGCCAAAAGCATTTGGTGTATGTGAACCAAAAGCTAAGAGGTCACAATGATGGCAAAACAGAAACGCATCCATACCAGTTGACCCAGACATCTACAGCATATACATCACTGACCCACTGCAATGTGCCATGGCAGAGCCACTAAAGCCATGCTCAAAGATGTCCATGATGGGGAATGCTATGTTGGGCTACCCAACGTGTTGCCATAATGCATAGAAATGTAGAAGAATGATTGTCTGCAGGTCAGAGCAGAGCCAGGACTATGTGAGGTGGGCAAGTGCACTCAGGCACAAAATGAGCAAGTGGGAATCAAACCCTGGATTGTTGACTGTGGAGACATTGCAACAACCAGTAGGCTACACCTCCACACAGTGCTATGTAGCCTATAGCTGTATGATCAAACTGTTTTCTGTCTATGCAGTATAGGTTGAGCCCTCCACTACCCATGACATAACAACAGCACACCATGCTGCACAGTGGTTTCAGCTGTCACCCTGAGCATGAGGAACTGTGCACAGCACCTGGTACACTGAACTTGCACTGTTAGAAATGGTCTCTGCTGCCGGTCCACATCACTGCTAGTGTGTGGCAGCTATTGTCTGCCATGCATTATGCTTTTCTCCTTCTTTGCTGCAAGTGATGGTGACAGCAGAAGCTTGGCCCTGTATTCTGCCCATGTTAGACATCACTCTCTGATGACAGTGTAGGCTAGTGGATAGTATTAATATACTGCTGCTATGGACAACCACTGCAGTGGGGGTGTATTGGCTGGTGTGGGGCTATCCTGCCAGGACCCCAGTGAGTAGGCTATGAAGCAGTGGTGCCCCAAACATTTGAGAACTAACAATTGATTACAGCACAGGCAGTAAGACTGCACCTGCTGCCCTTCACTGGGCTGTGTTAGCTGAACACAAACCAACTATAGCTGGTCTACTAGTCAGCATACACAACACATGTGTAGTGCAACCACAAGCACCCAGCTATTTGCTCAGTGATTGGCAACCCCAGCCAGAAATGCACTCACACCACTGGACCAAAACATTACAGTAAGTTCTATGTGGAAACATAGCCATGTCATGGTCACTTTTTGGTCATAGTGAGAGTGTCATCTCAGCATCTCATAAAGTGACCACCTAGGCAATGCAGGTGGCAGAAGGGCAAAATGGCATCTCAGTCAGTGACCCTACCATTGAGGCAGACACATCCAGGCCAATCTGAGCTGTTTCAGACAATACCCATAATCCTCTGCCTCACCTTTTTCAAATTTTACAAACTGGCTGTAAAAAACTTGATCTATGAGAGCCAAAGTGCAGTGCAGAAAGCCGCAGGACAAAGGGGAGATGAGACACACACATTCTCATTCTCTTTCTCTTTCTCTCTCTCTCTCTCATTGGCACACTGAGCAAAAGTGGATGATTGGCATTCCTGTCTCAGTGTCAGCTCAAGGATTTATAATGTGTGCTCTGTTTGCACGTGCTATATTACCGTGTGCTATTAGCCTCCAACCAGCTGTGGATAGTGGAGCCTGTCAGTGCTGCTGGTGGGTGTTTCCATCCTTGCTGGCCATCTTCTTGAGGGCTGCACATGCTGGAGCTGTACTTACATGATCAGCTAAACTTTGTCCACAGGAATATGCAATACAGAAATCTGAGCAGGGACCTGAATCTCTGACCCTCCACACAGATACACACCAACTGTGTGTGTTGTACCACAATGCTGCCTTATGGGGATAGCAGCTCCTGTTGCTAACATGCTTCTCTTCAGCTGATCTTTGGCACATGCTGCAATGCACATGGTGCACAGGACCAGGGCAAGGCTTCTGTATGATGAAGGCTGGTGCCACTTCCCACGCCACTCCCAACACCCCACCACATAGACATGCCCATGCACGGTCAGTGGTTGTGGTGGTCACAGTCCCATCATGTTAAATATGTGGGTTTGGCGGGCACCTTGGGCAAAAGGTCTGGATGGGGGGGCAGGGGCACACATGGATGGCCATGCAACCCCCCACCAGCTGCCCATGCAGGGGCCCCATCACCGCCTGCCACCAATACATCTTGGGTGGAAGATGGCAGCCATTGCTGTAGTATTTCCCCAGGCATTTGCATTTTTCAGCTGCCTGTAGAGGTACAGCATCTGGCACTATTGGCCTCTTCCCCCATATCAGGGTTATGAGGCAGTTGGGGGAGGGGGGAGAAGGCAGTCTAGATCTCTGTGTGGGGTGCCAGGACCCTTGGACCACCTTATGTGGCACATTGCCTTTCCACAGCAGAAGCAGGACTGTGTGCTGCCACTGACACTTTGGGATCATGATGAATATCACAGATGGTTCTGTGGATGGTAGAATACCCCTTTGTTTAGAGGCTAAAAAGGGTGGGGCTCATCAACCTGGGGAAGAGACGGCTGAGGGGAGATATGATAGAGGTCTATAGATTATTGACTGGAGTAGAACAGGTAAACGTAAGTCACTTTTTTATGTCATCAGACTGTGGACAGATTAGGGGACCTGCAATTTGGCTACAGTGTAACCCATTTGGGTCTTCTAGGTGAAAATACTTTTTCAGACAATGCGTAATCAAACCCTGCAATCCATTACTGGAGGCTGTGGTAAAAGCTATCAGTGTAGCTGGGTTTAAAAATGTTTGGACGGGTTCCTGAGTAACAGTCCATAAACCATTGCTAAAGAAGACCTGGGCTATGCACTGCTTGTCCCATTACAGTTATTGGGGATCCTGTGTGTCTTTTGGGTAAACTGCTAGGTACTTGTGACCTACTGTAGATAGTGCACTGTTGGACACAGGATATTGGGCATGGTGGACCTTGGTCTGACACAGTTTGGCATATTTTGTAATCTTATATTCCTATGTGCCATCTAGGCAACTGCTTGGTTCCTCCTGTACACCAGCAGCCCCCACTTCATAACTCATGTGCCACCTCCTTTGCCCCCATTTGCACCATCAACATAGTGCCCTTTCATACTTGGGCACTATGCTGTTGCTGCAAATGGAGCACTGCCATCACTTATCTTGAGCTCCCTGTCTGTGCTATACATTGCTGACACTAAAATGGTCTTTCTCTCCTACAAACGTGCATTTATCAACAGGTTTTCGCTGGCTGTAAAGTACTGGCATTACTGTTCCAGCGTTAGTGTAGTAGGGGCTTCTGTCTGATCACTCCCCACCCATTGACCCCCTTCTTTCTGCATTCTCTCCACCCTCTGGGACATTAACCACTGCCGGGAACATTACCGCTCGTTAACATTACATTAGGTAACGTTACCGGGCGTTAATGTTACCGATGCTACATTACCGTGGTTTAGTAAACATACCCTTAAATGTTACATGGGTATGCTTACTGCCACCCCTTGTGGAGTTGACAAGTGCACCCATGCAGAAGGGAACATTTATGGTTAGTGCACGCCAGCGATGCCTATACTAATCGCGATGTGTCATTGACGCCTATGTTCCACCCCATCCTGTGCTGAACCAAATACTGATCCCGTGGGGCATGCCTGGCTCCAACATACCACACTCGCAAATTTTACTATGCTGTCTCCCATGTTAACTGTCAGCACAATGCACTTAGCATGTGGTAAATCCTGTACTAACCATTATTGTGGTTTAGCAAACGTGCCCCTAAATTTTGGATTTTAAAGTGTTTTTAAACACTAGAGAGGTAAACACAATTGCTCATTCAATCATTCCAGTAAACTCCAAGTCCAAATTAACAATTAGCTTAGACTTATGAGCATCTCAGTTGCAAACACTTATGTCTTTTTTTTTTTTTTAAGAATGCATGTATTGCTTCTATGTACTTTGCAGACCCCTGCAAACCATGCCCAGAACACACCTCTTTGATAGCAGTGCATGCTGTAGCAGCTTTTCTAAAACTGCTACTTGGACACATTGGGCTAGTTACACATGTAAATCCTATAGTTACATGTGCAAGTTTATACAATGACTTCCTTTATTTGGTTAACAGTAATTAGAACAATACTTTCAATACTAAAATACATTTTCTCTCTGCTTCCCATCAGAAGTTTTCATGAAGCCCAAGAACCAGAAATGTGCTGCTATGTCTTCTGTTACAGGCATGGTTTGGTGTGCATTCGATATATTAAACTATAAATGACATTTTTTGTAGGGCTAAATTAATCTAAAGTAATGACATTATTATCATTTTCAGCTTTTCTATCTTATGTAGCAATTTCTGTCAGGAATTTTCACAGTTCTTTTGCAGGACGGTTTTTGTCTTCACCCATTTTGCTCCTGCAAGCATGTCTACTGTGGGTATGAGAAATCTCATTCTCAGTCAATGATATAGCTTCTTGTGCTGATCTTGCACTATCATTGACTATGATGAAGTAAAGAACTTTGTTTCATATTCTTTGGTCTTTTGAGTAAGCCTCCTGCCATTGAACAACAAGTATATTGTAAATTACTCTTCTGTACCAGATGTTTCACTTTTGGGTTGGGAATACAGTTATTTAGGATATCTTTCTCATTTAATGAACCATAATCTTGCCTTGTCTCCTAAGAGTGTACTTTAGAACCATTAGTGGCTGATGCTGGGTCAGCATCTCTGATTAATGGAAGTAGAAGCCGCGGAATGAGCACAAGATATATATTAGTAAGGCAAACAGCTGGCTTTGCCATATGTAGTACTGATGAGGTATCACCAAGTGATCCTTAAATAATCTGGAACCCTGGCTTGTGAAAAGACTTCTGCTGTTAAGCTCCTAACTGGTATATATGTGGTGAAGCCTCAAGAGCAGTGGTTCCCACGCCTGTCCTAGAAGACTTCCAACCAGTTAAGACTTCAGGATATCTACAATGAATATGCATGAGATAGATTTACATGTAATGTCTCCTTTCCATGTGGATTTCTCTCTTACATGTTTATTGCAGATATCCTGAAGATTTAATGGTTTGGGGTCCTCCAGGACAGACTTGGGAATCTCTCCTCCAGAGGGCATATATTATTTGTGAAAGTCTACAGGAAGATGCTCAAAAGGTCCATGCCTCCAGTGCTGAGCTCCTGTGCTTTTTAGCATTGGAAGTTTATTTACCTGCTCACAGGCTACTTTATGAGCAATTTCTCTTTTCTTTTCAGCAGATCACAGTAAGGGCCTGTTTACTAACGGGTGCACCATTTGTGTATGTTCGGGCCAAGAGGCAGCAGTAAGAGCACCCTTTCCACAGGCAACAATCTCAGTAAGTGCACACCAATGTCACCCATGCTAACCGCTATGTACCAAGAATGCCTACATTCTGCCTCCAGCCCACCCAGTCACTGCCCCATCATATGCTAAGGGGTTAGCATGGGATTTTGCCACAGCACCCAACATTAATGGGCACTTGGAGTGCAGTATACCTGGCACTAATCCTTAGAGCAGCTTAGTAAATATGTCCCTAAGGAAGTACTGAGTCAAAGTTTCCTTTTTCTTGAAACATTTATTTATTTAGCTGCATTTATATCCTGCTTTTCACCCGGTCAAAGTGGTTGGGGGATACATTTAACACAAGGGGATATGAGACACATACACTAATACTTACAGGGAACATGGGCAATGGAGGTTTAAGTGGCTTGCCCAAGACCACAAGGAGCACCTGTGGGACTAGAAACCCCAGTCCTTCCGGCCCAAGGTTGCTGTCCTCTGGTGGGATTTGAACCACCAACCTTCTGGCCTGTAGTACCTTGCCCCAACCACTAGGCCACTCATCCCTTATTGGAAAAGCTAGAAAAGCAAGGGAGGCAGCTCTTGGGGTTTGTACAACCATGGTTTTGTTGTGTTCACTTTATTTGAATCATTTCCTGGTCATTTTATTTTGGTTTCCTTTATTTTGAAAAGTGTGCATGCTATTTCTCAATTAGCATGGGTTAAGCTCAAATCAATACAAATTTTGTTTAGTTTCTTGCTGACATCTTGATGTTATGTGGTTTCAAAATGAATGCTCATCCCTAGCAAGCTCACAAGAATAGGGACTAAGTCCAACCAACGCCCATACTCTCATAACGCCCATACTTGATTTCTGCAACCCGATCTACACAGGCATGTCAAAACAGGCACTCAGACTACTACAAATGGTCCAAAACACGGCAGCACGAATAATAGCCGGTGCATCCAAACAAGACCACATCACCCCCATACTAAAAGACCTACACTGGCTCCCAATCAACTCACGCATAAAATACAAGACAATCCTAAACATATTCAGGATCAAACACAGGAACTCTACCCACAGCCTTCAACCCCTCATAAAACCCGACACCAGTACAAGACCCAGAAGAAAAGCCACATCAGACACAATCAACACGCCTAAAGATTACACAAGAGCATGTAAATCCACCGCAGGAAGAGCCCTGTCACTGGCAGCACCTAGCATGTGGAACTCACTCCCGGACGAACTGCGAGCCACTGAAGACACCAAGGACTTCAGGAAACAACTAAAGACTCTGCTATTCCTGGAGCACTACGGACCGAACACACAATGAGTGCTTCAATCATGGACCAATCTTACCTGCATGCTCCCTACACTTACCCTGTATATAGCTCACGCTGTAAATAGCGCACACTAATCAACCCACCCACACACACACACTTTCATTGTAAATGATGCACACACTGAACTGATTGAAGGATAAGGCGGGATAGAAATCCCATTAAATAAAATGAAAATAAATAAATTGCCATGACCCATCTACTTTATCAGTTTAGGACTTCAGACAGGTCTGATCATCTAATGAAATAATGGAGGAACTTGATTGCAGTTACTGTATACATTACTGGTATTTTCTATTAGGGCAATACTGTATCTCCAAATAGGTTTGCTTTATTCATACCACAAACGAAATGAAGCTAACGGGGAAGTCAATATATGATGGGTATGATCTCAGTCTCTTCCCATTAAATCTATTACTTCCAGTGCACTATCTAAACTTGCAGTTAATTCATGATATACATCGATACCATAAAACAAATTTCTGACACAAGTGTCTGCTGTTTCCATAAGAAATGGAATACGAATAATGAATGCCTCTGAAAGGGCATGCACTCATTTGTGCTGATGTTGTGGTCATATATCATAGGACACTGGGGGCCACCTGTGTGAGATGTGAGGCTATGTGTAATATATCACTATGGGCCCGATTCTGGGATGCAGGTTGCGGGGCTGCACGTCCCAGCAGGATCCAGGCCCGATCCCCCCTCCAGCTCTCCCCGTATATCCTGAGCAGCAGGACAGGAGAGCCAATGGGGGGGGGGGGGGTTGCAGGATTTGGATGGAGTGAGGGCAGGCCAACCTGGCAGGATGTACAGGGATGATTCAGGTCACGGCCCTGTACATCCTACTGGGGCCGGGGATGGGTGTGGTGAGGGTCCCCACAACCTGAACCAGGCCACAGTAGGACAGCCGTGGGTCGGGTGGTGGGGATGAGGTGGGCCTAAGCCGCGGGAGTCGGGTGTCCACAAGGAGGATGTTCCCACAGGCGGCAGGGGCATGCCGGGCCGTCCATGGGCCCGATTCTGTGCACCGCGGGAACGTTTTGTTCCCACAGTCCAGAATCGGGTACTAACAGGCCTGTCTTGTCCGGGGCCATCCAGATGGCCTGGACTTGCCCCTTTGTGAATCAGGATCTATGTGGCTGGGGCCTGGGTTATGCCCAACCCATCTCACCCCTTCCTGTACCTAGCACTCACATAATCCTCAAGTCCCTACCCTCGGAGTATTTGTCCATCCCTGAGTCCCAGTACATTTCCTATCTTCTTCACTTGGCCAGGGGAGGAAGAGGTAGCTAGTGTTAGTAACCTTTGCTTCTTCTTCTTGCAATGATTGTCAGTGCTTTCTCCTCTCATGTGGTTCAATGAGCATTGCTTAGAATCCATACAGAGAATTGTATGACTCAAATACCTCATTGAACAACATGGGAGGAGAAAGCATTAGCATGTTGTACAACAAGTTAGAAGTGCCAGGGCAGTAGCAGCCAAAGGGGCAGGGCTCCTTGCAGAGTAGGGCTGGGTGTAAAGAACACTCCAACTCATGGAAAGAACTGGACTTGAAAGGTACATCAGATATTTATGGCAATCATGAATGAAGCAGCAGTATGCAGTCTCCATATATTGTTATCCAAGAATTGTGGGAGAAACTTTATAACAAGGCACCTAGGTTAGGAGGGTAAGAAGATGTCTATTTTTAATCTATTTTATGGAGATCTAGTCACTTATGTGTTTTTATAAAAAGCTAGCACAAATCCTGCAGCAATTATGTCTATGCTGAAGGTGTGGACATTTTTCCTGCTGAAGGGCAGGCACAATTGCTAGCATGTACTCAATGTTCCTATTTTATAAAATACTCATGCAAATCACTCCACTCCACTCCTGAGCAGGTCTACTCTGCGAGCACATGCCGACTTGTATTGTGTGTACTTTTAGGTTTGACCTGATTTTATAAGAGGCCTTTTACATGCATGCATTTTGGTTTATAAAAATTATCCTCCACATGTATATCAGTATCAGTGAAAAATTCTTAGTCATTTAATCTTGTCTTTAAGAAAGCAGAATACCCGAAGATAAGAAGGTTGCAGGGCTAAAGGATTGCCAAGTGGTCCCAACACCCTTATTTCTTTCTTGAACGCCAGATCTGGTGCAAGAAATAAGGGTGTTGGGACCACTTGGCAATAGTGATCATAGTATGATCATGTTTGATTTAATTAGTGGAGGACAGATAGTAAAGGCATCCACAGTACTACCTTTTAACTTTCAAAAGGGAGACTATGATAGAATGAGGAATATAGTTAGGAAAAAACTAAAAGGAGCGGTTCCAAAGGTTAAAGACTTACAGCAAGCTTGGGTGTTATTTAAAAATACTATCCTCGAAGCCCAGACCAGCTGTATTCCACGCATTAAGAAAAGTGGAAGAAAGTCCAAAAAACTGCCAGCATGGTTTAAAGGTGAGGTCAGAGAGGCTGTTGCTGCCAAAAAAGCAACCTTCAGGAAATGGAAAAAAGAGCCAAATGATGAAAACTGGAAACAGCACAAGCACTGGCAAGTTAAATGCAAAGCATTGATAAGGCAGGCAAAGCGGGAATTTGAGAAGAAACTTGCTACGGAAGCAAAAACATGAAATAAAGACTTTTTCAAGTACATTCATAGCAAAAGGCCTGTGAGAGAGTCAATTGGACCATTAGATGATAGAGGGGTAAAAGGGGCAGTAAGAGGAAACAAGGCTATAGCAGAGAGACTGAATGAATTCTTTGCTTTGGTCTTTACTGAGGAAGATGTAGGGATGTTACCCAAGACTGAAGTGGTATTTAAAGGTGATACTGCAGAGGAATTGAGAGAAATATCGCTACACCGGGAAGATATATTACAACTATTTGATAAACTGAATAGTAGCAAATCACCTGGACCGGATGGTATACATCCCAGAGTGTTGAAAGAACTTAAATATGAGATTGCAGACCTGCTATTGGTAATCTGTGAACTTTCATTAAAATCATCTGTAATACCTGAAGATTGGAGGGTCGCCAACGTAACACCAATTTTTAAAAAGGGTTCCAGGGGTGACCCAGGGAATTACAGACCGGTGAGCCTGACGTCAGTACCAGGGAAAATGGTAGAAACCATCATAAAGAACAAAATTACACAGCATGTAGATAGTCATGGCCTAATGGGAGACAGCCAACATGGCTTTAGACAAGGAAGATCTTGTCTTACTAATCTGATATGTTTTTTTGAAGGTGTGCATAAACAGGTAGACAAAGGTGAGTCGGTTGATACAGTGTATCTGGACTTTCAGAAAGCTTTTGACAAAGTCCCCCATCAGAGACTTTTGGCGAAGCTAAAAAGTCATGGGATAGGAGGCAGTGTACTATTGTGGATCGGGAACTGGTTAAAAGATAGAAAGCAGAGGGTAGGGCTAAATGGCCAATATTCCCAATGGAAAAGGGTGAATAGTGGAGTACCCCAGGGATCTGTACTGGGTCCGCTGCTTTTTGACATATTCATAAATGACCTGGAAAAGGGAATAACTAGTGAGGTTATCAAATTTGCAGATGACATAAAACTGTTTAAAGTTGTTAAAACCCAAGAGGATTGTGGAAAACTGCAGGAGGATCTGGATAAATTGGAAGACTGAGCATCCAAATGGCAGATGAAATTTAATGTGGACAAGTGCAAAGTTATGCACCTAGGAAAGAACAACCCACACTATAGTTACACGATGCAAGGCTCCACATTAGAAACCACCACCCAGGAAAAAGATTTAGGAGTCATTGTGGATAGCATGTTAAAACCCTCCGCCCAGTGTGCAGCGGCGGCCAAGAAAGCAAATAGAATGCTAGGTATCATAAGGAAAGGGATGGAGAACAAAACAAAGGATATTATAATGCCTCTGTATCGCTCCATGGTACGACCGCACCTTGAATATTGTGTGCAATTCTGGTCACCGTATCTTAAAAAGGACATAGCGTTATTAGAAAAAGTACAGAGAAGAGCCACCAAATTGGTGAAGGGGATGGAAGGCTACTCCTATGAAGAGAGGCTAAGAAGGTTAGGGCTCTTTAGCCTGGAGAAGAGACGGCTGAGGGGAGATATGATAGAGGTCTATAAATTAATGAATGGAGTGGAACGGATAAACGTGGATCAATTGTTTACGCTATCAGAGTATAGAAAGACTAGGGGACATGTAATGAAGCTACAGGGTAAACTATTTAAGACAAATAAGAGAAAATATTTTTTCACTCAACGTGTAATCAAACTCTGGAATCTGTTACCGGAGGATATAGTAAGGGCTGTTAGTATAGCTGGGTTTAAAAAAGGTTTGGACAAGTTCCTGGAGGAAAGGTCCATAAACCACTATTAAAAAGGGACCCAGGATATCTATGCTTGACCCAGTACAAGCATTGTGGAACCTGTGTCTTTTGGGGATATTGCTAGGTACGTATAACCTAGATTGGCCACTGTTGGAAACAGGATACTGGGCTTGATGGACCTCGGTCTGACCCAGTATGGCATGTCTTATGTTCTTATGTTCTTATGATTCTACCTTTCTGACCAATTTTTTAGGTGGTGACAGAGACACAAAAGTCAGGAGTGTGAAGGAACTACGCTACTACCCCCTTTAGTTTACAATATAACAATAAATACTGACGCAAGATGGGGCTCATGTTTTTGTTTTGCTATGCCATTGGATGTCCCCTTATTCTAGCTAGCATGAAATGGATATTCCTGCTCCATGCTTTCCTAAGGGGGACATCTATGTGGCTGCCAGCAGGGACATCCCCATCGGCAACGTCCATGTTACCAAAATTGGCTGGAGACAGACATCCCTGGGAATTTTTCTACATGTTCCTCCCAGAACATCCTTGATTTAATTTGAATGTCCTTTCTAAAATGCCACTTCATATGTCTTTCTATAGGAAATTTGTATTGCACCTTTTCAGGCAGATGCATATCATTAACAAGGTCCCACGAATGGTGAAAATCTCTTCAGGATTTATGCTGAAGCATTTTTGTTGGTGCTTTAACATCAGGAACTTTCCTTGTTTGTCCGTAACTTATTTATTTATTTGTATTTAGTGCAACCCTTTCCAGTAGTAGTTCAAGGCAAGTTAGAGTCAGGTACTAAAGGTTTTCCTGGTCTCTTGTACCCGAGGCAGTGGAGGATTAAGTGACTTGGCGGAGATGTTTTGTCTTCACAGTTCTCTTCAAATGCAAGCAGCAAATATGAAGATTCCAAATATATTTCCATTCCACAATTGTAAGAATATAAACAGATGCAGAATAGTTGGATTTTGCCAATTAAAGCTATTTTTGAATGATTTTGGGAAGCATCCTTGTTTTGATTCTATTATTTATTTATTTATTTATTTAACAAGCACTTATATACCGCAGCTTCCAGAGATCAGCTGCGGTTCACAAATAACAACAGTCAACAAAACATTGTTTGTTTTACATGAAACGTCATAACTATATACAATGTAAAGTTACTAGAATATGTTAAACAGATTGGCACAGAACAGTGCAACACTATATACATTATATATACATTTACATTTTATGTGAGATATAGTCATAATGAGTGGTTCAGATTCAGGTGGGGTGGATTATCTTTTCTATTGTAGTGATATGTTGAGCAGAAAGTTATAGTGAGATGTTGAGTAGAAAGTGATTAGCCATTATCTAATTCTTTTGAGGGTTGGTCTATGTTGTTGTAGCGTATTGTGAAAAGGTGTGTTTTCAATTTTTTGCGGAATTCATTAATCTCTGTTAACATTCTTAGCTCGACAGGGAGGGCATTCCAGGCTATTGGGGCTGCATGTGAGAACGCTCTGTAGTTTGTTGATTTATTTGATTTTATGAAGTCTTTGGGGGTTTTGAGTTTGTTCAGTTGAGCTTTTCTTTGAGTAGGTTTTGAATGTTCTTTGGTAATTAAGTTACTTAATGTGTCTGGTGCCATATCAAATAGTGTTTTAAAAGCAGTTATTAGTGTTTTGTATTCTATCCGGCTTTGAATTGGTAGCCAGTGAAGTGAAGCTAGTATTGGTGTTATATGTTGATGAGAGTGTGTTTTCGTTATAATCCTAGCTGCTGAGTTTTGTGCAATTTGAAGTCTTTTAATATTATTTTTTGATGTACCTAATAATATCAGGTTAGCAAAGTCAAAGTGGGGGGTTATGGTGGCTTGGATTATACTGATGAAATCATGTATGTATACAAGCGGTCTAAGTTGTTTAAGCGTTTTGAGTTTGAAATAAATTTTCTTTGTGGTGTTCCTGATATGGGTATCTAATGTAAGATGTTTATCTATAATGACACCTAAGTATCTTACTTCATTTTTTATTTTAATGTCCTGGTTTTGAAGTGTTATATGTGTTGGTGGGGTGTAATCTTGATTTTTAGTGATTATTAGTACTTCGGTTTTTGATTGGTTTATTTGAAGATTGTGGGCATTTAGCCATGAAGTTATTTCATTAAAACAATCTGATAGGAGTTGCAACGGTATGTTAGGAATTGTGAAAGGGATGTACATCATAATATCATCTGCATAAAGATGATAGAGAACACCATATTTTTTAAATATGTCACAAACTGGTTTTATGTATATATTGAATAGAAGAGCTGAGAGCGCAGAGCCTTGTGGTAAACCTGTTTCAAATTTATATGATTCTGATGTTTGATCGCCTATTCTGACATTTTGGGTTCTATTGCTCAGATAAGAGGTGAACCATTTATGAGCTGTAGAGTAGATACCTATGTGTCTTAAGTTGTTAAGCATTATTGAGTGGTGAACACTATCAAAAGCGGCTGAAATGTCGATAAATAAGAGGATGAAGGCTTTTTTGTGGTTGTCTATTCCTCTTAGGAGTGTATAAGTTAGAACAGTCAGAAGAGTTTCGACTCCGTGCATGGGACGAAATCCATATTGTTGGTCATCAAGAGGGTAGGATGAATCAAGGAAATCTTGTGTCTGTATTTGTACAGTTTTTTCAATGACTTTTGCTAAGAAAGGTATACTTGAGATAGGTCGGTAAGATTTTGGGGAAGTTTTGTCAAGTGAGTTATTCTTCAGGATTGGTCTGATTTGTACATGTTTAAGTGCGGGTGGGAGGTAACCTTGGAGTAGTGATAGATTGACCAAGGGGAGTATGAAGGATAAAAGAGTTGGGAGTGTGCTTTTTATCCAGATTACTGGGCAGGGGTCGAGATAGGAAGTTGTGGTGTTGAGATTGAGAATGATATTCTTTAATGGAATTAGGTTTGTGGTTTGTATTAGGTTTGTGGTTCGTGTTCTGAAGATGATATTTTCTATAGATGCTTGATGTACTGAACATAACCAAGACTGAACTCCTTATCTTTCCACCCAACTCCTCCCCCCCCCACTTCCCCCTCTCTCAGTCCATGTGGATGGATCTACTATCCTTCCTGTTCCCTTGGCCCGCAATCTAAGGGTCATCTTTGACACCTCTCTCTCCTTCTCCGCTCATATCCAGCTTGTAGCTAAGTCCTGCCGCTTTTTCCTCTACAACATCATCAAGTTCCGCCCCCTCCACTCTGAACACACTACCAAAATGCTTATCCACTCCTTAATCTCCTCTCGCCTCGATTACTGCAACCTACGCCTCACTGGTCTCCCCGTGAACCATCTCCTTCCCCTTCAATCTATTCAAAATCACGCTGCTCGACCAATCTTCTGCCAGCCTCGCCTTGCCCACATTACTCCTCTCCTTAAGTCACTTCACTGGCTCCCTGTCCAATTCCGCATCCAATTCAAGCTTCTCCACTTCAGTCACTCTATGGCCCCTCAATACCTCCTATCTCTTATCTCTCCCTACGTCCCCACTCGAAATTTGCGCTCTGCTAACAAATTGCTTCTTTCAATGCCTCTCACCCACACCGTGAACTCCCGACTGCGCCCCTTTCACCTTGCTGCACCATATGCCTGGAACAGCCTACCTGCATATGTGCGCCAGGCGCCCACCCTCGCCCTGTTCAAATCCAGGTTGAAGACCCACCTCTTCACCGTCGCATTCAGATCCTGACTTCCATTCTCATCTAACCCCATTCCCCCATTAACGTTTATGACCTTACCCCCGTTAACGTTTATGACCAAAGTATAGACCAACTGTACCAAACTATACCACACCATACTGCAGAATTGACTAATGCTCTGTACTGTTCTAACTAGATTTTAAGCTCCGATGAGCATGACTCTGATGGGCAGAGACTGTCTCTTGTCCGATGAGCATGACTCTGACGGGCAGGGACCATCCCTTGTATGTTAGCTACCTTTTATAGGTTGCTGTGCAGCGCTGCGTGAGTGGTGCTCTACAAGTGCTAAATAGTAGTAGTAGTAGTATAGATGCTTGATGTACTATGTTCACTAGATGAATGAAAGTGGATCATATAATACTATCCTGACATGATGAAAAAAACAAAAGTAAAAATAATATTGAAATAAAGTACTATCATTGATTAAAAAATGGAAATGAAGAGTTAAAATATATATTTAAAGTCCATTGAATTTAATATTGTTATGACAGGTGTTTTTATTCTTTATCTCAGTAACTTCGGAGGTTAGCCAGATACCCATACATGTTTATTTTGAAAAGTTTTCCAAGGCATAAAATGCATAGGGGGAAAGTTTTATAACAGGGCATTAAGGTTAATAGGGAAAGCAAATGACTATTCAAAGCTTATTTAATAAAGACACATGGAGCCTGATTCTCAGAGGGGTACGCCCAGGCCGTCCGGACGTCCCCGATGATGGCGGGCCTGTGTGGACCTGATTCTGGACCGCGCACCAAATTGTGTCCCCAACTCCCATGACTTAGGCCTCCCTCATCCCCACCACCCGACCTATGGCTGGCCTGCTGGAGCCTGGATTGAGCGACTGGGACCCCCTCCACACCCGGCCCCGGCCCAGGCCCAGGGGGGTTCCCAGGGCCTGATCGCCGGGTCGGTGCTGCTTATTCCACCTTTGATCCAGCAGGATCTTCATGGTTGTGACCTGAATCGGCCCTGTACATCCTGCCAGGCTGGCCCGCCCCTGCTCCACTCAGATCCCACCCCCCTCCCGCCCCCCACCGGCTCTCCCCGTCCTGCTGCTCAGGACGTATGGGGAGAGCTGAAGGGGGAATCGGACCTATAGGCAGCCATGTGTCTAAAAAACACCATTTCAGCAGAAATGGTGCCTAGAGTGAAGGTGTGGACATGAGGCAAGTTTTCAAAGTACTGCATAGCTAACGTATTTTTCTGCACAAATTTCACACCTGTTTTATAAAGCGAAATACATACATATTTAACTTTATTAAACAGTGGTATATGTGGTAGATAAAAAGGTCTTGGATCTTGGCGCAACCTACTTATACCATTTCAATTGACTGATGTAAATGCCCATACTTAAGATTTGCTAATAATGTGTGTAAATTATAGTATTTCAGAATTTATGTGTGTACTTCTGTGCACTACCCATGCGTCACCCATATGCACATCTACAGTGCCATTAAATGCCATGGTCTTACATATCTACTTATAGAATAAAGAGCAACGTAAGCATGCATATAAATGCCCATTCACACATCTTAATTAAAGTACTAAAATACCGTGATTTACGTGCATAGATGGTGCTTAACTTTACATGGCTCCTTATAAAAATTACCGTTAAGTGTGTATTATATAAAGTACGTGCACAAATCATGATTCTGCTCACACTCAATCCCTAAGTATGTGTACTATTGTGGCAGCACTGATAGCATGCAATAAATAATACCCGGAGTCAGTGCAAGGATCCAAACCAATTTATTGTGCACAAGGCCCAAGCATCAAAGGACTGAGCAATGGCGAATAGGAACAACTTCCTTATATACAAGCTTCACAGTTTGATACAGGCAGACTTTCTATTGGTCCCAATGCCCCCTGCACCTATCCAATCGGGGACCCTCACTGGGCTATTGCTCCCTGTTCACCCTTCTCAGACTAGTCTAACAAAGGCACAGTTCTCTGTTATGACTACACTTCTACTGCAAGGTCATATCTAGCTCGAGGAATGCAACAGTATCCATTTAGTATGGAAGTATTGTGCAAGCTTTGTCATAAACTGATTTTTCTAACTTTTAATTCTTTACTCTAACAACAGGAAGGTGGGGGTTAGAATCCAGGCCTATCTTACAGGCCTTTCACAGCTATATAGGCCATCGCCTACCACATTCCCCCCTTTGATTATTCTCACCCTTAATAAGAGAGGGTGAGAACTAAATCACATAATACACTCGTTGAAAAGCATTACCTTGGGGTATAAGGTGATACTGCCATATAGCCAACACTTTAGTTGCTGTCTGCCGCTTCACAGTGCTATCAATAACTGAGGTTATAGTGCGCAAGCAAAGGGGTAGGAGACATGGGAAAAACAAGCACACAGCCAATATTAATAATACAACTAACACAAGAGTTTTCAGGCCACCCAGTCCTGAAAACATGGAACCAAACCATCCCTCAAGCTCCAGTCCACGCCATTTCTGGACTGGCACATAGGCTTGCTTCCGCATCTGTTCGTCTATGTCTTCGACAACTTGGCCTTCATTATCAATCTGCAAACAATGGTTAGTTACATTCAATTTTCCATACACTCCACCTTCAGCTGCTAACAAATAATCCAGTGCTAAACAATGTTCAGGAGCATTTTTACACCTGACCACCAGGACGTCTTTCTAGTGGTGGCATTATAAAACTTCTGGCTTAGACGAGTAATCTTTATTCCAGTCTGAGTAGTAGTGATGCAGGCTGCACAAGGGGGGAGAGTAAGGCAAAAGTCATTCCAAGGGACCCCAGGGTTGTCTTTCTCCCACAGCTTCCATTGCACCCTGGCTCCCACGACGTGTGACAGGAGTAGGGTTGTAGATTCTTAGTCTCTTACAGTAGTGGTTGTCATCGCAAAGTGAGCTGCAATGAAGTTTCAGGGTCATTTACGGAAGTTCAATGACCACGTTCAGGAGCGGCTGCTGGCTTTACTCGACTGTGGTGGATCCAAGGTTCAAGCTCTGCAACTTTAACTGCTGTTGGGGTTATTAAGATGACAACATAAGGTCTCTTCCAACGCGGTATCAACGGTGTCCTTCTCCACTCTGTGATCCACACTGAGACCCCAGGCTTGAGAGGATGTAGAGGTTGATGGGCAGCTGATGACTCTGCAAAACAGAACTTAAAACCAATAGTTCTTGCCTAGTAATTTCAGATCCAATCTGTTTCATATCTCCTTTTGTTCCTTGCACCATAGGCAGGGGTCACCTATACAGAATCTCAAAAGGGGAAACTCTTAAAGACTTAGTAGGGGCTAAACATATCCTGAGAAGGACTATAGGAAGAACTCAGAACTGGAGCTACTTCAGGTGAACTGCTTGGCCAAGTTTGGACAACTGGGATTTTAGGGTTCTACTCATACAGTCTACTTTTCCTAAGTTCTGAGGTCTGTAGACAGTATGAATCTGATAATGTTAATATCTTGGGATCATACTTAATGGACTTGCTTCCTCCCTCATTCTTTGTACAGGGCCCCCATGTGCATGCAAGGTTGTAAGGGCATACTTGGTATCTGGGTACACATTTAGACGGAGCCCTTTTCTTATTGTCAGTGCTCTAGTGAGAGCTGTCAATTCAGCTTTCTGTGCTGAAGTTCCTGGGGGCATAGCTGAGGCCTCAACTACCAGATCAAGGGTCACCACTGCATATCTGGCACAACAATGTGCATTAATGATGACAAGACTGCTTCCATCTACAAAGAAAGTTCGTTCAGGGTTCTCCAAAGGAACATCAGTCAAATCCAGATGGCTTGAGAATATAGTGTCCATAATTTCTAAACAGTCATGATCAGGGGGGGTCAAGACCAACTGGTAACAACGTAGCAGGATTCAAAGCTTGACTGACCTTCAATTGTATCTGGGGGTTTTCACACAACATACTCTGATACTTCAACATTCGTGAGTTTGTTAGCCAGAAGTTTTCTTTGTGTTTCATAATGGTCAAAACAGAGTGTGGTACAGTAACTTGAAGATTCTGTCTCAAAGTGAGTTTGTCTGCTTTGCTCACTAGGAGGGCTGTAGCTGCAACAGCTCTCAAACAAGGGGGCCAGCCTTTTGCAACTGTATCCAGCTGGTCACTGCCAAGTTCTAAGTTCTAAGAGATGGAGTCAACACTCCCAAAGCATTTCCTTGTGACTCATGGACATAGAGGCGAGAAGGTTTTCTGGACATCTGGCAGACCCAGAGCCAGTGATGACATCAAGGCGGCCTTCAAAGATCTAAATGCTGCATCCTGTTCAGGCCCCATTCCAATGGAGACCTCTCACTTCCTTTGGTAGCTTGATACAATGGTGAAATTGGGAATCCATATATCCTGCAGTCCCCAAGAAGGCTCTCACTTGCCTCCTGGTGGGATTACTGCACACAGTTTCTTTGCGTCGTATTCTGCTGGTCAACTGGAATCATAGATATTTCACTTCGGCTTAACATAATTGTGCCTTGGCTCTTGAGACTTGTATCCAGCCTCATTTAGAAGGTGCAAGAGTTCACTGGTGGCTTGTAGATATTCACTTTCTGCATTTGAGCAGATCATCCACATACTGAAGAAGAACCCTTTCTCCTGGGTTCACATAGTAGCTTGGGGTAATCAAGTCCAGGTGAGTTGGCCCCGCCTTCCTGTTGTGGAGTCTTGCCATTCAAACGCAAACAAAAGTTTGGGGGGCTAGGCATATGCAGAAGAAGGCATCTTTCAGGTTCAGGACAGTGAAATGACTAGCCTCAGCGGGGATCAGTCCCAAGAGAGTATAAGGATTTGGTACCAATGGGTGTATAGTTTCAGCTGCATCATTCACTCGCCTCAGATCTTGTACTGGGCGGTAATCCCCTGTCCCAGGTTTCTTAACTGGGAGAAGGGGGGTATTCCAAGGTGACTGGCACTCCTTGAGAAGTCCATACTTCAGCAGTTTCATTAAATGGCAGTGGATACCTTCAATAGCTGGTCGGGGAAGAGGATACTGTTTCACATGCACTGGTTCCGTTCCTGGCTTGAGGGTGACGATGACAGGGGCTATGTTCTACGCTAGGCCAGGTGGATTATCTTCTGCCCATACTTCAGGCGGGGCTACAAGGTTGGTGGGTATACAGGAACTAGCTGGCTTGGTTGGAGATACGCTATAAAACTGCCATTCTTCTTCTCGGGGAACAGTCAGCACCATCAATCCAGCAGGCTTTGGGATCACAGTCATTTGCATTTCTCCCCCTTCAGCAAAGGGTATCTGTGCCTGGAGCTTAGCAAGCATATCTCGGCCCAAAAGTGGAATAGGGCATTCAGGCATATACAGGAACTGGTGCACTATTTTCTGTCCTCCTAGTTCACACATGCGGGAAAGGTTTAGTGGCTCAGTAGCTCTGACAATGGTGATGCATCGAGAAAACAAAGGGGCTACTGGCTTTAGTATTTTGCTCCTATATCCCCCATAAAGTCCATATATTGGTCCCCTATTTTTAGACTGACCATAGGCTCCTGGGGACCCAGGGAAACTTGGAATCCGGTCTGGCCTAGTCTTCATCCATGCTGTAGCCCTCTTCGGCTGCCACTCACTCTATAGCTGCTTCCCTCTCTTGCTGGAACACTGTGTTCGGTTTATTCTTCCATGACTCTGAAATCAAGTACTCCCTCCTCCCCTCCTGGGGGTGGAGTCAAGATATGGGCATTCACTTCTCTAGTGTCCTTCTTCTCTGCAATGGGCGCACTGATTTGCACCCAGAGGGGACTAATCATTTTCACAACCCCTTCCACTTTCCTCTGCTCTTTCAATTAAGAAAACCTCCTCCACATCGTTCAACCAAAGCGGCTGCAAGAAAATCTGCTTTCTTTTCTACTTTCTCTGTCACATTCATTTTCACAATTCACAAAATCTTTCTGAGCAACTTCCATTAACTGTCATGCCCGCAAATCCATCCAGTTTCTGCAATTTCTGTTTAATATCTCTCTGGGACTGACTGACAAAAACCCAAATTCTCCTGGGCTGCTGTCAACAGACAGAGGGGGCGGGCTGCATTTCCCTGTGGACTAAGCATAATGGATGTGTGTGCTCATTCTAAATAACAACTATCTGAACCTATTTAAAGGCTTTAAACTAAGACTGTACTTCTGAAACTGAAACTTTAAAAGACCCTTTCAAAACACAGTACATTGTTTCTCTGGACACCAACACAGTTCAGGAAAGACAGGCATTATCTTAACAAGATAAACAGTAGGTCTAACTCCTGGCTCTCAAAGCAGCCGTAAATTACTAGACAAAGCGGCTGTAAACACTAAATAAATCCTAAATAAATACAGTTACAGCTCGTTTTGTTGTTCCTGTAATTTATGAACAATAATTATGTCTCTATGCGGTGCTTGCTATAATATAGGAAAATACCCCATTTTACTTGATAGCATATGCAGTCAAAACCAAATATATCAGAGACAAAATTTCAAGCATTTTTGTAGTTACTGGCTCGGGATGCTTCATAGTCCTATCAGGGGTCTTAACCTCCACTTCATAGGTCAAAGGGGAAACAAAAGCAGTCTCATTAATTTCTCTATCATTTCTTTTTGAACAGTGTTTGCTAACGACTGGAACATAAAAAACACAAGACATGGCTAAGCCCATAAATGCATTGAGGAACCCAAACGGGGTTAATAACCTTCCTATCAAGTGATATATAATACATGACCATAGCAGAAGGAACATCACTATTAAAACATATTGAATAAAACAGGTACAATTTTCCTGAAATAAGCACAATTAACCCAGCTGCAGAGCATAGAATAATTGAAACCTTCAAAGCGTTAAGTAAAGGATACATTCCTGTCTTTGTCTCCGGGCTGTGTGAAAGACACGCCCCTTCTCTCCCCGCTTGCAAGAGAGAGACTCACGCTCACTGAGACAGCTGTCTTTGTAAAAGTGACTTCTGAGTTGTTGCTTTAATACTATTCCCTAATCGGTAAACACAACAGACAATAAGGGAGACACACCAAACACTTTCTCCTTTCTCGCGACCTGGCAATGCACTAGTCAGGAGCCAGCACCTCGCTCAGTCTGTATTCTCAAGACCTCTCATTCACACAAGCAGGCATCCAAGACAGAATAAAATCCCCACATTCCCAAAAAACCAGACTGACTGACTGACTGGGGGGTTGGGTGGGTTCAGTCTCTGCTTATACCTTTTAAGACTTTCTGAGACTTACTAGGACCGCCCTGAGAGAGGTGATCAGACTCTCAAGTGCTTATCCCAGAATCCCGACTGACTGACAGACTAGCCTGACTGACTGACTGATTAGCAGAACAGTTCTACTCACCGGATCATGGGTTGGATCCTGGACTCCCCTCGGGTTCGAGGTGTAGGCCGGCTGGAACCGGCCACCTGCGGAGGCAAGGAGGAGCCCTCCCCGATACAAGAGGATGGGTGGCACCGAAGGCTCTCCTGCAATCAGCCAGGGGCGGCTCCAGGCCGGACAAAACCCTTTGAGGCGAGAAATCGTGGCATATTTACTTGAACACCATCACACTACTCACATTTCCCGGACAATGCCCCAAGACATGTGGCAGCACTGATAGCATGCAATAAATAATACCCAGAGTCAGTGCAAGGATCCAAACCAATTTATTGTGCACAAGGCCCAAGCATCAAAGGACTGAGCAATGGCGAACAGGAACAACTTCCTTACATACAAGCTTCACAGTTTGATACAGACAGACTTTCTATTGGTCTCAAGGCCCCCTGCACCTATCCAATCGGGGACCCTCACTGGGCTATTGCTCCCTGTTCACCCTTCTCAGACTAGTCTAACAAAGGCACAGTTCTATGTTATGACTACACTTCTACTGCAAGGTCATATCTAGCTCGAGGAATGCAACAGTATCCATTTAGTATGGAAGTATTGTGCAAGCTTTGTCATAAACTGATTTTTCTAACTTTTAATTCTTTACTCTAACAACAGGAAGGTGGGGGTTAGAATCCAGGCCTATCTTACAGGCCTTTCACATCTATATAGGCCATCGCCTACCACACTATAAGTTGCATTATAGAAAGGATGCCTAAGTCAAATCCAGGATGTCCAGGGTGGAACATGCAGAAAATCTCCCACCTATTTTAGTAATATGAACATCCCTGATGTGGATTTCTTCACTGGCATTCACATAGACATTCCCTTTAGGAAAACATGGGGTGGGAACATCCATCTCATGCAAGCCAGGATAAGGGGATGTCCAACAGCATAGTAAAATGAATACATGAGCCCCACTCTCTCGTCGGTGTTCTTGTCGTAATGTAAAATAGAGGGGATAGTAGTGTAGTTCCTTCTCCACACCCTCCAGCCATTTGCCAGACAAGACAATCATTTTTTAGATGCCTATTCATGCCTGGAGCAGGTATAGTCTTAGAAGCGACTCCGGACCTCCACGACATTTCTGAGATCAGGTTGTGATGTCCAGGTTCTTAGGAACACCCTGGTCATTATGTCCCCATTCAGACTTGGATGTCTCACTCTAGAGATATGCATTGACCCAGCTTCCAAAATGCTTATGGAGAGGTTTCCCTGCTTTGGACATCTCTATGCCCATTTTCAGACATCAAAAACATGAATTGAGCTTCTAAAATAACCCCCCTAGACTACTTTGATTTTCAGAAGGCACTTAACAATGTCCCTCACGAGAGTCTCCTCAGGAAAATAAAGTTATATGATAGGAGGCAATGTTCTGTTGTGGATTGAAAACTGGCTAAAAGAATATTTCTCATGAATAAAGGTTAAGCAGGTAAAGATGACTGAGGGGGGTTATGGGAGAAGTTTATAAAATCAGGAGTGGGTTGAAATGGTTAAAATAGGAACAGTTTAACCTTTTATAACATTAAAATAAGAGGATACCCCATGAAACCTACAACCAGCTTATTGTAAACAAATCATAGAAAGTATTTCTTTACAGAGCACACAATTAAGCTACTGTATATAATCTTTTGCTGGAGGATATGATCAATGAGATTAGCATATCTGGGTTCAAAAGAGCTATGGACAAGTTTGTGGAGGAAAAATATATAAGAACATTTTAGACAAAAAGATTTGGGAGAGCCATCGCTTATCTACTTTTTGGGTCTTGCTGGGTACTTGTGGCCCAAACTGGCAAATGTCAGAAATAGGATTCAGGGCTTGATGGATTTTGGTCTGATTCAGCATGACTTGTGTTCTTATAGCAGGCTGAAATAGTCCAGGATCTTCTATCAGATGCAGTTGTGGGCATGGGATTACTTCCTCTTGTGTCATTTCCTCTCCTATTTCTTCCATTATTTCCAGATATTACTTATCACCAGTGTCTGTAGCTCATTAACAATCAGTTCCTATACTTAATCATTTGCAGGAGCAACAAACAGTAATCTTTGCAGTTTTCAAGGTCATTCCACATCTTAGCAAGTGGAACTGCCATTTCAGCCATTGTTAAACGGCTTTCTTCAGAGTGAAGTGGGTATGCAATGGATATCTATGCTTGTATATAGTTTTTCTCAAACTAGATTGGTGGAATTGAGGTGATAAATTAGAATTTTAGCAGAAGATTTGAATTTAGGTGGGAAGATTCGCTGGAGATAAGATGGGAAAGGGCAAGTTTGAAACAAAAATACTGGCAGTAATGCTTGTCTGACAATAGCAAAATCATGGTGATTGATGAAAAATTGCTATTAGCCCACCTGCTTATTACCTTTGTCATATACCCCCCAAAATAATCCAATAAAACTCTGTACTCGCAATATAAAAACAACCCCCCCCCAAAAAAAAAAAGCAGTTCCTATTATCCCTGTTACTTCCCTTTTGCATGCTTCTTTCCCAACTCAAATTCTATAAAAAGTTCAGAAACACTTCTTGGAAATAGCTCCTTTAATACTCTCTGTAATAAGTCGGCAAATAACCTCCATTATACTGTTGCTAGAGAGAACTGGTTTCAAAGTTATTTTTTCCCCTGATAACTAAATAGTTAAGTAAATAAAGACATAGGGGTATGTTTACTAAACCGTCTTAACGTGCGCCCGGCGATAGTGTGCTGGATGCCATAAAAGGAGTGGGCGTTTTGGTCTTATCGTAGCAAAACAGGATTATCGCGTGATAACGCGCGCTGCACACATTATCGGGCGAAATGCCGCTAAGCACGTTAACGCGCAATAATCTTAAGTAGGCACGCAGACATACAAGCATAGAAGCAGAGGTGTAGCACAATGGCTAATACACTGACTGATGATACAGGGGTCATGAATTCAATCCCCCAGTGTGCCCAATGCATAAGGCTGTCTGAGGCATCACCCTTCATGTTTAAGTAGTGCTTTTTGAGGCATTTTACTTTTATTTTAATTAGTGCTGCCAGCAAACACACCCTCACGGTGGCGTAACCTAAGGTGCCACATAAGGCACCCCATAATGCACTCCATAGGGCACATTATAAAGTGCACTGTCTGCCAAGGCACCCTATAATGTCCCCTATAGGACACCTTATAAGGCACCTTATAAGGCGCCTTATAAGGCAACCTATAAGGTGCCTTATGGTGCGCCTTATGAGGCACCCTAAGGTTACAGTACTCTGAGGGTGTTTTTGCTGGCAGCCCTAATGTACATTAAAAATAGACAATGCCTCAGACAGCCCTATCAAATAACCCCACCATGACCTCTGGCTTCACAGGCATTGTAGTGCCCGGCCACAACCTGCACCAACAGGGTGGCCACAGCATGTCCTGCTGGGAGGTCACTCTCACCCTGACTGAGCAGTGACCACGGCATGGCTAGGTTCCCCCATAGTGCTATGTAGTGTTTCTCTTAAGTGATATTTATGGGTTCTCTTTTGGGGCCCAATCCCTGACTCATCTGCTTGGTGTGTATGCTGACATCCCAGTTCTGGGTACATGCATCTCCTCCAGGGCCATGCACTATGGACTAGCTGGCAGACTGTCTACAGCTAGTATGTGTCTTGCTGGAACACCTTGCAGGGTGCAGCAGCTGGAGGCTTGCTGCTGGAGAATGTCAGATAGTGGTGGGGCTAAACAAAAAAGGGGTTTAACTTCGTGAATGACTATTGTGAAAAATATATATTCCTCATTCAACTCCTAAACAGTGCTACCAGAATCAATGATCCCAAAACTTAGTCACAGCACAGCCTCAGAAACAACCTTGGGCACTCAATTATTCTGGATTAAGTGTATAGTACTTCCAGACTCGTGCCGGTGTTTACATCAATGGCTGAATGTCATTTTTTATATATCTTATCATCAGTTCTTATAATGAGCAACAGTATCAAAAATAATAATGGTAATCCAAAAAATACTTAGCTCATGTTGAACCATAAGACTGCGCTGGATGTTTCACTCATTATTTGTAAAACTTTCTCTTCCTTTTACTTCTTTTTGTCGTTTTATTTTTTATATATAAACAACTTTCTTCCACAAGTAGTTGCTGATATAGGTGGTTTATATCAGCAACTTGTCAGACGGCTGCCTAGGGTGAGAACTTACACAATCTTGACGATTATTGTCATCAGCTGTGTTTGGGAGTGAATGAACTACCATACCCACAATACCTTGCAAGAATCATATGAATATATGCATCGTCAAGATTGTGTAAGTTCTCACCCTAGGCAGCCGTCTGACAAGTTGCTGATATAAACCACCTATATCAGCAACTACTTGTGGAAGAAAGTTGTTTATATATAAAAAATAAAACGACAAAAAGAAGTAAAAGGAAGAGAAAGTTTTACAAATAATGAGTGAAACATCCAGCGCAGTCTTATGGTTCAACATGAGCTAAGTATTTTTTGGATTACCATTATTATTTTTGATACTGTTGCTCATTATAAGAACTGATGATAAGATATATAAAAAATGACATTCAGCCATTGATGTAAACACCGGCACGAGTCTGGAAGTACTATACACTTAATCCAGAATAATTGAGTGCCCAAGGTTGTTTCTGAGGCTGTGCTGTGACTAAGTTTTGGGATCATTGATTCTGGTAGCACTGTTTAGATAGTGGTGGGGGACAGCTGTGCATTTCCAGGCCTACTGTCTGTCTGCTATTGTTTTATGGATGTGTACAGCTCTGCATTGCCTGCCCTGTATGGTGTCTGTTCCCCAGCAGGACTGGGGTTGATGGTCCCATCTACTGCCACCATTACAGGGAGGTAGAATGTAGATCTGTTGGTGGGTGATCCTGTTTCCCACCCTGAGGCCCAGAGGGTGGGTTGTGTGGTGGTATATAATCTGCCTATGGGTCCAAACACCCCCCCTTCACCTACATCATGTAACCATGGCACCAGCACAGAACATGCACTATTCTGGGTGCATCATAGCCCATAAGGGCTAGACATGACTGAGAAATACAAAAGGACACAGATGTAACCTAGGTGTGTCTACAGGAACTACCTATCACACACAGTAGCACTGATGGGGACCTGCAGTATGGTGTATTTCAGCCATGAAAGGTGCTGTGGACCTGGTGCTGGGCGACCCACTTCACCCTCAGGGTGAGTATAGTACCTGCACAATGTGACAGTCTGTGGCTACTCTGTGCCAGTACCACACACGGTCAGTTCCCCCTACCAGGCTGAGGTGCTGTGGGAGTGCATACCCCATTTTGTGCCCATCTTTCGACTGCTGATTTGCATGTGCAGTGCATCATGGGTATGGGTGGGTTAACCCTATCCTGGTAACCACAGCAGACAGTTTGTGTGGTGACGTGCAGTCCTTCTGCAGCCAGCCAGGGGTTTGTTGGCAGCTATAGAGCTTTAGCCCAATGGTTACTTTACTGCTTGTGAAGCCAGAGGTCATGGGTTGAAACCCATGGGGGGGGGGGGGGTTATTTGATAGGGCTGTCTGAGGCATTGTCTATTTTTAATGTACATTAGTGCTGCCAGCAAAAACACCCTCAGAGTACTGTAACCTTAAGGCGCCCCATAAGGCGCCTTATAGAGCATCTTATAAGGCGCCCTATCAAGCACCTTATAAGGTGTCCTATAGGGGACATTATAGGGTGCCTTGGCGGACAATGCACTTTATAATGTGCCCTATGGAGTGTGTTATGGTGTGCCTTATGCGGCACCTTAGGTTACACCACCGTGAGGGTGTGTTTGCTGGTAGCACTAATTAAAATAAAAGTAAAATGCCTCAACAATCACTACTTAAACATAAAGGGTGATGCCTCAGCCAGCCTTATGCATTAGGCACACTGGGAAACCAAACCCTTTACCCCGTACCATCAGTCAGTGTTGTAACCATTGTGCTACAGCTCTGTTTCTGTGTTTGCATGTCTGCGCGCCTTCTTAAGATTAACGTGCGGTAACGTGCCATGTAACGCTCGTTAATTTATAGCGCCTTGTAATGCGCTTTATCGGTAACGATGTACCACCCATGTCCTTATTTGGGTATTTCTGCCTCTACCGCGGATCCTAACGCGAATGGCATTACCGCACTTTAGTAAACATACCCCTTGGTCTTACTAATCTGTAACATTTTTTTGAAGGTGTGAATAAACAAGTAGACCAAGGTGAGCTGGTTGATATGGATTTTCAGAAAGCCTTTTGACAAGGTTCCTCATAAGAGACTCTGGGCCAAATTAAAAAGTTATGGGATTGGAGGCAGTGTACTATTATGGATCAAGAACTGGTTAAAAGATAAAAAGCAGAGAGTAGGGCTAAATAGCCAATTTTCTCAATGGAGAAAAGTGAATAGTGGAGTATCACAGGGATCTATGCTGGGCCCACTGCTTTTTAACATATTCATAAATGGCCTGAAAGTGGGAATAACAAATCGTTAATGAAAACATCTCAAACCGACAACCAAAACAACGAAATCAAGGCTCAAACCCTGGCAAACCACTATGCGAGCAAACTAACGGCCACAAATCCGCCGCTCCGCCCAGGCAATACGCTACCTGCACCCACACTCAACACTGAGTCCCACTCATCCCATCACCAGGTATGGAACAATTTCCACAAAATCGGAAACCAGCAAATTGTTACCATAATCACAAGCATAAACAACACCACATCCCCCCTCGATCCATGCCCAGCAGCCTGGGTCAAGGCAGTGAAACAAGACATAGCACAATATATCTCCCACATAGTAAACCTATCACTGCAACAAGGAATCATGCCTGCCGAACTAAAAAAATCTATTATAAGACCGATCCTGAAAAACAACACACTCAACAGAGAAGACCCAGCATCCTACCGCCCAATATCGAGCATATCATTCCTAGCAAAAATTATAGAAAAGGCAGTCCTACTCCAACTCCAAGACCACCTGAACGACAATGCCCCCCTTGATGCCCATCAATACAGATTTAGGCAACATCATGGGGTTGAAACCCTATTACTAGTTCTGCTTAACAACTTACTCAAAGGCCTAGAAAACAAAAAGAAAATGTACATACTCCTATTCATCGACATCTCAGCATACAGTTAACCATGGAACCCTTATAGACAGGATCAAGTCAATAGGAATATCAGGAACCCCCCTAAAATGGTTCACATCATACATCTCAAACAGAGTGCAACAGGTCCAGTTCAATGGTGAAAAAGCCGAAGCATTCCCCCAAACACAAGGTATACCGCAAGGCTCTGCACTTTCAGCACTCCTCTTTAACGTATATATGCAACCACTATGCAAAATCTTCACTCAGTACAAAATCAACTACCACATATATGCCAATGATATTATGCTGTACACACAACTTGACACTAACAATCTGGAATACAGCCCCCTTGAAGCATGCCTTACGGAGATGCAAAACTGGCTAAAACAAAGCAGCATGACCATCAACCATAAGAAAACTGAAGTGATGTATATGTCCAGGAAAGCAAACTTTGACCCCCCAACCACAATAACCTTATGCAACAATACCTACCAAACGAAGAAAGAAATAAAATACCTGGAGTAACTTTCGACTGCGACCTAAAAATGGAAAAACACCTCCGCAAAACAAACAGGGCAGTTTTCCACAAACTGAGAGTCCTACAACCTATACGGAACATCATTGACCCCCACGATTTCAGGTCCGTCGCTCAAGCACTCATCATGCCACATTTCGACTACTGCAATGCTATTCTGCAAGGACTACCTAAAAAAACACTCAACATCCTGCAAATGGCACAGAATGTAGCTGCCAGGATCATCATGAGGAAAAACCTTACCGACCACATCACACCAGTACTAATCGAATTGCACTGGCTCCCAATTACAGCTCGCTCAAAGTACAAAATACTGACAACCACATTCAAACTTATCCACGGCATTGCTCCATCCTTCCTCTCCACTCTAATTGCCTTGCAACCCCCCAACAGAAGCAGAAGAACCATTAACTCCAATACCCTTCACACCCCTGCAGATATCAGATCTGCCAAAGTCACCACCACCAATAGGGCATTCGCATACACAGCACCTACACTATGGAACCAACTATCGCCCACACTAAGAGCCAGCAAAAATCTAGCGGAATTTAGAAAAAAACTCAAGACGCACCTATTTCAAACTCATTTCAACCTGCTCTAATTCCACTTGAGGGAAACCATCTATCCAAAGACCCAGAGAGCATTTCATGTAAAAATGTCTATATGTAATCCTTTTCCCCTTAGACTAGAAATGGATACTTTCCTGTGTGTCATCAATTATGAATATACCTTTAAATTTGCTGTATACCATCCTTTCCTCCCGAATCAACTATGTATATACCATATAAATTTTACTGTCTTGATCTGACAGCTCTCTCTTGTAATCATACCCGCTTCTGATCGCTGGAAGGAGCGGTATACAAATACCTGTTTAAATAAATAAAAGAAATAAATAAATAAATAAATAACAAGTGAGGTGATGAAATTTTCAGATGACACAATATTATTCAAATTTGTTAAAATGCAAGAGGATTGTGAAAAATTGCACGAGGACCTTGATAAATTGGAAGACTGGATGTCCAAATGACAGATGAAATTTAATGTGAATAAGTGCAAAGTTATGCACCTAGGAAAGAACAATCCAAACTATGGTTACATGATGGAAGGTTCTACATAAGGAACCACCACGCTGGAAAAAGATTTATCATGGATAATATGTTGTAACCCTTCACCCAGTGTGCAGCGGTAGCCAAGAAAGAAAAAAGAATGCTAGGAATCATAAGGAAAGAAATAGAAAATTAAACAAAGGATATTATAATGCCTCTGTATCGTTCCATGACGTGACCACACCTTGAATATTGTGGACATCTTGAGTTGCTATATCTTAAAAAGCATATAGCAGAGTTAGAAAAGGTACAGAGAAAAGCCACCAAAATGGTAAAAGGGATGGAAGGATACCCCTATGAGGAAAAGCTTAAAAGATTAAGGTTTTTCAACTTGGAAAAGAGATGGCTGAAGGGAGATATGATGGAGGTATATAAATTAATGAATTGATTGGAATGGGTCAACATAGATCAGTTGTTTATGCCATCAAAATGTAGAAAGACTAGAGGGCATGCAGTGAAGCTACAATGTAATCCATTTAAGACTAATAAAAAAAAACACATTTTTTTCATTCAGGGGATCATTCTGAACCATGAATAAGTCCTGTACATGGTTGGATGTTTTTGGCACGTAAACGTCAAAACCTGATTAACAACAAAAACAAGTTTTACATGTACAGATGAGAAAGACGGGTAATCTGGATGTGGGTGTAGAGGGAAGGAGAGTGGGCGTGTCGAGCTGCTTAAATGTCTAAACCGTATTCCGATCAAAACGTGTACATACATCCTAGATGTCTAGGTTAGATCTGCTAAAACGTGGATTAACAGCCTATGTTGGCTAAAGTAGCACTGTATTGTAACAACACAGAAGGACATCTATGTTTAAAGAAAGCATAGCTGTGTTATAAAAGGATCTGGACAAGTTCCTGAAGGAAAAGTCCATAACATGGACATGGGGAAAAGAACTACTTAGCCTGGAGTAAGCAATGTAGCATGTTGCTGTTTTCTGGGGATGCTACTCTGTAAATGCGATCCAGATTGGCTACGTCTGGAAATTATAATAGGCCGTATGGACCTTTAACCAAAAGGAAACAAACTGAACCATGTGGAAGGAATTGGGGTCCAGTGGTAGTCAGGAACAGAGGGCATTTTCACAGACAACAGATCTGATTGGTGTATAAACATGTCTAAGTCATGCAGATAAAATTTATGCATATGATATTTTCCAAACCTAAGTGCAATCCTGTACCCTCTCTCCATCTAAAACATCTTCCCATTAAAAAACTAAGCACCCACCTTTATCAAAGGCCAGTTCACTGTTTAACCAGCTTTCTTGGGAGAATGATAAAGATTTGGGAGGCCGATCTCTAAACTAGTATTATTTTTCAACAATGGATATTTCTCAATACTGGGTGAAAATGTCTCCCTCTCTGTCCCTCTTACTGTGAAGGTGGTTAAAAATAAGTCCGAAGACGCCTTTGGAGCCATATTCACATGTCAGAATACTGAATAGTGTTGCTTTTCCTGGGACATGCCCACACCGGAGCTACACATTTTGATGTGGTTAAACATATAACTACATATACGTACAAATTCCCAGAACACCGTACCCCCATGTATGTCTAGATTAATGTTTATGTCCAACTCACATGTTATACGTGGATAGCCGCTACAGTTGAAAACATATAACGTTTCCTATGTGCTATACCTCTTGGATATTTTGGGAGCTTATTTTGTGCAACATATCGGCCTCTACAGCAACACTGCCACTGTCACGGAAGGTACAAACATAGAAACATAGAAACATGACTACAGAAAAAGACCACATGGCCTATCTAGTCTGTCCTTAAATATCAACTACTACAACAGTCTCCTTTTTTCCTTTAGAGATCCTCTGTGTTTGTCCCATGCTTTTTTGAATTCAGATACTGTCCTCATCTCTACCACCTCCACTGGGAGACTATTCCATGGATCCACTACTCTTTCCGTAAAGAAATATTTCCGCATATCACTCCTGAATCTATCCCCTTTCACCCTCATTCCATGTCCCCTCGTAGCAGAGCTTGCTTTCAATTGAAAGAGGCTCTCCTCCTGTGCATTTAAGCCATGGAGGTATTTAAATGTCTCAATCATATCACCTCTACTGCACCTTTCCTCTAAGGTGTACATATTAAGATCCTTACGTCTGCCCTCATATGCTTTATCATGAAGGCCACTAACCATTTTAGTAGCTACCCTCTGTACTGACTCCAGCCTGTTTATATCCTTTTGAAGGTGCAGTCTCCAGAATTGCACACAATACTCCAAATGAGGTTGCACCAAAAACTTATACAGAGGCACTATCATCTCCATTCTTCTGCTGGCCATTCCTCTCCCTATGCACCCAAGCATTCTTCTAGCTTTTGCTGTCGCCTTTTCTACCTGTTTAGCTATTTTAAGATCATCAGACACACCTAGGTCCCGCTCTTCTTTAGTGGACAAAAGAACTTCACCCCCTATACTATATCGCTCGCTTGGATTGCTGCAGCCCAAATGCATGACCTTGCATTTTTTAACATTATGGGGTATGTTTACTAAACTGTATTAGTGTGATTCGCGTTAGGAGCCGAGGTAGAGACAGAAATCCCAAATAAGGACATGGGCAGTACATCGTTACCGAGAACACGCTGAGAACGCGCGTTACAAGGCGTCATAAATGAACAAGCGCTACAGGGTATGTTACCGCGCGTTAATCTTAAGAAGGCGCACAGGCATACAAGTACAGCAACAGAGCTGTAGCACAATGGTTAAAACACTGACTGATGGTAGAGAGGTCATGGGTTAAATTCCCCAGTGGGCCTAATGTATAAGGCTGGCTGAGGCAGCACCCTATACATTTAAGTAGTGATTGTTGAGGCATTTGACGTGTATTTTAATTAGTGCTGCCAGCAAACACACCCTCACGGTGGCATAACCTAAGGTGCCGCATGAGGCACCCCATAACGCACTCCATAGGGCACATTATAAAGTGTACTGTCCGCCAAGGCACCCTATAATGTCCCCTATAGGACATCTTATAAGGCTGTGAACAAAGCCCTGGCTGGCTGCAGAAGAACTGCACGTCACCACACAAACTGTCTGCTGTAGTTACCAGGATAGAGTTAACCCACCCGTACCCATGATGCACTGCACATGCAAATCAGCAGTCGAGAGATGGGCACAAGATTGGGTATTCCCCCCCACAGCACCTCGGCATGGTAGGGGCAACAGACCGTGTGTGGCCACACGGTGCCACAGTCAGTCACATTGTGCAGGTACTGTGCCCACCCTGAGGTTGAGGTGGGGTGCCCAGCACCAGGTCCACAGCACCTTTCATGGCTAAAATATGCCATGCTGCAGGTCCCTAGCAGTGTGTGATAGGTAGTTCCGTTAGACACACCTAGGATACATCTGTGTCCTGCTGTATGTCTCGGTCATGTCTAGTCCATATGGGCAACGATGCACACAGAATAGTGCATATCCTGTGTTGGTGCCATGGTTACCTGCTGTAGGTGAAGGGGGGGGGGGTGTATGGACCCATAGGCAGATCATGTACCACCACACAAACCACCCTCTGGGGCTCAGGGTGGGAAACAGGATCACCCACCAATAGATCCACAGTCTACCTCCCTGCAATGGTAGCAGTAGACAAGACCATCAACCCCAGTCCTGCTGGGGAACAGACAGAGCGGTACACACCATAACGCAATAGCAGACAGACGGCAGGCCTGGAAATGCTCAGCTGTCCCCCACCATTATCTGACATTCTCCAGCAGCAAGCCTCCAGCCGCTGCACCCTGCAAGGTATTCCAGCAAGACACATACTAGTTGCAGACAGTCTGCCAGCTAGTCCATAGTGCATGGTCCTGGAGGAGCTGCATGTACCCAGAACAGGGATGTCAGCATACACACCAAGCAGATAAGTCAGTGACTGGGCCCCAAAAGAAAACCCATATGTATCACATGAGAGAAATGCTATATAGCACTATGGGGGAACCTAGCCATGCCATGGTCACTGCTCAGTCAGGGTGAGAGTGACCTCCCAGCAGGACATGCTATGGCCACCCTGTCCGTGCAGGTGGTGGCCAGGCACTACAATGTCCGAGCCATTGCCCTATGCCGTGTGCAGATGCATCCAGGCCAGGCCGCCCTATCCAGGCTATTCCCACGGTACCTTGCTCCTCATTATGCACATTGGCAGGCCAATACTGGCAACAGTGCTAGCAGTGTGGGCTGTGGAGGGTGTTGGAAGCCACCACACACTGTATAGACAGACACACACACACTCCCCACACCTATGACAGCATTGTGCAACTATAGAGGTGTTGGGCAGCCCAGGCCACCACACCAGTCCTGGGCACAATGCAGGCATGGCTATGGTACGCAATACTGTAGGAGTCACTCCCCAGGTTGGTGAACACTGTCAGACACAAGACCTGTAGCACACTCCACAGACATCAGAAAGGTTGCTATGATGCAGCTCACTCAGGAAATTGTACTTAACCTAGGAATTTCTATCTGCCAGTAATCATAGCAACCTTTTGATAGATGTGTACCATATTCCCAGGTTTAGGGTGGCATTACTAAGGTATGCAAGTGCTAGTATTGGGAGATGCATGCAGAGCCCAAAGTCCTGCCTCTCCAGGAGGCTTTGGATAATGGGGCCTGTGGGTGCGGGTGTGTCTGCCCCTGCTGGCTGCTGCTTTACGGCAGAGGTTCACAACTCCAGTCCTGTGGTGCCAAACACTGTTCGGGTTTTCATGCTGTCCCTCATGAATATGCATGAGATACATCTGCATACCATGGGTTGGCACATAGAAATGCAGCACAGGCATCTTTATCAGAGGTAGCATGGAACCGGAATGGTGTTTGGCCCTCCAGGACTGCATTTGGGAGACTCTGCTCTAGATAATGTGCATGTTTATGGTATCTGTGCTCTGTAGGGTAAAATGTAGGTGTCTTGGGCATGTTTACGTCATCTGCAATAAAGTTGCTGTCTGTATTAGCACGTTGTAGTAGTGGGTAAAATATGGGGACTGGGTTGGCAGGAACCACAGCTGGAACTTGAACCTGTGACCCTCTGCTTCTGAATACACTGGTTTTGTGCACTGCACCACCTTGTTGTCACAGAGTCAGTACATTCCTTGGTGATACCATGACTGTTCGTCAGACAGGGCCCGTCTGTTGCAATACACGGCACCCACCTACACAGGGCTACGCCACGGTCTGCTCTGGGCAGCTGCCACTGCCCCTTCCACCACCAGTATCCCTCAGCCACCATGCTGACATGCCCTTCTGCTGGTGGTGCTGGTGGTGCGCAGTCTCAGGCCATCCAGTGTGCCAATGTTCCGTGCCCTTGTGGGTAGCTGTTGGGTACTATCCCCATGACACTGTGGGAAACACACTTGTGCCCATGTTGGGCCTTCAGCAGTTGCTGTATGGCTGCTCTGCTGTTTCAGTATTCATATGGGCCACCTAGGCATCACCCTAGTCCGCACTGTTGCCCAGCTCCACCACAGCATGTGCCGCCTGCGGCCCTCTGTATCCCCTTCTCCGGCATCTGTCCAGTTGCCGTTCCTACATGACCGCCCTGATGTTGCGGGACATGTGCACGCCATAGGAACTCTGTTCGATGGTGGGGAAAACGCTGAGCAGCGCTATTTCACTGTGGACTCATTTACCTTGTATGGGGACGGAGTATAGACCCTTCCACGATTTATATCTGTTCTATGGAGCTTACTCGGGGGGGGAGGGGTTGATGTTTCTCATTGATACCACTATTGGCCAGCTTGGTTATGGTTTTTTTCCAGTTTGTTGGGGTCATTTTTAGTGTTTATGTGCCCTTTTGTTCTGTGCACATGTATCACACTTATCACTTGTTTTTTGTTTCCCTGCCTGGGCTGTACATTGCTGACACTGAAATGGTTTCTCTCCCCTGTAATGTGCATTTAACGACAGGTTTTCAATCGTGTTTGGATTCAGCTCTTCAGATCAGCGCGTTAGTGTGAAGGGAGCCTCTCTCTGCCCACTCTCCGCCCACTGACCCCTTCTCTCCGCCCTCTCTCCACCTTCTGCGGTGTTTTACCGCGCCACGGAGCGTTACGATTGTTAGCGCATCATAACGTGCGTTATGTAACGTTAACGATCGTTAGCGCATCATAACATACCCCTAAATCTCAGCTACCAAATTCTAGACCATTCTTCAAACTTACCTAGATCCCTCCTCATGTTATCTACACCTTCCTGGGTGTCTACTCTATTACATATTTTGGTATCATCCACAAAGAGGCAAACCTTACCCGATAGCCCTTCTGTTATATCACTAACAAAGATGTTAAAAATAATCCGACCAAGGACAGATGCATGGGGCACACCACTGATAACCTCCTTCTCCTCAGAGTGAGCTCCATTTACCTGTACCCTTTGTTGCCTCCCATTCAACCAATTTCAAACCCAAGCAGTAATTTTAAGGTCCATCCCTAGGGTACTCAGTTTGTTTATAAGTCACCTGTGAGGAATGGTGTCAAAGGCTTTACTGAAATCTAAATACACCACATCTAGGGCTCTCCCTCGATCCAACTCACTGGTAACCCAGTCAAAGAAAGCAATCAGATTTGTCTGACAAGACCTGCCTCTGGTGAATCCATGTTGTAATCCGCTGGAATCCAGAAACCTCACTATTTTCTCTTTCAGCAGAATTTCCAATAATTTACTTACCACTGAAGTTAAACTAACTGGCCTGAAGTTTTCAACCACATCCTTACTTCCACTTTTGTGTAAAGGGACCACATGATCCTCTCTCCAGTCCTTTGGCACCACTCACGACTCCAACGAGGCATTGAAAAGGTCAGTCAGTGGAGCTGTTGAAACATCCCCAAGTTCCCTCAGTATTCAAGGGTGTATCCCATCCGGTTCCATCACTTTGTTTACTTTATGTTTAGCTAGTTTCTCATGAACACAGTCTTCTGAAAATTGTTCAAGGTGCCCCTCGCTTCTGTTCCTGTTTGTGGGCGTTTTTTGAGGTCCTGTTCATGGTTCTTCATCTGTGAACACAGAACAGAAATATTTGTTAAGCAATTCCACTTTATCCTCATCAGCTTCTACATATTCCTCCCTTTCACCCTTGAGTCTGACAATACCACTTTTGCCCTTCCTCTTCTCATTAACATATCTGAAAAATGTCTTATCCCCCCATTTTATTGCATTGGATATTTTCTCCTCTTTTTGAATCTTTGCTTTCCTGACTACTTTGCTAGCTTCTCTAAGTTTTTCCAAATATAGATTCCTGTCTTCCTATCTCTGTGATCTCTTGTATTTCATTAAGACCTCCCTCTTTTTCTTCACCTTTTCAGCTACTTCTTTTAAAAAACATAGTGGTCTCCTTTAACCTTTACCTTTATTTACCATTTTAACAAAAAGGTTGGTTGCCCTTAAAATATCCCCTTTCAGTTTTGCCCACTGTTTTTCTACTTCCCCCAGCTGTTCCCATCCTGCTAATGACTCCCTGAGATATTGGCTCATCTTGGCTGTTAGTTTTCCTAAAGTCTAAGACCATCACTTTTGAATGGGTTTTTTACAGCCCTAGTCCTAATACTGAACCACACCATCTGGTGATCACTGGATTCAAAATGATCTCCCACTATAACATCAGAAACACGTTCACTATTGGTAAGCACCAAGTCCAGTATGGCCCCTTCACATGTGGATTCTGATACCAGTTGCCTGAATAATTCTTCTCAAAGAGAATCTAGGATCTCCTTACTTCTAGATGATACTGCAGCCGGAATGTGCCAATCAATATCTGGCATATTGAAATCCCCTATCAGTATCACGTCCCCTTTCCTAGCAATGCTGCATATGTCTTCAATTAACTGTCTGTCCACCTCTTCCTCCTGTAAGGGAGGTCTGTATATCATGCCAATGCAAATAGATTCATCTTTCCCTCTTTCTAGTTTAACCCACAATGCCTCCTCTCTCCCTTTCAAGCTCTGTAGTTCTAAAGTTTTAATATTATTTTTTACATATAGTGCCACTCCTCCTCCCATTCTTCTTCTTACCCTTTCCTTTCTGAATAAAGTATAGTCTGGTACAGTTACATTCCAGTCATGGTTTTCTGTGAACCATGTTTCTGTAACTGCCACTAAATCCAAGCCAGCCTCTCCCATGAAAGCTTCAACATCTGGGATCTTATTTCCCATGCTATGGGCATTTATACACATCACTTTCCATATGTTGCCCCTTTTACCCATTTCCATAAAGGTATTTAATGTTTCACTTACCTGGGGGCTTTCACTTACCTGGGAGTTTTCTTCACCCATCCCCAATGAATCTAGTTTAAAGCCCTCTTCAGCAGATTAGTCAGTCTGCTACTGAAGACACATCAACCTTTCTTGGATAGATGAACACCATCTCTGCTCTGCAACCCTTGAACAGCATCCCATGCTCCTGTAAACCAAAACGCTCTCGATGACACCATCTACGCAGCTATGCATTCATCTCCAGGATGCGAGCTTCTTTGCCTTAGCCTTTACCCTCAACAGGGAAGACTGAAGAGAACACCACCTGTGCCCCTATCTGCTTCACCCTCTGTCCCAGAGTCATGAAATCACTTTTGATACACTCAGAGGGATACCTGGCAGTATCATTTGTGCCAACATGGATTAGTAACATTGGGTAATAGTGTGTGGGTTTAATGAGTCTCAGCAAACTCTCCGTAACATCTCGGATTTTGGCACCTGGCAGACAGCATACCTCTATGGATATCAAGTCTGGCCAGCAGATGGATGCCTCAGTACCCCTCAGAAGAGAGTCACCAACCACCACTACCCTTCGCTTCCTTGTGGTCACTGATTCTGCAACTTTGGGGGTACTTGAGTTCTGGTTCTTCCCTTTCCAGGGATGCTTTTACCTCCTCCACTTCCAGGGCTGCATAATGGTTCTTCAATTCAAGGGCTGGAGAAGTTGGATTGGTGATTCTGCAGGTCCTGGTGACTTGTATCCAACCTTTGTCATTCTGTAGGCACCCATCTTTTCCTCTGCTGGAGAGCTTGGTTGTTGCAAGAAGCATCTCATCAAAATACTTCTCACTGTCTTGAATGCTCCTCAGTCTCGCCACCTCCTCTCTGAGTTCCTCCACTTGTTTCCTGATAGCTTCAGCATGCAGGCATCCTGCACATGGAACCAGTCCTGTAACTGGCATTGGGACCTCTGTCTGGACAAAGGCAGAAGCTGTAATGGGAGGTAACAGCTGTAGCAATACGATTTTCCCAGCCATTGTTCAGTTTGTGGAGCTTAGGTATCTGTTAAAGCAAAAGAGAGAGATCTACCAGCTGGTTTCCCAGCTCTCCTTTCAGAGAAAAAGCAGTTAAATCTCTTTAAGTGTGTTCAAAATGTTCTGTTAATTGGGAAGGTGCCCTATAAGCAAGACTGCTCACTAAGGGTGGGTGTGAGTTAGGGAGGGGGTAGGGAGGGAACTAACACCTGATGAGGTGTCAGTAACTTCAAAGAGCTGAGAAAGGTACTAAAGCAGAGTTTTAAACCTACCCCACTAAACAAAATATTTCCCCTTTTAAGCTAAAGCACCAAAAAGAATGTAACTTTGTTCTAAAAATGTACCAAAACCCTTTAAGAGCTCCCAGACAGAGAGCTCGTAATTTAAAAAGCCACAAACTCTTACCTTTGCTTAAAATGTATAAACCCTGTTAGGAATGCCTAATGTCTCTAATATAACTGCGATGGTATGTGTGCTGGGGCCTGTGCTTCAGATACATTTCTGTGGTACATGTGGCCCTGTGGTAGACAGTAATATGTATGAACCTGGTTGCAGAGGCCAGGTGCCCTACACAGACCCCACCACAAGGCAGGCAGGTGTGGGCATATCGCTGTCTGGGGCAGGAACTGACTGCCTTGCATGTGGGCATGGCAGGTCCTTCCCCAATCCACCTCCTCAGTCCTAAACTGTGGTCACTGTACAGGGAGTGTGCATGCTTGGCCCAACAGTTGCATGCCTGTAGGTGTTACATAGTAATATAAAAAAAAAAAAGACTCGCTCAACGTATCACATTAATCCGGTTTCATTTTTCTGTTGTTATATAAATTATCTCATCTCGAGGTCTCAGACAACTTATAGTAATGCAGTTTGGACAGAAATATACGTCCTAATCATGTGCTTGTTGACATCAATGACCTCTATACTGAGTAAAATTTAATTGTCATACCAAAGACATTCTGCCTAACAATTCTTAACTCTGGAACTTCAAATGGGGTACTTAGCTTCTTTCACATCACCACTCCTCTTCAACCGTTCCTTTTACAATCTCCACCATTTCTTAACTCTGTAACATCGAAGGGAGTGTTTAACATCTCTCAAAACTCACCTCTCCAACAATTCCTTTTACAAATTCCCAACGCCACTACTCAGGTGCCCTTGCGTTTCTCCAAAGTCAGGTTCATCAGGGGATCTTCTCTCCATTCATACATTCTAAAAGAAAATAATAACAACAACTACCTTATTACCAACCTTCACTAATAAAAAATTCTTCACATCCAATCACCTTATTCAAAGAAATTCAAACCATTAAAATTATGCTGCACACGTATCCAGAAGCAGATGACTGTAATCTTTCTACAAACAAAATAATTCCAAATTCTCAGCCTGGATGAAAAACGCCGCGCATGCGAGTTACAAACCTAAGCAGCCAATTTAAAGTCCTGCCTATCCATTCTCAACTCTCTATGCCAGACTATAGCTCCACCCTCTTTCTCATCAACCACCAAAATACAAATGTGTTCTGACCACCTATGCTTCATCCAAACATCAATAACGTCATGAAGCTCAATCAAAGACAAGCTGACCACTCAAGGTTTGCATTCAAACCCATGGGTACCACTGTATCCAAGTTAAATATCCATTGTTCTCTAATGATCAGCGCTTGATCCAACCACTTACCTAATGTACCTGTTGTTACTCGATACACCAACATCGGAGCTGTTCAAAAACGTGTCTTTTAGCTATACAATGCTGTACTAAAGGAGCTTCCCTCTTTCTACACTTTAATCTACTTCTGTGCTCACTCATCCTAACTTTAAACGGGCGGGTGGTTTTCCCCACATACAGCAGTTCACAAGGGCATTTTATTATATAGACCATATTTGACGACTCGTATGTGGTACTATGCCTTAACTTATAAACCTCCCTTTTATGCGTAAAACTTGCTATTTCCTATAGTGATATCACAAATAGTACAAGTTTCACACTTTTTATGTCCCCTCTGGCCCCCTCCCAGTTTTTCAGGGTCCAAAGGCCTCAATATGGCCGAACTTAAATGTTCTTTTAGATTCCTATTTCGACGCCACACACATCGTAACCGTTTGTTCTCTAAACCTGGTATTATACTCAAAATATTACTGTATTTCTTCAGCGCCTTCTGTATCCCAAAACTCAAGGGGGAATATACAGTGATTAAATTAATCTGATCCTCATCGAAGGCGACTGAGCTCCTATTATTCCGGGACCCCAACAACAAATCCCTGTTGTTATAAAGTGCTCGTGTATACTGTCACGCCACCACCACTCGCCTCTAGGTTAGAGGGGCATGGATTATTGTAGGAACTTTCTGCTGTATGCTTTTTCAGCTTTTTTTAAAAACTATTTCCCTGCAATGCCCTCTGGGAAATGTAGTCCTTATTCAGCTGTATGAGTGCACCATGCAGAAAGCTGTAGTTAGGCTCAAGTAGGAAAGGCAAATGACAGAAATTTATTATTTTTTTATGCACAATGGTTCATGGTTGTTGGTTCAGGACTCTTTGAAGCAAAAATTGTCCAAAACATATCCAACCACCAAATGCAGTTTTAAAGGCTCTCTCTATTGCAGGATACACAGTCATTACCAGCAAGCCTAAGTGTATTCCGTTCTTAGCTTTGCTGGCTAAATCACCAAACAAAAAGCACATTTAAAGTCTGTGGTAAACTTCCCCTCTATAAACACAAGGGAAACACAGTCACCCTGCTTGTGGAATAAGGGTACCACTGCCACGAGAACATCTTTCTGCGTCCCCAACCCTTTTATCTCCACTATGTACACATGGTAGAAAGAGGCAGCACCATGTATGCACCTAATTTGCACCTGCCCTTCTGGCCTCCTCTGGCGAGACTCATCCTGGGCCTCAATTGCCTGCCAAAGCTTTCGTGACACCATGCTTTGGTTGGCCCCAGAGTCGAGCAGAGCATGGGTAGTGACCCCCTGTATGTTAACATTTAAGAGAAATCCCTCTTCTAGATGTTTCACATTGGTACCAGTTAACCCAATGCGGGCTTTGCATCTCCTCTGCAGGTGTCCAATCTCCCCACAATGATAGCATTTTTTCTCAGCCCACTTAGCCTCATGAGCAGACACACAAGTTTTAAGACATTTTACATTATTTCCCTGTTTCTTTTCTGAGAAATCAAAACTGGCCTCTGCCCCTACTTTTGGAGGGCCCACCTTTGGGGGAAACGCCAATTCAGCTTCCATGTAGCGCTCTGCCAAAATGGTTGCCTCACCTGTGCTCTGGCAGTTTTGCTGAATCAGAAAATATTGTATCCTTTTAGGTACTGCAGTCATAAATTGCTCCAATATCACCATATCCACCACCGCCTCCATTGTTTTCCCTTCCGGGGCTAGCCACTTTAAAGCTAAACCTCGAATTCTCTGGCTTAAGGCCTTAGGTGTCTCTCCGGCCTTTAAGACCGTGGCTCTAAACATACGGTGATACAACATTTTTGTTAACCCTAATCGGTCTCTAATTGCATTTTTTACTGCACTATAGTCCATGGCCTGGGCAGCTGACATAGCCCTATATGCAGCTAGTGCTTCTCCTGTTAAGGAGGTTGCCAATCTCACCGCCCACTGGCTATCTGGCCAACCCACGGCTTGAGCCACCCTCTCAAATGACTCCAAGAAGTCATCGATGTCATCATCAGGAGAAAGTTTTCCAAAATTAAACGCTCCGCTGGTGTGTGGGCCTGCTAGATTGTCCATTCGCGGCATTTCTGGTCCTTCCAGGGTTAGTGTTCCTCCACTTCCTTGCTTCTGGGAAGTAATAAGGGCTTCCACTAAGTCCGGGACAGGCTTTTGCTGCTCCCTCATAGCCGCCGCTGCATTCTCATGAATTAGCTGGGCCAACTCCTGCTGGCGTTGAAATTGAGTGGCCATCCATTGTACTAGCTCTTTTGGCTCCATCTCCGGCGATACCTTGCTCCCGTGTTGACTCTCAATGAAAAATTAGTCTTTTCCGCCAACCTTCTGTGCTATCACTCTTGTAAGTGTATATCCTGGATGATAGAAAATCCTGAGTGGTAGAAAATCCTCACAACTACGCCACTGTCATGCCACCACCACTTGCCTCTAGGTTAGAGGGGCATGGATTATTGTAGGAACTTTCTGCTGTATGCGTTTTCAGCTTTTTTTTAAAACTATTTCCCTGCAATGCCCTCTGGGAAATGTAGTCCTTATTCAGCTGTATGAATGCACCATGCAGAAAGCTGTAGACAGGCTCAAATAGGTAAGGCAAATGACAGAAATTTATTATTTTTATATGCACAATGGTTCGATCATACCACACATAGGATTGTTGGTTCAGGACTCTTTAAAGCAAAAATTTTCCAAAACATATCCAACCACCAAATGAAATTTTAAAGGTTCTCTCTATTGCAGGATACACAGTCTTTACCAGCAAAAGCCTAATTGTATCCCCTTCTTAGCTTTGCTGGCTAAAGCACCAACAAAAAGCACATTCAAAGTCTGTGGTAAACTTCCCCTCTATAAACACAAGGGAAACGCAGCCATCCTGCTTGTGGAATAAGGGTACCTTTTTCCTGGATAACCTTCTTTCAGGACTGGATTGCCTTCTCTACGTTCCCCAGGTTTATAGCTTGGCACAAAGAACAGTCCATGGGAGTGTCCTCCTCAATCAGTTTCACCTCGGGCTCTCCCAGCTGCATAGGCTCTGTCTCCCCGTCCTGCTCAGCATGCTCAGCTAACAGCCTCACGGGGGATCTTGGAATCTCTCTTGTTCCTGGCTCCAAACCCTCCTGCAGTCGTGCTACATGCCAAATAGCACTCTCTCCAGCTGAAAGCTCTGTTCCTCTGCTCTGCTCAGCCTGGCTTCCTCCTTCTCCTCTCTTCCTCTCCACTAAATCATACTCTGCTCTGGGTTTATACTTCCAGGGCTCTAGCTCCAACCCCACCCTACTCAGGTGATGGCAATCAGCCTGACTCCGGGCACCTGAGTGCTTGAAGCATTCACTGCCTAAAGGGTTCTGAGCCTTGTATCCTCTCCCCTTCATTCCACTAGGGGGAGCCTGAAATGTTTTCCATGTGGACGTTTTCTGATCCCTGGAGGTGTTTATGGCTTTCTTACACTGATTAAATAAAAGGGGCCCTTTACTTGGGTGAATTCCCTGTCTCTTTGTCCTCCCCTGGACTCTGGATAGGTCTTCTTGCCACAATACGCACGATGAATAACCTTATAAGGATATCCTCTATCCCTAAAATTACTAACTAATTGTCTTGATAATACCTTAAACTCATTTCTAACTCAACAATTACATCTTTACATAGAAATTGGGATAATGGGAGGCTCGACTTAAGCTGTGCCGGGTGTGCTCCACTAAAGTGTAAAAAAGTATTATGATCCGTGGTTTTACGCTATACTGATGTTTCCCAAGCCTCCACCCCTCTTGTTACTAATACATCCAGATACGTTATTCTATCTCTATGATACTGATGCGTAACTTTAATATTTGCATCACATTGATTTATCCATGTTAAAAAAGAGATCAAGTTTGCCTCAGTACCCTGCCACAACATAAACACATCATCAATATACCTGTGTCATGCTATTACATTAGCCACATACGGAGACTGCACCAACCACCGCTGTTCAAAATGTCCCATATAAAAATTGGCTATGGAAAGTGTGCATGTGGCCCCCATTGCTTCCCCCGCAATTTGTTGATAAAGGGTTCTTTCAAAGATTAAAAAAATATTATAAATCGCCAACTTTATAAGGCGCATTAAAAATTTAATCAAATCTTCCGAAAGGTCCCTTCAAGAATGCAGCACTTGTTCCACTACATCATAAGCCGCCAGCTGGGGGACACTGGTATACAGCGAAGTCATGTCCAAAGTGACTAGCACAACATCAATCGCTGTCACCCATTGTGCCAACCCACCTAAGATGTTCAAAAAATGGGTTGTGGGGGGGGCGGAGCCTGATGTCCAGCGGGTTAGACGCTTCGCGCTGAAGCTCCCGAGAGGCCTACTCAGAATCCTGACTTAATACCTACATAAACTTAATATTTTGCTCCGAACTTACCGGGGTACCTCGGGGGGATGGCGGCCCACAAACCAGCGCGCTTAGACTTCGGGTCTCCCTCTTCTTCACACGGAAAACGCTCCAAAACAGAGTTGTCTTCCCCACAAAAGATAGTTCCACTTCGGGAAAACCCCGCAATGCAACAGGAGATCTTGGAGGAAATACGCGGTGTGAAGGAACTGGTACAGTCCAACGGAGAAGCGCTCCGAGCCATGCGAGAAGACTTCGGTATGCTTCAGGACCGGCTTGAAGGTCTTTCACTACGGCAGGACAACATGGCGGGGGTCCTCGACTCGCACGCGGTGCGCTTGGAGAAACTGGACAAGGCTGAGCGTCAGATACAGAATCTTCAAAAAGAGTTAGAGGATAGCAATAATCGAGCCCGTCGCAACAATGTAAGGCTCATTGGAGTACCGGAGGGGGCGGAAGCAGGAGATATAAGAGAATTCCTGGTCAAAACTCTTCCCTCCTTGCTGAAGATCACTTTTCACAGAGATCTGGAAATTGACCGAGCACATCGTGTTCCTACCAACATGGCGCTCAATCGGACGACCCCCCGGCCTATCATCTTTCGATTACTGAGATATCAGCAAGTTGAGCAAATTCTAATGCTGCCCGGGCGAATCATCATCTGGAGTTTGAAAGTCATAAAGTCTCCTTCTTCCCTGACTTGGCAAAGCCCACAGTTGACCGTCGGAAGAGACTCCTTGCTTTTCGCCCTAGACTTCAACAGCTACAGGCTCGCTTTGGCCTATTGTATCCAGCGAAGCTCAGAGTGACTCTCCATAACCAAACTAGAACATTCGAAGATCCTGATCTACTAGCAACATTTTTAGATTCCAAAGAAGCAGACCAGATGCGCTAATCCAACAACTTGGATCTGTAATTCGCCGGATATGCCCGCCATTTTGAATGGCCCGACGCGGTGATCACAGCCTGGAACAGAGACTGCCTGGACTTTTCTTTCTTTCTATATATAACTTTCTTGGTCTCCTATCCCTCCATGATGTGCACCTCGGTTGGATTCGGAACACGCACAGCTATATAGGTTATATGTTTCAATTTAGGCCTTCTCTGGGGTTTCTCCCCGCAGACATATGGTCGCCAGTAATTTCTGGGGTTTTGCTTCTTCTCTAATGCACTTCGGTGCTTATTTTTTTTATATGGGGCGCTTCATTGTTTTTCATTAGCTTATTTTCTATCATGTCATGTGTACAGCCATATACAGTTAATATGAGGGACATTGTGAAATTATGTGCGTTATCATGTTCTTTTTCAGAATTTTTAACCCTTCTGAATGGCCTTATGTAAGATCTTATCACTGAATGTAAAAGGCATCAATAGTCCAATCAAAAGAAAGAAAATCCTTAGCTATCTTAATCATGAGCATGCTGATTTAGTGTTTCTTCAGGAAACGCATTTAAACTCCGCTGAAACACTGAAACTTAATGCTAAGCCTTACATGGTGGCTGCCTACTCTCCCGTGGGGTAGCCATCTTGGCTAAGAAGTCTTTGCAAGCTACTGTAATGGATACTAGCTCTGATAAGGAGGGTAGATGGGCCCGTGCACACCTTAAGGTTGGAGATAGTGAATTCACGTGTATTCGTATTTATGCTCCGAATGTGGATAACCCTGCTTACTATGCAAGTATTGCGCAGTTGGCACAGGCCTCTGCCAATACTCCATTAATACTTGGCGGCGATTTCAACCAAGTACTTGATCCTTTGATAGATAGACTGCCGCCTAGAACGAGTGGTCCACCCAAGAGTCTTGATACCCTTACAGCTCTGATGAATGATCTTGCGTTAGTAGATATATGGAGGCTGCTTCACCCCTCCGACTTAGAGTTTCACCTTTTTCTCAGCCCCCCATCACTCACAATCTAGAATAGATTTTCTTCTTATCTCCAAAGCACTGATATCCCAAGTGGACACGGCTAGGATTCATCCTCTCCATATTTCAGATCATGCTGCCACATCTTTCTCATTACATGTCACTACGCAAGGTGAACATCCCCGTGCTTGGTTTTTTGGGGCATAGCTATTTCCCTAATTACGAAATACTGGAAAAATAGCTCCCATCTGAGCCCCAATGAATGGTGGAATCATGTCTGTCTCTACAGTAAATATGAGCAAATACCTCGTATGTTGGCTTCTTCCGTTCGGACCCCCCACCACTTGTCTGGATGGAAGATGCTCAACGACTATGTTCAAACTGCTAAATGCTCTCACCTGACTGTTTAAATCTGTGTAAATCTCTGTCACATGATCATTCTGTATCGCAGATACTATTTCTGTTTGTTTTGATGTACAATTACTGTTGTTTGTAAGCGCTTATATGATGATACTTAGCAGCTTAGAGAAGAAGCATAGGGGTGGGGGGTAATTGGGGTTGCTTTTTCCTTATTGTATGCTTGTATTTGTCTCCTTTGGTGTGTTGTTTCTTTTTGCTTGTTGTAAAATGAAAATAAACGTTTAAAAAAAAAATGGGTTGTGTCCTTCACATACGATGGAATATCTATCAATAGTGGTCTCAAGTACGAGTCCAAGAATGTGGACAAAGGTTCTAATAATGTGCTCTTTGTGGATACAATGGGCCTACCAGGAGGTTTTTTCAGATTTTTATGAATCTTTGGGACTGTGCAGAACTTTGCTAACACTGGTGTTACTATGTTCAGGAAATGATATTCTTTCTTAGAAATTAATTTATCATATAAGGCTTCTTTAGTAATATCCTTAATCTCTGCCTGGAGGGCTCTACTGGGATCTACCAACAAATACTTGTAAGTGGTTTCATCTTGTAGTTGTTGTAGTGCTTTCCTGACATAATAATCCCTATCCAGCACTACCACAGCTCCCCCCTTGTCCGCTCGTCTAATCACTATATCAGTTCTTAGACGTAATTCACTTAAGGTGACTTGTTCCTCTCTAGTTAACCTAACATTCTTCTTCTGATGTAATTTCTCCAACTTACTCACTTCTTATAAAACTAATTCCTTAAAGATCGTTATAGCTGGATGAAATGGGCCCGGTGGGGACCACGTGGATTTAAATGGCAGTCTTATGCGTCGAGCTTCATAACTCTCTTCCTCTGGCACTTTTCCTTCATGCTCTTTGATGCAAAGAAAGCTTTTAACTGGATTTTTCTTAACAAACCTTCAAAATCCACTCGGAATTGAAATGCATCAAATGTAATCACTGGAACAAATGATAATCCAATTTTTATATGCGACATTTTGAACAGCGGTGGTTGGTGCAGTCTCCGTATGTGGCTAATGTAATAGCATGGCACAGGTATATTGATGATGTGTTTATGTTGTGGCAGGGTACTGAGGCAAACTCGATCTCTTTTTTAACATGGATAAATCAATGTGATACAAATATTAAATTTACGCATCAGTATCATAGAGATAGAATAACGTATCTGGATGTATTAGTAACAAGAGGGGTGGTGGCTTGGGAAACATCAGTATATCGTAAAACCACGGATCGTAATACTTTTTTACACTTTAGTAGTGCACACCCTGCACAGCTTAAGTCGAGCCTCCCATTGTCCCAATTTCTACGTAAAGACGTAATTGTTCAGATAGAAATTAGTTTAAGGTATTATCAAGACAATTAGTTAGTAATTTTAGGGATAGAGGATATCCTTATAAGGTTATTCATCGTGCGTATTCACAAGTACTTTATAACAACAGGGATTTGTTGTTGGGGTCCTGGAATAATAAGAGCTCAGTTGCCTTCGATGAGGATCAGATTAATTTAATCACGGTATATTCCCCCTTGAGTTTTGGGATACAGAAGGCGCTGAAGAAATACAGTAATATTTTGAGTATAATACCAGGTTTAGAGAACAAACGGTTACAATGTGTGTGGCGTCGGAATAGGAATCTAAAAGAACATTTAAGTACGGCCGTATTGAGGCCTTTTGACCCTGAAAAACTGGGAGGGGGCCAGAGGGAACATAAAAAGTGTGAAACTTGTACTATTTATGATATCACTATGGAAATAGCAAGTTTTACGCATAAAGGGGAGGTTTATAAGTTAAGGCATAGTACCACATGCGAGTCGTCAAATGTGGTCTCTATAATAAAATGCCCTTGTGAACTGCTGTATGTGGGGATAACCACCCGCCCGTTTAAAGTTAGGATGAGTGAGCACAGAAGTAGATTATAGTGTAGAAAGAGGGAAGCTCCTTTAGTACAGCATTGTATAATTAAAGGACATGTCTTTGAACAGCCCCGATGTTGGTGTGTCGACAGAGTAATAACAGGTACGTTAGGTAAGTCGTTGGATCAAGCGCTGATCATTAGAGAACAACAATGGATATTTAACTTGGGTACAGTGGTACCCATGGGTTTGAAAGCAAACCTTGAGTGGTCAGCTTGCCTTTGATTGAGCTTCATGGCGTTATTGACATTTGGATGAAGCATAGGTGGTCAGAACACGTTCGTATTTTGGTGGTTGACGAGAAAAAGGGTGGAGCTAGAGTCTGGCATAGAGAGTTGAGAATGGATAGACAGGACTTTAAATTGGCTGCTTACGTTTGTAACTCACATATGCGGCGTTTTTCATCCAGGTGGAGAATTTGGAATTATTTTGTTCGTAGCAAGATTGCAGTCATCTGCTTCTGGATACGTGTGCAGCATAATTTTAATGGTTTGAATTTCTTTGAATAAGGTGATTGGATGTGAAGAATTTTTTATTAGTGAAGGTTGGTAATAAGGTAGTTGTTGTTATGATTTTCTTTTAGAATATATGAATGGAGAGAAGATTCCCTGATGAACCTGACTTTGGAGAAACGCAAGGGCGCCTGAGTAGTGGCGTTGGGAATTTGTAAAAGGAAAGGTTGGAGAGAAGTTGAGTTCTGAGAGATGTTAAACACTCCCTTCGAAGTTACAGAGTTAAGAAATGGTGGAGATTGCAAAAGGAATGGTTGAAGAGGAGTGGTGATGTGAAAGAAGCTAAGTACCCCATTTGAAGTTCCAGAGTTAAGAACTGTTAAGCAGAATGTCTTTGTTATGAAAATTAAATTTTACTCGGTATAGAGGTCATTGATGTCAACAAGCACATGATTAGGACATACATTTCTGTCCAAACTGCAGTGTTATAAGTTGTCTGAGACCTCGAGATGAGATAATTTATATAACAACAGAAAAATGAAACCGGATTAATGTGATACGTTGAGCGAGTTTTTTTGACTTTAATATTACTTTGAAGTAATCACTCTCAGAAGTGACCACGAGAATTTGTGTAGGTGTTACATAGACATTACATATTATATGATAGCAGATAAAGACCAGTATGGTCCATTTTGTCTACCCAGCAAGGCGGTAAGAGTATGTGCACCTGCCGCTCCATGTAGGTCACCCCTATGCAAATATTAGAGATGATTATGTTTATTTTGATGTTATCTTGTTGCTATAAAGGGTTCCACTATGTTTGTCCCATGCCTATTTGAGTTCTGTCACTGTATTTGCACCCAGCACTTCAATCGGGAGGGCAGTCATCCCGCCGTCGCCGCAGGGCCGGGTCCCGAGGCCGGCCTTGTAACCGGGTCCCCGGGGCCCGACTACCCTGCACGTGGGTAGGGTTTCCTGGGGGGGGGGGATTGCTGGAGGGAGCAGGAGCGGGCCGCGTCGCGGATATTGTGCAGCCTGATTGGCTGTGATGATGTGGGAGGCGGGGCGGCAGGCTGCGAGAGGGGTGCACGCTTTGTATTCGCCCTCTCTCGCCCTGCTTGCCCGGAGAAAAGGTGTGTTAGAGTGCGTGGGGAAATTTTGCGCCGTCCTCGAAGGTCTGGCGGGGAGACTTTGGGGCTGTTGCCGGCCAGTTCGGCTCGGTTCACTCTCTCCTCCTGCCGGTGCCTTCGGGCTGTTGGAGGGGGGTGTGTGCTTGGCGTCGGGGGGAGCGTGCTTTGCGGGCCTGCTGCACGTGCGGTGGCCTGCTTTCGGGCTGTGGAGGTGTTTGCTGGGGCTGCGGGTTTGGGCCGTTCTCCTGCCTCTGGGAGGGGGTTGGCAGCATTTTCGGCCCGAGGTCGGCGTCGGCCTGTTCGGGGGTTTTTCCTCACCTCAATAGAGGTAACTTTTGCCGGCTCTCCTGATGTGGGCCTGTACGGTTTTAATCAGGCCGGGGGTGGCCGGGTCGGGGGTCGGCGGGGGACTGAATCTGGGGATTGAGTTTGGGGGGCTGCTTCTTTGCCTGAGCGAAATGGGCAGAGGCGCTACTCCGCGCCGGACCGGTGGGCGCGCGGGTGGAAAGCAAAAAGGGACACGGGCAGCTCAGGGTCGTGGCACGGGGTCCAACGGGGTGAGGGCTTCTGGTGGGGGGGCCCGGTCGGGCGGGGACCTTGGTGTGGCGCGCGGAGAGCGGGGCAGGGGGAGGGAAAAGCGGGGGAGGGGCCAAGGGGCTTTGCGGGAGGGTGTGCAGGCCAGGGTGCCAGGGGGGGGGGGGAGGGGGACTCTGGGTTGGGTGGCCCAGGGCAGTTGTCTACCGAGGCAGCGGGCGGAGCCGGGCTCGACGTTATGGGGGGCGTGCGTGCCACGGGCGTGTTGGCGGGGGGGGGGGCATCTGAGGCCGTGGTGCAGGTTGGGGGCACTGCCGAACCTGTGGGTCCCTCTGGGCCCCCCAGTGGGATTTCTACGGGGCATTTGCTGCCTCCGGGTGGCTTCGGGTCTTGAGGCCCGTGGGCATTCGGTATGGGGCCTTGGCGGGGTCCTTGGGGTGATTGGTTTGCTGCGGGGCATGGTGGGTCCGGCGGCTCCAGGCCTTGCGGCCCCGCGGCATGGGAAGCGGGTGGTCTTGGCTCCTCCACTTGGGGTTGGGGAGGCGGGACGGCCCCTGCACAGGGCGCGTCTGGGCATATGGCTGCTGGTTTTTCTTCTCTTCTTCCCCTACAGATACACCAGACGTCGCAGGATCGGGCGCCTATGGAGAGCACGGTGACAGGTTCGGGACAGGCCGGCGCCTCGGAGGTGCGGTCCGAAGTGGTGGCAGCGCCCCAGCCTGGGGATGCTCCTGTGGCTTCCTGCTCCGCCGCTGGTGAGTATGAAAGGGGGAGGGGGTGGCGCCGGCCCTTGAGGCGGGAGGTGGCGTGGCTACGAAGGCGAGATCGAAGCGCATGCGTGGGCGTCGCCATCGTCGCTCTTCCTCGTCGTCGTCCTCGTCGGTTTCTTCAAGCGATTCGGGGGCAGCGGTGGGCGGGAAGGGCGACGGGGGGGGGACCCGCGGTGGTGCGCTGTGCTGAACTCTGGGAGGGCGTGCCTCGGAAGCTGCGTCATCGGATTAAGCGGCGCAAGTACATCGATATTTTCCGCTTATTGGATGGCAGAAAGCGTTCTGGTGAAAGCCGTAAGAAGCGCAAGGAAGACGAGAAAGCGGGCAGGGTGCGGCGGGCGTCTCACAACACCTTGAACTGGACTCGTGCCTTTCTGCGTTTGGCTGGTGTCTGGGGTCACTATTTCCCAGACCAAGCTGGGGCCCTGTTGGCATATGCGGATGTGATTTTAGCTGCGTCCCAGGCTCACAAAGGGTGGGCTTGGTTAAATTACGATGAAGAGTTTCGGGACATGATGGAGGAGAACGGGCAGTTATCGTGGGGAACAAAGGACATCAATCTTTGGTTAACGCAGATGTCCGCCCGCCCGCAGGGAGGGGGCGCCGGGGGGGGGGAGCGGCAGGTCGGGGGAGTCTCTTTCGGCGGGGGGGGGCGCGGTCCTTTCGAGCCCCTGCTCCCGCGCAGGCTATGCATAAAGGGGGTGCCGGGGGGGTGACGTCTGTTGGCGTTTCAACAAGGTGTCGTGCCCGTTCCCCGACTGTAAATTTAGACACGTCTGCTCCTTTTGTGGGAGTGGGCACTCGGCCCTTAAGTGCAGTCGCAAAAGTGTGGCGGGTGCCCCCGCTGGGGGTAAGTGAGGAGGTTTACGGTACCATGGCCCCCATGCCGGTCAGGGTGTCTGTTATGCAGCCTTGGCTGGTTAGTTACGGGCGCGGGCGGTGGGGTGGGGTGGGGCGGCTGATTTTGCAGGGTTTTTCGGAGGGTTTCCGTATTCCCTGCCAGGGCTCCCTGGCGGGAGGGGGTTCACGTAATGCCAGTTCGGTTACGGCCCACGTCGAGGTTGTGCGTCGGAAGATTGCGGAGGAGTGCGCGTTGGGCAGGGTCGCGGGGCCTTTTCGCGATCCTCCATTTTCGCCGTTCACCATTTCGCCTTTGGGGGTAGTTCCCAAGAAGGAGCCGGGTAAGTTCTGGCTGATTCACAACCTTTCCTGCCCCCCGGGCGCTTCGGTGAACGATTGCATCCCTCGTGAACGGTGCACCGTGCATTACGCTTCCTTTGACGCAGCCGTGCTACTGGTCCGGCGGTTTGGGGCTGGGGCGATGTTGGCGAAAGTTGACATTGAATCCACTTTCTGGCTGTTACCGGTCCACCCTTCTGCTTTCCCATTGCTGGGTTTCCGTTTCGAGTCGGCGTTTTACTTCGACAAGTGCATGCCTATGGGCTGTGCCATTTCCTGCGCATATTTCGAAGCCTTCAGTACCTTCCTCCACTGGGTGCTGGAACGAAGGACGGGCCTTAGCGGGGTAGTTCATTATCTTGATGACTTTCTGTTCGTGGGCTCAAGGGGTGACCGCGCTTGCGCTATCTTGCTCGAGGCTTTCCAACGCCTGGCGGGGGAGTTCGGCATTCCAATAGCGGCCGACAAAACCGTTGGGCCGGTCACCTGTCTCACTTTCCTGGGGATTGAGATTGATACCGTCGCCATGGTTGTCCGCTTGCCGGCCCAGAAGGTTGAGAGGTTGAAGGAGCTGGTGGCGTCCGTGGGGTCCGCGACCAGGACGACCTTGCGAGTCATGCAGTCCCTAGTGGGGCATCTTAATTTCGCTTGCAGGGTGATGCCCATTGGTCGTCCGTTCTCGCGGCGCTTATCGTTGGCCATGGCTGGGGTGCGGTTACCGCAGCACCGGATTCGTGTGTCGGCCGGCATGCGTGAGGATCTCCGGGTGTGGGACTTGTTTTTAGCCACCTTCAATGGGTGCTCGGTGTTGCAATTGCCGGAGATATCGAACCGGGATTTACACTTATTCACCGATGCGGCTGGTAGTTCCGGCTTCGGTGCGTACTGCCAGGGGGCTTGGTGTGCGGAACCTTGGCCGGAGGCTTGGGTACAGTCGGGCTTGGTACGCAATGTCGCTTTTCTGGAGCTGTTTCCTCTAGTGGTGGCTCTGTGGGTCTGGCCTGATCGCTTGCGGAATCGGCGAGTAGTCTTTTGGTGCGACAATGCGGCGGTTGTCGAGGTGATCAATCGGCATGCGCCTCGCTGTCCTTGGGTCGCCTCTTTGATGAGACTTTTTGTGCTGGCTTGTCTGCGGCTGAATGTGGCTGCCAGAGCGCGGCACGTGCCGGGCTCACAGAACTCCATTGCTGACGCTCTGTCCCGTTTCCAGTGGGAGCAGTTTCGGCGCCTGGCACCCGAGGCGGAGGAGTTGGCGTCGCGGGTTCCGGAGCATCTTTGGAGTGTTGGGACCCTGAAGTAATGGCGTTGCTGGCGGCTTCGGTGACGCGTGGTACCTGGGCGGGGTATCGGCACGGTTATGCCCAGGTGAGTGTGTTCTTGGGCGACAGGGGCTGGGTTGGCGGGCGGGTTCCGGACGGGCTTGTAGGACAGTTTGTGTTGTGGGCGAAGGGTGCTGGCTGGGCGCGGTCCGCGGTCGTCGCCGCGTTGGCGGGCTTTTCCTTCTTTTGCAAGGCGGCCGGTTGGGGAAACCCCCGAGTGTCCTTCTTGGTCAGGCGTTTGCTGGCAGGTTGGGCTCGAGTGCAGCCTCAGCCGCGGGATTGGCGGCTGCCGGTTTCCCATGACTTACTGTTATGGATTTGCGAGGCATTACCCCGCATCGCATCCTCAGATTTTGAGTACAGTCTTTTCCGTGCATTATTCGTGACCGCGTTTTTCGGGGCTTTTCGGGTTAGTGAGCTCGTCCTGCGGTCGACGCGGCAGGGCGCTTTTGGCGGGCTCGATTTAGAGCATGTGACAGTGACAGAATCGGTAGTGCGTATTTACGTCTCGCGTTCTAAGACTGATCAGGCTGGGAAAGGGGGTTGGGTGATCCTCACCGCGATTTCCCTGGTCCCGTCATGCCCGGTGCGCGCTCTGCAGCATTATGTGCGGCTTCGGCCGGGGGCGCGGGGCAAATTTTTCCTGCATGCGGATGGCAGGCCAATGACCCAGTTTCAGTTCACGGCGGTGCTGAGGAAGGTTTTGCGTTTTCTAGGCCTTGCCGAGCGCAGCTGCGCGTCTCATTCTTTTCGGATCGGGGCGGCCACGAGCGCGGCTGCGGCGGGTCTCCAACCCCGGGTTATCCAGCGAATTGGTCGTTGGCGTTCGGGGGCTTACGAGGGCTATATTCGCCCGTAGGGGTACCCTCCTGGCGGCGGAGCGGTAGCGTGCCATGGTGGGGGGGGTGGGGGGTGCCTAACGTTGTCCTTACTGTTGCAGAGTGGGCTACTGGTGGCAGTGCGGCTTCTCCCTTTTTTCAGATGGTGTGGACCAGACAGACTGGTGGATCGTTGGACACTTCTTTGTCTATTGGGCAGAGCGTCGGGCGGCAGTCCGGCCGCTGGGCATCCACCTTGGTCTCGAATCTTCTGGAGTACAGCTGCACTGGATGGGGCACCGCGGCATGCGATGGTGGCAGTTACTGGCCTGTTTACAGGTGAAGATGGTTCAGCGGCAGCGCCCGGCCGGATTGTTGCTACACCTGGGTGGCAATGACTTGGCGAGCTGGTCGTGTCGGCAGATCATCAGAACTGTGCAACGAGACATTGAACTGGTGTGGGAGCTCCTCCCGGGCGTGGCCATTATATGGTCTGATATTATCCCTCGTCCTGCCTGCTGGTCTCAGCGGCGCTGGTCCCAAGGCCTCACCAAGATTAATAGGCAGATAGGGCGCTGGGTCCAGCAGTCTGGGGGGCTTCAGGTGTTGCATCCGTGGGCGGATGTTCGGTGTGCCGGACTGTACCGGCTAGATGGGGTGCACCTTGCCCCGGTTGGGCAGGACCTGCTATTGAATGATTGGCAGGAAGCTTTAGAGGGTTGGTGCTGGTCGCAGCTTTCTTTGGTGGGGGCGGCACAAGGTTAGTTTTCCCTTGTGCCGGTGGCGGGGTGACGAGCGGGCGCTCATTGTCCCGGGGGGCATTTGAGGCTGTTGCCGCCTGGAGTGGGAGCGGTTCAGCTCCCGGGGTGGGAGAGATGTCCCGGCTGGGGGTCTCTACCCGGTGAAGGCAACGGGAGCCTGCCTCTGCTAATAACGGCGAGGCGGGCGGAAGGGAAATGGGGGGGTGGATGGTGCTCCACTTTGCTAGAAATGGCTGGTGGGGTATCATCCAGAAATGGGGGGGGGGGGCGGGGGGGGTATGTTTGCAATGTTGGGCAATATTAAGTTGGCTCATGTTGGGCCGGAATTTCACTGTTGTTAATAAAGCTGCGACCAAGCATCTGTTTACCATAATCTGGTGTGGATTGGTTTATTGGGATGGTCAAGTGCGGGGTTGGGCTTACGGGTACCTCGGTTAATCCCGCCGTCGCCGCAGGGCCGGGTCCCGAGGCCGGCCTTGTAACCGGGTCCCCGGGGCCCGACTACCCTGCACATGGGTAGGGTTTCCTGGGGGGGGGGATTGCTGGAGGGAGCAGGAGCGGGCCGCGTCGCGGATATCGTGCAGCCTGATTGGCTGTGATGATGTGGGAGGCGGGGCGGCAGGCTGCGAGAGGGGTGCACGCTTTGTATTCGCCCTCTCTCGCCCTGCTTGCCCGGAGAAAAGGTCCCTCCCTCCCTCCCTCTTTTCCCATAAAAGGGATGGTTGTCGCAGCTGGGGGGGGTATGTTTACTGGTTAGCCGATCGGGGCGGGGTGACGAGCGGGCTCTCGTCGACCCGGGGGGCATTTGAGGCTGTTGCCGCCTGGAGTGGGAGCGGTTCAGCTCCCGGGGTGGGAGAGACGTCCCGTCTGGGGGTCTCTACCCGGTGAAGGCAACAGGAGCCTGCCTCTGCTAATAACGGCGAGGCGGGTGGAAGGGAAATGGGGGGGTGGATGGTGCTCCACTTTGCTAGAAATGGCTGGTGGGGTATCATCCAGAAATGGGGGGGGGGGGGGGGCAGGGGGGGGTATGTTTGCAATGTTGGGCAATATTAAGTTGGCTCATGTTGGGCCGGAATTTCACTGTTGTTAATAAAGCTGCGACCAAGCATCTGTTTACCATAATCTGGTGTGGATTGGTTTATTGGGATGGTCAAGTGCGGGGTTGGGCTTACGGGTACCTCGGTTACAAGCATCCACCACCCTTTCAGTGAAAAAGTATTTCCTGACATTGCCTTTCAGTTTACCCCCTTGCAGCTTCATATTCTGCCCTCTAGTTTCACAGCTTCACCGTCTTTGGAAGAGCTTTGTTTGTTCATTAATACACTGTAGGTATTTAAAGGTCTGAATCATATCTTCCCTGTCCCTTTTCTCCTCCAGAGTGTACATATTTAGGTCTGTATGTCTCTTCTCATAGGTCTTCTGGTGCAGGCTCCAAATCATTTTGGTCACCTTCCTCTGAAACGTTCCAAGCCTTTTTATGTCCTTTGCGAGATATGGTCTCCAAAACTGTACAAAATATTCCAAGTGAGGCCTCACCAGTGACTTGTACAGTGGCATTAGTACCTCTTCCTTTCTGCTAGTAAGTCCTCTCTGTATGCAACCCAGCATCCTTCTGACTGTGGCCAACACCTTGTCACACTGTTTCGCCACCTTGAGATCCTAAGAAACAACCACTCTGAGGTCCTTCTCCTAGTCTGTGCACACCACGCTCTCACCCCCTATCGCAAACATTCCCCTTGGATATCTGCTTCCCAATTGCATGACATTGCACTTTACATTAAATCCTAACTGCCAAGCATTAGACCATTCCTACAGCTTTTGTAGAGCTTTCCTCATGTTATCCTCAGGGGAGTCCACTCTCAGCCTGCTACTATCCTGGATGTAGATCTCCTTTGTATGTCCGGGCTGAGCCAGACGTACAAAGGAGATTGTGATTCTGTCTTGCCCCACAGGATCAGAATCACAAACGGGCATGAATCACTATGATTCAGTCCTGGCCTGCACGTACAGCCACAACCCAACTAACTCAGTCAGGTCATTTAAATGGAGTCGCTGTATCATGGCGTCATGTTGCCATGGCACCACAGCTCCATTTCAAGGTCACAATGCTGGCCACAGTGAAATAGAGTTCATTCCCCACAGCCCGACCCCTGATCCGGCCTCCTAAATCCAGGGTCGGGCTGCGGGGAAGTAACTCCTGCCCCTCCAACCCCATCCACACCCCAGAGCTGAACAAAACAAATGTCTGGGAGTAGAATAACTTCCCCTGACATTTCACTGGCCATGGACATACAGAGCCATTAGAATCACCCCTGTATGTTTAGAGCCAGTGACCGCCCACTGTCCACCCATTCTCTTTCCCCGTGCAGCCCCTTCCCCAGCCCCATCTAACTTCCCCGCACAACCGGCAGGGACGATAAACCAGAGAGGAAAGCTGGCATGAATAGCAGGGATGGACATCCGATTGAGATGTCCATCCCTGCTATTTGTGCCTCAGAATAACCCCCTCTGTGTTGTCACTAGTAGCTGAACACCTTGCTGCATGTGTGGTGCAAAGGACACCCCAGCGGTGCACACATGGGGATGTACCCACCCCTCATGGGCATGTTCACAGGTAGATATACAACCATGAAGCAGTGCATGGTGGACAGGCCACCCACCGGGTGCCATGGGCATATGTACATGGTGGGAGGGTGCAATACCATTAGTGTGGTGCATCACCTTCCCCCTGCCACCCACAGGGGGCTTGAGAAGAAAATTTGGTGGTACCCCCGAGGCCCAGACAGACCGCCTATGTGGATATACACACGGACACAGTGTTTCAAAGTAACAATTTTATTTTTAATAGTTACACAACTTATTCCCCATATCCCTCCCATGGGCAGACATTCGAGAGAGCCGCATCAAGATGACCTACATGGGATCAGGGGCACCTCTGTCATCTGCTCCATGGCCCGTGTGAGGGCCTGGAGGTCACCTCTTATCCCATGTAGTTGATCTTCAATGAGCCAAAACGGCTCCTCCTCAGTTACCTGCACCACCACACCCTGCCCTCTCGCATCCCATCCCCTCCCTCCACCTTCCCATCCCCCTCCCTTCACCCCCCCCTCTACTGTGGAAGTGATGCAGAGAGGTGGCTGTTAGTTTTGGTGGGTGGTGGTGTCTGGCTGCCATGTCCCCATTGTCAGATGCCATGTTGCATGTCATAGCCCCATTCCTGTGCCATTCCCCCACACTCACCTCTCTCCCTCTGCAGCTGCTGTCAGATATGGCGTAGGAGTCCAGGCCGGTTGCACCTAATTGCGTGGAACGCACCCTCAGTGCCTCCGCCTTGCACAGGACATGGAAGTGTTTGTAGAGGCAGGTTGGAGGTGTCATACATATGCATGTTTCTTCCTCCCCCAGGTCTGTCACTGCAGCTGCCTGCTTGCTTGCCACAACACCACATGCATACACTGGATCCTGTCTCATCCTGCTGCCACATCTCCAGTGCTGCCACACCCAGGTTTAGGGCTTGCCGTGGTCCCTCAGGTCTCCTTTGTCCTCTGTTTTTGAGGAGAGAGAGTCTATTTTAGGTCTGCAATGTGATGCACAGTCAGGGGAGCCCAAGTGAGTGATATAAGTGCTCCATTAGCAGCAACAGCATAGTCCCCAAGTATGAAAGGGCACTATGTTGATGGTGCATATGGGGACAAAGGAGGTGGCACATGGGTCACGCATTGGGGGCAGTTGGTGCACAGGGGGGACCAGGCATCTGCCTAGATGGCACATAGGAACATAAGACTACAAAGTATGTCAAACTGTGTCAGACCAAGGTTCATCATGCCCAGTATCCTGTGTTTAACAATGGCCAATCTAGGTCATCTAAAAGACATAAATGTAGCCACATTGCAGGTCCCCTAGTCTGTCTACAGTCTGATGGCATAAAAAAGCAACTTACATTTACCTGTTCCACTCTGGTCAATAATCTATAGACCTCTATTATATCTCCCCTCAACCGTCTCTTTCCCAGGTTGATGAGCCCCAACCTTTTTAGCCTCTCAACAAAAGGGGAATTCTGCCATTCACAGAACCATCTGTGATGTTCATCATGATCCCACAGTGACAATGGGAGCACACAGTCCTGCTACAGAAAGACAATGTGTCCCATGGATTGTCCATGGGTACTGGCACCCCTGGCAGAGATCAAGGCTGCCTTCCCCTCCACCCGCTGTTGCAGAATCCAGCTGTGGGGAAGAGGCTGATAGTTCCATGTGCTGCAGGCCTCCAGGTAGCTGGAAAATGTAGGTGCCTGGTGAAATACCACAGCAGTGGCTGCAATCCTCCCCCTGAGACATATCGATGGTAGGCAGTGATGGGGCTCTTGCATGGGCAGCTGGTGGGGGGCTGCATGGACATCCATGTGTGCCCCTGCTCCCCATCTGGCCCTTGTGCCCAAGGTGTCTGCCAAACCTGCATGTTTAACATGCTGGGACTGCAATTACCACCACTGACAGTGCATAGGCATGTCTGCATGGTGGAGAGTTGGTGGTGTCATGAGAAGAGGCACCAGCCTGCAGCAGACAGAAACCTTGTCCTGGGATGATCATAATTCTTGAGTTTAATTATCAAAATCTTGGTGGGGAGAGTAAAGGCTGAAGGTTTGCCTAGGATGCCCAATATCCTTGTACTAGCCTTGGATTGTAGTAGTTACTCCTTAAGCAGAATCACATTTATATCCTCCAAGTCCTTTTTAGCTCGAGCTTTGTAAACTTACTTTCCCCACTCTGAAGAGCTGATTTTACAAGACAGATACAAGGTACCTTCAACGAAATAAACCCGCTGTACTAGCAAAATGCTGAAGGCCTCTGAAAATACCAGGGCCATTTTGAAAGGGAATGTCCCATCAAGAAGTGATTGACAATATTGTCTCTAATGTGCATTGCTGCAGTTGCTCTGACTCATTCTTTCCCTAATTGGATTTCATATTTATGGATATATAAATAAATAAAAAATCTGGAGGTGTGTTAGTCTACTTTATCTGTTGTTTTTTTTTATTTATACCAATCCATTAATCACTCAATAATTAATAAAATCTGATTTACACCAAAATGCCCCTTTCCCTTAATAAATATAATTTTTGATACACATAATATGGTAAAATGTATTAGTTAAAAATTGTAAAAATGAAAAATGAGAAATTCATGAAAAATATAAATAAACCAAAATTGCAAATACAAAAAGTGGTGAAGTGAGAAAATAAGACTATCGTGCAGGTATCTGTCAACCAAACCTCTTTCAAGTGAATAATCAAACCAGCTAAATTTATACTAAACATATGAATGAATAATTTAAAATCTCCCATTATAAAAAAAGTGAGAAGTGATGAACTTTAAAAAAAAGATATGTAATACATTTCTTCTTTAATATGAACCAAAAATAAGATGTATGAGTACTCACAAAAGACATACATTCTTCAACTAAAACAAAGATTAAAAAACAAGAATATTGTGCTTATTAAAATCAAATTTGCAATACATATCAACAATTAGGGACCTATGTGCACTATGATTTTGCACTTACCTTTTATTTTGAGTATATATTACTGGTGCTAACTGTTGGGGGCATGCCCAGCATGTTCCTGGCTATGGCATTCACAATTAAAACAGCAACACTTAATGCCATCCACTGAAGTGACATTAAGGGGTATGTTTACTAAACTGAGGAAACGTTCTCTGCATTAGGTTCCCTGGACACCCATATAAGGGAATGGGTGGTACATCATTATGGCAAGCCGTATCAGGTAACACACGTTTCAAGGCGTCCCATAAGGCACTTTACAAGGCATCTTATTAGGCACAGTACAAGGCACATTATAAGGCACGTTACAAGGCACCTTATTAGGCACAATACAAGGCTCATCATAAGGCACGTTATAAGGCACGTTACAAGGCACCTTATTAGGCACAGAACAAGGCACATCATAAGGCACATTATAAGGCATGTTACAAGGCACCTTACTAGGCATAGTACAAGGCACGTGCCTTGTAACGTGCCTTGTACTGTGCCTAATAAGGTGCCCTATAAGGCCTTATAAGGAGTGATGGCAACTGTGGTGAGGGTATTATGGGCTGGTAGCATGGATCTGCAAAGATATGACTGTCACAGGCATGCAAAATATCTGATATGAACAGGAGAGAACAATGAGGAATTGAACCCATAACCACTCGCTTAGAATGTCAGAGTACTAACCAGTAGGCTATACCAGTAGGCTATACCTCTATGGCTTGTTGCACAGCAATGATTGGGTACAGATATACTGCAGGTCACCGCATAAACCATCTGCTCTGTGTGCCAAGATAGGGTAACCCCACTAGCACCCATGATGCATTGCACATGCAGAACAGCGGCCTACAGCTGACCACCAATTGGGGTCTGCACCTCTCCGGTACTGCAGCATGGTAAGATGGACTGACAGTGCGTGATACTGGCACAGAGTAGCTACAGACCATGCCATTGTGCAGGTTCCGTGTTCACACTGAGGGATAGGATGGGCGCCCAGCACTAGGTCCACAGTACATGTGGTGCTAGAGATAGGTCCTGCTGCACATCCCCATCACTATTAGTGTGTGACAGGTGTTCCTAGCAGTGCAGCTGACAGTACACCTGTGTTCTGCAGTCACATATGGCCCTGTGGGACCGGACACCACCCAGGTTTGTGCGTAAGCGGTAATAAGGTCTGGCTGCCATTGGTACCTGTTATCAGGGCAGCGGGGTGTCTAGGCTCATGTGAGGTTTAGATAGTACTGCATCTATGGGTCAAAGTGGTATGCACTGTGTACCCCAAGGGGCCCACAATCACCCCTTTTGTAGATGAGGGTGGGGTGGTACAGGTGCCTGCACAATGGCTGTAGTACCAGCAACCCATTCACAGATGACAGCCCTCCAGGGGTGATGGGCCAGGGCCAGAGCCATACCTGTGACCGGGGCAGAACAGCAGGGATGCTTGGGGTGGGCAGGGGAAGGTTCAACTGCCCCATGGCACAGTCTGCCATCCACCAGCAGACAGAACCAGCAGCATCCTAAAGGGTGGGCCCACCATGCACAGACTAACTGCAGACAGCCCACAGTGCATGCTCATGGGGAAATCCTGTGCAACCAGAAGTGGGATGCACAGCACAGACACCAATCAGGTATCTCCATGATTTGGCCCCAGAACCAGGAACACACAGGTATCACAAGACAAGTAATGTGTGGCAGTATGTGGAAACATGGACATGCCATGGTCAGTGCTCGGTCAGAGTGAGAGTGACCTCCTAGCGTGACATGCTGTGGCCACCCTGTCCATGCAGGTGGTGGTCAAGCACTACAGTGTTCTAGCCATTGCCCTCTACCCTGTGCAGATGCATCCTGGCCAATCCGTCCTGTCTGGGCCATACCCACAATACCTTGCTCCTCATTATGCACATTTTCAGGTTAATGCTGGAAACAGTGTGAGTAATGTGGGCTCAGTGAGGTGTTGGCAGACACAAAACAATGGATAGACATACGCACACTCCCACACCTATCTCAGCATTGTGCAGAGATAGAGGTGGGTGACACCCCTGCCCACCACACTGGTCCTGATCACAGTGCCAACATTGCTACACTGTGCAGGGGGTAGCAGTAGTGTTCTGGTAATAACTGCAGCTCCATGCTGTAGCCACCAGCCTGACACTCCATGAGGCTGTGGATAGTGGAGACTGTGTGAGTGGGTGTTTGTACCCCTGTGCATCACTGCATTGGGGTTTGCACATGTTGTTGTTGTGGCTTCATTGTGGGATAAAACTATGGGGTGATGCTCTGCAGGATCCACAGATGGGACTTGAACCTCTGACCCTCTGCTCTTGAACATACTGGCTGAGTGTACTGCATCACACTGTTGCCACAGCAGCAGAGTGGTCCCTGGGGCTACCCTTACTCTCCTCGGCCTGACCTCTTCTGTTGCACTGCACTCCACGTACTGGTACAGGGCATGGCCTAGGTGCACTGCAGGCAGGTGCCACTGCTCCATCCAGCACAAACACCCCCCCCCCCGCCATGCCGCCATGATAATATGCTGTTGGTGCCGGTGGTGCGCAGTCCCAGGCCATCCAGGGGGCAGATAGGCGACTGCCGAAGGTGTGGGTTCTTGGGTAGGGGTGCCTACATAGCTGTCCATGCTTCCCCCAGCACCACCTGTTAATGTTATGTGCCCCTTGGGGTACCTGCTGGGTAATGTCCCCTGGATGGGACACTATGGGGCACAGACTCATGGGCATGTTTGACCCTGGTCAGTTGCTGTCTTGCTGGTTTCCCTTTTCCACATTCCTATGTGCCACCTAGGCAACCTCCTAGTCCACCCCATGCCCCAGTTGCCCACACTGCATGTCCTGCCTGCAGCCCCCATGCCCCATTTGCACCATCACCATAGTGGCCTTTCATAACTGGACACTATGCTGTTGCTGCAAATGGAGCACTACTAGCACCTTTCTTGGGCTCCCTGCCTATGCTGTACATTGCTGACATTGAAATGGTTTCCCTCTCCAGCAAATGTGCCTCTAACTTGTGGGTTCTGGGGTAGGGGTGCCTACATAGCTGTCCATGCTTCCCCCGGCACCACCTGTCAATGTTATGTGCCCCTTGGGGTACATGCTGGGTAATGTCCCCTGGATGGGACACTGTGGGACACAGACTCATGGGCATGTTTGACCCTGGTCAGTTGCTGTCTTGCTGGTTTTCATTTTCCGTGTTCCTATGTGCCACCTAGGCAACTGCCTAGTTCACCCCATGCCCCAGTTGCCGACACTGCATGTCCCGCCTGCAGCCCCCACCCCATTTGCACCATCACCATAGTGGCCTTTAATAACTGGACGCTATGCTGTTGCTGCAAATGGAGCACTACTATCACCTTTCTTGGGGCTCCCTGCCTATGCTGTACATTGTTGACACTGAAATGGTTTCCCTCTCCTGCAAATGTGCCTCTAACGCCAGGTTTTCACTTGCGTTAGTTTTCATCCCTTCAATTCCCCGCGTTGGTGTCACGGGAGCCTCTCCCCACCCACTCCCTGCCCATTGACCCCTTCTCTCTGCCCTCTCTCCACCCTTTTCTGGACATACCGCGGCCAGGAATGCTAGCGCGTGCTAGTTACCACTAACGCGCGTTAATGTTATCTAAAGCGTGGTACTGTAATGTTAACGCGTGTTAACATTATCTAGCGTGCGTTAATGTTACTGTGGTTACCTTACCGCAGTTTGGTAAACGTACCCCCAAGTACATCTGCACTAACTGCAATATTGACAGCACATACAATGAATCTCTGCACTAGCCGCAATGTGCTCTCCACACCCATGCCCCTAACCGGACCATTCTCAGCCCCATTGAACCATATGCCGCTACCGTGGGAATTAGTGCACAGTTACTGTCATGCCTGAGAATTACCTATTAGTGTGGGCCTGCACTGCCCATATAACCTCACCAGAAAAAGTGAGTTACACCAATCACAGATCACAAAAAAATCTCAGATCATCAAAATGATATTCTTTTAACATGAAATGTTCAATAAGTGATTTATTGTTTGTTTGTTTGTTTTTTTCTAATGTAACCTTTGTGTTACAGTACCCTGATTTTAACATTTTCCTCTTTTTTTTTTTTGCCTATAAAGAATATTCCAGAGGGAAATCACAACATAAACATTTTGGGCCATGTTTACTAAAGATCCACAGCCCTTTAATTTCTATGAGTGCAGTGGCATTTAATGCACATTGGTTTCATTAACACATGCCAACCTTTAGTAAACATGCCCTTTTCTGTGTTGCAAATAGAGAACTGTTTCATCACATGTTATTAATATTCTGAAAGATCAGTGGACATGTTTACTAAAGGGCAACTGTAGCACGGTGCTAGCGTGCTGTTGGTGTTCAAAATTAATGTGGCAAACACATATAATGCATATAATGTAACTCATGCCCTGCATTTGTAAGCCTCAAATGAATTATTAGGGCAGCAGTGGCCTACAGAGACACTGCAGATAGTAATAAATATATCTATACGACTTTAGTAAAAGGCCAGTGCAGAAAAGAGAGGGTTGATCAGGATAGGTATAACTGGCTACACAGCTCAGTGCAATGGGGCTAAGTACAAGAGGGTGGGGCATGCAAATAAGGAAAGCAAACACGTGCAGCAAGTCTGTGCTGCGCCCCTAACTGTGGGAGATGCAAATTTGGCATCTGAAGATACAGGGGAGTCTTGTATGGGATCAGGCAGGATGTCTGCAGTGTCCATCATGGGAGACAGATATATGAACCACACCTCAACTTGAAGTGCCCAGGATGCCTGTTCACCTAGGCTGTAGGGAACATAGTACAAAGCTTCGGGTATGGGGGGGATAGGCTCTTCCTCTCAGTCACTCCTCTTATATGGCATAGACAGCACTGGGGGAAGGGGGCACTAGAGCCAGAGGGTTTGGAGGCCATGCATAATCAGCACACATATCTGGAAAGCCTGCCAGCCAGAAACTCTACCACATGGGGGTTCATAGAATCAGGAAGCACCCCTATGGCCCAACCCTTGACATCTGCAATGGGAGGTAGAAGACCCATATGACATCCCTGGTTCCCCTGCCACACACACACTGGGAAGGGTTCTGGGGAGTACACTGCAATACTACCTACAAATACCCCAGCTCTTAGAGAAGCAGAGACTCACAGGATCTTGGAAGCTCACAAGAGCTTTCCAGTTCCATGAAATGCTTCAACCCCTAGACAAGGGGCACCAGGGAGAGAATACCAATTAGTGAGCTCCAACATAGGAAGCCCATGGTCAGAACATAAAATATTATATAGCTGCTCAAAGCCAGTAGGCATCAACCATATCCTCCAATGGTGAGAGTAAGAACCCCACAGAACATGGCCCATGGCAGCAGCATGACACCCCTGGTCCATGTATGCTCTGCAACATGGCCTCTCTCCATGCAGTGGCGATAGAGGCCAGACAACACATCCTGATGCCACACAATCATGTTGCTAGTATGTGAAACATCTAATTTGCATGCCCAACCCCTTACTGTACTCTTCTGGCTCCAACTCTGTCTAAGTGGCCAGAGGCCCTGTCTTGTGACACTTGCAAAGCACTTAATACCAGCAGTCCTGAGACATCTATCCAGTGCATATGCAGACATGAACAGCAGTCAGACAACACAGCCATTGATGTTTCTGTGGTTGTTTTCCCACTGTCCCAGCAGGGTCATTCCAAACCTGCAGGCCCTGGGTTTATTTATTTATTTATTTACATTCTCTTATATACCACACTATTCTGCATCAGTGCGGTTTACATTGAACAAACTGAAATTACATTGAACAGGGCATTATAACTTGGAGATAACTATTTTACAGGGAACATGGGCTATGGAGGGTTAAGTGGCTTGCCCAAGACCACAAGGAGCACCTGTGGGACTAGAAACCCCAGTCCTTCTGGCCCAAGGTTGCTGTTCTCTAGTGGGATTTGAACCCCCGACCTTCCGGCCTGAAGTACCTTGCCCCAACCACTAGGCCACTCCTTTATGAGTCTCAAACTGTTGTGCTCCACTATCACGTTAGCTGCACCATGCAGTCCCTACAAATAGGTGGCCTAGATAAGTACCTAGGTATTCTGTTAACATCACTTATTTGTCATATTCTGTCCTGCTTCTGCCTTTCATTTCCTAATGTTCATGTCTGAACCATGCGTTTTGGACCACACTAGCAAGGCAGGTGCAACTACAGCACAACTAGCACAACTAGCATCGCCACCCCAGAAAGACATTCTCTTTAGCACTATATAAATGTTCAATAGTAGTAGTAGTAGAAGTAGAGAAACAAAGTAGGCAGAGAGAGAAACATACATCCTGTAGAGCAGAAGTGAGATGTAAATGTGCAGTTCAGGAAAGAGCAAAGTAAGAGCAGCTAGAAGGCACAATTTAGAAAGGAAGAAGCTCACTGAGCAACAACTGTGATGCAATTCTGCAGTACCAATGAGTAACGAAAATACTGCACCCCGAAAGGTGAGTTAGCCCTCCAAAAGGCACCAATTACACTGTATCAGGTGTAAAAGCATGCACACATGTTTCATGATATTAGTGTGTACAGACGTAATAAAATACGGTACATAGTAAGTGGTTACTTCAATGATACACTCCTAACACAATCCTTATTTATGTAGGCTGGTAGCAGTATGTAGATACTAACTCCCATTGGTAAAATGGCTTGTAGAGGATAATCCCTCATTATTGTGACTGTGTTCCAATTTTATCTGTATCTATACAGTACTTTGCTTAGAGACATAAAATACCCCCTTAATATTTTTCTGTATTGTAGAAAACTATGTAATTTTCATGTGCATTTTTGAAAATGTGTTTGGTTGGTTAGTTGGTTGATTGTGCTGTATTCCTTCTTGGATTATGCAGTGGTCAGCTATACTTTGGAGGTCATTTTAAAAGGCTTAATCATAATTATTTAGGATGTCTGAAGATGTGCATCTCAAAATCACAGAGATGTCTCTGAAGCCATTCCACAAATGACATTTAGGGGTATGTTTACTAAGGCGCGGTAATGTTACGGATGCCATATAAGGAAGTGGGCGGTGTGGCGTTAAGGTAAGCCTGGTCCAGTAACGTGCGATACAGGGCACACTGGCCATGTAATGTGTGTTATAGGGTGCCCTGGACAATTACCGCGCTTTAATGTCACAGCTGACAGGAAGCAGCAGCGCTTCCAAAGGGGTTGCAATCAAAGGTGCGCAGACAGTAGAAGATGCGCTGAGGGATGTGCAGACATGGTGCCACATGAAAAACGGAGCCGCAGGTGTAAGACCATAGACCACAGGCAGCTGATATCCCAGTCTGTAAGTGGGACGTGAGCCACAGATAAACATATGCACACACACCATCAAATGGTATGCAGTGAAAACAGCACGCAGAAGAGTAAACAAATTATACTGAAAGGGCATCAGGGGCCGGTGTGAAGGGCCAGCCATGTGGATGGTGTTTGTACAAGGGCAAAATGGGGAAGAGATCCAAAAAGGAGCATGTGAGAATTGAACCAGTACACTGCAAAGTCCAAACACAGCTCACCAACATCAATACCAAACAACTGAGCCAACTGCCCACCCAGACAGCCCAAAGAAAGGGACCATATGTAACAGCTAATATGTGATGGATAGGCTGCATGGAGGGCACACTGTAGTGCACAGTGAAGAGAAGGAAGGGTGTGTGGAGAAGTGATGAAGCTGCAGCCATTGTATGATAAGGTTAGCAGAACACAAGAAAAGAAAAGCAAAGGAACATGTGGGAATCAAACCCACATCCTATGGTGGCTCAACACATGTCTCTAACCACTATCCCAAACAACCACAGTGCAAACATGTTCCACCAAGGGGAATGTATGTATGGAAACTCGTAGCTCCCAGGGAGGTGGCAGACAACTGGCACACAAACAGCTGCCACCGTTCAAGAATGTGAGCTCAGGTGGGCCATGTACATCAGCAATATACCACTAAATACTAAATACGCTCTGCTAGCATGAACGGTGGTTTTCGTGACCGCACTGCCATTTTTTCTGCTGTGTTTAGAGCGGGGCCTCATGATGCAGTAAGGTCTGTATTCACTGTAAGGTGCAGTAACGCGTGTTACTACGAATACTACATCACGACACACCCATAGCACAAGGCATAACGTGCATTAGTGCCAGAAATGCGTGTTTTTCAGCCGCTGGCATGTTACAGTGCTGCAGGTGCCTAGCACACACAATAACGAGGGTGACATTCTTTTTCACACGCGTTATTGTGTGTGCTGCACATCTGCGGCACTGCAATGCATGTAGTGCCACAGTACTGGGTCTTGATGTAACATGCACACTACAGTAGACAGGATGAAGCACCTTACTACCTGTTCATTGTCTTTTCTTTTTGCTCTCTCCAGTTTTAGGGTTACATTTGGTTTTCTGCCTTAAAGCTCATGCCTGTCAACCTGATGCATCTTACAGTCCTTAAGATAACTTAATCAAAGGTGCCTTAGGTTGTGGATGTCATTGAAGGGGGGGGGGGTAGACAGATCTGGACCTGTTGCTGGGGCACTGACAAATCAAAAGTAAAATTGGGAGCTCCGCTGCCTCCAACCATGGTCTGACATTCACCAGCAGCAGGCACAGTCAGACTGTACCTGCTGCACCCCATCAGGTGTTCCAACCATGCACAAACTAACTGTAGACAGTCCGCTATCCAGTCTATATTGCATGTCCACAGAGGAACTATGCGCACCCAGACTTTGATTGCATTTCACAGACACCTAGCAGGTGCCTCAGTGATTGGGCCTCCAGAAAAAGGGGCACATATATATCACATGAGACAAATACTATGTGGGAACATAGCCATGCCATGGTCACTGCTCGGTCAGAGTGAGAGTGTCCTCCCAGCAAATTGTGCTGTGGCCACCTTGTCCATGTAGGTGGTGGGTGTGTACTACAATGTCCCAGCCATTGCCCTACCACCACTGCAGTCACATCCTGCCTGATTTTCCCTCTCTGGGCTATATCCAAAATACCTTGCTCCTCAGTATGAAGATTTTCAGGCTGGCGCTGGCAACAGTGTATGTTTTGTGGGCCCAGTACAGAGTAGGACGCCACACCACAATAGATGGACATGCACTCACCCACTCCTATTGTAGCATTGTGCAAAGATAGAAGTGGTTGCCAAACCTGACTGCCACACTGGTTCCAATCACAGTGCAGGCATTGCTAAGGGGTGCAAGAGCTAGTTGTGGGCTCTGCTGATAACTGCTGCTCCAAGTTGGTGCAAACAGCCTGACTCTCCATGGAGCTTTGGTTAGTGGCGCCTGTGTATGTGGATGTTTGTACTCCTGTTGGCTGATGCTTTTGGGATTGAACATGTTGATGTTGTATCTGCAATATGGGTAAAATATAGGAACATGCATTGCAGGATCCACAGCTGGGACCTGAACCTATGGCCCTCTGCTCTAGGACACACTGGCTATGTGTACTGCACCACACTGTTGACACAGAAAAGTGCAGTCCCTGGGGCTACATTTGCTCTTTATAAGCCAGACCTTGTTTATTGCACTGCATACGGCACACTGGGGCAGGTCATGACCTTGGTCCGCTGCAGGCAGGTGCCACCACCACTGATGTCCCCCCTGCCATGCTGATATGCCCATATACTGTCAGTGCTGGTTGTGTGCAGTCCGGGGCCATCCACTGTGCAGGTAGGTGGGTGCCTAGGTTCAGGGTCTGGGGTGCGGTGGCATACATGGACATCCACACATCCTCCCCATCACCACCTGCCACTGTTCTGTCACTTCCACATGGGGGTGAGATGGCTGTGGGCTGTGAGGTTTGTGATCTGGCAACATTTGGCTAGGGTGGACTTGGTTGATTGATTGTGTTCTGCCAGCAGACAGTGGTCAGGCTGGGGCATGCAATGCGGGTCCAGTGTATCCAATATGGACTACTGGGTGTATACCTATTTCACCCAATGTGTGGTCACACCCTGAACTGCCTTACCAGGGGCTGTGGTAATGGGTGTTCATTTAGCTGGGTTTATGGACAGTTTGGGACTTATCCTGGGGAAGGTCCATGCACCCTTGTTAGAATGGTCCCCAGATGTGCACTGCTTGTCCCATTATAGGCATTGTGGTTCCTGTGTGATATTTGGGGTACCTGCTGGGTATGTGTCCCCTGGATGGGACACTGTGGAACACAGAGTACTGGGCATGTTTGACCTTGCTCAGACACTGTCATGCTCATTTCCAGTTTCTGTGTTCCTATGTGCCACCTAGGCGACTGCCTAGTCCACCCTGTGCCCCAGTTGCCCCACTGCATGTCATGCCTAAAGCCCCCTTTGCCCCATTTGCACCATCACCATAGTGCCCTTTCATACTTGGGCACTATGCTGTTGCTGCAAATGGGCACTACTATCACTGATTTTGGGCTCCCTGTCTGTGCTCTACATTGCTGACATTGAAATAGTCTCTCTCTCCTGCAAATGTGCATTTACCGACAGGTTTTCACTCACGGTAATGTTCAGGCATTCATGTTCCAGCGTTAATGTAGCAGGAGCCTCTCCCCTCCCACTCCCCGCCCATTGACCCCTTCTTTCTGCCCTCTGGGACAGTTACTGCTGCCGGAGATGTTACCACGCATTAACGTTGCATTTGGTACCGTTAATGTTGCCAATGCTACAATACCGCACCTTAGGGGTATGTTTACTAAAGCATGGTAATGTTACCATTGATTAGTGCCATACTAATGTTACGGATGCCCATATAAAGAAGTGGGTAGTGCGGCGTTTGGGCAAGCCTGGTCCGGTAACACATGGTACAGGGTGCCCTGGCCATCTATCGTGCGATACAGGTTGCCCTGGATTACCACACATTAATGTCACAGCTGACAGGAAGCAGCAACATGTCCAAAGGGGTTGCAATGAAAGGCACACAGACAGTAGAAGATGCACTGAGGGAAGTGCAAACATGGTGCCACATAAGAAACGGAGCCGTAGGTCTAGGGCCATAGACCGCAGGCCGCTGACATTGCAGTTTGTAAGTGGGATGTGAGCCACATAGAAATACATGCACACACACCATGAAATGGTGTGCAGTGAAAACAGCATGCAGAAGAGTAAACAAATTAAACTGAAATTGTGTCGGGGCCGGTGTGAAGGGCCAGCTGTGTGGATGGTCTGTGTACAAGGGCAAAATGGGCAAGAGGCCCAAAAAGGAGTATGTGAGAATTGAACCTGAATATTGAAAAGTCCAAGCACAGCTCACCAACACCAATACCAAACCACTGAGCCAACTGCCTACCCATACAGCCCAAAGAAAGGGACCATATGTAACAGCTAATATGTGATGGATAGGCTGCATGGAGGGCACACTGTAGTGCACAATGAAGAGAAGGAAGGGCGTGTGGAGCAGTGACAAAGCTAGAGCCATTGAATGGTAAGCTTAGCAGAATAAAAGAAAAGAAGCATGTGGGAATCAAACCCACAACCTATGGTGGCTCAACAGACATCTGCAACAACTATCCCAAACAGCCACAACAAGCACAATACAAATATGTTCCACCAAGTGGCCATCGTGTCTTCTATATTATACGTGGTACATTATGACGCAGTATTGTGGCATACACAAATTGTAGAGCCGCTGACGCGCAGCATGCACAATAAAGCGCATGACGTAACAGACATTCCTACGTGCCTTATGAGATACATTTAGTTTATGCCTTAGGTTATGTGGGCAGGTTATGGCGTGTAACAATTCACACCCCAAACAAATGCTACGTGCGTTATTGTGAGCGCTCCACATCAGCACCACTGCAACACTCCGTAGTGCCACAGTCCTGCGCACACTACAGTAGACAGGATGAGGCACCTTACTAGCTGTCTATTGCCCTGTTTTTCTACCTTCCAGCTCATGCCTGTCAATCTGATGCATCATACAGTCCTTGGGGGTACCCTATACCTAAGGTGCCTTTGACTGTGGATGTCATCAGGGGGTCAGACCCAATCCAGGCCTATTGCTAGGCCACTGGCAGACCAACAGTAGTACTTAGAGCCTCTGCAGCCCCCAGCCATGGTCTGCATTCACCAGCAGAAGGCACAGTCAGCCTGTACTTGCTGCACCCCACCAGGTATTTTAGTCATACACAAACTAACTGTAGCCAGTCTATAGTGCATGTTCACAGAGGTACTATGCACACCCAGACCTGGGCTGTATGGCACAAACACTAGCAGGTGCCCCAGTGATGAGCCCTCTAGAAAAGGGGGCACACACATATCACCTGAAATAAATACTATGTAGCACTATGTGGGTACATAGCCGTGCGATGGTCACTGTTCGGTCAGTGTGAGAGTGTCCTAACAGCCACCTTGTCCATGTAGGTTGTGGTTGGGCACTACAATGTCCCGGCCATTGCCCTACCCCCACTGCAGACACATCCTGCCTGATCCGCCCTCTCTGGTCCATACCCACAATACCCTGCTCCTCAGTATGCAAATTTTTAGGCTGGCGCTGGCAACAGTGTACATTCTGTGGGCCCAGTGCAGAGTAGGGTGCCACACCACAATGGATGGACATGCACCCACCAACCCCTATTACAGCACTGTGCAAAGATAGGGGTGGTTGGCAAACCTGACTGCCACATTGGTCCCGATAACAGTGCAGGACATGCTAAAGGATGCACGAACTAGGTGTGTGCTCTGCTGATAACTGCTGCTCCGAGCCGGTGCAAACAGCCTGACTCTCTATGGAGCTTGGGATAGTGGGGACTGTGTGTGTGGCTGTTTGTACTCCTGTTGGCTGCTGCTTTTGGGACTGCACATGTTGCTGTTGTATCTGCAATGTAGGGTAAAATATAGGGACATGAATTGCAGGGTCCACAGCTGGGACCTGAACCTGTGACCTTCTGCTCTAGCACACAATGACAGTGTGTAAGGCACCATATTGTTGCCAGAGAGGATGTGCTGTCCCTGGGGCTACATTTGCTCTTTCTTAGACAGACCTTGCTTATTGCACTGCACATGGCACACTGGGGCATGTCATGTCCTTGGTCCGCTGCAGGCAGGTGCCATCGGCACCCCCTGCCATGCTGACATGCCCATATACTGTTGGTGCTGGTTGTGTGCAGTCCTGGGCCATCCACTGTGCAGGTAGGCAGGTGCCTGGATCCAGGGTCAGGGGTGCGGTGACATACATGGACATCCACACATTCCCCTCATCACCGCTTGACACTGGTCTGTCACTTCCACATGGGGGTGAAATGGCTGTGAGGTGTGCGGTGTGTGATCTGGCAACAATTGGCTAGGGTGGACCTGGTTGATTGATTGTGTTCTGCCGGCAGACTGTGGTCAGGCAATGCGGGTCTGGTGTATCCATTGTGGACTACTGGGTTTTTACATATTTCACCCAATGTGTGGTCACACCCTGTACTGCCTTACCAGGCGCTGTGATAATGGGTGTTCATTTATCTGGGTTTACGGACAGTTTGGGACTTATACTGGGGAAGGTCCGTAGACCCTTGATGGTCCCCCAGATGTGCACTGCTTGCCCCTTTATGGGCATTGTGCTTACTGTGTGATGTTTGGGGTACCTGCTGGGTACGTGTTCCCTGGATGGGACACTGTGGTACACAGCGTACTGGGCATATTGACCTTACTCAGACACTGTCATGCTGATTTCCTGTTTCTGTGTTCCTATGTGCCACCTGGGTGACAGCCTAGTCCACCTTGTGCCCCAGTTGCCACCAGTGCATGTCCCGCCTGCAGCCCCCTGTGCCCCATTTGCACCATCACCATAGTGGCCTTTCATACTTGGGCACTATACTGTTGCTGCAAATGGAACACTACTATCACTTTTCTTGGGCTCTCTGCCTGTGCTGTACATTGCGGACATTGAAATAGTATCTCTGTCCTGCAAATATGCAACTATTGATAGGTTTTCACTTGCAGTAATGTTCGGCCCTTCATGTCCCTGCGTTAGTGTAGCAGGAGGCTCTCCCCACCGACTCCCTGCACATTGGCCCCTTCTCTCCGCCCTCTCTTCACCCTCTGAGGGAGTTACCGCGACTATATTACCGTGCTTTAGTAAACATACCCCTTAGTAAACATACCCCTTACTGTCTCTGGTGCAGGGACATCCAAGTAGGCAAGGGACTATGGTGGACCGTTCAGTTTCAGGAATGATGGGGATGTCTGCAGGCATGTCCATGTTTAGACCTGCTGTAGGCACGAATAGAGATCAGGCAAGTGCTTGTTTTGGCCTTAGAACATCCAGAAATTGTAGAAAAGATAGAGTTAGTTGACTAGTCTAAGATCACAAAAAAACACACAGGGATCTGAATCCTTGCTGCACTGCTTCTAACCTACTATTTTAGCTAATATGCTATTAGAAATCCATGCTGTGTGGTGATATTCTGGGGATGTCTATGTAAACGTCTCTGGGTAAGTCACATTTCTGAAACTGTGCCCAAACTTTCATGTACCTGCTTTTTTTCAGATGTTCTGGCTTTGACGTCCCAGATTGCATTTGGAACTCCCATTGTAAAATGTGCCTTCACATCACTTTGCTCATTCACAATTAACTTTGCTCTATATTACAATATGCTGGGCACACAAATGTCTCCCAGGTAGGGATGATGTCTGTGGGGTATGTTTACTAAACTGCAGTAAAGTCATTTGCGTTAGGTTCTGCGGTAAAGGTACAGATGCCCATATAAAGGCATGGGCGGTGCATCGTTACAGCAAGCCGTATCAGCTAACGCATGTTACAAACTAATTTGCGCTACAAGGCGCCTCATAAGGCACCTTACAAGGCACAATATAAGGCACCTTACAAGGCACATTTCAAGGCACATTACAAGGTGCCTTGTAAGGTGCTTTGTAAGGCGCCTTGTAAGGTGCCTTATAAGTAAGGTGCCTTATAAGGTGCCTTGTTAGGTGCCTTATAAGTTGCCTTGTTAGGTGCCCTATAAGGTGCCTTATAAGGTGTCCTATAAGTTGCCTTGTAAGGTGCCCTATAAGGTGCCTTATAAGGTACCCTATAAGGTGCCTTGTTAGGTGCCTTATAAGGTGCCTTGTAAGGTGCCCTATAAGGTGCCTCATAAGGCGCTTTGTAAGGTGCCCTATACAGTAGGGCTCCTTAGGCTAAGCGCTGTACTAGGCACCCCTGGACAAGGCACCTTAGAAGGCACCCTGGGTTACGGAACCATAGGTTAAGGTGGCTTAACAAGGTTATGGTGCCCTAGTTTAGTGTGGCCTAAGGGCTGCAAGGTGCTGCAGGATGACATGCATGACCTGTGAGGAACAGAGAGACAGATACCCAGACTGGCAGAGTATTCAAATTTAAACAAACCCCTTTTATTGACCCCAACGCGTTTCAGCCAAAGGCCTTCCTCAGGGGGATATTAAATGAGGGAGCAAACCTTATTGTGAAAACCTTCTTGCAAATAAAAGGCATAAAGTCACGCTTTACCGTGATTTTTTAGAAATTGTATCATATGAGATGAATCACGAACATATGAAGGGGTAATTTCTACAAAAGGACAAAGGAAGACATCCAAAAATTTTGAAATGGGCACAAATAAGGAGCCAATTGCTGATATTATGGGTCTTCCCGGTGGATTCTCTAAGGATTTGTGTATTTTTGGTAAAACATAGATTGTCGGCATCAAAGGATGATTTACTGTTAAAAAATCAACTTCTTTCGGTGTGAGGTATCCTGCTTCTTGACATACATAAATTAATGTATCAACCTTACTTTTGAGGACTGGGGTAGGATCATCTTTTAAACGTACATAGTAAGTAGTATCTTTTACCTGTCACAGAATTTTCAGTATATAAGAATCCCTATCTTGAATAACAAGTGCTCCACCTTTGTCTGCTGGTTTGATGATGATTTCATAATTATTTTTAAGTTGCGTCAATGTTGTTTTTTCCTCCCGACTTAGATTAAAATAAGTATGTGCTTTTTTCTCATTGTATAATCTTTGTATTTCATGATATATACTACCTTTTGAACGGCCTCTATCATGACATTATTTGTTTTGGGTGAAATCCAAGTAGAAGGTTTACTGATTATGGAAACATCACATGGTCCCGTCATATGAGTGTCAAAAAATTATTTTAATTGGATATCACGAAAAAATTTAAACAACTCAACTTGTGTGGTAAAAGGGTTGTGTTTCTTTGTTGGAACAAAGGAAAGTCCTTTGTTTAAAACAGAGACTTCTAAAGGGGAAAGATTGTAACTAGAAAGGTTGAAAATTCCTTCTAGTGTTCTAGTTGGTATTGGTGATATTGACCTCTGCCTCTCCCTCGTGAGTGAAATTCCATTGGCTTCTGTATGTGATAGGGAGAATCCTTGCAGGAGTGTGGATTCTCTTGAAACCAAGGGGTATGTTTACTAAGCAGTCTTAACGTGCGCCCAGCGATAATGTGCAGGATGCCATATAACCCACGCTGCGCACATTATCGGGCGAAACGCCGCTAAGCACGTTAACGCGCGATAATCTTAAGTAGGCACGCAGATATGCAAACTTAGAAGCAGAGGTGTAGCACAATGGTTAATACCCTGACTGATAGTACAAAGGTCATGAGTTTGATCCCCCAGTGTACCTAATGCATAAGGCTGGCTGAGGCATCACTGTTTAAGCAGTGGTTTTTGAGGCATTTTACTTTTATTATAAGTATTGCTGCAAGCAAACACAGCCTCACAGTGGCGTAACCTAAGGTGCTGCATAAGGCACCCCATAATGCACTCCATAGGGCACATTATAAAGTGCACTGTCTGCCAAGGCACCCTATAATATCCCCTATAGGACACCTTATAAGGCACTTGACAGGGCACCTATAAGGTGTCTTATGGGGTGCCCTATGAGGCACCTTAAGGTTATAGTACTCTTTTTTTTTATTTTTATTTATGCAATTTTTAAACAAAAACAACAAGAAAGGCCACACAAGCCAATCTTGAAGAAATAGAACAGGCATATAGAAATACATCCACAGTAAAAACTCAGACATAATAAGAGGAAATACAAACAGGAAAATAATCCAATTGCCTGGTCTCCCTAGCTTACAAACAGGTTACAGTACTCTGAGGGTGTTTTTGCTGGCAGCACTAATGTACATTAAAAATAGACAATGCCTCGGACAGCCCTATCAAATGACCCTACCATGGGTTTGAACCAATGACCTCTCGCTTCACAAGCAGTGAAGTAACCAGTGGGCTACAGCTGCTAACAAGCCCCTGGCTGGCTGCAAAAGGACTGCACGTCACCACACAAACTGTCTGCTGTGGTACCAGGATAGGGTAACCCACCCGTACCCATGATGCACTGCATGCAAATCAGCAGTCGACAGATGGGCACAAGACGGGGTATGCACCCCCACAGCACCTCGGCCTGGTAGGGGGAACTGACCGTGTATGGTACTGGCACAGAGTAGCCACAGACCGTCACATTGTGCGGGTACTATGCTCACCCTGAGGGTGAGGTGGGGCGCCCAGCACCAGGTCCACAGCACCTTTCATGACTGAAATATGCTATGTTGCAGGTCTCCATCAGTGCTACTGTGTGTGATAGGTAGTTCCTGCAGATACACCTTGGTTACATCTGTGTTCTTTTGTATTTCTCAGTCATGTCTAGCTCTTAAGGGCTATGATACACCCAGAATAGTGCATATCCTGTGTTGGTGCCATGGTTACATGATATAGGGGGAGGGGGAGGGGTGTTTGGACCCATAGGCAGATTATGTACCACCACACACCCCACCCTCTGGGGCTCAGGGTGGGAAACAGGATCGCCCACCAATAGATCCACATTCTACCTCCCTGCAATGGTAGCAGTAGAGGGGACCATCAACCCCAGTCCTGCTAGGGAACAGACACCCTACAGGGCAGGCAATGCAGAGCTGTACACATCCATAAAGCAATAGCAGACAGACAGTACATAAGATATGCCATACTGGGTCAGACCAAGGTCGATCAAGCCCAGTATCCTGTTTCCAACAGTGGCCAATCTAGGTCATACGTACCTAGCAGTTTCCCCAAAAGACACAGGTTCTGCAATGCTTGTACTAGGTCAATCTTAGAAATGCTCAGCTGCTCCCCACCACTATCTGACATTCTCCAGCAGCAAACCTCCAGCCGCTGCACCCTGCAAGGTGTTCCGGAAAGACACATACTAGCTACAGACAGTCTGCTAGCTAGTCCATAGTGCATGGTCCTGGAGGAGATGCATGTACCCAGAACTGGGATGTCAGCATACACACCAAGCAGATAAGTCAGTGATTGGACCCCAAATGAGAACCCATAAATATCACATTATAAAAATACATTACAGCACTATGGGGGAACCTAGCCATGCCATGGTCATTGCTCAGTCAGGGTGAGCGTGACCTCCCAGCAGGACATGCTGTGGCCACGCTGTCCGCGCAGGTGGTGGCCGGGCACTACAATGTCCGAGCCATTGCCCTATGCCCTGTGCAGATGCAGCCAGACCAGGCCACCCTATCCAGGCTATTCCCACAGTACCTTGCTCCTCATTATGCACATTGGCAGGCCAATACTGGCAACAGTGCTAGCAGTGTGGGCTGTGGAGGGTGTTTGCAGCCACCACACACTGGATAGACAGACACACACTCCACACACCTATGCCATCGTTGTGCAACTATAGAGGTGTTTGACAGCCCTGGCCACCACACCAGTCCTGGGCACATTGCAGGCATGGCTATGGTACGCAATACTGTTGGGGTCACTCTGTCAGACACCAGACCTGAGGCACACTCCACAGATATCAGAAAGGTTGCTATGATGCAGCTCAATCAGCCAATTGTGCTTAACGTAGGAATTGCTATCTGCCAGTTATCAAGCAACCTTTTTATAGCTATGTACAGTTTTCCCATGTTTAGGGTGGCATTGCTTAGGTATGCAAGTGCTAGTATGGGGAGATGTACGCAGGGCCCAACACCCTGCCTCTCCAGGAGGCTTGGGATAATGGAGCCTGCGGGTGCGGGTGTGTCTGCCCCTGTTGGCCGCTGCTCTAAGGCAGAGGTTCCCAACTCCAGTCCTGGAGGGTCAAACACTGTTCGGGTTTTCATGCTGTCCCTAATGAATATGCATGAGATACATCTGCATACCATGGGTGCGGTGCATAGCAATGCAGCACAGGCACATTTATTAGAGGCAGCATGGAACCTGAATGGTGTTTTGCCCTCCAGGACTGCATTTGGGAGACTCTGCTCTAGGTAATGAGCATGTTTATGGTATCTAGCGAGATCTGTTATTTTTATACCTGTCATGTTTAGGGTCATATTTTCTTTTTCTAGAAATACTTCTTGTGGAAATTATTTCATTAGTCTAAAAATATACATTACCTGTTTTTTAATCCTCCTCATCTCTTTTAAATTTCTTAAGTTTTCTATCTTTTATTAATTTTTTATAGTCTAAAACATTCTTATACTCATTTTTTGATTTCTCAAAATTCCTATGTCTCTTTTAACGTAGCTAATTTCAATCCTACTTCAGTGCGCAAATACTCTGCTTTGCGAAGTGATCTATTAATGAGTAAATTCATAAGATCCACAGAGCACTTATTTAATATTTTAGTCCAATTGGCCAAAAATTATTCATCGTCCTGATACATTCCTGGAGCTTTGTGGACCCAGTACTGATGACAAACATGGTGGGGGCTACTGTACCACAGCGCAGGGTGATTGCAATGTAAAGTACTGGAAAGACAGTTGGTGGCAGGCGATGGGAATACGTGTCCCCCAGTGGAGGCAGAGGTGGCAGGATAGTACAATGATGGGTGGACAGAGGAGTGGTGGTGTCATGCAGATCAGGCACAGGTGAGGCAAGCATGAAGAGGCGCAATGCAGGAAAGGGTAGCAGTGCAGGACATGGGGTGACAGTCCGCACAGGCAGACAGGACTCTACACAGCTGACAGATGCAGATAGATAGACCGAGGGACTGCTGGCAATTGTGGCGAGGGTATTATGGGCTAGCAGCACAAATCTCGCTGTTACAGGCATGCACACTATTTGAATAGAACAGGCATGAGAGGAGGGAACAATGAGGAATTGAACCCATGAACACTGCCAAGAATGACATTGTATTAACCAGTAGGAATGCAGGTCACCGCACAAACTGTCTGCTCTGAGTGCCAGGATAGGGTAACCCCACCAGTACCCATGATGCAATGCACATGCTGAATGGCTGTCTACAGCTGATCAGCAAATGGGGTCTGCACCTCTCCGGTACCTCAGCTTGGAAAGACAAACTGACAGTGCGTGATACTGGCACAGAGTAGCTACAGACCATGCCATTGTGCAGGTTCTGTGTTCTCCCTGAGGGATAGGATGGGTGCCCAGCACTAGGTCTACAGTACATGTGGTGCTAGAGATAGGTTCTGCTGTACATCCCCATCCCTGCCAGTGTGTGACAGGTGTTCCTTGCAGTGCAGCTGAAGGTAATTTGGTGTCCATCTTTATCCTGCAGTCACATGTGGTCCTCTGGGACCAAGACGCCACCCAGGTTAGTGTGTACCCTGTGTTAGGGTCTGGCTGACATGGGCACCTGTTATCAGAGCAGAGGGGTTTCCAGACTTGCATGAGGTTTGTGTAGCAGTGCCTTTATAGGTCAAAGTGGTATACACTACATACCCCAAAGGGCTCACATCACCATTTTTGTAGGTAAGGGACAGGTGCCCCAGCAGTGGTGAAGCAACCTCCATCCTGCTAGTATAAGACAGCCCTCCAGGGTTGGTGGGCTAGAGCCATACGTGTGGGTGGGGCAGTGGCAGACCAGCAGCAATGATGGGGCTAGCTCTGGAAAACTCCAACTGCCTCACACCACTGTCTGCCAGTCACCAGCAGACAACACAGTCAGACTGCACCGTAAAGATGTTCTGACCATGCACAGTCTAACTGCAGATAGTCCACTAGCCAGGACATAGAGCATGCTCACAGAGAAACTATGTGCACCAAGCTGGAAACTCAGTGATTGGGGCCCCAGCACTGGAAATACAAATATATCACTGTAGACAGTTAATGTAGAGCGCTATGTGGGAACCTAGACATGCCATGGTCACTGCTCGGTCAGAGTGAGTGCCCTCCCAGCATGCCATGCTGTGGCCACCCTGTCCATGCAGGTAGTGGTTGGGCACTACAGTGTCCCAGCCATTGCCCCACATCCTCTGAAAATGCATCCTGTCCAATCCGCCCTGTCCGGGCCATACCCACAACACCTTGCTTCTCATTTTGCACATATTCAGGCTAACGCTGGTAACAGTGGGACATTGTGGGCCCGGTGAGGTATGGGCAGCCACAAAACAATGGATAGACATACACACACATACTCCTATTGCAGCATTGTGCAAAGATAGGGGTGGTTGCCCACCACACTGGTCCTGATCACAGTGCCGACATTGCTAAACTGTGCAGGAGGTAGTGGTAGTGCTCTGGTGAATGCTGCAGATCAATGCTGGGGGCCAACAGTCTGACTCTCCATGCAGCTTTGGATTGTGGAGCCTGTGTGAGTGGGTGTTTGTACCCCTGTTCACCACTGCTTTGGGCTTTACACATGTTGCTGTTGTATCTGCATTGTAGGGTAAAACATAGGGACATGCTCTGCAGGAACCACAGCTGGGGCTTGAACCTGTGACCCTCTGCTTCTGAACACACTGGCTGAGTACACTGCACCACACATGCATGGTGGTCCCTGGGGCTACCTGTACATGTCCTCAGCCAGACCTTTTATGTTACACTGCACACCACGTACTGGTACAGGGCATGGCCTAGGTCCCCTGTAGGCAAGTGCCGCTGCCCCCTCCAGCATGGGCACACCCCCCCCCCCTGCCATGCTGACATGACCATATGCTGTCGGTGCTGGTAGTGTGCATTCCCAGGCCATCCACTGTGTGGGTAGTTGGTCACCTAGGGAGCGGGGTCTGCGGCATGGGGCATACATGAGCAACCTCGCATCCCCCCCATCACCGCCTACCAATAGTCTGTCCCTTCCGCTTGTGGAGGGTTGGCTGGGGGGATGTCAGGTCAGTGCCCTGGCAACTGTTAGCTCTGTTGGACCAGGTAAATGTAGGTGGATTGTGTTTGGCCTTTGTCAGCTGCTGTCATGCTGATTTCCAGTTTCTGTGTTCCTATGTGCCACCTAGGAGCTCACCTAGTCCACCCTGTGCTCCAGATGCCCCCGCCACATGTCCCGCCTGCAGCCCCCTATGCCCCACTTGCACCATCGCCATAGTGGCCTTTCATACTTTGGTACTATGCTGTTGCTGGAAATGGAGCACTACTATCACTTTTCTTGGGTTCCCTGTCTATGCTGTACATTGCTAACACTGAAATGGTTTCTCTCTCCTGCAAATGTACATCTACCAGCAGTTTTTCATTTGCAGTAGGAATCAGCCCTTCAGTTCAGCGCATTAGTGTATAGAGAACCTCTCCCCGCCCATTGACTCCTTCCCCCACCCTCTCTCCACCCTCTGCGGTGTTTACCATGGCCGGGAATGTTAACGATCGTTAGGTAACGTTAACATGCATTAACGTTACATACTGCGCGTTAATGTTACCTAACGATTGTCAACATTACATAACGCGCGGTCTGTAACGTTACTGCAGTTTAGTAAACATGCCCCTATTTAAGTTAATATCTGGGAGACAGGAGGAGGATGTCGTTTTGACCCATGATTATATCCTCAGATTCCAATAAACAAATCAGTTTTTTTTCTGTAACTTTTGTGCACACAGTCAGCTTAGTTGTGACTGACAATGCATCCCTACAAATTATGCCTTTCTAGAAAGATCCCTGCTTTGGCTGATTCAAAAGTATGAGATTGCTAATATGGATGAAAACAGGAGCAAAGATGAAATTAAGATGGCATGAAATGATCTCTCCATTTCTCTAGGTATTACTCTGAAATATGGCCAACTTATAAAATATTTTCTGATGATGTTTTTTTTCTTGTTTGTTTTCATTTCATTTTGAGTCATAAGATAAAAAGACAATGCTCTAGAACTCATTATCAAAAAATAATTGAGAGTCTATAATTATCATCTGTCTTGATATATACCCATGTATGCTGATACAGTGGAGAAAACCTGCTGTTCATCTACATATTTCAGATATATGGTATAACAAAAGCTTTGTTTTCCGGGGCATAAAAAGTGTTCTCATAGGTCTCAATTTTCTTTTATGTGAGCAGACAATTTCTCATTAACTGTTCTTAAAGCATGGCAGACTTTCCAGCTGTGTGAGCTGAATAGGAAAAGTTATAGTTTTAATTTATGGAAGGGCAGTAAGCTAAGTTTATTTGAATGCATTCACAATTTTATTGTAAATTAATAAAACCAAACACAAAAAGGTTTTATACCTTTCATGGTGGAGCAAAGAAAAGCAATAAAGGTTATACTGATGGAATGAGCTTATTATATCATTCGTGTTTCTCAGTCTGAACTTTGTTTAGTTGACAAATATGTGTTCCAAAGCAAGGGCCCTCAGGATTTTTAACAGTGCCGTACACAGTAAGGAGCTTACTTACTGAAAGCCTCACGGTGACCATAACAGAAAGCAAGAAACCAAATCCAAATAATCCATTCTTTTATTGTGAGGAAACACACAAAACAGTAAAGTTAACTGCATGAAAAGGCTTTTATGTACAATATCAATATATATTAAAAAAAAGCTATTTCAGCAATCATGATGCATTAAAACACATTTCAGATCTATTAGATCTTGAAGTTTATAAAAATGGTAAAACTTAACAGATGCCTGATGTCAGAGAGCAGACTATCTAAGGGATTTTAGCAAAAAACCCTAAGTATGAAGGATGTTTCATCTGTTCTTGCTAATCTGAGTAATAATAAAGGATATTTAAAACTATTTATCCGTTTATTAGTACCTGGCAACCAGATAAATGATGCTTCCCTGGGACCAACCACTGATTTTCAGCCATATTATTTGGATAATGGCACTGAGACTTCCCTGGCACTATTAGGATAGTATCGGGGCAGTCTGGGGACAAAGTCAGAGTGGAACAGCAAATTATCTGCATAGTGGTAATTTTTAGCACTGCTATCTGGATAACTATCTGCATAAGTTAGGACGGTAATGTAGATGTATTGAGTTAAGTGAATGAGAATCCAGATACTAGCACTGAAAATCGCTATTATCCAGATAGAAGAGGTGGTCTCTCACATACCCAGATAGTGAGTGCCACTGTCCAGATATTGCCCAACACTGAATATGTGTGTATATCTTTAAACCCTAATAACAGCATGATTATCAGAAACAGAAGGCTTGAAAATGGCAGCACAAGAACAGGCTTTACAAACTAATGCCATCAAAACTAAAATTCAACATATTTCAGACTACAGCCAATGCCGATTCTGTAAATCCATGGATTAAACTGTGAACTGTATAGTTAGCAATGCAATGTGTGCTTCAAGTCAGTCCTGACTCCTGGCGACTTAGAAGCTCCAGTTGTAGCAAAATTACATAGACTGGCAGAGGCATGATACAATGGCAAAGATCATCCACTGGAACCAGCTTAAAAAATGTGTCATTCTTGTTGAAAACATTTCTGGGAACATGCTGCTGAGAATATTGTAGAAAATGAACTGATCAAGATCCAACGGGACTTCGGAATGCAATCAAATAAACATTTAGAACACAATATGCCTGATTTCTGTCATACAAAGTATGATTTATGGATGTGGCAATCACAGATGATACCCGAACTGAGGACAAAGAATGAGAGAAATTGACAAAATGTAGAGACTTTGGAACAAAACGTTGACTGTAATACCAATTGTGTTTACAGATCTTGGACCTACCAGACTTAGCTCTACTAACTCTACAAAAGACTACCCTACTTGGAACAGTTTACATCTTGCACAGATACTTGCATGATTCCAAGGTTTTTGGTTAGAATCCGAATCACAGGATGAAAACCAGTGCTAGACTGTGTCTTCCAATGAGGAATCCTTAATAATAATAATAATAATAATAATAATAAATCATGATTAAAACCAGTCCTAGACTGTGCTTCTAATGAAAAATCCCCTATAATAAAATAACCACATTAGCATTTCCTTTCCTTCAATTTCCTTTTGAGTTGTTTTGATCCACTAGGCATTTTTAGTATGTTCATTATTATTTTCCCGTAAGTCTTTCTAAAATTGAATGGTTTATTTGTTCTCAGGATTAATATTTGCATCTGTATTTTCTTGGCCTGTTTCAATAGTTTTGTAGAAGAAATGCCAGTTTCTACTAAACATTGAGTTTTGTTTGAACTGGTTTATTCTACTGTCATATCATTTGATTTTTTTCCAAAATTGTCTTGGTTCCAGTATTGTATTTTGGAGAAGAAACCTTGTTGTAAATACTGAAGAATTGGGAGATGTCAAAATCAAGTGAGGGATTTTCCAAGGTGATTCATTACACAGGTCTGCGACTAAAAAGTTGTTAGATTATTTTCATCTAATTTCCATGTATTTTGGTGTGCTGAAAACAAATAAAATATTGAAAAAACTCCTAGATGGCATGATTTGCCACAACATGCAAAATAGTCTTCAAATTTATCAATTTTTTTCAAATTACTATTAATTAATTCAAATTGCTATTAATTAATTCACATAAGTGCATTTAAGATATAAAATGCCAAAAAAACCTTAAAGGGGTTGTCTGAGTTATGTAAAAAAAAATATCGCACTGTAAATCTGATGGTCAGCAATATATGCATAAGCTAAGCAAGTTTTAAGTCCGTGCTTCTAATGGTAGAAGGGATTAATCTTTCCTGAAGAATCCAATGGGAGGGAGACACAGGGCAGATAGCAGCAGCTCCGGTCAGTGCAGGGGGGCGTGGCCAGCACTGTGACGTCTCGTATACAGACACAGAGCTGCTCTCTCCTGCATGCCACACTTGTGCACGAATCATCATCGGGTTCTTGGCTCTAGGCTGTTCACACTTTTTCATCGCAATTCGTGTTAGCTCATCATTCTTCAACCGTTATGTTATAGCTCCGCGAAAGTGTATTAATTCTCCAGACAGTTTCTGTTTCATCTGCGGTGAATATACAGTGTTGAAGCAACAGCAGAATATTACAGACATTGTGAAAAAAGTATACTTTGCATAATTTGGACTAAAAATTGGAGATCAAGATAAAGTCTGGGCGCCTCATAAAGTGTGCAGACGGTGTGTTGAGGACCTCCGAAACTGGTTCAAGGGTAAGAAAAAATCTTTCCGTTATGGGATTCCTATGGTATGGCGAGAGCAAAAGAACCATAGTGACGACTGTTACTTTTGTTCATGCTATGTGAAAGGGTTTAATTCCTAATGGAAGCATTCCATTTCATACCCCAATCTTCACTCGGCAATTCGTTCCATCCCCCATGGCACAGATAAACCAGTACCCAAGCTCCCTGCTACCTTGGAAGAGATACCTAGCTCCGATGAAGGTGAAGTCATACCTGAACAAGATGACGAATCAAGTTCTGACTTTGAAGATGATACAAGACCAAAATTGTTTTCTCAGGAGATGAATGATTTGGCAAGAGACTTGAATCTTCCCAAAGATACCGCTGAGTTACTTGGATCAAGGCTGAAAAGCAGGAATTTATTGTTGCTAGGAGTGTCATCTTCATGGTTAAGACATCATGAAAAGGAGTTCGTTCCTTACTTCGCCCAGGAAGACAAGTTGGTTTATTGCATCGATGTCGAAGGTCTGATAGGTCACTTTAAAATCCAATATGATTGAGAGCAATGCTGTCTTTTTACAGATTCTTCAAAAAGAAGTCTCAAAGCAGTTTTACTCCACAACGGTTTTTACACTTCCATATGATGTACACCGCACTGATTTTAATAGCGCGGTATAGAAGAGATGTTAAATAAATAAATAAATAAAATACCTGTAGGTCATTCCGTACACTTGAAGGAAACCTACGAGAACTTGGAATTGGTTCTTCGTAAACTTAAATATGAAGACCATGGTTGGCAAGTGTGTGGGGACTTGAAGGTCTTGTGCATGTTGCTCGGGTAACAAGCTGGGTATACCAAATATCCTTGTTTTCTGTGTCTATCCGACAGTCAAGACCGACAAAATCTCTGGACCAAGAAGAGTTAGCAGCCGAGGGTGCTAACAGTCGGTGAAAAAAATGTCCTCCGAGAAACTTTGGTACCTTACCATAAAGGTCTTCTACCACCTCTCCACATAAAATTGGGATTGATGAAGCAATTTGTAAAATCACTTCCAAGAGATGGAGAATGCTTCAAATACTTGGTCAACAAGTTTCCAGGCCTGTCAGAGGCAAAATTGAAGGAAGGTGTGTTCGTCGGACCAGACATGAGAAGGCTTATAGTTGATCAAGAGTTTGTCAATACCATGACAGATCCTCAAAAAGAAGGGTGCATTCCATTTAAAGAAGTCGTACAGAAATTTTTAGGTAATAACAAAGATCCTCACTACAAAAAGATCGTTGGACGAATGCTGAAAGCATTTCAAGCTTTAGGTTGCCTGATAAGAACATAAGATATGTCATACTGGGTCAGACCAATGTCCATCAAACCCAGTATTGTGTTTCCAACAGTGGCCAATCTAGGTCATATGTACCTAGCAGTTTCCCCAAGGGACACAGGTTCCACAATGCTTGTATTGGTTCAAGCATTGATATCCTGGTTCCCTTCTTAATAATGGTTTATGGACCTTTCCTCCAGGAACTTGTCCAAACCTTTTTTAAACCCAGCTACACTAACAGCCTTTACTACATCCTCCGGTAACAAATTCCAGAGTTTGATTACACGTTGAGTGAAAAAATATTTTCTTTTATTAGTCTTAAATAGTTTACCCTGTAGCTTCATTGCATGACCCCTAGTCTTTCTATATTCTGATAAGGTAAACAATCGATCTACGTTTACCTGTTCCACTCCGTTCTTTAATTTATAGACTTCTATCATATCTCCCCTTGAGTTTGAAAGTGCATTTCCTCCAGTCCCACCTTGACTACTTTCCTGAAAATTTGGGAGCTGTGAGTGAGGAACAAGGTGAACAATTTCACCAAGACATTAAAGAGATGGAAAGGAGATACCAGGGAAAATGGAGCATTACTATGATGGCAGACTACTGTTGGATGCTTCAGAGAGACATTCCAGATGCTACTCACAAGCGTAAATGCACCAAGAGGAACCTCACAAGGAAAAAGAATCAAGTTTAGTGTGTGTTGGTGAGCTTATTTCAGTTCAAAAAATGATTTTCATGAAAATATTGTAATAAAACTTTAATTTTATAAGTCTATTTCCATTTATTTTGAGGTATTGCCTTATTTAACATAGTTACCTAACTTGTCAGGAAACGTGATGTCCTATGACAAAATGTAGGTCATTTTCGGATTCAGCGCAGCAAAAAACATAAGGATTACGTGGAATTACCAAAACAGCTCTCGAAAAAAATTTTTTTGCAGACCTGTGTCACCTTTATTATTCATTTTGGCTTTGATTCCACTCACAGGTCTGCAAAAAATTTTTTTTCGAGAGCTGTTTTGGTTATTCCACGTAATCTTTATATTTGTTGGTGCGCTAAATCCAAAAATGACCTACATTTTGTCATAGGACATCACGTTTCCTGACAATTTAGGTAACTATGTTAAATAAGGCAATACCTCAAAATAAATGGAAATAGACTTATAAAATTAAAGTTTTATTACAATATTTTCATGAAAATCCTTTTTTGAACTGAAATGAGCTCACCTACACACACTAAACTCAATTCTTCTTCCTTGTGAGGCTCCTCTTGGTGCATTTACGCTTGTGAGTAGCATCTGGAATGTCTCTCTGAAGCATCCAACAGTAGTCTGCCATCATTGTAATGCTCCATTTTCCCTAGTATCTCCTTTCCATCTCTTTAATGTCTTGGTGGAATCGTTCACCATGTTCCTCACAGCTCCCAAATTTTCAGGAAAGTAGTCAAGGTGGGACTGGAGGAAATGCACTTTCAAACTCATCAGGCAACCTAAAGATTGAAATGCTTTCAGCATTCGTCCGACGATCTTTTTGGAGTGAGGATCTTTGTTATTGCCTAAAACTTTCTGTACGACTTCTTTAAATGCAATCCACCCTTCTTTTTGAGGATTCGTCATGGTATTGACAAACTCTTGATCAACTATAAGCCTTATAATGTCTGGTCCGACGAACACACCTTCCTTTAATTTTGCCTCCGATAGGCCTGGAAACTTGTTGACCAAGTATTTGAAGCATTCTCTATCTCTTGGAAGTGATTTTACGAATTGCTTCATCAATCCCAATTTTATGTGGAGAGGTGGTAGAAGAACTTTATGGGAAGGTACCAAAGTTTCTCGGAGGACATTTTTTTCACCGACTGTTAGCACCCTCGGCTGCCAACTCTTCTTGGTCCAGTGATTTTGTTGGTCTCGACTGTCCCAGAGACACAGAAAACAAGGATATTTGGTATACCCAGCTTGTTGCCCGAGCAGCATGCACAAGACCTTCAAGTTCGCACACACTTGCCAACCATGGTCTTCATATTTAAGTTTACGAAGAACCAATTCCAAATTCTCGTAGGTTTCCTTCAAGTGTACGGAATGACCTACAGGTATGGAAGCGTAAAAACCGTTGTGGAGTAAAACTGCTTTGAGACTTCTTTTTGAAGAATCTATAAAAAGATGCCATTGCTCTGAATCATATTGGATTTTAAATTGATCCATCTGACCTTCGACATTGATGCAATAAACCAACTTGTCTTCCTGGGAGAAGTAAGGAACAAACTCCTTTTTACGATGTCTGAACCATGAAGATGACACTCCTAGCATCAATAAATTCCTGCTTTTCAGCCTTGATCCGAGTAACTCAGCGGCATCTTTGGGAAGATTCAAGTCTCTTTCCAAATCATTCATCTCCTTCTGAGAAAGCAATTTTGGTCCTATATCATCTTCAAAGTCAGAACTTGATTTGTCATCTGGTTCAGGTATGACTTCACCTTCATCGGAGCTAGGTATCTCTTCCAAGGTAGCAGGGGGGCTTGGGTACTGGTATATCTGTGCCATGGGGGATGGGACGATTTGCGAAGTGAAGATTGTGGTATGGAATGGAATGCTTCCATTAGGAATTAAACCCTTTCACATCGCATGAACAAAAGTAACAGTCATCACTATGGTTCTTTTGCTCTCGCCATACCATAGGACTCCCATAACGGAAAGATTTTTCCTTACCCTTGAACCAGTTTCAGAGGTCCTCAACACACCTTTTGCACACTTTATGAGGCGCCCAGACTTTATCTTGATCTCCAATTTTTAGTCCAAAGTATGCAAAGTATACTTTTTTCACAAAGTCTAATATTCTGCTTTTGCTTCAACACTGTATATTCACCACAGATGAAACAGAAACTGTCTGGCGAATTAATACGTGGAGTCATACAATAACAGTTGAAGAATGACGAGCTAACAGGAATTGCGATGAAAAAGTGTGAACAGCCTAGAACCAAAAACCTGATGATGATTCGTGCACAAGTGTGGCATGCAGGAGAGAGCAGCTCTGTGTCTGTACACGAGATGTCACAGTGCTGGCCATGCCCCCCTGCACTGACCGGAGCTGCTGCTATCTGCCCTGTGTCTCCCTCCCAATGGATTCTTCAGGAAAGATTAACCCCTTCTACCATTAGAAGCACGGACTTAAAACTTGCTTAGCTTATGTATATATTGCTGACCATCAGATTTACAGTGCTATTTTTTTTTTTTTATATAACTCGGACAACCCCTTTAAGGTTTTTTTGGCATTTTATATCTTAAATGCACTTATGTGAATTAATTAATAGTAATTTGAATTAATTAATAGTAATTTGAAAAAAATTGATAAATTTGAAGACAATTTTGCATGTTGTGGCAAATCATGACGTCTAGGAATTTTTTCAATATTTTATTTGTTTTCAGCACACCAAAATACATGGAAATTAGATGAAAATAATCAAACAGCTTTTTAGTCACAGACCTGTGATTCTAAATAAAAGAAAATGTGGTTACCGACTTTCTAAGCAAAGTCAAAAAATTAATCATATAGAGGGGAATTTTAGAAGAGATGTCCAAGTGCCATCTGGGGCATCTAAGCTAGAACGCCTGAAAAAAAGCAAGAACATCCAGGTGCAAAGGTGATTTCACAAATATGGATGGGCCCCCAATATGGATGTCTGCAGGGACATCTAAATAGATATCTCCAGAACCATACTTCAAAACCTCAACATGTAGGATAGCCTATTGCAGGGGCGGCCCAAGGGGGGTGCGGGGCCATGTGCGGAGACTCGGTGTGGGGCCTCATTTGCATAAGTGGCCTTATTTGCATAAATATTTGCATAATGCTAACATTCATTAAGAGACATGTTTACTAAAAGTTAGTGTGTGTATGGATAAAGACAGACTAAAAGATTTCTACATTACTATAATCCAGTGCCAACCGCCAGGCACATTAGGAACTACTACAAACACTGCCCATTTAGAACCCATAGCAAACCCGCCGTATCCTAACAGCACTACCAGAACTCACAAAGCACCATACCCTACCTATCAAAAGGCAACACTGCAAATATTAAACCAATACATTTCAGAGAAAAACAATACATGACCTACTGGGGAAAGAGAACAAGTGGCAATGTCAAATAGGAATTACATAAACAGAATACCTCAGCTCAGTTACACATGCAGAACATAGACCATCACCAAACAAGGAATCACAATTTAGAAACAGGAAGGCAATAATTAAACTGGGAACCCCAAAAGCCAAACTTGGAATGTACAACAACTGTAGAAATAAAACTATAAATTAATTTCCTCTTGTACCAAACAAAGCGCAGACGTTAATGATGCACATTTCCCAGAGCTTTCATATTCCAGTTAATAAATTCAAAATAAAGAGATATCTTTCTACCTTTTGTGCATTTTTTTTCCGGTTGCAATTGCTCCAGCCACTTTCTTCTGGTTTCTTCATGTTTTCTGCTAACTCTCCATCATCTGCTGTCTCTTCTCTCTTCTAGTTTTTTTTTTCCATTCTCTCTCTCTCTACATCTGCTTTAACATACTAATCTTTCTCCTTTTGCTCTTTCCTCATTCCTATTTCATCCACTCACATTTTACCCCTCCATCCTCAATCCCCACTTACTCTCCCAATACCCAGCTAAGTGTAGATTTTTTACCCCTACCACACAAAATATTTTTCCCCTCTCCATTTTACTCTCCCAGCCCCATCCCATTCTAATCCTCCCCTAATCCTCCCCCAACATCAGCTCCCTTCTAGTTCCAGTCTCACCCAGCATCCATTCCCTTCTTGTCCCTGCATCAGCCCATTTCCAGTCCTAGCCCCCATCAGCCCATTTCCAGTCCTAGCAACCCCCCAACCCAATACCAGTCCTAGCCCCCCCCCCATCAACCCACTTCCAGTCCTAACCCCCCCATCAGCCCACTTCCAGTCCTAACCCCCCCATCAGCCCATTTCCAGTCAGCCCCCCATAGCCCATTACCAGTCCTAACCCCCCCCAACAGCCCACAGCCCATTACCAGTCCTAACCCCATCAGCCCACCTCCAGTCTTAATCCCCCCAGCCCATTTCCAGTCCTAGCAACCCCCAACCCATTACCAGTCCTAGCCCCCCATAGCCCACTCCCAGTCCTAATCCCACCAGCCCATTACCAGTCCTAAGCCCATCAGCCCACCTCCAGTGTTAACCCCCCCCATCAGCCCATTTCCAGTCCTAGCCCCCCCATAGCCCATTACCAGTCCTAACCCCCCCCCCCAACAGCCCACAGCCCATTACTAGTCCTAACCCCATCAGCCCACCTCCAGTCTTAATTCCCCCCAGCCCATTTCCAGTCCTAGCAACCCCTCCAACCCATTACCAGTCCTAGCCCCCCATAGCCCACTCCCAGTCCTAATCCCACCAGCCCACTCCCAGTCCTAATCCCACCAGCCCATTTCCAGTCCTAATCCCCCTCACCCAATTTTCAGTTTAAGCCCTCCCATACCCCATTACCAGTCCTAACCTCCCCATCAACTCACTTTCAGTCCTGATCCCATCAGCCCATATACAGACTTAGCGCCCCCATAGCCCATCACCACTCCTAACCCCCCCAGCCCCCCCATAGCCCATCACCACTCCTAACCCCCCCCCAGGCCCCCCCATAGCCCATCGCCACTCCTAACCCCCCCAGGCCCCCATAGCCCATCACCACTCCTACCCCCCCAGTCCCCCCATAGCCCATCACCACTATTAAACCCCCCCAGCCCCCATAGCCCATCACCACTCCTAACCCCCCCAGCCCCCCCATAGCCCATCACCACTCTTAAACCCCCCCCAGCCCCCCCATAGCCCATCACCACTCCTAACCCCCCCCAGGCCCCCATAGCCCATCACCACTCCTACCCCCCCAGTCCTCCCATAGCCCATCACCACTCTTAAACCCCCCCAGCCCCCATAGCCCATCACCACTCCTAACCCCCCCAGCCCCCCCATAGCCCATCACCACTCTTAAACCCCCCCAGCCCCCCATAGCCCATCACCACTCCTAACCCCCCAGCCCCCCCATAGCCCATCACCACTCTTAAACCCCCCCAGCCCCCCATAGCCCATCACCACTCCTAACCCCCCAGCCCCCCCATAGCCCATCACCACTCTTAACCCCCCCAGCCCATCACCACTCTTAACCCCCCCAGCCCCCCCATAGCCCATCACCACTCTTAACCCCCCCAGCCCCCCATAGCCCATCACCACTCTTAACCCCCCCAGCCCATCACCACTCTTAACCCTCCCCCAGCCCCCCCATAGCCCATCACCACTCCTAACCCCCCCCCCCAGCCCCCCATAGCCCATCACCACTCCTAACCCCCCTCCCCAGCCCCCCATAGCCCATCACCACTCCTAACGCCCAGCCCAGCCCAGGGAAATTTTTTTAAAAAAAGAAGTTGTCTTCTCCAGCAGCCGGGGCCGCCGCGGCAGAATCGAGTGTGCCGCGGGGCCCCCCCTGCCCAGCAGAGCCTGCCCTCCCGAGCCTGCCCTCCCCTTTATCACCTGTCTTCGCAGCTCTAATCAAACGCGCCGGCTTTCAGAGCGCGAAAGGGCTAGTTTCCCTTTCGCGGCTCTGTTAAGCCCGCGGGGGCTGATGGGAACTTCCCATCAGCCCCCGCGGGCTTAATAGAGCAGCGAGGGAGAAACTCTCCCTCGCGCTCTGAAAGCCGGCGCGTTTGATTAGAGCTGCGAAGACAGGTGATAAAGGGGAGGGCAGGCTCGGGAGGGCAGGCTCTGCTGGGCAGGGGGGGCCCCGCGGCACACTCGATTCTGCCGCGGCGGCCCCGGCTGCCGGAGAAGACAACTTCTTTTTTCTTTTTAAAAATTTTACTTTAGGATTAGAATGTTTTTTGCGCGGGGCCCCCTGAAACGCGGGGCCCTGTGCAAAAAACATTCTCGCTCAATGGACGGGCCGGCCCTGGCCTATTGGTTAGAGTAGTGGGTTAGGAACAGGGCAGCTAGGATTCACATCCCACTACTGCTGTTGTTGACATTATGCTGAGTACTGGGGATGATTGAGTACTTTCTTCTCTATACCCTCTGGATGTTTTTCAGCTAAAACAAGCACTTTTCAGTTCCCTGGAGCAGGTCTAAAATTAGGTACAAAGCTGGATATGCATGACATTTCCAAGATCAGGCGGGGACATCCAGGATCCAGGGAATGCCCCATCTACCCTCCTCCATGCCCCCTTTCGGACTTGGATATCCTCATACTTGAGACATCCCCAGCGCCAGCTTCTAAACTGGCTTTGGACATTTCTAAGCCAATTTTTGAACATCCAAAGTATGAATAGGGCTTCTAAATGACCTCCTTACTATGTAAGGATGACTTAAAATTATTTGGAAAAACAAAAGTCAAAATTGATTCATTATTAAACACTGTAGACACTTTTAGTGAAAATATAGGAAAGGAATTAGTTTTTTGACAAAAGTGCAACATTGGCAATCAAAAGTTAAAAAATCATAGAAGAAAATGGAATAAAATTGATAAATGAAAATACCATTAAACAACTCAATTCAGAGGAAGGATGCAAGTATTTGGGACTAACAGAAGCTTCAGATTTGCTGCCCAACCAAATCAAGAAGAACACTAGCTCTAACTTTGAAATATCTTTACTGGCTCCGTTTCCTCTACCATATCCAGTTCAAGCTACTTATTATGACCCACAAATGCATTCACTCTGCTACCCCCACTTACCTTTCCTCTCTCCTCTCTCCCTATACCCCTCCACATGGTCTCCATTCCTCCTCTGCCTTCCTTCTCTCTATGTCCCTCTCTTCTTGTGCCAATTCCAAGCTTTGCTCCTTTCACCTTGTTGCTCCTTCTGCCTGGAACAACTTACCTCTCTTCCTTCATCAAATCTCCTCATGTCCTCTTTTCAAGTCTAAGATCAAGACTCACTTCTTTAAGGATGCCTTTGAATTATAATCCCCTTCCCTGTGTTTCATCTCCATTTTGCCCTTTCTTGTATTGTATTGCACTGTATTCTTGTCTTTTAGATTGTATGCTCTACAAGCATGGACTGTCTATTTGAATGTCTGTACAATGCTGCATATGCTTGGTAGCACTCTATAAATGATGATGATGATGATTATTATTATTAATAATAATAATAATAATAACTACATAAAAATAGTTCAGAATAATTTAAAATCAAACTCAATGGCAGAAATGTTATTAAGGTGATAAATACCTGGGCTGTACCTGGAGTTAGATATACTGCAGGAGTAATTGACTAGACCCAAGCTTAAATGGCTAACCTTGATCAGAAAATAAGAAAACTGATGGGAATCCACTGCATCCTAGGAGCGACGTTGATAGATTATATTTGTAACATAAGAAAGGTGGTAGAAGCCTTTTGCAAATTAAGCAAACTGCTAAGGAAGAAAAATGTGGTCTAAATGATCATATTACAAAAAGTAAAGAAGAAATTTTCAAGGAACAGCTCCTTAAAACAAATAAAACACAAATAGAATACAAGAAGGAATAATCCAGAATCACATGGGCACTTGGAAAGAGAAGCCACTTCATGATCAATATATTAGAAATATTGAAGGAAAGATGAATGAGACCCTAATGTAGGCATGGTTAACATCTGGAGTACAGGGAAAAGAAACAGACAGCTTGATAATGGCAGTCCAAGAACAGGCTTTACAAACTAATGCTATCAAAACTAAAATTCAATATATTTCAGATGACAGCCAATGACAATTGTGTAAATCCAAGGATGAAACTGTGGATCATATAATTAGCAGTTGCAGCAAAATTGCATGGACTGACTACAAGCAAAAGCACAACAGAGTGGCAAAGATCATCCACTGGAATCTGTGTAAAATATATGGTATTTCTTTTGAAAGAACTTCTGGGAACATGTTGCAGAGAAGGCTGTAGAGAATGAACTGACCAAGATCCTGTGGGACTTTCAAATACAAACAGATAGGCATTTGCAACAATTGAGAAAATATAGAGATGTATGGGTGGATGAATAGCCTGGTAACCCAAAAACCAGGGTTTGATTCCCGCCAGCACTCCTTGTGGCCTTGGGCAAGTCACTTAACACTCCATTGCCTGGGAATCTATTTCTGGTTACACCACCAAGAAAACATGGTAGCTGCCAGCAGTCAGCACTGACTAGAAGGCATGCATAGGATGAAGCTGAAATATTTGTAAGAAAAAAAATCTACTGTAATGACAGTTGTGGTTGGAGCTCTTGGGGGCTATACTGAAAGGGCTCCCTAACTATTTACAAAAGACTACCCTACTTGGAACAGTTTACAACTTACACTGATACCTACATGATTCCTAGGTTTTTCTGTTAGAACCTGGACCACAGGATTAAAACCAGTCCTAGATTATGAATTAAGGAGTAAAACTGACCACACACTTAAAATAGTTCCTTTGTGCTTAGAGAATTGTGACCTTGGAGAGGAAGCCTCCAGATTGGTGTCATAGTTACTGGAAGGTAGTGAAAAAAGACCAGTTCTCGAAGTTGGGGAAAGCTCAGACATGTGTGGGGTCAGAGATTGACTCAGCAAGACAGGAAGGATATTGCCAGTTCCTGTGGAGCAAATATCATAGTCCTTAGAGAACTAGGAGGAGGGAGAAGGACAGGAATCCTGCCGTATACCTAAACCACCCTCAGAAAAGCTCTGGAGAAGTGAAGGAATGTATAGATGTAGATCCACGGACCAAAAATGCAGCTGACTCTTCTTTTGATGTAATGGAATTCCTTGAACAAGGTTCTGAAATAAGGCTCTCTGCACTTAAGAAACCCTTCACTGCTTGAGGTACACCAGAAGGCTGGTAGAGAATAGTTTGTGGTGCAGCTACTGAGGGAGGGGGCCACCCCAACCTTTTCCCCCTATTTCCTGGCTATTTTTATTAAACTACAAAAGGGAAATAAAAGAAAGACAGTGAGAAAATGAAACAAACATTTCTTCTTTTCAACAATGTTTGTGCTGAAGGATTAAAAGCAATTCAGATGTAAAGCAACATTTATTTTTTTCTGCAGCATTAGTGCCACTTAGCAGATTAAACTCAGGACTGGTGGAACAAGAAGACTATTATGATTATTTCAAGGGATCTGGCAGCCAGACTAGCATTATGATGGAGAATTCTGGAGGATTCTTCAGAAAGGATTCCCAAAGGCAAGTTCAGTGCCTGGAGAATGAGATACCTATGTGTACTGTCATATTCTTAAAAGGAAAAACAGAAAGGAACAATAAGTGGTATGTTTAGTAAACAGCAACAAGGGAACAGTCTTTTTCATGCTTTAATGGCAGCAATAAGGGGTTACCATGCGGTAAGTGTTCTGGGCGTGCCAGAGGCATTCTGGTGTTAAGGGGTGCTAGTGGACACTTAGCAGACGGTAATAGCACATGTTGCGTTAAGGGGTGATAGTGGACACTTACCGTGCGGTAACAAGACATGCTGTGGGAAGGTGTCTAGCATGCACCTTAATTCAGGAAAGCCACTGAAACGCTGAAAGGGAGCAGGGAAGCCATTGGAATATGTCAGCTCTGGTAAATGTGCATCATTAACGTCTGCGCTTTGTTTAGTACAAGAGCAAATTAATGTATAGTTTTATTTCTACAGTGTTGTACATTCCAAGTTTGGCTTTTGGGATTCCCAGTTTAATTATTGTCTTCCTGTTTCTAAATTGTGATTACTTGTTTGGTGATGGTCTATGTTCTGCATGTGTAACTGAGCTGAGGTGTTCTGTTTATATAATTCCTATTTGACATTGCCACTTGTTCTCTTTCCCCAGTAGGTCATGTATTCTTGTTCTCTGAAATGTATTGGTTTAATATTTGCAGTGTTGCCTTTTGATTGGTAGAGTATGGTGCTTTGTGAGTCCTGGTAGTGCTGTTAGGATACTGCGGGTTTGCTATGGGTTCTAAATGGGCAGTGTTTGTAGTAGTTCCTAATGTGTCTGGCAGTTGGCACTGGATTATAGTAATGTAGAAATCTTTTAGTATTTCTTTATCCATACACTCATTAAGAGGTACATTTACTAAAAGTTAGTATATGGTAACATTATGCAAATATTTATGCAAATGAGGCCCCTTATGCAAATGAGGCCCCACACCGAGTCTCCACACATGGCCCCGCACCCCCCTTGGGCCGCCCCTGCATGAACAGGTAATTGGATGTGCCAGCCGAGATATTCAGAAAACAAACATCAGTGTTATGATACATGCACATTTCAGCCAACTGTTTCAGATCATCAAAAGAGTACTGGTCGGGCAGTAAAATAATTAGACTCTTAATTTACATGCAAGGTTTTTTTGCAGCTAAATTTGCTGTGTCAGTAACAGAACATTTTGTTGTTCCCCCTGCAAGTGTTGCTGCCATACGACAAGCATTTTTTAAAACTTATTCATGGTCAAGTGCAGCTATAGGCATGGACATGTCAACAGTCAGGGCCATTCTGTAATTGTGTGGTGATATTCATCTCTGATGCACTTCCCAGGCCATGCTTCCAGCATATCTCCGTGTTACATGGATGTGCTCACTCCTGGGACATCTATATACCTGGCCTTCTAAAATGACTCCCGGGATGTCTCTGTGATTTGCACATTTGAATGCCCACTTTAAAACATCCAATGTATGAACAGAGCTTCTAAAATAACCCCCGTGGAGCTCAATTCCATTAGGGGCACGTCTGGATGCCCCCCAAGCAGGACAGGCCTGTTAGGACCTGATTCTGCACCATGGGAGCTAGACATTCTTGCGGGACCCCTGAGACGGTCCAGCATGCCCCTGCATACATGCAGGGACATCCTCCCCGCATGCCCTTCTGACACCCGTAGTGTGGACCCCCTGTTACCCCACCGTCCGACCCTAGGCTGGGCAGCCGGGGCCTGGATCTGATGGCATTGCCACCTGCCTAGTCTTGGGAATTGGGGGGGGGGGGAGTTTCTGGCCCCGATCACCACAGTCCCAGCTGCTTATTCCACCCCTGAGATGGAATAAGCAGCACAAGCACCTCTGACCCACAGGACACATACAGGGCCATGAACTGAATTGGTCCTGCACACCCTGCCACCTCGGCCCACTTCCACTCCGCCCTCACTCTGCCCCCTCCTCCCTCCCATTGACTCTACTATGGCTATGCAGGGAGAGTCTGTCAGGGAATATGGGCAGGAGATGTGGAATAAGGCCATTACTTAGAAAATATTCTGCTGTGTTCCACAATTTGTGCCAAATTGTATTAAGGTTGTGACAAGCATGTTTTAAACTGGTGTGACTGCAGTACGGAAAAACCCCACAAGATGAAGTTATAAAGAACAGAAATCAGAGGCGAGGGAATCTTGTAAGCTAAAGAATCATTAATATCTACACTTAAAGAAATATTAAGAAGAGCAATAGTGTTTATTCTGGTTATGCTGAAATTTGCTGTGTGCTGAAAGAGCTAATCTAGAGGACCCTAATAATTTCTGTGTTATGACAAATGGGAATGCTGATGTAAGAATTGTATGTGAGTCAGTCTGGAAAATAATCTTGTTTGAGTGAGAAAGGGAAATCATATTTGTAATCCTGAGACTTCATGCTATTATGGTATACCAGTTTTCATTTATAGATTCTGCGCATCTTTTCGGCAGAATCGTGTCTTTTGTGACAGCAAGTGAGAGAGAGTGTGTGTGTGTGTGTGTGTGGTTTGAGGATTGCACAAGTAAATCTGGTGTACTGATCTGCAATTCAAGGGAGACATGGACCTTATAGATTACTGCAGTGCCACCAGTGCCATTGTGATAGGACAGCCATACATCAGCTATGCTAGGCACTGGGAAACATGACTGATGTTGTACCAATATTCCCCAGATTGTGCCATGAGACCTACATCCTTACCCAGTCCAGAATCTATGCAAGCTGCAAGAGTTGTGATATATCTGGAAGCTGGCTACTTGGTATGATAGCACAGGGATTCCTCCTTTCATGCCCACACAGGCCTGACCAGGAAAGCATTGCCACAACAGTCTGTGGGAAGGCAGGCAGGGCTATCCCATAGATAGCAGATGTATAAGCCAAGACAGAGAGTGGACATTGTATGGGACAGGTTTAGCCACATGTAGGGATCTGCTGTGAGAAATGTCAGTTCCCAGATATGTGGGAAACAGATGCCATAACCAGAAAGCCATAGCCATTAGTAGAGCATAGTTTTGTCACTCAGCAATATAATGCATCCTTTGGGGAATAATTTAAGGTTGTTGTGAGGTTGGTAAGGGTCCATTTTTAGCATTTTAAGGAGTGTTTTTAGAGATAACCAATGGAAGAATAATTGAGGCAGTATTATACTGCCAAATAATGTGTGATGTAAGGTTTGTTGTTAAGTGCCGTCGAGTCGGTGTCAACTCCTGGTGACCTCTGAATAGTTGACCTAAACTTTGTTCGGTCTTCAGCCAAGTGGCTCCTTGTTGATAGAGTGGTGTCCATAGCTGCTGCTATTGTATCGATCCATCTCATTGCTGGCCTTCCTCTTTTACAGTGACCTTCTACCTTGCCAAGCATTATGTCTTTCTCCAATGATCTTTCTCTTCCCATGATATGTCGAAAGTATGAAAATCGAAGTCTTGTCATCTGAGCTTCTAAGGAATGTAAATATTTTATAAATAAATGTACATCATCTCATTTCATAAGCAGCATAAATATATTGTAGTATAATATGTAATATTTCATAAACAGCGTCCAGCTAATACAACAATTTGCCTATAAATACCCCCAACAACAAAATACAAAGACCACATATATTATACACATAACAAAAACTATCACATTACTAAAATGATAAGACCAACCACAAAAATCCTCATGACAAAAAATCTCATAAAAACACTCTTATTTCAAAAGACCTATTTCAAAAACCTTAAACATTCTTGTTCCAAAACCTCATTTCGGAACCAACTATGGCTCATGTTGTAATAGAACCAACTTGCATCAACTCCACTGAGTATCACTCCTATATAGCAGTGGTTTTATCATTGTTCATTTTGTTGTAAAACCAACTGAAATGAACTCCATTGAACATCACTTAAAAAACAAAAAACGAAAAAGTCACTCCTAAGATATTGTATATAGAAACAAACATCATTCTATGGCGAATCGTCACACGTTCTAAATAGCAGCAGTATCTTATTATCAAACATCTCAAAATAACTGGAACAAATAAATAGCCGGAATCTTGATGGATATCCTAAAATAGAAAGGGAAGGTGTTATAAAATAAGAACAAACATCAGCTGCACATACTATCAAATTCGGGACAACAAACCCTATAATGTCATCTTCACCAAAACAAACCTCTGTCAATGTCCAAGATGGAAAAAATCGCTCAGCAGAGAAACTTCCTCTATAAAAACAGAGGCCACCAGCAATGCTATAAAGGAAAGCACCTTCTCACAACACAAGCCATAGTTTTGCCACAAAATGGCTTCCTCAGGGTAGTGTATTCATTCTACGAATTAACATAAAAAATATATAAACACCCACAAATATCGCTGCCAATATCACTTATAACAAAAACATATTGACCAGTATCTACACCAACCTCAAACCCGACATGCTATTCCTTCTGCAAATGACTCCCGAAATGAGGTTTTGGAACAAGAATGTTTAAGGTTTTTGAAGTAGGTCTTTTGAAATAAGGGTGTTTATATGAGATTTTTTGTCATGAGGATTTTTGTGGTTGGTCTTATCATTTTAGTAATGTGATAGTTTTTGTTATGTGTATAATATATGTGGTCTTTTTATTTTGTTGTTGGGGGTATTAATAGGCAAATTGTTGTATTAGCTGGATGCTGTTTATGAAATATTACGTATTATCCTACAATATATTTACGCTGCTTATGAAATGAGACAATGTACATTTATTTATAAAATATTTACATATATAAGAACATAAGAACATAAGATATGCCATACTGGGTCAGACCAAGGTCCATCAAGCCCAGTATTCTGTTTCCAACAGTGGCCAATCTAGGTCATATGTACCTAGCAGTTTCCCCAAGAGACACAAGTTCCACAATGCTTGTACTGGGTCAAGCATTGATATCTTCGGTCACTTCTTAATAATGGTTTATGGACCTTTCCTCCAGGAACTTGTCCAAACTTTTTTAAACCCAGCTACACTAACAGCTTTTACTACATCCTCCGGTAACAAATTCCAGAGTTTGATTACACGTTGAGTAAAAAAATATTTTCTTTTATTAGTCTTAAATAGCACAGGTACACTAAACAAATTTTTTTTTAAACTGCATCTAATGTTTCGATTGATTTTTACGTTTTTTGGTGCGCTGAATCCAAATCTGGTAACCAATTTGCTCCATCACGTACAGATTTTTTGCTACATTGGGTTAGCAGTTTGAGGTGAACATTTCAGATTGAGTGCGATCGAGATAAAAGTTTCCTTATATCAGGGCCAACAAACACTCCTTCCTTTAGCTTTGCTTCAGAAAGTCGGGGGAGCTTTGAGCAAAGGTACCGAAAGCACTCACCATCTTTTGGAAGGGACTTGATGAATTGCTTAATGAGACCCAACTTAATGTGGAGAGGTGGTAATAGAATTTTATCACGAGGTACCAAGCTCTCATGAAGAACATTTTTCTCACCGGGTCTCAAATACTCCGGAATTGGCCAGTCTTTTTTCCCCCAGTGTAGGTCGCGGGCCCAGCTATCCCACAAGCAAAGGAAGCAGGGATATTTGGTGAAACCGGATTGCTGCCCTAATAGCATGGATAGAATTTTAAAGTCTCCACAAATCATCCACTTATGCTCATGATAACGAATCTTCTGAAGAATCAGGGCCAAATTCTCGTATTTTTCTTGGAGAATAACAGAGTGAGCAATAGGAACTGAAGCGAATGTGTTGCCATTATGAAGAAGAACACCTTTTATGCTGTCTTTTGACGAACCAATGAACAGCCGCCATTCAGCAGGATCATACTTGAGTTTAAACTTTTCCATCACTCCGTATATATCGTTGCAAAATACCAAATCTTCCTCTTTGCTGAAATACTTCAAAAATTGTGTCTCGCGGTTGCGGTACCAATAAAAAGTTGTTCCTGGTGACAATAGATTTTTCTGTTTAAGCCGAGAACCTAGCAGTTGGGCAGCATCTTTTGGGAGTCCTAAATCCCGGACTAAATCATTCAATTCAGCTTGAGAGAAAAGTTCAGGTTTCGGATCTGGTTCAGTTTCAAACTCGGAAGTACTGGACTCATCGGGGAAAAGCCATCTGATGAGTCTCATCATGATCAGAACTGTCCACACAAATATGATCCAAAGATTTTGGTGGTTCAGGCACAGGTACTTCGTTGCTATGAGGCATAGGCCTAATTGCTGAGGGAAGGTTGGGGTAACTTATTACGTTCTTATTTTTTAAGTTGTATCCCTTCACAATGCAAGAGCAAAAATAGCAGTCACTGCTGTGGTCTCTTTGTTCACGCCACATCATAGGTATTCCGAAACGAAATGCTTGTTTTTTACCTTTCATCCATAAGCGTAGATCTTCCTCACATGTCTTGCACACTTTGTGAGGAGCCCACGGTTTGTCTTGATCGCCTAACTTCAAACCGGCGAAATATACTTTTTTAATAAATGCAGAAATGTTCCTCTGCCGCGGTATATTCCCCACAAATAAAACAAAAACTGTCCGGAGAGTTGACGCAACCTCTGGCTCTGTGAGCCATCACAAATACACAGCACTGCAAACTACAACTGTAGTGAACCACTTCGGAATAAAGCTGGATTACGACTGAGCAAACAAAAGGTAATAATGAACTTGCAAGAAACTGAAATTTGACAGGAACGTTCATGTCGCAACCACCGTGTTTGAGCGAGCGAACGAGGCGAGGCGAACAGGAAAGAACATGCGCCAGCGCGAGTACTGGATTTAGCCCCCCGTCTCCCAATTGTCCTGTTAATGTATAAAATGAATACAAAACACTCTAAAATATCATGAGGGAGTGTTTCTAGTTAGTTAACCATTACAACCTCTATTTTGGGCCAAGAAAATAAACTGCAGTCGGCTAAAAAGAAATTATGTGAACATTCCTTATATGGGTAAGAAATCTAATTTTGCAAGAAAACGTGACGTGATGGAACATTTTGGCTATTTTTCCTGGATTCAGTACCCCAAAATCTATAGGAATCAGTTGCAAAACTGGAGGCAGTTTTTTGGTAGTGTACCTGTGTAGTTTACCCTGTAGCTTCATTGTATGTCCACTAGTCTTTCTATATTCTGATAAGGTAAACAATCGATCTACGTTTACCCGTTCCACTCCGTTCATTAATTTATAGACTTCTATCATATCTCCCCTCAGCCGTCTCTTTTCCAGGTTAAAGAGCCCTAAACTTTTTAGCCTTTCTTCATAGGAGTTTCCTTCCATCCCCTTTATCATTTTGGTTGCTCTTCTCTGTACCTTTTCTAAAATCGCTATATCCTTTTTAAGATACGGCGACCAGAATTGCACACAATATTCAAGGTGCGGTCTCAACATGGAACGATATAGAGGCATTATAATATCTTTTGTTTTATTTTCCATTCCTTTCCTTATCATACCTAGCATTCTATTTGCTCTCTTGGCAGCCGCTGCACACTGGGCCGAGGGTTTTAACATGGTATCCACAATGACGCCTAAATCTTTTTCCTGGGTGGTGTTTCCTATTGTGGAACCTTGCATCGTGTAACCATAGTTTGGGTTGTTCTTCCCTAGGTGCATAACCTTGCAGTTCTCCACATTAAATTTCATCTGCCATTTTGATGCCCAGTCTTCCAATTTATCAAGATCCTCTTGCAATTTTTCACAATCCTCTTGGGTTTTAACAACTTTAAATAGTTTTGTGTCATCTGCAAATTTGATAACCTCACTCGTTATTCCACTTTCCAGGTCATTTATGAATATGTCAAAAAGCAGCGGACCCAGCACAGATCCCTGGGATACACCACTATTCACCTTTCTCCATTGGGAAAATTGGCCATTTAGCCCTACCCTCTGCTTTCTATCTTTTAACCAGTTCCTGATCCACAATAGTACACTGCCTCCTATCCCATGACTCTTTAGTTTTGCCAGAAGTCTCTGAGGGACCTTGTCAAAGGCTTTCTGAAAATCCAGATACACAATATCAACCGACTCACCTTTGTCCACCTGTTTATTCACTCCTTCAAAAAAACATAACAGATTAGTAAGACAAGATCTTCCTTGTCTAAAGCCATGTTGGCTGTCTCCCATTAGGTCATTACTATCTACATGTTGAGTAATTTTATTCTTTATGATGGTTTCTACCATTTTTCCCGGTACTGCCGTCAGGCTCACTGGTCTGTAGTTTCCCGGATCACCCCTGGAACCCTTTTTAAAAATTGGTGTTACATTCACCATCCTCCAATCTTCAGGTATTAGAGATGATTTTAATGATAGTTCACAGATTACTGATAGCAGTTCTGCAATCTCATATTTCAGTTCTTTCAACACCCTTGGATGTATACCATCCGGCCCAGGTGATTTGCTACTCTTCAGTTTATCTAATAGTTGTAAGACATCTTCCCGATGTATCGATATTTCCTTCAATTCTTCCGCACCTTTAAATACCACTTCAGTCATGGGTAACATCCCTACATCTTCCTCAGTAAAGACCGAAGCAAAGAATTCATTCAGTCTCTCCGCTATCGCCTTGTCACCTCTTAGTGCTCCTTTAACCCCTTTATCATCTAATGGACCAACTGACTCTCTCACAGGTTTTTTGCTACGAATGTACTTGAAAAGGTCTTTATTTCGCGTTTTTGCTTCCGCAGCAAGCTTCTTCTCAAATTCTCTCTTTGCCTGCCTTATCAATGCCTTGCATCTGACTTGCCAGTGCTTGTGCTGTTTCCAGGTTTTGTCGTTTGGCTCTTTTTTCCATTTCCTGAAAGATGCTTTTTTGGCAACAACAGCCTCTCTGACCTCACCTTTAAACCATGCTGGCAGTTTTTTGGACTTCCTTCCACTTTTCTTAAAGCATGGAATACAGCTGGTCTGGGCTTCCAAGATAGTATTTTTCAACAACACCCAAGCTTGATGTACGTATTTAACCTTCGGAACTGCTCCTTTTAGTTTTTTCTTAACTGTTTTCCTCATTTTATCATAGTCTCCCTTTCGAAAGTTAAAAGGTAGTACTGTGGATTTCCTTACTATCCCTCCTCCACTAATTAAATCAAAGGCGATCATGCTATGATCACTATTGCCAAGTGGCCCCAACACCCTTATCTCTTGCACTAGATCTGGTGTTCCACTAAGGACTAGGTCTAATATGGCTTCCCCTCTGGTCGGTTCATGAACCAGCTGCTCCTAGAAGCAGTCATTTATTTCATCTAGGAACTTTATCTCCCTAGCATGTCCTGACGTGACACCGACCCAGTCGATACCGGGGTAATTGAAATCACCCATTATTATTACTGCGCTGTAACTTTTGTTAGCTTCCTTGATTTCTTTGAGCATTTCATCATCCATTTGGTCATTCTGGCCAGGCGCTCGATAGTACACCCCCACTGCCATCGCCTTCCCCCTTTTATATGGAATTTCAATTCATATAGATTCTACAGCAGATTTTGTTTCTTGCAAAACCTTAATCCTTTTCTGAGTCAATGCCCTCTCTAACATAGAGCACAACCCCTCCACCAATTTGATCAGCTCTATCATTACGATATAGTTTGTACTGTCACAGAGCTGATCCAACAGAGCCCATGGAGATAGACAGAGAGGCAGTGAATCAGGCTGACACTGACGTTTTAAGTAAACACATGTCAGAAAGTTGCTATGGGCAACAGAAACAAATGTGGTCACGAGCCAGAGAGACACACCCAGGCAGCAGAAAGGCTAGTAGGTCATCACCTGATGCAAGCCAGCTCGGGGGAGGTGGAGCTCGGGAGTACGTAGATAAGCACAACTCACAAGCAGTTAGGGAGAGCCTGCTGGAGAATCACTACGGAAGCCTGAATGAGAGCCTGACTGATTACCACGAGTGCTTGGGAGAGAATCAGAGACAGCTGGAATCAGAGTTTGAGAGTGAAAGCAACAGCAGACGTAGAAGGAGCTACAGAGGAGGTAGCAAAGCCAGGATAGGAAGCTTTGGATATCAGAGGAGCCCAGAACGTGTTGGGAAAAGCCCAGGTTGGAACGGAGCCATGGGGAGAATGGTAAAAGCCAAGAAGTTTTATTTCCAGCCTGAAAGGGCAAGCCCAGGGGTTGGCAATAGAAGGCAGTACACAGAAATGCCAGAGCCCTACAAAGCCAGCTTGAGAGATAAAGATAAGATTTCTTACCCTTATACCAGGTATGAGAGGGATAAAGGCTTTTTGCCAGAAGAAGTTTTTATATCTGGAGAGGATTTAAGAAGCCGAGTGCCTGCAAAACTACCGTTTCATGCTTCCTCAGCAGCTACAGCTGTACACAGGAACCTGAGCCAGTCAGAGCCTAGAGGTAAGCCAATTTACCCTAATAGAGGTGCAAGGGAATGTTATAACTCACCTAACAGCTACCAGCAGTGGAGAGGCTCTCACCAGAAGCATTATAGTGAATGTGGTAATTGCATCCAGCACACTCTCACAGAGGGAGGAAGAGAGTCCCGGCAGAGTAGAGAGAGATTGTTGGATGACATCCCTAATGTTGAAAGGGAAGCAATGTTAAAAGCAGGTGACGAGGATATGCAGTGTGAGATATCAGAAGCTCTGCCAAATACTGTATAGATGGACTGTACGCTTACAGTAGCGGATAGCATTTCCTCACTACGATGAAAAGAAGTAAGAACTGATTAAGCCTAAAACAGTAAAGAAAAGGGTTTTTGTGCTTATGAAGGACTGTTTAATTTACCTTTACTTTACCTGTTAATGAGCTGAAGAGAAGCTACTTTTGTTCCTAATTTTTGTTCCTTTTGTTATATGCCCAGAAGGGCTTGTGTTTCCTTTATTTCTACCACGGCAAAGAATCCTCTTGGAGGGGGAAATAAATCCCGTGTTAAACCTTACCACCGTTCCATGACTAGTTCTTTAACTGGTAATCAACAACTACAACTCCCAGAGGGCCAAGCAAGACCCTCCACAGCATAACTAAGTCAGTTAAGCACAAGCCCCAGCGCGGTGTCCTGCCTAACCAGCAAGGTCCACAGCATAGGGTGACAGTACCCAGGTATCACAGTGTCCCACTGGTTGTCCTCCTTCCACCATGTCTCTGATATTCCAATCATATCTAACCTTTCATTTAGTGCTAAATATTCTAACTCTCCCATCTTATTCTTTAGACTTCTAGCATTTGCATACAAGCATTTTAGAGAATGTATTTTATTCATGTTAATTTGGCTATTGTTAGACATGGGTAAATTGGAATCTTTAAGCTCTGTCTGCTCCATACTTGAGGGCATTTGGGCTACTTTACTCTTTTTGTGGAACCTCTCTGCTTTTGGTAGTATCCTTCAAGGATACATTCTTCCGAACCATCTGCTCTTGGGTGACTGTCGGCTTTCCCCTAATATCTAGTTTAAAAGCTGCTCTATCTCCTTTTTAAAAGTTAATGCCATCAGCCTGGTTCCATCCCGGTTAAGGTGAAGCCCATCCCTTCGGAAGAGCCCCTCCTTTCCCCAGAATGTTCCCCAGTTCCTAACAAATCCAAAACCCTCATCTCTGCACCATTGTCTCATCCACGCATTGAGACTCCGGAGCTCTGCGTGCCTTTTGGGTCCTGCGCGTGGAACAGGAAGCATTTCGGAGAATGCTACCCTGGAAGTTCTGGATTTCAACTTCCTACCTAAAAGCCTAAATTTTGCCTCCAGAACCTCCCTACCACATTTTCCTATGTCATTGTTACCGACATGTATATATGTATAATAAACATTTATTGTTTAACATATTAAGTGTATCTTACTAATTTTCTAAGAAAAGTGAATGTTGTTCACATTGGAAATATGACAAATTTGGGATTTTTCTTTATTCATTTGAATTATTAATTATTGCAATGTATTTTTGATATTGGTCTTTATATTTGCAATTTGTGGTTCTGTTTTTGGTATTGAAAGAAATACATACATACATACATAAACAAAATGTTGCCTTGGTTATTTCACTAGTCTATGAGGTTTTTTGGATCATAGATGTTATTAGTCGTACTCAATATATTACATATGATTTTATTAACAAGCATATGAATCCATGTTTTTGCACTATGGGAAATAAATTTTTGGCCATACAGTGGTACAACACAGCTGAAAAATAGCAGTAATTTCTTTTTATAAAATGATATAATTTTGTATTGATTGATTTTGTTCACCAAAAACCAAAAAAGAAATCCAATGACTTTAATGTACAATGCAATACTTGTAATGGGGCTAAAAAGAAAAACAATTCTTTTTGAGCATCTTATTGGTATAGATACAATCTAGTGTATGTCACTTAAATATACTTCACCTTATAAAGTGAAGAGGTGCTTCTCCTAGTCATTCTGCTCAGCATCTTCTGCCTGTGCATTTCTAAGGAAAAATAAGCATCTGATACTGAATGCTGAATATACCGAACAACTAAATAAAGATTTAGAAAAGAATATTGCTAGAACTCTTTAATGGAGCTATATTTTCACCCCTTTTACAAAAGATAGGGAACAGATGAAGAGGTGTGGCTTTGGGAATGCTTTTCACCATAGATTTATAGAAGAGCTGTGAGTGGCTGTGGGTTTTTTATGATGAAGGTACACTTTGGAAGAATGGATTGTCTGGATGTTTGTGAATGGAACAGATGATGAGTGGTAGAATAAATGTGTGGATGGGGTTGTATATGAAAATATGTGTGTATGTGTCTGTCGGTCCATAGCAGGTATAAGAGTATGTGGGTTTCAGTAGAAGTGCACAGGTGTAGGGGCATATGTGTTATAGGTCTGGTGGTGAGTGGTCTGAGTGTGGAAAAATGTATGGTTAGGGTGTGTGCATGTGCATGTTTGGTGCATGAATGTAGAATATTTGGGCTGTAGGTTTATAAATGTGCATGGTCAGTGAAGGTGTAGGAATGTGTGCGTGTGTATTTGTGTTTGTAGGAAGGAGGAGGATAGGTGGATATAAGTATGTAGGAATGTGTTGGAGTTGTGGTGGAGATATGTTTGGGAGGAATGGGAGGTATGGATGCTTGAGGCCAATATAGATAAGGGTATGGGGGAGTGTATGTGCAAAGGTGGATGGAGGTGTATATGGGTGTGTCTATAGGTATGTTATGTGCATAACCAGTATAGAAGAGTATGTATTTGCTAAAAGGGCATGGATATAAGCAAATGTGGTTTATAAGCTTCTGAGTGGGAGGTTTAAAAGAAGAAATGCATGGATATGTGGTGAGTGTAGGAGTATGTGGGTTATAGGTTTATATATGTGTGTTTGTGTTTTCTCATGTACTATAGGAATGTGTTTACAGTGCCTTGCACATGTATTCATCCCCTTGGTATTTGTTCTGTTTTGTCGCATTGTGTACAACCTGGAATGAAAATGCAGGTTCATTTGGATATTAGGTAATGGATCTAACAATATAGCCCAAATTGGTGAGCTGAAATGACAATAAAATACCTTGTAGATATATGAAAAACAATTAAAAAATGAAAGGTTGTGAATGCAAATGTATTCATCCCTTTTGCTTTGAAACCCCTAAATAAGATCTGGTCCAAACAATTAACTTCAGACATCACATAATGAGTGGATTGGGGTCCACCTGTGTGCAATCAGTGTCACATGATCTGTCACATTGTGTCACATAAATACACCTGTTCCAAAAGGCCCCTGACTCTGCAACACCATTAAGCAATCAACATGAACACCAAGGAGGATGCCAAACAGGTCAGAGACAAAGTTGTGGAGATGTATATATCAGGGTTGCGTTTTAACAGAATATCCCAAATTCTGAATATTCCACAGAGCATCATTAAATACATTATAACAAAATAGAAAGAATATGGCACCACTACAAACCTGACAGAAGGTGGCCGCCCACCAAAACTCACAGACCAGGCAAGGACAACACTAATCAGAGATGCTTCAAAGACACCAAGGATAACACTGAAGGAGCTGCAAAGATCCACAGCGGAGATGGGAGTATCTCTCCGCAGGACCCGTTTAAGCCATACACTCCACAGAGTGGGGCTTTATGGAAGAGTGGCCAGAAAAAAAGCCATTGCTCAAAGAAAGAAATAGAAAACATGTTTGGTGTTTGCCCAACAGCATGTGGCGGACCCCCCAAACACAAGGATGAAGGTTCTTTGGTCAGACGAGATGAAAACTTTAACCTTTTGCCTGTCATGGGAAACGCCATGTGTGGTGCAAACCCGACACTTCCCATCACCTTGAGAACACCATTCCCACACTGAAACACGGTGGTAGTAGCATCATGCTGTGGGGATGTTTTTCATTAGCAGGGACAGGAAAACTGGCCAGGATTAAAGGAACGATGGACGGCACTAAAGACAGGGCAATTATTGTGGAAATCCTTTTTCAGTCTGCCAGAGATTTGAGACTGGGACGAAGGTTTACCTTCCAGCAGGACAATGTCTCTAAAGCTGGTTTAATGGGAAACATATAAATGTCTTGGAATGGGCCTAGTCAAAGCCCAAACCTCAATCCAATTGAGAATGTGTGGCAGTACTTGAAGATTGCTTTACAGCAATGCATCCCATCTAATTTGAAGGAGGTGGAGCAGTTTGGCCTTAAGGAATGGGTGAAAATACCAATGGCTAGATGTGCTAAACTAATAGAGACATACCCCAAGAGACTTGCAGCTGTAATTGCAACAAAAGGTGTCTCTATGATGTATTGACATTGGGAGGTGATTACATATGGACAATCCTCCTTTCATTTTTTTATGTGGCCTAATTATTGTCTGTGTCACAATGAAGGATATTTTGCACCTTCAAAGTTGTAGGCATGTTGTGTATATCACATGGTGTTAACCCCTCAAACTCCATTTTAATTCCAGGTTGTACTGCAACAAGACAGGACAAATACAGAGGGGATGGATACCTTTGCAATGCACTGTATAGATATGTGAGTTTTAGGGAGTAGAAAGACAAGAAGGTGCAAGTATTTGGTTGGGAGGCAGATAAATGGTGATTTATCAAGAGGGGAGGTGGATGTACTGTATAGATGTGCATTTGAGCTTGTATGTGGCTGTGCTTACGTGCAAGTATGTACAGGAGAACATGTGTGGGAGTGTAGAAGCGCTTAAACATGCGCAAACAGATGCATTTGGACAAACATGCAAACAAAAAAAGATGAATGAAGCCTCCCCAATAGGTGCTATTGATTATAAAAAAATGTATCTAAAATTGTATGAGGTGTATTTGTGTGCTTGAGTTATTGTATGTAGAGATTGGGGCTATATGGGGCATGGTTGCTTAATGGGTATGTTCTATAGAGTATGGAGGTAAGTGTGTGGGGGTTCCTAGGGGTTTGTGGTGTATGTGACTAGTGTGCTGAGGGAGGGGCTCTGTGCTGGTCTCGGGGTGACTTTTGAAGTGTGGGAGAGATGACTTTGAAAACACCCTTTTGTGCCATCCATCTGCAGCTACTGCAGTTTATCTCTCCTATTCATTAAAGCATGGTAAGCCCAGAGCAACTATGTTAAGCCTATCACTGCTGTGTATATGGAAGGTCAGTGGGTTCTGCAGGAAGAAGGATACGAAGATTCTGGAGACCCAGAGGTGAGGGACCAACATGCAGCACCATTAAGCAGTGCGCATAGGAAACAAGTAGAATGTTTCTACCGCCCAAGGACCATGTTGCAGGAGCTAGCTGAGTCAGAGGTGGTAAGACAGCAGAAGCTGAGCTCACAGGCCATTATTACATTTAATGGCAGTGCTTATATTCCCTTCTTTGAATCATAGAACTTACAAAGTAGAATGCAACTAAACAAGATTAAATTACACTGAGGTATAGGAGAGTTTACAGTATTACGTTTATACCGTACATGAAGCAATGGAGGTTTAAGTGACTTGCCTAAGATCAAAAACAGCATCAGTGGGATTTGACTCTGGTTTGTACCTACTTCACTAACTGTTAAGCTTAAGGATTATCCAGCCATGCTGATAGGCAGGTCTTATTCCATATTTTCAAGATATTGAGCTTGTTACATATTTTTGCCTCTTGTTTTTATGAGGCCCCCATGTCTGTAGTTTGCAGAATGTCACAACTGCCAGGTACAATGAATCATGCGAGCAAGGGTTGATTATAGCAAATTTCTTTATCAGATGTGACAGGGACAGGACCTTAGCTGAGCCTTGCACGAGACAACCAACATCCTAATTGTCATTGGTGCAACAGATTGCACACATGCGCTTCTGACTGTACCTTGTGAAATGGAAGAGGCATTTCATGTCATTACACTCAGGAGGCACTATTACCAGATAGTCTATAATGGCTTACAAAAATTAACAAATACACAATTACATAAGCACGATAATATGGTATCATCAGCATCTTTCATAAAATAACATAACTCTACAGCATAAATCGACTCAGCCCCTCCCCCATCTTTCATCATGGTTTATCATAAGACTGAGTAAAAACCATGCTTGGTGTCAACAAGAGAAAAGCCTTATCACAGGCCATCTGTGATTATGCCCTGTTTTGTAGAGGAATTGCAATATTAACCTCCTCTTTCAGTAATTCTCACAAATATACAGGAGACACCCCCAATAAAACTTCATAAAATCATACCATGACATCAAATTGACATCTAACCTTCATTGAGAGTGAGCGCAGTGACTGTGATATAATAGTAACCTGCTTCATAGGGGTGTTCAGCTCAAAAGCCTTTGCCTTGTTTTGTTTTCTGTGTCATTTACACAATTTTTCACTATATTAGACTGTCTTCATTTTTTTCCACTTCTGGAGACAGTTATCATGAATGCTCACTACTGAGCAATAGCACACATTATTGCTCAAGAATGCACACTGTTGAGCAACAATGACTACTACTGATGTCAAAAGAAAGCACAACATTTGGGGGTTGCCTTTTCTGTCATTTCTGATTTAAAATGACATGAAACCACATGGGAATGTTGTTGTCATTTCTCATGTTTTGAATGAATGCATATGCCAAATGCTTCCTGAGTTTCAAACTCAATATTCTCACCATTAGAGTGTACTGGTCTACTGCTCTGTTAAGCCTAGAAGATCATATTAATCGTAAGCACTGCCATTTCTTCAGTGTGCAGGTGGTGTGTGATGTGAATGTGACTATCTTGAATGTTGTAACTTAGCATCTAGTATACCACTGTTACTCTTGTATCCTGTGTCAAAGTGCCCTCTTCTCTAATGTGGGGGAGGCAAGTTTGGCACAGGTGTCTGCTTAATAAGTATGCTGTTTTTCGCCATTCTCTGTAGCTTTGCTGACTGTTACATTCTCATATTTCTGTTCCCTTCCTGTTCTGCACCATTGCCCTCTTAGGGTTGTGTGAGGAGTTTATGTGGCTCTAATAATACTGCGAAGACACCCCCCTCCCTCCATGGATTTTGGTGGAGGGAAGGATTATACTTTAACTGAAAAGGGCTGGGGTGATCTGCATAGGGGTTGGACATGCAAATTGATATTTTTCACTGATACATAAAGATCACATTCAGTATCGTTATTATTTAGACAGATAGAAAATAATACCACTGTAATCCTAAATGTGAGAGATATATATGTTGGAATATGTGAAGGCCAATTTCCTTCTGGACGTCCAGCCCCTCAGAATAGGGCGTACAGTAGTAGACCCGATTCTAGATGCCCCTGCAGGATCAGAATCAGGTCTACTGGTCTGTTCATACAGGTCGGGCAGCTATTCTTAAGGGCCACATGCCCTACACATTCCCAGCTAACTCAGTCAGGCTCTTGAATGGAGCCGCGATGCCATGATGAACTGTCGCCATGGCACCCAGGTTCTATTCAGGAGTCGTGATTGCCGGCCACGGAACAGAGCACCCCTTTCCCGACTCCTGATCTGCCCTATCATGGCCAGGATCAGGCTGCAGAGAACCAACGGCACCCCCTCACCTTCCTGCTGCTGCCAGCCTCCACTGTCCTCTGACGTCCAGGGGGACTTATTCCACCTCCGAGGTGGAATAAGTCCCCGTCTAGGAGGCCAACCCAGGACGTACAGGACCAACCTCAGAATTGGCCTTGTATATCCAAGGTGACGGCCCACCCATGCACCACCCTCGCTCCGCCTCCCGCCCACACCCTCCTGCCCCTGTCTAAGGCTCCCCATACAACCCCGCTGTTCATACAGGGAGCCTTGCATGGAGACGGCAAGGGGTCAAATAACGGGGATGTACATCCAGGCAGGATATGTATTCCCTCTGTTTGTGCCTCAGAATGACCCCCATACTGTATTGAGCTTAAGGAATGCATTCATTGAGAAGACAGACTCTCACATCAAACAAAAAGGATAAGAGTAAAAATCTGGTCAGCTAGATTTCAAGCAGAGACAAAAAGGCATGAGAGAAAACTTGAATATACTTTATTTTTGTTGTCCTGTCTGCTTTTTGGCTGATGGAGGAGGGATCTCAGTTAGACAGCATGCAAGGAGGTAATTTAGAGAAGAGCTTGTAACTCTGGCAGACAGTATAGCAGGAGAACTTGTTCTTCTTTCTTGGTTTAAGGCATACAATCTAGGCTTATGGTTCTGTTGCAAATGTCCAGCTTCTGGAAGTTGTCACTCCAATTGGCTATACCAGAGCTTCCTGGTACCAAATAAGCAAATTGGAAGTTATCCTGTGATGGATAGTTTTAAAAGGGGCTATCTAGCTTAAGAGGGCAGGTAGGCCCTGGAGAAACTCCTGTTCTCCACAGCCCGGCCCCGATCTAGCCTTCCAAGGCCTGGGTTGGGCTGCCAGAACCCCCTGAGCCCCCTTACTTGCCTGCCCATGTCCCACACCGCGGTCTCCCACCATCCAGTGGGACTTATTCCTGGACGTACAGGGCCAACCTCGGAATCAGCCCTGTATGTCCAGGGTCAAGGACTGCCCACATCACACCCTCGCTCTACCTCCAGAGCACACCCTCCTGCCCCGATCTGGGTCTCCCCATATAAACCCGCTGTTCGTATGGGGAGGTTGGGGAGAGGGATGGCAGGGGGAAAAATAATGGGGACAGAATGACTCCCATAGTATATAGCGCCATAAAAGATAGCCTAGGCGGTAGTTTCTACACCCAATCATTGCACACACTTTTTTATCTGCATGAAAAAGAGTATGTTTAGGCCAGGGAAGGAAAGGTATGTATAAGAGTTTGCAGGATTGGTGCAAGAATTGGAGGCACCTTAAACAGGCCCTCCATCTTGCTGCTCCTATTGAAAAGAAACAGTGATGCAGCGCCGGAGCTTGTAGGTAAGTGCTGCATTGTAGTTTGGGGGCTGGCGCTCTAGGAGACCAACTAGTTCACATAACAGCAGCACCGACCCTGGAAGGGGAGTTCATTTTAAAAGCAGGAAAAAATTGTGCAGTTGTATTTGGATTCCTTCACCTGCTCACATTTGCAAGAGAAAAGACTGCATGGATTATCCTTTGGACAATTAGCTCACAAGCCCCATTGCCCGTCTGAAAATTGTCCACATTAAAATTGCAATACCCATATTCTTCCTCATTATCTTAAACAAATTGTGTTCAAATCTCCAGAGGCATAAATATATAAAAGGAAATATTTAGTTATTTATTTTTGTATTATATTTTTAAATTTATCAATCCAGACAACCAAGCAACAAAAATATAAATTCCACAAGAGAACACTATCAAACTTCCATTCCTAGCCCACATTTACAGAGGAAAGAAATCACAAAAAATAAGGAAACAACCAATCAGTAACAAAGACAAACCATGCCAAATCTACTGTAATACCCATATCAATCAAAGTGTCCGTCATACCCAAATATCAAAACAACAAAAAATTCTAATCTTAACCTTTACTCTGCAAGAAAAGCTATTCCAATTGCAAAAGGAAATATTTATTAACAGCTTTGATAAGATGTCTTTGATAAGGTATCTTGCCTCAACTATCAAACACTTGTTTTTCCTTGTTACTAGAATTGAATTCTGGAGCATTTTTACTAAAGATTATTGTATATTATTTCTATGGGTGCAGTGACATTTAACACATGTTAACCTTAGAGGGTCATTTTAAAAGGTTTAGTTGTGGTTTTGATGTCTGAAGATGTGTACGTGGATGTCAAAATCACAGATATGTCACCCTAGCTGATTTGTCTGGGGAGTGGCAGTGTGCTTCCATGTCCCCATTCGATCTTAGAAGAGGCATGCCAATGTTTATACCTGCTCCAGGCACAAATAGGCATCAGGAAAGTGCTTCTTTCCATCCTAAAACATCCAGAGAAGATAGAGAATTAAGTGACTAGGCTTAGACGATAAAGGCCCACACTGGGATTTGAACACAGACCACTCTGTTTTTAAGCTATTACTCTAATCATTTGGCTATTAGATATTTTGGCTCTGAAATGTTGTCCTGGGGACATCTACAGGTTGGTCCAAAAAAAGTGTGAGCATCTCATAGCATATAAGTTATTTAAAAATTCAAAAAGACAGATGTAAATGATTGACAAATTTAAAAAAAAAAATGGCGACCAGAAATTGTCGAAATAAAGACGCTATATAGCTAAAAAAAGGTAAATAAGTAAACTATTTAAGCTTTTAATTTACAAGATGTTCTCACTGTTTTTGGGCCACCCTGTATATAGACGTTTGATACACGTGCATATCGGGCACATTCACTTTTCTGAAATTGTGCCTGAACTTGCACATGCCGGCTTTTTTTTCAGACGTTCTGGCTTTGATGTCCGGGATTGCTCTTGGATGTCCCATTGTGAAATGTGCCTCTTAGTAAACATGCCCCTTTATCTGTTAAGTGAAATGTCACATTGACCTTAATAATGACTTTTAAGGTTTATTAGCAAAAATATGATTACATATTTGTATTGAAAATAGAACGCATGTTTTAAAATCCAAATAGACAGCATAATAATAATAAAAAAACCCCAACAATTACATAACTAACCCGTTGATTAAATCTGAAAGATGGCAGCCCTATCTGCCGAGATAAGGTGTTGAGCCATATTCCCAGACTAGAAAAAGGAAAAACACCAATGGTTTCTGTGGGCTTTTTGCAGGATAACTGCATTAACAATGGCTTCTCAGCAAACAGAGAAAAAAACATAAAACATTTGCTACCAAATATAGGGTGGACACATTTCTATTAAGAGTAAATGAAGTGAGCTTTGCAAGGGGAGTCACCCTATAGATGAGCCTTTTGAGGAGTAGGCTGCCTTCTTCCTCATATATTGATCAATACAAGGGGATTTTTCCTGTAGAACATACTTAAAGCAATGAATAGGATGGTGCCCATTATTTTGATAAATGACTTTTTTTTGCTGTTCCAAGATTCTGAGTAATGACCTCTGCTTTTGAAAAAGCTAATAGAATGCTAAGAAATATTTAGAAATGATTTGTAAAGAAAACAGAAAATGTGAATAGGTCATTATAGAAATTCATTTTTGGCTTGAGTTTAAAAACAACAAAGTTCTGCTCTTTGTAGATCAAAAAATGTGACAGAATAGAGAAAGGTGAAGAAAACACCAACAAAGATAGCCGGGAAACAAAACAACTTCCATTTTAGAAAGTACTAAAAATAAAACAAAATAAAAGGCTAGTTCTCTTCCATTTACAAAAGAGACAGCAGAGGAGAAATATGATAGAAGTATATAAAATTATGGAAAATGGGATAAAATAAGTAAGCAACTATTATTTCTGTAGAAACCAAAGGGGGGGGGGGGGACCTGCAAACTGTGTAACTGCTGCTCTGGGGGATATTCAGTGGCACTAATACAGTTAGTGCCGCTGAATATCCATGAGTGCCCTGGCTACACACCCCAATGCTAACCGGTTAGCATAGTGGCATATCAGGGGCATTCTGGAGTGGGAAGAGGCGGTACCCATTGCTAACCGGGCAGAAGCGATATTGAACCACAACCTTGTTAGCGATCTGTGGCATAGCCAGGCACATTAAACACTGGCCTAACTTTAGCCAAGTATCGCTAATTGGGTAGCGGCTCAATATTGACACTGTCTGGTTAGCGATCGGCAAATGTGTGCAACCTGGATATTCAATGTCCTGGCAAGAAATGGCCCTGGCATTCAATATCCAGGTTTAAAGTTCAGCGCCGACGGCTAGCTGCTTTAGCAGTGCTAGTTGAAGGTGGTGAATATCGGGCCCCCAGTGAATATGGACCATCATTTCTAGTATTCACTGGAAACAAACATTGAGAAATCAAATATAGCGGGGGTTCAAAAAGATAGTAATGGAAGATGAATCAATCATAGGCTATGAAACATAATAGTATATTGATGTCAATAATTTGTAGGAGGAGAAAGCAACAAAGCTGCCTTGTTTGGTTCAGGATAGCTTCCTTTAGCAAAGAAGTCAGAACCATCAAGGCACTAGACCAGGAACCCATATAAATATGACATCACCCATCGTAGCAGCTTTCTCCAGTCCTCTCCAGGTGACTGACCCCTGATATTCTCTCTATCAGAAAACTGTAACAAGGTGAGCAGCACACCCCATTTCCAATGAGACACCTTTGAATGGTTTGTTTGAAGAGATGTTTTACTTTGAAGCTGATTAATATGTCACTGAGACTACTCTTGCAAGCGGAGTTATAATCATGCTTTCCCAGCACTTGGACGTCTTTTCTAAAATGTCCTTCTTGCATATAAATGAATGGGCTGGGTGGCTCTTTGAGTTTGTGTGAGTGTCAGCACCTATAACTTTGCTTTGACTACTGCACTATTCATGTATGTGTATGAATGTGTACACTATTTGTGCATGTGCATACTATCATTCAGTAGATCACACTATTCACCCATAGCATGGCATGTACTAGTGATCAGTAGCATGGACTGTTTGTTATAATGCACACCGCTTATGACATATGGAAAGCAACAAAATTTTGGGGGTTTGACTTCTGTTTCCATTTGAAAATGACAGAAACAATATAGGAAATGTTGTTGACAATTCAAATGACTGTGCACTCCTAATAATTAAAGCATATAGCTACCCATGTTTGGGCAGAGGTTTCTGCCAGTTGGAGCAATCTCATTGCTCAGGAAACCTTTGTTCAGGCACAGAGTTTATCATGTTGTTGTTAAGTGCCGTCGAGTCGGAGTCGACTCATGGCGACCCTCTGGATAGCTATCCTAAATTGTGTTCGGTCTTCAGTCAGGCGGCTCATTGACGACAGACTGGTACCCGTAGCTGCTGTTATTGTAGCGATCCATCTCATTGCTGGCCTTCCTCTTTTGCGTTGACCTTCTATCTTGCCAAGCATGATGTCTTTCTCTAATGATCTCTCTCTTCGCATGATGTGTCCGAAGTATGAAAGCCGAAGTCTTGTCATCTGAGCTTCTAAAGAAAGCTTAGGTTTGATCTCCTCTAGTACCGACTGGTTTGTTCTTCGGGCAGTCCATGGTATACACAGTATTCGCCGCCAGCACCATAATTCAAAGGCATCAATTTTCTTCCTGTCTGTCTTTTTCACTGTCCAGCTTTCACATCCATATGATGTTATTGAAAATACCATGGCTTGAACAAGTCGAATCTTTGTATGGAGAGACACATCTCTGCTCTTGAGAATCTTATCTAGGTCTTTCATAGCCATTCTGCCAAGAGCAATGCGTCATCTGATTTCTTGACTGCTTGTTGCTTCTTTATTGATAGTTGATCCAAGTAGGTTAAAGTTGTTCACAATTTCAATTTCTTCTCCTTCAACGATGAACCTGTTGATTATGCCAGTTGTCATGATCTTTGTCTTCTTTACATTAAGGTGCAGGCCCATTTTGAGACTATGTTCTTTGATTGTGAGAAGCAAATGTTTCAGATCATCTTCGCTTTCAGCCAGTAATGTGGTATCATCAGCATAGCGAAGGTTGTTGATGAGTCTTCCACCAATCTTCACACCTCTGTTGTCTTCATACAGTCCTGCTTCTCTGATGATTTGTTCTGCATATAAATTAAACAGGTAGGGGGAAAGTATGCAGCCTTGTCTTACACCTTTGCTTATTTTAAACCATTCTGTTTCTCCTTGTTCCGTTCGAACTGTTGCTTCTTGATCAATGTACAGATTACGCAAGAGAACGATCAGGTGTTCTGGTATACCCATGCTTCTTAATGTGGCCCAGAGTTTCTCATGGTTTACACAGTCAAAAGCCTTGCTATAGTCGATAAAGCACAAATAGATATCCTTTTGGTATTCTTTAGTCTTTTCAAGGATCCATCTCACATCCGCAATGATGTCTCTCGTTCCTCGCCCTTTCCTGAACCCTGCTTGCACTTCAGGTAGTTCTTGTTCTAGGTATGGCTGTAGTCTCTTTTGAATAATCTTCAGTAGAATCTTGCTGGCATGTGGGATCAGAGCGATTGTGCGATAATTTCCACAGTCAGTTGGATCACCTTTCTTTAGTATTGGTATAAACACAGATATTTTCCAGTCAGTTGGCCATGATGTTGTCTTCCATATTTCTTGGCAGAGCCTTGTAAGTACGGTAACAGCTGCATCAGATTGCTGCAATACTTCTATGGGAATGCTATCAATGCCTGGTGCTTTGTTCTTTGATAAGGCTTTCAATGCTGCTTCAACTTCTTCTTTCATCACCAATGGTTCCTGATCATAAGGTATAGGTTGAAACGGCTGTTGGTCCACTTGATCTTTTTTTTTTAAACTTTTATTTTCATTTTGCAACAAACAAAGAAACAACACACCAAAAGAGACAAAACAAGTATACAATAAGGAAAAGTAAACCCATTACCCCCCACCCCGGTGCTTCTTCTCTACCCGTTTATATCAGCATGTGAGCGCTTCCAATTAACAGTGATTATACATCAAACGATCAAAAAAAAAAAAAAAAAAAAGTATCCACAATACAGCATGATCATGAGACAGAGATATATACAAAGTTAGACAGTCAGATGAGAGCATTTAGCAAAATGTACATATTCATTGAGCATCTTCCATTGAGACCAATGAGAAGGAGTCTGAACGGAGGAAGCGAACAGACGAGGTATTTGTTCATATTTACTGTAGAGACAGGCATGATTCCACCATTCATTGAGGCTCAGATGGGAACTAATTTCCCAGTATTACTTAATTAGGGAAGTAGCAATGCCAAGCATAAAGTTCAAAAGGAGATAAGCCATTTTTTGGGAGAGAGGGGATCCCCGCAACTGGGCGAAGTCCCACTATCCTCCAAGAAAGGGACTCCTGAGAGTGCAATATAGACTAAATACGACCCCAGACCCGACGCCAGTTATACTGTAGTGCGGGATATTCATGCATAACATGAAGTAATAGACCAATGGCCACAGGACGTGTCCAGCAACCATTACCCTGAGTAGTGTTCCATTTGTCTAATCTGTGAGGAGTGTAAAAACACCGGTGGGCTAGAAAGAAGAGGGTCTGAGTGAGTGAGGCGGGTCGGGAACCCGTGTCCCTCTGCTCCAGATAAGGCTCCATTGCTCCGAGGTTAAAGTCACATGCAATTCGCTCTCCCATACTTTCTGCGCTATAGAGGTATCTCTAGTGATAACATTACATAAGGTTTAGTAAAATTGGATGCTACACCCGGTGAACTACCGAGAGATCGGAAGTCTCCAATAAACCTTATGCAGAGAGTGCCGATGGCGGGAGTACTCTAGTGCTCCGAATGCAATGCTGAAGTTGCACTGACCAGAGTCGGGAGTCGAAAGGTTGCATAAGAGTATTAAAGGCACCTAAAGTGTCGAAAAGCATTGGTGGGTAGTGGGAGTCTAATGGGAGAGTCATACCAGGGAGTAAGGTAAGAGGAATCGGTGAGCAAAGGCCCGCTACTATATCTAGCCACACAGGTCTGCTCGGTACTGGAGCTTCCAACCAACGAGCACCCTGTTTGAGAAGAAAAGATTGAGGGAACACTTGAGTAAAATCGCCACCAAGTAGTAATGGAGCATTGGCGGAGGCCGAGGCCAACTGCGCAAAACTTGCATAGTAAGCAGGGTTGTCCACAGTCGGGGCATAGTGCAAATACACGTGAATTCACTATCTCCAACCTCAAGGTGTACACGGGCCCATCTACCCTCCATGTCAGCGCTAATATCAGGTACAGTAGCGTGCAAAGACTTCTTAACCAGAATGGCTATCCCGTACCATTTGGAAACGGTGGGAGAATAGGCAGCTACCATGTGAGGCCTAGCATTGAGTTTCAGTGTTTCAGCAGAGTGTAATGCGTTTCCTGAAGAAACACCAAATCAACATGCTCGTGGCTAAGATAGCTAAGGATTTTCTTTCCTTTGAGTGGACCAGTAATGCCTTTGACGATGAATAATAAGATTTTACATAAGGCCATTCAGAAAAGTTAAAATTCTGAGCATGATAGCACACATAATTCACTGTGTCCCTCAAACTGACTGTATCTAGCTGTACACATGACATAGGAATAATAAGCTAATATAATACAATGAAGCGCCCCACATTAACAAAGAAAACCGCAGTACGGTAGAGGAGAAGCAAAACCCCAAAATTACTGGCGACCATGTGTCTGCGGGGAGAAACCCCAGAGAAGGCCGAAATTGAAAAAACATATAACCTGTAGGACTGTGCGTGCTCCGAATCCGACCGAGGCACACATCATGAAGGGATAGGAGACCAAAGACAAAAGTCATACAGAGAAAGAAAGAAAGTCCAGGCTATTTCTGTGCTGGGCTATGACCGCCGCATCGGGCCCTTCAAAATGGCGGACAGAGCCGGCAGATAAGAGTCCAAGATTTGGGATTAGCGCATCTGCTCTGCTTCTTTGGAGTCCAAAAATGTTGATAGTAGATCAGGATCCTCGAACGTCCTGGTCTGGTTGTGGAGAGTCACTCGGAGCTTCGCTGGATACAACAGGCCAAAGCGAGCCTGTAGCTGTTGAAATCGAGGGCGAAGAGCAAGGAGTTTCTTCCGACGGTCAACGGTAGGCTTTGCCAAATCAGGAAAGAAGGAGACCTTACGACCTTCAAATTCCAAATGATGATTCGCTCGGGCAGCATGTAAAATTTGTTCCACTTGTTGATATCGTAGCAAGCTAAAGATAATAGGCCGGGGGGTCGTGCGGTTGAGCGCCATACGGGCAGGAACACGGTGTGCTCGATCGATTTCCAGTTCTCTGTGAAAAGTGATCTTCAGCAAGGAGGGAAGAGTTTTGAGCAAGAATTCTCTTATATCTCCTGCTTCCACCCCCTCCGGCATTCCGAGGAGCCTCACATTGTTGCGACGGGCTCGATTATTGCTATCTTCCAACTCCTTTTGAAGATTCTGTATCTGGCGCTCAGCCTTGTCCAGTTTGCCCAAGCGCACCTCGTGCGAGTCGAGGACCCCCGCCATATTGTCCTGCCGTAATGAAAGACCTTCAAGTCGGTCCTGGAGCACTCCAAAGTCTTCTCGCATGGCTCGAAGCGCTTCTCCATTGGACTGCACCAATTCCTTCACGCCGCGTATTTCCTCCAAAATCTCCAGGTGCATTGCGGGGTTTTCACGAAATGGAACCATCTTCTGTGGGGAGGACACCTCTGTTTTGGAGCGTTTTCCGTGAGAAGAAGAAGGAGACCCGAAGTCCAAGCGCGCTGGTTTATGGGCCGCCATCCCCCCGAGGTGCCCCGGTCAGCTCGGAGCGAAATAGTAAATTTATATAGGTATTAAGTCAGGATTCTGAGTAGGCCTCTCGGGAGCTTCAACGCAAAGCGTCCTACCCGCTGGACATCAGGCTCCGCCCCCCGGTCCACTTGATCTTTATCATATAAAAACTCTGTATATTCCTTCCACCTTTTCTTGATCTTCTCAGCATCATTCAACATAGAACCTTGAGCATCTTGTAACATTCCAATTCGGGGCTGGAACTTTTTCTTTAACTCTCGCAGCTTTAGGAAAGCCGATCTTGTTCTTCCTCTAATAGTTTCTGCTTCTATTTCCTTGCAAGTGTCATTGTAGTACTTTTCCTTGTCCTGTCTTGCTGCACGTTGGAAATCTCTGTTGAGTTCTGCGATTTTATCATAGGATACCAGAAATGCCCGGAAAGTAGTCAGTCTTCACTCACCTAACACGTATGGCCAACCAGGAACTGTGGCAAACTCAAAGCATCACAAATCTGGCAGTTCCCTTTTCCACATACAGTTGATGTGGTGATAACAATAAAAATAGTCTTCACATTCTTGCAGCTCCTATGTGCCATAGGGTGCTCTGTCAGGGCTAGGCATAAGTAGCATAGGCAAAATAAACGCCCACTCACTAGCAGTCTGAAGTGCGCACTCATTAACTCTCGTTCACTTCGCAAAAAATGGCCAGCAATCACTGAAACAATAACGCATCTTAATTTAGACATCATTATGATCACCGAGACCTGGCTCTCACCGGAAGATAACACCATCCTCAATCAACTCCTACCACTCAACTTTGTTACTTTCACCAGCCATAGGCAAAATAAAAGAGGTGGAGGAGTTGCCATCATCACCAGATCTGACCTTCAATTCAAAATGGTAGAATCCAACAGCATCAACACCCTTGAAACAGTATCTATAGCCAATCACTCCTGCTCCATAAACCTTATTTATAGAGCGCCCTCATCCGATCCAGACAACCTCTCCAATATCATAAACTTAGCATCCAATACCCATGCCCCACACAGACCAAATTGGATCCTAGGTGATTTCAACCTGCCATCCCTACAGGACAATCAGGCAACCGCCTTCATAGAAGCCCTAGATATCTTGGGATACACCCAATTAGTACAAGAACCAACACACACAAAGGGAAACATTCTTGACCTGATATTCGCCCCACAAACAGTACTTCAACAGGTTCAAAATGTCACGCTATCATTAACAGCAGTTCCATGGTCCGATCATAAGCTCATCTCCTTCCAGATTCCGACCCCCATCAAGTCACAAAAACCAAGTTCGAACTCACATAAGAACACATTCTCCACTGCCAGAAGTTTTCAACCGTTCAACAAAGAACGCATCATGGCTGAAACAAGCACTCTCCTTGACAAGACCTCACAAGACCTAGATGTCCTCATCTCCACATGGAACAGCAAACTTAGCGCTATCGCAATCCGCCCCCCTACTACCAAAGCCCCAAACAAAAGACCATCCGCACCATGGTTCACAGCTGACCTAAGGGCGTCATTAACCATCCTACGGAGATTGGAAAAGCGCTGGAGGAAATCACGTACCAGCAGTGACCAAGCAGCATACACCCAACACCTACACACACATCGCAGGGCTGTTACAGACAAAATGAAACAACATCACACAGACACCCTGAAACGTTCATTGAACAAGCCACACGACCTCTTCAACCTGGTCAAAACTCTTGCCAAGGAACCGACCCCGGAGCACCCAGGAACTATAGACCCGCAGGACTATGCCACCTTCATGCAATCGAAACTATGCAAGACCGACAAATTGACGATACCGGACCCCTCTGAATCTCAAGTATGCTCAGCGTATCTAACTATCTTTATCACACCATCTAAGAAAACTATTGAAGAAACCATCGCTACCCTAAATACATCCACTGCTTTCTCAGACCCATGTCCAGCATTCTGGATAAAAGATCTGCGATCCGACCTTGCACCTATCTTATCTAAAATGATAGAACTATCTTTTAACACCGGGTCTTTCCCATCCACGCTCAAACAGACCTCCGTCAGACCTCTACTTAAGGACACCAAATTAGACCCTCAAAAGGTCGAGTCCTACAGACCCATATCCAGCATCCCGATGCTCGCTAAAATCATTGAAAAGATAGTCTACAGGCAGCTACAAGATCATGTGGACACCAATGCACCCCTAGATTCATCACAACACGGATTCAGAGAATCACACGGAGTGGAAACACTACTCTCCACTCTTTTCAACACCATAATCTCAGGCATTGACAACTCACGCTCAGGTTTCGCGCTCATCTTTTTAGATATAGCGGCAGCCTTCGACTCAGTCTGCCACGAGATTCTCCTGAGTCGGCTAAGAGAAAAAGGCATCACCGGAACAGCTTTGGAGTGGTGCAGGTCTTACCTGTCTGGAAGATGGCAACAAGTCCGAGCAAATGGAACAACATCCGAGCCATTCCTACAAAGTCAAGGAGTCCCTCAAGGTTCATCCCTATCATCACTTATGTTCAACATCTACATCCAACCCATTTGTAACATCATTAGATCGTTCAACGTAAGCTGCATGATATACGCAGACGACGTCCTACTATACCTACCAATATCCCTGACCTACCCAGACCTCACCCCACTAACTAATTGTTTCAACGCAATATCCGAATGGCTCCTCTCCCAAAATCTACGCATCCAACATAAAAAAACGGAGGTCCTGTTTATATCCAGAAATCCTGATTTCACACCACCTAGCCACCTGACAGTGGACAACGCCAAGTTGCAAGTAAAATCAGCCATACGGTACCTCGGAGTTACATTGGATCAGAACCTCAATATGAAGCAGCACATAGCTAAAACAGTAAGAACTATCTACTTCAAGATCAGATCCCTCAGACACATACGCCCCCTACTCGATCCAAGCGACTTCCGCACCGTATATCAAGCCCTCATCATCCCTCATTTCGATTATGCAAACGCCATCTTACAAGGACTACCTCAAGCAACCCTACATCCCTTACAACTCGCCATGAACAGTGCAGCACGAATCCTTTTCGGAGTACCAAGGAGAGAACACATCACACCCCTCCTGAAGCAGCTACACTGGCTCCCCATTCCAGCTAGGATTATCTTCAAGACCTTAGTGATGACATTCAAGGCCATCAAGGGGCTCTCCTCTTCTTCACTATGTGACCTCATTCAACCACCCACTACCACCAGGCTAAGAAGAACCTCAGTAGCCAACATGCTAGCAATACCGAGAGACATGACAAAATGCTCCAAAGCAACATCAAACAGAGCCTTTAGTCTAAGCGCCCCAAGCCTCTGGAACTCCCTACCACCAAACATCAGAGCCATCCCCAACCTGAGCCAGTTCAGGAAGGCCTTAAAACACTTCCTCTTTATTGAATACCTCACAGACTCCACTGAACTCCAACCACCATAAATGATCTACGCACAATAACTCCATCTCACATGTACATAGTTATCTATTTCAAATTTCTGCACATGTAGATAGTTTCCCCTGTTATCCAAGTTAATTGCTCCTGTTCTTTGTAATGACCTGACTCTTGTTTATTGTCGGATACTGTTTGTTCTATGTAAACCGCGCTGATCGCAAATAGTGCGGTATAGAAGAAATGTAAATAAAATAAATAAATAAAATAAATAAGGTACCAGATTTGGAAGGCACCAAATACTTAGGCCAAGAAGAAGCCTGCTCCTACTTACTTTAGAGCCAGGTGCATGTATTACTTCAAAGGGGTGCCACTGTGGCACCCCGGCGTTCCTCTGTGCCTTTCTGGATCTCCATTCTAGGGATCTCTGATAGCCCCTCCACCCATCTCCTGCTCTCTAGGATCTGCTGTCTGTTCTGCCTATGGTGCCTAAAACCTAAATCCAACCATGGATTCTGCCTGTTCTGAAGGACGTTAGCTTCTTGTTACAGTAATATGGGCCAGTAGGTCCAGGGAAAGTGTTACTAGTGGTTAAGTATACCTAATGGGTGAGCATCTTGCAGTAGTATATTACAATGGTACTTCCCTTTTCAAGGCAATGCGTCAGTGTTCCCAGTTTTTTTTCTAGGATGGTGCATGATTTTAAATTTGATATTGCATGGGTAAAAATTGTACAAATGGTAAACTGAAAACTTCAGTTGTAACTTTTGCCTTACAGTGTGTGACAATGGTAATGTGTGACATAAGTACACAGCATACATGGGATTGCTGAGGCAATGATTTAGAGACTATGGCCCCCTGCCCATTGTGGCTCCCACAACCCCTAAATGGGTTTTGGGAGCCCCAATGGTCATATATTTACATAGTTAAAATACACCTAAAAGATATGGCCTCTTGCCCCATGTACATATTAGAATGAGCTGTGAAGGCACCGATGAGCATATAATTACATAGTTAAAACACATTTAAAAACCCTTCCCCACCCCTCCCTAGAACACACTAGCTCCTGTTGCAGCTTGCCACCTGCAGGGAAATTAGAGAAAGCATTGTTAGCTTCTAGCATTTGACATTGTAACACACAAAGCTGTCTTATTTAGCACCTTTCGCTCCTCCCATAACCCACAGCCATCCTTTATGAGTAGGAAGTCTCATGTGGATACATACAATTGTGACACATTTAGATAACAAACCAGCCCACAAAAAAATTATGTGCACTCCTCATACATGTTAATCTCTGCAACAGCCAGTGCTCTACGCCCAAATCCCACAGCTAGATTGGAAGCATCTAGCTGACCAATGGCCACTTCTTTCCACATTTGGGACCCATGCTCCATGAGAAGGCAAAACCCCTCTGCTTCCCCCCTTCCATGAGGCATCGCAGTGCTCTGATTCACTGGATGATATCTTCAAAAGCTCCTCAGATGGTTTTTGCTGAGGGGATTGTAAAAGGGCAACCTCGTGGGGGGAGGAATAGGAGTGAAGAGGAAGATGTGCATTTAGGGAGAGGAAGGGGGATAGTAGTGGTGACACTGGGCTCATGGGGGGGATGGGTGGCACAGGACTGGTGCTAGTGGTTGGAAGTGGTGGGGTGGGCAGGAATGAGCATGGAGGTGGGAGGGAGATGATCAAGGATGGGTCACTACACTGTACATATTTTGTGTGTTAGCTAATAAACAGCTACCTTCACTTGAAATGCCTACTACCAATAATAATAATAATCATAATTTATAAAGCACTACAAGGTGTACACAACGCTATACAAACATAGATAGAAGCAGTCCTACTCGTGAGAGTTTACAATCTAATTAAGACAGATAAGACAAAGGATAAGAATAAGGGGAAAAGGAGGGTAAGGAGACATAAGCAAAAAAGGTGGTCAGGATCCAAAAGCAGCTTTAAAGAGGTGAGCCTTTAACATGGACTTGAAAATGGACAGAGATGAACCCTGAAATACAGACTCAGGAAGTTTGTTCCAGGCATAAGGAGCAGCAAGGTGAAAGGACCAAAATCTGGAGTTGGCAGTGAAAGAAAAGGGCAAAGAGAGAAGCAAGCCAGAAGAAGAGCAGAGTTCACGAGGAGGGGTGTAGGGAAAGAGAAGAGAGGAAAGGAAGAAAGGAGCAGAAGAGTGAAGGAACATATAGGTCCGAAGGAGAATTGTATACAGAAATGGAAGACAATGAATTGATTTGAGAAGAAGAATTATATGAGAATATCGAGGCTGGAGAAAAATTAGTCATGCAGCAGAGTGCTGAACAGATTGAAGGGGAGAAAGGTGACTAAGAGGGAGACCTGCAATAGTTGAGATGGGAAGTAATTGAGTGTGGAGAAGTGTTTTAATAGTATGTTCAAAAAGGAAGGGGCAAATTTTGTTAATGTTATAGCTAAAGAAACAACAGGTTTAACTATCTATTGGATATGTGAGGAGAAGGAAAGGGAGTCAAGGTTGTGGGCTGAGGAAACAGGAAGTAGAAGAGTGTTATCCACAGAGATAGAGAAAGGAGGAAGGGGGAGGAAAGTTTAGAGGGAAAAATAAGTAGTTCAGTTTTGGCCATGTTTAATTTCAGATGGTGATGAGACATCCAGGTGGTGATGTTAGACAGGCAGGCAGAGATGAAAAACTGGAGTGTCAAAGAGATATCAGGTGAAGAAAGATAGATCTGAGAGTCATCGGCATAAAAATGATACTGAGATCTATGTGAGGAGTTGAGAGCACCAAGGGACTGAGTGTAGAGAGAGAAAATAAGAGGGCCGAGAACGGATCCCTGGGGTATACCAACTGAGAGTTGGATACCAGTAGAGGAGGAACCACCAGGACAAATACTGAAAGAGCAATGGGAGAAATAAGAAGAGAACCAGGAGAGGGCAGAGTCCCTAAAACCAAGAAAGGACAATGTATCAAAGAGAAGGTGGTAGTCAACGGTATCAAAAGCAGCAGAAAGGTTAAGAAAGATGAGGATAGAATAAAGGCCTTTGGATTCAGCCAGGAATAAGTCACTGGAGACTTTGGCAAATGCTGTCTCAGTAGAATGAGAGGGACAAAAGCCAGATTGATATAGATCCAACAGGGTTTGAGAGGAAACTATAGCCTCATCAACAGATTTAGATAACAAGGAGGAGAAAAGAGATTATGTGACAATAGTAGAGAGAGCAAAGATCGATAGCATGACGATTCCTAAGGTAAGAGGAGACAGGGTAAGATTGAGGTGGGGAGTAATGAAGGGTGAAGGTTAAGAGGTGATGATCAGATAGGGGAAGTACAGAAATTGGAGGGTAGACAGTTAGAGAAGAAAACCAGGTCAAGGCAGTGACCGGGTTGATGAGTGGGAGCAGAAGAGCAAAGTTTGAGGTTGAACGAGGAGGTAAGGTAAAGGAGTTCAGAGTATAGGGGTCAGAAGGGTAATTGACATGAATATTAAACTCACTAAGAATAAGGGAAGTGGAAGAAGATTCAAGAAATAGGGAAAGCCAGGAGTCAAAGTGAGAGAGAAAGGTAGAGGTGGATTTATCAGGAGGTCTATAGAAAATGGCTATATGGAGAGATAAGGGATTAAAAAAATGAATGGACAGGTCGGGGGAGTGGCCTATCTAAGAAGGCGACTGTGGAAGTTTAATCAACTGACTATGCCTAAGAGGAAAGGTAAAGCTAAGGCTAAAGCTCTTCCCGCGGAGCTATTACCTTCTGGTGAGGGGCCTATGGATCGTTATGTTCAGTTGACCTCGGAGCAAGTTCAGGGGATAAGAGCGGGCTCAGTGGCACCGATGGATTTGAAGTCGGCGTCCTACGCCCTTGATATCATGCTCTCCCCAGATGGATGGTCTCCCCCGGTGCCTCCTGGGTCTTCGGCTGCTCGGCTGGTGAGTGACGACGCATTTTCACTCAAAGTGGCAGAACTAGCGTCTTCTGGGCGGGACTCGCCTCCAGTGCTAGTCCGTGGACAGAAGGGAGAATTACAGGCTGGTGCCTCGGCTATTTCATCTCAGCCTGCTACTGGGGTTTCTACGCCCATAGAGGTGGGTGTTTCTTCATTTCCGGCTCAGTCAGATCGATCTTCAATTCGTCCCCCTGGGTTTTTATTTACATTGACTCGTCCTGCGTCTGTGACTTTAGACAACATTTGGGACGCTATATCACACCTTGGAAATATGGTGGGTACCCAATTCTCTGTCCTTTCGGATCGGATTTCTGCCCTTGAAATGGTTTCTCCTTCAGTGCAATCAGCCATCGAGGGAATTAATGTGAAGCAATCTGATATGGATCAACGTTTAGTGAGAACTTCAGATCTAACCGACGCTTTGATCAAGGATAATATTGTTCTTAGGTCTAAGACTGAAACTTTGGATAATGCAGTTTGTGCATCTAATGTTTGTCTTTTGAATTTCCCTATTTTACCTGGGGTGGCACCTTTGGAATTATTTAAGAGCTGCCTTCGAGAAATTCTTTTGGTGCCAGTGCAGCTGATGCCTCCTGTCTCTAAAGCCTATTATCTTCCTTTGGGAAAGAGAGAGGGTAAAGTTTCCATTGGCCCATTGGAGATGGACTCTCTAAATGTTACAGAATTGCTTAGTACTCCCAAAGTCAAGGATATTGCTGTGTCTACATTGTTGGTTACATTAGCTCTATCTTCAGACAGGGAATGGCTGTTAAAAATGTTTTATAAAAAGCGTGATAGCTTGTTCCAAGGGAAGAAGATTCTTCTTTTTCCCGATGTTGCACGAGAAACACAGAAACACAGAAGATCTTTCCTATTATTTAAACCCGGGGTGTTGCGTATTGGGGCCACATTTATGTTAAGATTTCCCTGTAAATGTTTAATTACCTTTAAGGCACAGAAATATGTTTTCTTTTCTCCTGAGGATCTTTCTGCTTTCTTGAGTTTGCATTTGCTGGTTACCTCCTCTCCTGATGTATTGACTCCATCTGCTTAATTAAGGTCTCCTTGGGCCACTGTCTCCTCTTATTTTCCTTTACAAATACTATGTGGAGTGTTTCTCCCTTTCTTTTGGTTAACTCCCCCCTTTTTTGGGGACTATTTGTATAATTCTTGCATTATTTTCTTTGGTTAATATCTTGTATAATTACGATTGCAAGCATATCTGTACAGGTACAGGTTTTTTGCTTGATTTATTGGAAAATTTCATAAATAAATTTTAAAAAAAGATGAATGGATTGGAGTTCAAAGGAGGAAAAGGAGTGAGTTGGAAATAGAAAGAGGGATTTGGGTCGATAGGAAGGAGAAAGCAAAAACCAATACCACCACCACAGCCAGTGGCATGAGGAGTATGGGAAAGTTGGTAGCTGCCATTACAGAGGGCAGCAACTGGTTGTCAGTGCCTCAATGCCAGATGTAGAGCATGCAGCAGACCATGAATATCTGGCAGAGCTGTACAGCAGTTCATCCCCGAATCATTCAAGGCATAAGGAACAGCTCTTGATCTGGAAAATATTGTCTCAGTGATGGTTTGCTTGTACCCGTGGGCCTTGTTGTACTATTCCTCTACCTCTGTGCAGCACCATGATGGGGGTCAAAAACTACTACATCAATGGGTAACCTCTATCACCTATGTAGGCAGAAGGAGAGAAGACACAAGTTAGAGTATTGCACCAGTGTTTTTCATGATTTGGGTAGGCACTGCAACCGTTGGAGTTTTTGGCCAAGTGCTGCAGCTTTCAGGTACAGAGCAACCTCCAAGCATATGCATGTCTAGGTGATGGAGTGGGCTGATGCAGGGCTTACCTAGCAGCCATCCACTGGAGAATCATAGACCCCTAGTAATAATGAAAAGTGGGCCATTTCATGGAATTGGATCATGGTTTGCTGCTTTTCCTGAGCAATCTGTAGAAAGGCTACATATTGTGTGGATTAGAAAGACCCTCAGAAACTATGAGGATCACTGTAAAGTGGCTGCCTGGTTCAGAACTGCAGTGGAAGTCAACACACACTAGAAACTACTAGAAACTGCCAGTGGTTAGGAAGACAAGGGCTGAGGTGACCTTGAAGTAGATGGACATGGACTGCTCCCTCTGTGTGGTGGAGTGAAGAAGCAGCTCTAGCTCCTGGAAGAGATAATGGATGGTAGAACCTGATGAGGAACTGCCTATCTGTGAGGCCCACAAATTGGATCCTGGGGCCTGTAGACTTTCTGATATGGGTGTCTTCTAGTGGCTCTCTCATCCTCCCTGTGGAACTCATGCAGCAAGGCAAGCACAAACTATATGTTCATCTCATCCATAGCTCCTGCCTCCCACCACCAGGACATAGCAGCTACTTCCACCAGTGCCCAGTGACTTCCAGCACCAACACCCACAGAGTCCCACCACCAATATCCACAACACTGCACATGCACCTCCGCGCACACACATATACACAGAGGCAGCAGGGACCCATACAGAAACACAGAGACTTCGGGGTACACCGGGGCACACACAGTCAGGCAGCAGGGAACCTCACTGAGATTCAAAGGCTGCGGGGAATAGTGGGGCAGATACACAGTCAGTGGGCATCAGGGAACTGGGTAACATAAATAGTTAAATAGTTACTTTTGTTATCCAAGTTGGTTCTCCTGTTAATTGTAAACTCAGACTTATGTACCCTGTCTGATTGTTATGTTCCATGTAAACCGCGCTGATGCTGAATAGTGCGGTATAGAAGAAATTGTAAATAAATAAATAAATAAACATGGAGACAGAAGCACCAAGAGCAAAGGAGTGGTTCACTGGGGTTTTGGAATTGGAACAACTGGGAGGGGGAAGGGGATGAGGGAGTTGGAATCTTCAAGGATCTTGGAAAGAGGGAGAAGGATAGGTTTGAGAAAAGCACAGGATACATTGCAGAGAAACAGATGGTAGCTCCAAAGACATCTTCATGGACACAGGTGACAGCCAAGTTAAAAACTCACAAGCCAAGCTCCTCTAGTGACCAACTCCATAAGCAGTCCCAACATGCAACAAAGCCCAGTCCTTATTTGTAATTTGTAGCAGGTGTAGACTGACATATTTTTATGGAGCTGCATCCAAGTTTATAACAGAAACAGTGCTTCTAAAATAACACCCCTAGTATACAGGCTCCATTGTATTGCCAATATGTCTCAATTTGATCATGGAGGGACTTGGTTAATGAAATGAAAATGTAGTTTAGGTGCATGCTAATTCAGTTCTAACCTTTCTGCTGAGAATGGCAACTGATGCTAATTTGTGTCAGCATAGATAATGATAACCAGACAAGATCACCAATTTATTTCTTACAGGTAATTAAATGTCTCTGAAGTGATGCATTCAACACCAACCAAGGCTCAGTGTGAACTAACAGCATGAAAATAAACTACGAGTATCTACAAAACACTGCACTGAGCCATCCAGTTCTTTTCAAACGTCTTTCCCCCCAAAAGTTACACTTATCTCCCCTCTAATATCTGTAGCATCTAGCTCACAGCCTGATTTACTAGGGCTTTTCTTTTCCATTTTGGGGCATGTTTGTTAACTTGCGTTAATGGTTAGCATGGGGTTTGATGCATGCTAAATACATCATGCTAAAAGTTAGCATGGGGCCCCGTGGCAAAAATCCCCTGTTAACCAGTTAGCATGCGATTTGCCAGGAACTGGGCAGGATAGAGGCAAAAAGTGGGTGTTGATGGCAAAGTGTGGTTAGCATGGGTGTCTTTAGTGCATGTTAATTGCGGCTGTTGCTGTTAGCATGGGTACACTTAACGCCATCTCAATGAGTGCTATGCAGTTTTAATGCAGTAATGACAGGGGACAGATATTCATGCCCCATGAGATTAGCACAGGCCTCCACGCTAGAATTACAGCTCTATCATGTGCTAACTTAATACACTTTAGCAAACACGCCCCTTTGTGTCTGCTGGGAAAAATAACCAGTAAATCAGGTTCTCAGCTTGCTTTCTGAGTGCATAAGTGCAAATCATGAAAAGGAATTTGGAGAACAAGGCACACATTGAAGTTAAAGCAAAGAAGGTTAGGAAATACTCTGCACACTGAAGAAAGACTTTAAGGGCCCGATATTCAGTGGCCCTAACATGGCTAGCCATCGCCACTGAAGACTAGCCCTAGATATTCAACGTTATTTATTTATTTATTTATTTAACAGTTATTTATATACCGCTCTTTCCCTAGTATCAAGTGCGGTTTACATGGAACAGTAGGTTAATTGGTATGTAATATACCAAGTCAGTTTACATAGAACAGGCCCTGAATATCTGGGATAGCCGCAGACCCAAGAATCTAAGCAGGTAGCAGTGATATTGCGCCGCTGTTCGGTTAACATCCGCGGGTAAAGGTAGGTCAGCATTTGCTGTGCCTGACTTTACATAGAGATCACTTACTGGGCAGTGGCTCAATATCACCGCTGCCCAGTTAGCGACGGGTGCCGCCTCTGCTCCACTCCACCTTGGAATGCCCACGGCATGCTCCAATGCTAACTGCGTAGCACTGGAACATGTAGCAGCAGCACCCACGGATAGGCAGCGGCTTTGTGTTAGTGCTGCTGAATATCCCGCTAACTGGCATTTATACAGATAGCTTTCAATATCGGGCCTTACATTTTTAAACAGATAGAAGACATACCACGAAACACTGAAAGTGAGCTATCTAGAAGTCAGAAAGTGAATAGTTGCTTTAAATGCAGTTTGTTTAAAATATAGTAGTATTTCCATCTTTTATATATGGTGTTGTGAGAATTAGCATCCCTCAGAGGAAAAACAACAGAATCTTTATCGAGTGCATACTATAGTTAATGTGTGTGTGCTTGCATGCTTGTTTAATATCTATTAGAGGTATATATTATTAGACACATCTCATCTAGTTCTTTAACTGGATGTCAAGAGAGTTGGATTAGGGAAGCACACTAAATTTATTTGCATTCTCTTACACACTGTGCTATTCTGCATCAGTGTGGTTTACATTGAACAAACTGAAATTACACTGAACAGGGCATCATAACTTGGAGATAACTATTTTACAGTGAACATGGGCTATGGAGGGTTAAGTGGCTTACCCAAGACCACAAGGAGCACCTGCGGGACTAGAAACCCAGTCCTTCCAGCCCAAGGTTGCTGTCCTCTAGTGGGATTTTAACCCCCAACCTTCTGGCCTGAAGCACCTTGCCCCAACCACTAGGCCACTCCTCCATGTTATAAACTGGGGAAGCAAGTGCTCAAATATCTCCTCCCACTGACACTTTTAAATGGGCTCATGCTGGAACAGTTGCACACCCCCATGTCCCCTATCAACCTTCCAACCCTCCCCCCCACCATACCACAATCAAATCCCCAACCTAACCCTTCCATTACGAACCATCCCACCCCGACACCCCTGGTACTATTCGGGGGTTCTTGTTGGCTGAGAGGGGGGAGTCAGAAGCAATCCACAGTCACTCTGTTCCATTGTCATCCAGTTTTAAAATAGTTTCAAAATCCCCCAGTGGCAGTCTCATAGTACCATCGTTAAGGGTCAAGTTGCCAAATTAGTGCTCCCTTATTTGGCAGTTTGATTTCTAGAGGTATTACTATAAGATGACCACTAGGGGGGGGGGGTTCAGTGTCATTTTAAACCTGGGAGATAATAGAAATTGAGCAATCAGGGCTTGATCCTGAGCTCCCCCCACTAGCCATGAGGAAAACCCCGAGTAAGTCCGAGGGAAGTCAGGGGTGGAAGGGTTTGTATTGGGGGTGATCTGGTTGGGGTTTTGTTGGGAGATTGGGCATTTTATCGATGGGGTGGAGGACTTAATCAAGGGCTGATTAGTTGTTTCTGACTCCAATATTTCTTTTAAAAGATAGTGAGCACAAATTTGGACCCACTAACTGTTTTGCTGCGACACAGGAATGCAACACAAAATACAATTAACTGTGTGAGTCGCTAATCTGCAGTACTAAGGTACCACAGGTTAGTGATTCACACAATAAACTGGGCTGCAGTAAAACTGCAGATTTTACTGCATTTTAGTAGCTACCCATACAAATATAACTTCTATTCAAAATGCAAAATAATAATTGTATTTATTTATTTGGTTACATTTGTATATCGCTTCTTCCAGCGATCAGTAGCGGTTTTACATTAACCTTTTATCACAGCAATCCTTTTACATATAACAGTAGTCTAATTTGTTTACATATGCATAAAACAAATTTGGAATTGTACAGTATGATCATTGCAAGCTTATGTGCATATTTACATACGTTTCATGGGTATTTACATAGCCTAGTGTTAGAAACATGTTTACAAGCGTTTCATGGTTATTTACATAGCTTGATGTATTGCTGCATTAGGGTAAGTTGTAGTATTCCTGGTTTTTAAGTCTTTCTGGAAATCTTTTAGGTCATTGTTATCTCTTAGTGCGTGAGGTAGATTATTCCATTGGGAGGGAGCTGTGTAAGCGAATGCTCTGCTACTTGTGAGGGTTTTGGTGTTGCATATGTCATGTGGGATGTGTAGGGTGTTTGGGTTGTGGGTTCTTCTGGTGCTATTGAGGGGCTGTGTCGAGATAAGTGTGGAGAGGTGCGACTGAGCTAGGTTGTGGATCAATTTAAATGTTGTTACTATGATTTTATATCTTATGCAGGCATGGATGGGGAGCCATTGGAGTTCCATTAGTATGGTGTGATGTGGTCGGAGACCCGCAGTTTCATTATAATTCTAGTAGTGACATTCTGCACCATTTGTAGTATGTTAAGGGTTTTTTTGGGTAGCCCTTGGAGAATGTCATTGCAGTAGTCCAAGTGAGGTGTAATGAGTGCTTGGACAACTGTTCTAAATTCAGACTGCTCAATAATGTTGCGTAGAGGTTGGAGTATCCTTAATTTGTGGAATATGGCTCAGTTTAGTAGTCTTAGGTGGGTTTCCAACTTAAGGTTTTTGTTGAGGGTGATTCCCAGATATTTTATCTCCTGTTTGATATTGTATGTGTTATTGTTCAGGAGAATTGTTGTGGGAGGGCTAAAATCTGGGTTTTTGGAGATAAACATTACCTCGGTTTTCTTATGCTCATGTTGTTTTGTTGTATCCAAGTTTGTGTTTCCTTGAGGCATGCTTCCAGGTGATTATAATTTGGGTTGTCCAGTTGTGTATACAGCATTATATCATCTGCATATAAGTGGTAGTTGATCTTGTGTTTCTGAAATATTGTGCAGATAGGTCTTAAGTAGAGGTTGAACAGTAGGGAGGACAAGGCTGACCCTTGAGGTATTCCCTGTGTTTGTGGGAATGCCTTTGATGTTTCTTGATTGAAGTGAACCTGATGCACTCTGTTGGATATATAGGAGCCAAACCATTTTAGTGGGGTTCCTTTTATACCTATGGATTCGAGTCTGGTGAGGAGGATCTCATGATTTGCTGTGTCGAATGCAGCAGATATGTCTATGAATATTAGGATGAACATTTTCTCGCTGTTCTCAATGCCTTTGTATAGTTTGTCAAGTAGTACTAGTAGAAGGGTTTCTACTCCATGGTATTGACGGAAGCCATATTGTTGGTCATCAAGTGCATTCCTGGCATCAATATGTTCTTGTAGTTGGCGCTGAACTGATTTTTCCACTGTTTTGGCTATGAGTGGGATGCTTGAGATAGGGTGTTATGAAGATGGGTCATATTTCTTGAGTGTTTGTTTTTCAATATAGGTCTGATAAGTGATCTTTTGAGCTCTAGTGGCATGATTCCTTTTTGCATTGATTGATTTACTATGTGCATTATGCAGGGAGCGATTTCTGTTTTTGTTGCTTTGATCCAGGCAGCTTGGCAAGTGTCTAAGGAAGATGTAGTGGTATTTAGGCTTGTGATAGTGTTTATTATCTGCTTTGCCTCTATGGGGTGGAAGGAGTCCCATTCCTCGTTGGTGTCTATGGCTTCCAGTTGAGGTTGTGGGGGGTTATTTGTGGTTAGTGATCATGTGTGGTTTTCTTCTGGTGAGTTAAGTTTGCTAGCATAGTGATCAGCTAGTGTTTGCGCCTTTATTTCATTGTTTGGACTATCATCCTGGCCAGCTTTGGTAATCGATTTAACGAGTTCGAACAATTATCTTGGTCTGTTTAAAGCCTTGGTTAATATTTTAGTGTGATGGTTCTTTTTTGCTGTATTTATTTCTTCTTTGTAGTTTGTGAGTAGTGCTAAGTATTCCTCTTTGCATTCAGGAGACTTTGACGCTCTCCATCGTTTTTCCAGTTCTCTGAGGTTTTTCTTCATTTTAATTAGTGCCGATGTGTACCAGGGCTCAGATTTGTCTCTTAATTTACTATTTGTGCTCATTGGAGCATTAATTGTCTGTTTTGCAGCAGTTTCAACTCCTTTGTTCCATTGGCTTATTAGTAGCTCAAGATCAAAAGACCACCCTACTTGGAACAGCTTATATCTTGTGCCGATACCTGCATGATTCCTAGGTTTTTTGTTAATTACCAGATTAAAACAAGTCCTAGACTGTGTCTTCCAATGAAGAAATCACTATTATAATGATAATAATAATAACTCAAGTTGTTTACAGGAAGTATTTCAAACAAAATGTATGCCTATTTGAAAGAAAATGGTCTCTTTCCAATAGAACAGAAGGGAACTTGTAAAAACTGACCGGACCCAAGCTAAATTAGATAATCTTGATCAGAAAACAATAAAATTTATAGCAATGCACCATGCACTGCATCCTAGGAGTGACGTTGATAGATCATATTTGCAGTGCAATAAAAGGTGGTAGAAGCCATTTGCAAGTTGAGCAAACTGTTCAGGAAGAAAAATGTAGTCTAAATAATTATGTTACAAAAAGTAAAGAAACACTGCTTGTGGAAATTTGCAAAGAACAGCTCCTTATATCAACAAAAACACAAATAAAATACAAGAAAGAAATAATCCAGAATAGAATAGATACTTGGAAAGAGAAGCCATTGCATGGTCAGTATATAAGAAATATTGAAGGAAAAGTGAATGAAACTCTAATGAGGGAATGGTTAACATCTGAAAAACAAACAAAATAAAACAGAAGGCTTGATAATGGCAGCACAAGAAATATAAGGCCGCATGGTGAGGTCCAGGCCGGCCGCCCGCCCGTAACTGGGTGGCGCGGCGAGATGTGGAGACCCGAGTTGGGTTCTCTGGGGGGGGGGGAGGAGAGGCCGTGACGAGGGCTGCGTCTTTTAAAATCACTGGCTCCCATCGTGTGCACGAGCGCAGGGGAGCCAATGAGTTCGACGGAGCGGTGAAGGAAGAGGTGGGACGAGCTGGACTGCCTTAGCGGTTCCCCAGCTCAGGTGGGTTGAGGGGTCCGGTGGCCGGTGTCCCACCCTCCCACACTTTATGGGGTGTTGGTTAGAGAAGGGGTGTCACAGTGTTGGGGGGTAGGTGGGATCCCGTAGGTTTCCGGGGTCCGGAACCTTAGGATAAGCTTGGGACGGGAGTGGGGTACCCACGACCCGGACTACTCCTGGCTAGCTTTTGCTAATTACATGGCTAAGTCGGGGCCAAGTGGGGGAGGGAAGCTTGCTGTTGGCATGACCGCAGCAAAGCGGAGGCGATTTCACCTTGCTAGTGACATGGCTGGTGATGCATCATTCCGCTATTGTATGGTAAAAGGATTGTAGTTGGTGTTGATTGTTGAATGTTTAATGGTTAATAAAGCTGCAACCAGATTGTCCCAAAGAACGGTTTCTGCGTTGTTTGTGGGAAAAGGAGGGGGGTGGGGGCGAAAGGTGGGGAGAGTTGATGGAAGGAGCATCAAGTCCGACCTACCTCGCTTACAGGCTTTACAAACTAATGCAAACAAAACTACAATTCAACATATTTCTGAAGACAGCCAATACCGACTGAGTAAATCCAAGGATGAAACTATGCATCATTTAATTAGCAGCAGGGCCGGCCCATCCATTGAGCAAGAATGTTGTTTGCACAGGGTCCCGTGTTTCAAGGGGCCCGGCGCAAACAACATTCTGCATCAGGCCCAGGTAGATTAAAAAATGAACAAACCGGCTGCTGCTGCCACTGCCTCTGTGGCAGCGGCAGAATTAAGCATCCCCCGGGGCCCCCTCTGCCCGGCAGAGCTCTCCCTGCAGCTCCGTGCAGCTCCCTCAGCGTTGGCTTTCAGAGCCGTGAAGGGAGAGTTTCTCTCTCGCGGCTCTGATAATCCCGCCGGGGCTGATGAGAAATCCCATCAGCCCCGGCGGGCTTACCAGAGACGCAAGAAAGGGAAACTCTTCCTTCGTGGCTCTGAAAAACCCGCGCTGAGGGAGCTGCAGGGAGGGCTCTGCCAGGCAGGGGAGGCCCCATGAGATGCTTGATTCTGCCGCTGCCATGGCAGCAGTGGCAGCAGCAGCCATTTTTTTTAATCTACCTGGGCTGATGGGGGGGAGGGGTTTAGGACTGGTAATGGGCTGATGGGGGGTTTAGGACTGGAGGTGGGCTGATGGGGGGGTTAGGACTGGTAATGGGCTATGGGGGGGCTAGGACTGGTAATGGGCTGGGGGGTTGCTAGGACTGGAAATGGGCTGTGGAAGGGGGGCCTTGAACTACAAATAGCTGATGGGGATGGGGGCTTGTAATGGAAATGGGCTGAGTGGAGGGGAGCTAGGATTTGACATGGGCTGATGGTGGGGCTAGGAAAGGAGTAGAAATGGACTGATGGGGGGCAGGGATTGGAAATGAGCTGATGGAGGGTGCTCAGATAGGACTGGAAATGGATGGAGGAGCTAGGACTGGAAATGGGATGATGGTGTGGCTAGGATAGGATTGGAAATGGGCTGATGGGGGGCTAGGACTGGATATGGGCTGATGTGGGGACTAGAAGGGAGCGGATGCTGGGTGGGGCTGGAAATGGGAGCTGATGTTGGGGGAGGATTAGAATGGGATGGAGCTGGGAGAGTGAAATGGAGAGGGGAAAATATTTTTTTGTGGGAGGGAAGACAAATCTACAATTGGCTGGGTATTGGGAGAGTAAATGGGGATTGAGGATTGAGGGGTAAAATTTGAGTGGATGAAATAGAAACATAGAAACATAGAAATATGATGACAGAAAAAGACCACATGGCCTATCTAGTCTGTCCTTCCATATCAACAACTACAACAGTCCCTTTTTAGCTTTAGAGATCCTCTGTGTTTGTCCCATGCTTTTTTGAATTCAGTTACTGTCCTCATCTCTACCACCTCCACTGGGAGACTATTCCATGGATCCACTACTCTTTCCGTAAAGAAATATTTCCACATATCACTCCTGAATCTATCTCCCTTCACCCTCATCCCATGTCCCCTCATAGCAGAACTTGCTTTCAATTGAAAGAGGCTCTCTCCCTGAACATTTATGCCACGGAGGTATTTAAACATCTCAATCATATCACCTCTATCCCGCCTTTCCTCTAAGGTGTACATATTAAGATCGTTCATTCTGTCCTCATATGCTTTATAAATAGAAACATAGAAATATGATGATAGAAAAAGACCACATGGAATATGATGACAGAAAAAGACCACAAAAAAAGACCAAATAGGAATGAGGAAAGAGCAAAAGGAGAAAGATTAGTATGTTAAAGCAGATGTAGAGAGAGAAAAGAAAAAAAAAACTAGAAGAGAGAAGAAAGGACAAATGGACAGCAGACGATGGATAGTTAGCAGAAGACACGAAGAAACCAGAAGAAAGTGGCTGGAGCAATTGCAACTGAAAAAAAAAATGCACAAAAGGTAGAAAAATATCTCTTTATTTTGAATTTATTAACTGGAATATGTCAGCTCTGGGAAATGTGCATCATTGACGGCTGCGCTCTTTTTAGTACAAGAGGAAATTAATTTATAGTTTTATTTTTAGAGTGTTGTTGTACATTCCAAGTTTGGTTTTTGGGGTTCCCAGTTTAATTGTCTTCCTGTTTCTAAATTGTGATTTCTTGTTTGGTGATGGTCTATGTTCTGCATGTGTAACTGTGCTGAGGTATTCTGTTTATGTAATTCCTATTTGGCATTGCCACTTGTTCTCTTTCCCCAGTAGGTCATGTATTGTTGTTCTCTGAAATGTATTGGCTTAATATTTGCAGTGTTGCCTTTTGATAGGTAGAGTATGGTGCTTTGTGAGTTCTGGTAGTGCTGTTAGGATACGATGGGTTTGCTATGGTTCTAAATGGGCAGTGTTTGTAGTAGTTCCTAATGTGCCTGGCGGTTGGCACAGGATTATAGTAATGTAGAAATATTTTAGTCTTTCTTTATGATACACTCATTAAGAGGCATGTTTACTAAAAGTTAGTGTATGGTATCATTGTGCAAATAGTTATGCAAATGAGACCATTATGCAAATGAGGCTCCGCACCCACTCTCCGCACATGGCCCCGCACCCCGCTTGGGCCGCCCCTGATTAGCAGCTATAGCAAAATTGTACAGACTGACTACAAATAAAGGCACAATAGAGTGGCAAAGATCATTCACTGGAGTCTGAGTAAAAATATGATATTCCTGTTGGAAAAAACCTCTGGGAAGATGTTGCAGAGAAGGTTGTAGAAAATGAATTGGTGAAGATCCTGTGGGACTTCCAAATATAGACAGGCATTTAGAACACAATATGCCTTATATTATTGTTATAGAAAATAAAAAGTATGGTTTATAGATGTGGCAATCCCAGTTGATACCCAAATGAGGAAAAAGAACAAGAAAAATTTACGAAGATTTGGAAGAAAAAAATTTACTGTAATACTAGTTATGGTTGGAGCACCTGAGGCTATACCTAAGGGACTCCCTAAATATTTACACATTTTGGACCTACTGAACTTAACTCTACAAATCTTACAAAAGACGACTTTAGTTGGAACAGCTTATATTTTGCATTGATACCTGCATAATTCCTAGATTATTGGTCAGAACCTGAATCACAGGATTAAAACCAGTCCCAGACTGTCTCTCAATGAAGAATCCACTATAATAATAATATTGTATATCGGCCACAGGTAGCATCCAACACAGTATATGTTGTAATTGCTGTAAATAAAGCTATAAATCAATATAGTGCTATTTTTTAATGTTAAACCATCATTATAGAGAATTCAAATTGTTTAAACTAATTGATTATTAACTTCATTTTTGACTCATAAATGTAGAATAAACCTAAAATAATAAAAAATGATTAGCATGTCAGCTACTAAAATACTTAGGGTGGAAGTTACTAAGCTGTGATAGAATCTTGGGAAGTCATATCCCACCAGTAGTGGTCAGCAATCTTTTTCTAAATGCCAGCTGCTGCGAGAACAAAAAAAGACATATTTAGCACTGATATCCGGATACCAAATACAGTAGCACTGAATATCTGGATTTAATGTTCAGCAGTGACACTATCCAGATAGCGGTGATACTGAAGCACTATTATTTATTTATTCATTTATTTATTGAACGGTTTTATATACTGCCTTTCAGAGAAATCAAAGTGGTTTACATTTAACAAAATAAGAACAGTTACATCATAACATGGTTTGACGGGTAACTTTATATTACTAATTTGATAGGCGATCAGCATAGTACTTAAAACAGTTAAATGGTGCATTTGGAAGTATTTGACAATAAAGGTAAAAGGGATCCAAAGAAAACTTAGCAACTTACTTTTCTGTAGGGCCCTTTTTTTACTAAAGTGTGCTAAGTTTTTACACTGAACATCTGTTTAGCACTAAAACTATTGCGCATTAAATACAAAGCCTCTGTGATAACTGCTATGGGCATAGCCAGCACGTTCCTTGTGGTTATCATGGAGGACACACCTTGACGCATGGTGAAATTATCATAGGTGCACATAATGCCATCCATTGAGATAGCATTTGGTGCACCCACACTAATTGCAACACTAACAATTAGCACACAATATGGTCACCTGCGCTAACTGCAATGTTCTTTCCAAACCTACTCTCTGTCCCTGACCTACCCATTCCCTGTGCCAATGCGTGCTTTCAGTTAGCATGGAAAAAAACATGTGATAATTGTCCTGCCCATGTGGTAATCATTACTGTGGGCCTTTGCGCACAGTTATCACATGCAAAAATGCACATTAACTGCTTAGCACATTTTACTAAAAGAGCTCCTTCCTTTGTCTCTTTTTTTCCCAATTTAAAGACTTCTGTGTACCTTAGTTGGTTTGTGAAATTTTAAATTTTTTTTCTCTATTTTCATTTTCTTGTGGTAATACTCTTCTTATACATTTATTATGGTGTTTGTCAAATTCTTGAAACTTTCAATATGTTGGATTTCTTTCATAATTTTGTTGTACTCCATCTTGTGCATTATGAAGGATAAAAAAGTGGAATAAGACTAAGGGGGATAACTAATAAAGTGGCATGTTTTCTGAACCATACTGAGATGGAGAAAAATAGAAAGAGTAGACAACTTTAACCTGCTTGGATCAATAATCAATAAAGAAACGACAAGCAGTCAAGAAATCCGACAATGCGTTACTCCTGGCAGAACAGCTATATAGGACATAGGTAAGATTCTTAAGTTCAGAGACATATCTTTGCATACAAAGATTTGACTTGTCCAAGTCATGATGTTTTCAATAGCATAGAAGCATAGAAACAAAGATATATGACGACAGAAAAAGACCACATGGCCTGTCTAGTCTGTCCTTCCATATCAACAACTACAACAATCCCCTTTTTACCTTTAGAGATCCTCTGTGTTTGTCCCATGCTTTTTTTAATTCAGTTACTGTCCTCATCTCTACCACCTCCACTGGGAGACTATTCCACAGATCCACTACTCTTTCCGTAAAGAAATATTTCCGCATATCACTCCTGAATCTATCTCCCTTCACCCTCATCCCATGTCCCTCGTAACAGAACTTACTTTCAATTGAAAGAGGCTGTCTCCCTGAACATTAGGCTCTCCCCCTGAACATTTATGCCACAGAGGTATTTAAACATCTCAATCATATCACCTCTATCCCGCCTTTCCTCTAAGGTGTACATATTAAGATCCTTAAGTCTGTCCTCATATGCTTTATATTGAAGACCACTAATCATTTTAGTAGCCACCCTCTGCACCAACTCCATCCTGTTCACATCCTTTTGAAGGTGCGGTCTCCAGAATTGCACACTATACTCCAAATGAGGTTGCACCAAAGACTTATACAGAGGCATTATTACCTCCTTTTTTCTGCTAGCCATTCCTCTCCGTATGCACCCAAGCATCCTTCTAGCCTTTGCCGTCACCTTTTCTACCTGTTTAGTTACTTTAAGATTATCAGACACACCCACGCCTAGGTCCCGCTCTTCTTTAGTGGACAAAAGTACTTCACCCCCTATACTATATTGCTCCCTTGGATTGCTGCAGCCCAAATGCATGACCTTACATTTTTTAACATTAAATCCCAGCTGCCAAATTCTAGACCATTCTTCAAGCTTAGCTAGATCCCTCCTCATGTTATCTACACCTTCCTGGGTGTCTACTCTATTGCAGATTTTGGTATCATCCGCAAAGAGGCAAACCTTACCCGACAGCCCTTCCGCTATATCACTAACAAAGATGTTAAAAAGAATCGGACCAAGGACAGATCCCTGGATGCAAATATTGTACAGTGAAAAAGAAAGACAGAAAGAAAATCAATGCCTTCATATTATGGTAACATAACATAGGAACATAGTAGCATAGTATATGACGGCAGATAAAGACCAGTATGGTCTGCCCAGCAAGGCGGCAAGAGTAGGTGTACTTGCCGCTCCATGCAGGTCACCCCTCCCCATTCCTTTGTTTAGGGGTGTCCCACTGCTCCATGTGGGTCACTCCTATTTGTTCAGATATAAGAGATAGTTGTTTGTTTTGATTTTTATCTTGTTGCTGTAAAGGGATCCACTATATCTGTCCCATGCCATTTTGAATTCTGACACTGTGTTGGCCCCCATCACTTCCAACGGGAGGGCATTCCAAGCATCCACCACCCTTTCAGTGAAAAAAAGTATTTCCTGACATTGCCTTTCAGTTTATCCCCTTGCAGCTTCATATTATGCCTTCTAGTTTTACAGCTGCCCCGTCTTTGGAAGAGGTTTGGTGCTGGCGAAGAATACTGTGTATATCATGGATTTGCCTGAATCAGTTGGTACTAGAGGAGATCAAACCAAAGTTTTCTTTAGAGGCTCAAATGACAAGACTTTGACTTTCATATTTTAGAGACATCATGCGAAGACAATCTTGCTTGGCAAGATTGAAGCTCAGTTCAGAAGAAGAAGGCCAGCAATGTGATGGATCGATACAATAAGAGCAGCTATGGATGACACTATTTCAAGAACTAGCTGCCTGACTGAAGACCATGCGTCAACATCGACTTGATGGGACTTAACAACAACACACATTTAGTGCCAATAGTGTGGGAGGTGTGGCCAGCCCTTGCTAACTGTTGGGGGCATTCTCGGGAAGTTCTTTATCATGCTAAACCTGCAACTATGCTTAAAGTGAATTCACTTACTGCCCATCTATTGAGATGGTGCTAAGTGCACTCACACAAATTACAACGTTGATGATTAGCATACACTAACGATGCATGTACTAATCCCAATGTTCAGGCCATTCTCCACCCCTAACCCGCCCAGTCCTTGTCTACTCAGGCACTAAGCAGTTCCCATTGGGATTTTTACCGCACTGATATTTTTAGCACACTAATATTTATCATGGTTATGCACTATCTGTTTACCGAATGCTAAACCACACACTGTTAGTGCACTTCAGTAAACATGTACTAAAGTGAATTTTTGGAATAACATATATTATTTGTCCCTTTAAAGGGCAATAACAAGCATTATTTTACCCTAACACATGTTAATTTACCCTAAGTCACATTGACTAATGATGAGGTGCAAAGCATGCAAATGTATGCAAAAAACCTCAATACTGAACAGCACAAGCAGTGGTATGCTAGGAAAAGTAACAACAGCTCAAAGCTGGTGTTATTTTTCTATCTGGGTGCACAGGGCCACTAACACGCATCCAGATGCTCCCAGGTACTATATTAAAGGGGTCAGTGCTGAATTAATTATAATGAAGACGCCACCCTCTCAAAAAGACCTCCCCTCAGAAAGGACCACAAAAAAGATCCCCCACAAAGAACCCTCCCCATAGAAGATCCCCTTCCAAAGAAGATCCTTTGCAGACCTTACACCCCGCTGTAGGGCTCCCTGAGTGTACCTGCACAATCCTTGGTGGTCTAGGTTTAAAGGACAGGAGTGATCCCTAGTTTTTTCTGCTCCTTCTGGTATTGGATTCAAAACAGCACTGTTTGAACCCTAGCATGTTCTCACATTACTCCCTCAAAGGGTCAAATTCCCATATAAGGGCAAAATGACCCCTAATAGTAGTAAAGCAAGACTAGCACTAGGGAACAAAAGGCCACATTTGGAACCTGGCACCAGAGGGCACAGAAACCACTAGGGATTGTTCCTTCTCCCTAAACCCTAGACCACCAGGAATTGTATAGAAAGTCCTATGGAGGGTGGATGGTCTGCGGGGGGGGGGGGGTCCTTCTTAAGAGGCAAATCTTTTTTGGGGAGTGGTCTTAATGGAGGGATCTTCTTTGGTGGGGGGTAGTTTCAGGGGGGGGGGGGGAGGTAGGGTATCTTTGTTATGGTTACCTCAGTTCCAGTCCCTTTAAGATGGTACCTGAGAGCATTGTGCAGCATGTTACTGGCTCAGTCCTCCCAGACAGGAAAAATAATGCTAGTTTTAAGCTGGCATTATTTGTCCCTTAGAATAACATAGCCTGTATTGTTCACTGAAAGCCAAACAATGCAGAAGATAAAGAAGGAATCACAAAAATGGTTCACTAAAGAAATTGCCAGGCTAAAAAAGCAACTACGGAAACAAGAAAAAATTTGGAGAAAAACAAAATCACACGATAACAAAACTAAATATATAAACATACTTAATAGATACAAGGAAGCAATCAATAAGTCAAAAAGGGAATACTACTCCAAACTAATAAATCATGCTATCAATCGGCCAAGAGAACTTTTCTCAATTGTGAATACACTAACAAAAACACAAAACCCCGAACTGAACCAAGACTCAATCAGTGTACAAACCTTAGCATTACAGTTTGCTGAGAAACTAAAGGCAAAACCTTACTCTACAACCACCACAATATCTAAACATGTCAGTAATTATGAATGGACAACCTTTCACAAGATTGAAAGAAAGCAGATCCTTAATATTATAACAATGATTAACACCACAACCTCACCGCTTGACCCTTGCCCTGTGTCATGGATCAAACATACTAAGGAATTTCTTGCAGAAAATATCCAACATATAGTAAACCAATCACTCTCTCAAGGAACCATGCCCAATGCCCTAAAGCTCTCCTCGATCTGTCCCATAATAAAAAACAATAAACTAGACCCAAAAGACCCCAACTCCTACAGGCCAATAGCTAGCATACCACTAATTGCCAAAATAATAGAAAAGACCATACAACTCCAACTACAAGACTACATTGATGAACAAAAACTCCTTGATGAGCATCAATTTGGCTTCCGACCCTTCCACGGAGTTGAAACTCTCCTAATCGCCCTAACAGATCTACTCATCAGAGGCACCAACGACAACAACAAAGGCTTCCTTCTCCTCTTCATAGATCTATCTGCTGCATTCGATAGCATCAATCATAATACCCTCATTAACAGACTAGAATACCTAAAAATAGGAGGGACAGTCCTTGAATGGTTCAAATCATACATCTCAAACAGGTTAATACGGATACAATTAGGTAACGACACATCCGAAACTTTCCCACAAGGTCAAGGCATCCCCCAAGGATCAGCCCTCTCAGCCCTCCTCTTCAATTTATACCTCCAGCCCATTACAAACATATTTAAGAAGCACAAAATTAACCATTTCATATACGCAGATGATATCATGCTTGCCACCCCCATAAACCCTAACAATCCCAAATATGATAGCCTACTCCAATGTATGAACGAGACTACTAAATGGCTTGAAGACAACCACCTAAGCATAAACCTCAAAAAAACAGAGGCAATGTTCATAACGAGGAAATCAGACACTGAATACATATACCCCAATACAATCACAATAAATAATACACCTATACCTGTTAAAAAGGAGGTAAAATACCTTGGAATAATCTTAGATCACTCACTCTCCATGATTCCACACATAAAACACACAGTAAAAACCATATTTTATAAACTCAAGACAATACAACATCTGAGACCCCTACTCAACACCGATGACTTTAGATCTGTAGTCAATACTCTCATCACCCCCCACTTCGACTATTGTAATAGTCTCCTAAATGGACTTCCATTAAAAAGCATATACTATCTCCAAAGAGCCCAAAACATATGCGCCAAGATGGTCACTAAAGCTAATCTAACAGACCACGTGACCCCAATTCTCCTAGACTTACACTGGCTCCCTATAAACAGCCGAATAAAATATAAAATCCTCCTAACTACTTTCAAAATCATCAACAACATCTCCCCAACACAACTATCCACCCTAATACACCCTCCACCAGATACTAGATCACGCAGACAGAACGCAACCCACTCCCTCAACATAAAAACAAATTTTAGAAAAACCAAAGCGACAACAAGTGACAGGGCATTCTCCTTCGCTGCCCCCACCCTCTGGAATGAAATACCATTAACACTCCGCATGATAAAGACCTTCACCAATTCAAAAAAGAATTAAAAACCTACCTCTTTACAATACACTTTGAAATCCCCTACCAACAAAGAACTTCGCCAATACAATCACAGAAACACATACACTGTACCCAAGACAGAACAAATGACTAACACAGGAAAAATTCACTAACCCCACTAACCCCACACAACCCGCTAACGAACCACTCAAACAGTTGACTATTTTCACCACTGTAACTGTAACTAACTAAGATGCGCTCCATGTATATAACTTGTAAATAGTTTGAAAAGCTCTGTTATAGTTAATGTTCAAAATATGTTCAAAATGTTGTTCAAAATTTGTTCAAAATATGTTCCCTGTAAGTACACCTGTACATAGTTAAAGCATAATGTTCCCTGTAAATGTATACAGAAGTATACAATTGTTCTGTTTAATGTTCAATGTAAACCGCCCCTGATCTCTGGAAGGGGCGGTATAGAAAAGACTGTTAAATAAATAAATAAATAAATAAAATGTTATTTCTTTACTGCAGGAGTTACTAACTTGGGGTATTGACTTACTGCAGGTTAGCAACTCCTGAGGTAAACTAAGCTTCAGTAAAACACAAATTCATACCTTCATACCTTTGTGTAAAGGGAATTAAATTTAGCTTGTGCCTTTTTTCTCATACTGTAAGCTCAAGGTGAGTACAGGGACAGTAAATATTTTCCTGTCCCCAGAGGTCTAAGATTCTAAGTTTACATTTGAGGCAAAGGAGAGTTAAATGACTTGCTTAAGATCAAAAGGAACAGTAGTGGGAGTCAAACGAGGCTTTCCTGAGTTTTCACTTTCTTCTCTAGCCATTAGGCTACTTCTCCACTATGAAATAGATTGGATTATTGTAATTCAATCTATCAAAGTCTTCCTCTGTATCAAGTTAGATAAATTCAATAAACAGAAAATGTATAGGTTAAGCTGCTATAGTTGTGGTCAACATTATTGGTACCCTTGCACTTTAGGAATGTTGTGTACACTATCTTGAGAAATAATTGGAAATATTCCAATTGTATATCATCATGATATTGTAATAATATGTTCAAAGGTATACAACAAAAAAAAAGATGCCTGTGCAACTTAGACATAGTAATTTCTAAGAAAAAAAAATATGGACAGGTTTAATGACACTCTTCACTAATATTTGGTTGCACAACCCTTAGGAGTGATGACAGCCTCCAAACATTTTTTGTAGCCATCTGTGACTTTCATATATCTGTCTGCTGGTAGTTTCTCACACTCTTCAAATGAAATTTGTTCTAGCTCATGAATGTTTCCAGGATTCCTTTTACCAATAGCAGATTTCAGCTCTTTCCAAAGGTTTTCAATTTGATTGAGATCAGGACTCATTGCTGGCCAGTTTAAAACAGTCCATTTGTTCCTTTTTAACCAGTCTTTTATACTTTTGGACACTAAGGTGCACATGTCGCTCCAAAGTACCTAGGTAGTCCCTGACCTCATGATTTCTTTAATACATTCCAGGCCTCCAGTTCCTGAGGCAGCAAACGATCCTTACAACATTCTGGAAACTCCACCATATTTAACTGTAGGAAGGGTGGTTTTATTTCCATATAAGCTTCATTTCTTTGCCTGTGAATGTATCGCTGGTCTGCATTGCAAAAGAGCTCAACTTTGGTTTCATCTATACACAGAATATTTTCCCAGAAGGATTGTGTTTTCTCAGGGTGGGTTTGGGCAAAGATTAGGCATGCGTTTTTATATCTGTCTTTGAGCAATTGGCCGGCCTTGTCCTTTGCCCATGACATCCTTCTTTGTTTAGTGCATGGCATATGCTGCGGGTTGAAACCACCACTCCAGATTTCTCCAGGTCAGCCTTAAGCTCTTTGGATGTTCTACATGGTGTTTTTCCAACAGTTTGTACTAAACTTCAATGACTTCTTGTATTAATTTTCCTCTTCCCACCATGTCCTGGGAGGTTCTTCACAGTTCTATAAGCAAACAACTTCTTAATAACATTGCAAACTGTAGACAGAGGAATCTCATGGCCTTTGGAGATGGCCTTGTATCTCTTTGAAATCTGTTGTTTGGTGATAATGGGTTTTTTGTGAAAATGGAACAGGGAATGAATGTGTCCCACATGCCTTGATATAGCTGGTCCCATAGGCCATGTTATAGAAGGGCTAACCATATTAGCAATATTAAGCCCTCTCTTGTAGGTTACTATTGGATGTTCATGAAAACATTCATGCAGCTGTAAAACTGTCCAATGTCTATGTATTATTGAGGCCACTTGGGGAGCACAAGTGGAATCTTATGCTTATGCTTATGGATCTTGACTCATCTGATCTCTTTTCCCTCCCCTTGTTTTTGCCCCGGCTTATACCTCCGTGTTTTGTCTGTGTTTTGTCTTGATTAGATTGTAAGCTCTGATGAGCAGGGATTGTCTCTTACATGTCTGTGCAGTGCTGCGTATGACTGGTAGCGCTATACAAATGTTCAATAGTAGTAGTTGTAGTAGTAGAATAGGGTAAAGAGCAAATCATAATTTCTTCAGATGAATCCATAGTAGTTGAGGTGCTAATAGCAAACTCTGCTGGCATATAAGTCCCGAAGATAGGCTTTCTTTATTACTGAGTTTGGAAAGCCTTTCTCTCTGAGATTCCTTAAGGTAATCCTCTTGCTCAGAACACAAGCACCGAAGCCACAAATTTTGGCTAATTGGTAGTCCATTCTTCAATTTACTGGATGATGACTAGTGTATCTCAATAAATTGTTGCATGCCACTGGCTTCCTGTAAAGACTAGTCTGGAAATGATTACCCTCCCGGGAAATCAAAATATCCAAGAAAGCTCTCAAAAGTACTCTCAAATTGGATATTATTTTTCAATGAATTAAGCCAGATAGTAAAACGTTCCAGAGAAGGTTTAATGTCGGTTTATGGAGCATAAGTGTTAATATAGGATATTGGCAACACACTGGGTAGAATAATCATGTCCTGGCAATGTCCCACTTTTATACTCTTTTCTTTTTTAATTGTTCTTTTTTTATTTGATTCTTTATGTGTCAAATATGTATGCATATTTAGGCCAATGGGGTTGGGGGCTGCAGTCCAGAAACAGCGAAGTGCCTGGCACGTATTCCACCATCGGGGTGGAATAAGTCGGGTGTCTAACTTGGTGCCGGGGAACGTACAGAGGCATGACCAGAATTGCCTCTGTCTGTCCCAGAAGCTGGTCCCTTCCTCCCACTGCCCCCACTCTGTCCCAGCACCATCCCCTCCTGCCCCCATCCAACAGTCCACGTACAAATGCTATGTATGGGCGGGGAATGCTAGCAAGAGAATCGGCTTCGAGAGATGAGCATGGATTGAACATCCTGCCCATATGTCTAACCCCGCTATTCACAGGACAGAATACCGGCCACAGTGTCTATTCTATTGTAAGCCCAAAAAGCTAAACTTGTTAACTTAAACCAATGAAGTGCTTTTAAAATTGGTAAGACTCACACTTATTTAGCAGTTTGATTACCGCTTTGCTACCAAATTCTAAACTTGCCATAATTTATCTAAAACCTTTTAAAGTAAGCCAACATAAATAGCATTTCAATAGTCCAGATGACTAAGGCAGAGCTAAGGGCATAACTGCTAAAGACCTCACAGTGCAAATCATACTTTTCTGACAATTGCTGATACTTGAGCTTTCAAAGTTTCTTAAGGAATGTCCTCCCCACATGCTGGTCCTACCACTGCATTGCCAACCCCCTGTTATCCCGCCACCCAATCCCAGGCTGGGCAGCCGGTGCCCGGATCAGGCGGTAGGGACTTACCATGCACTGATCCTAGCCTTAAAGGGGGTTGACAGGCCTGATTGAGCTCACTTCAGCTGCTTATTCCACCTCCATGGTGGAAAAAGCAGCACGTCTCAACCCCAGTCACAGTGCCCTGAATTGGCCCTGTATGTCTTGTCACCTCAGCCAGCCCCTGCTCTGCCTACTCTCCACCTCCTCCCTCCCCTCACCGACTCTGCCCGTACTGCGGCTCTGGCCGTGCGGGAAGAGAGGGATGCGGAATTGGGGCAGGATGGCTAGAGGGACAGTACGTCCTATCAGAACGTGCAGCCATGCTAGGTGCCTTGCATAGTATTTTACAAGAGGTTCTGCCAAATGTACAGCCTCTTCTAAAATAGATGAAGGACTGCATGTGGATGTCTTCCATTTCAGTGGTCTGACTAAATGGATAAGTTCTACCAAAAGCAACTGTCTATATAATTTTAGACCCTTTTTCAAGATATATAAATACATTTTGACCAATATTGCAAGCCACCCTATGTGATGTCACTAGGTGTAGGTAAAAATTAAAATTCAGGATTATTACAGAGCCTTTTGACAATAAAAATCTCACCTTGTCTAACCCACAAAACAAAGGTATCACTGAAACATTTCACTAAATAGTGTCACTCTGCCTGTCTACAGAGTCTTTTCACTAATGTGTCATCTAGCTTGTAACCCAAAATTGTAAATTGTAAATGGTCACAAGGGCTTTTGATTTTCCTGTAGCACCCTGTCTGAAATCCACTTTAATGTGTAGACAAAATTATTACTTACCCAACTGGAGATCTGCTGCAAAATCCGAGACGAGCCCCATAAAATGTAATCTTTCGCCGCTCTCTACTTTTGGTTACTCTCCGTTTGGTCCTGGGTTCATTTCACAGAGACAGTAGGGTTTGTAGCATAACAAGGCAACCAAACAGGTGTGGCTTGGAAAAAGGTTTTTATATAGAAATAGGCTTATTATATAGGTACAGAACAGAGGTAGAAGGTTGTTATAAAGCTGCTTCAGTGTACCTCAATGAATATGTGTGTCTGTCTGTGTGTGGGTGAGAGAGAATAGGAAGAGAGAGAGAGAAGGGGGGGTAAAGTGTGTGTGTCCAATGAATAGGAAGAGAGAGAGAGAAGGGGGGGGGGGGTGTAAGGAGTGTGTGTTCAATGAATAGGAAGAGAGAGAGAGAAGGGTGGGGGAAAGAAGTGGGTGTTCAATGAGTAGGAAGAGAGAGATATTTTGTCCTTCTCTGTATTTTATAGTGAAATTCTCCAGCACCTCCCTTTTGTCATAATTTGGTCTGTTTGATCTGATCTCTCCTGATTAGCAAGGAGGGGCTGTTGTCTTACAGACTAATCAGGCAAACTAGGCCCATCAAGTTCTCTCCTGATTAGCAAGGAGGGGATGTTGTCTTACAGATTAATTACATCAGGTAAACTACGCTCATTAAGTCTGAAGACTGACATCACCAGGGGGTCAGAGCTGCCTGCAATCCAAGGTCTGGGAAAAGCCATGACACCTATGCTAGGCATAATGTCATGCTGATGTATGCTGACAATGTCCAAACTATCTGTTGAGCTCCTTTGTAAATTTAAATGCAAACACTTATGTGGACAGCACCTGATGCTGGCAACACTTATGTTTTTAGATAGCAACCCCTTTGAATATAGAGGCCTTTCAGAGTTCTAATCCAAGTTGAATTAAAAAGTTGTAATACATGCAAGTCCCCAAAATATATAAAGGAAATATAGTTTTTGAGTTATGGATATACAGTAGTGGTCAACATTATTGGCACCCTTGCAGTTCAACCCCTTAATGTCCAATATCTCATAAAAAAAGAAGTGGCCAGTGAAATGGCTTAGGACTATATATGCTCACATATTTGACACATAAAATAATAAAATAAAACAAGACCAATTAAAAAAGGAAATAGGATAAAAACTGGGATATTGCCAGGGCATGATTATTTAACAAATCACCCAGGGGAAGTTAATCACCATACCAAAAAACACTTCCCTCTTCCACGACGCTAGAAATATATTATCAAAAAAATGTTTTTTGTTGGACTTAGTGCCTTGAGAGAATCACCTCCCTTGTAGCAACAATGTCCTTTTTATTCATTTTAATGAGCTAAAATACAACTCACTTTTCACCATAACGGTGAAAAACTAAGGAGACTCACACCCTGTAATCACCTTTGATCCTTTAAAATAGATTTTATTAATGCCAACTTATCTCAGTGCATTTAGATTCTCCAACACCTCCAACCAGCTGTAATGTGCTGTTCCTGCTCAGACTTCACCTTTTTTTTCAGTCCCGCGGTTTGCACCATAAATCACTCCATTCTTCTTTATAACCTTGCTGTTAAAGCTTTCTTTTTCTTCTTAAGAACGGCATCAGAATTCAACAGCATGAACAGCATAAGCTACATAGCGCCATGTTTCAAATCCCCAAGTCCTCTCGATCCTTCATCAGGCTCCTTTTCTGGCTGAATACCATATCGCCATTTTCACTCACTTCATATAGGGAAACTATCTCTGACGTCAATTAAAGCAGATCCAATCATCTATTGGCATACTAAACTGATCTCTGGTTAAGCCAATCTCTTACTAAAGTTGCACAGGGTTCACCAGGTGAATCACACCAAACTCCACCAATCAATTTCCGTGTGTAATCGAAATATCCACTTTTGCTCCAGACATTGCAAATGCTGTATCCTATCCCCTCCACGTTGTAGAGGAGGCACTTGATCAATAATACGCCATCTATGTGGAAGTTGTGATTTTTGCCTGACTACAATTTCTGGCTCAAAATGGGAGGACTCATGTTCACATGTCACCTATTCAGCTCAGCATCAAACTGTCGATCATCTTTTGTGGTATATATGTTAGTATGCCCGTGTTCCCTGAAATACATAGGACGGACTACGAGACCTGTGAAACAATGGCTGTTGGAACATAGATCCCGCTTTCATAATCAATAGTGCCGATAGTGTCACATAGTGTGTTAAAAGGACACTCTTTTCAGGACTATAGATGGCGTATTATTGATCAAGTGCCTCCTCTACAATGAGGAGGGGATAGGATACAGCGTGGAGACAAGAGAGCTGCCATAGAACATCAGAAAAGCCATTATCACCAAACATCAAACTTCAAAGAGGTACAAGGCCATCTCCAAAGACCTTGGGATTCCTTTATATATGTATCTATTTAGCTGTGCTTATATACAATTTTCACCAGGTCAAAGCAGTTTACAAAATAAAGGGGGGGGAGGTACAATAAAACATGTTATCTCATATTTACAAGGGAGAGGGTTTACAGTGAAACATGGTATCTCATATTTGAGGGGAGGGGGTTACCATCACCAGGAGGTTCAAACCTAAATACATTTCAGTTGCTCAATCATCTCATTTACAGTCTACTTTTGGTCTGCTTCTGAGATTCAGGTTGGGTTCACTGGGTGCTTCCCTATTCATGTCCCAGGTGGATGCCAAGTAAATGGGTCTTAAGTTTTCTGGAATGATGGGAGGTCCGTGTTGCTTAGAATACTGGGTGGGAGTGCATTCTAGAGTGTGGGGGCATATAGATCAAATGCATGGTTAGAAGTTTTCTGGTTAAATTTGGCCTTCTCATATGGTATAGACAGTAAGTCACATGTGGCCTGTCATGATGATCTTCTGGGGTTTGGATGTTGTAACAGGGTGCTTAAATGTGTGGCTTTTTGCTGGTGAAATGTTTTATGAATCAGGACTAGTGTTTTATATTTGATCCGTGCTTCTAGGGGGAGAATGTGAAGATTTCTCAGTATGGGTTTGATGTGGTTATATTTCATCCCTTTTTGGATGATCCTCACTGTCGTATTGAGGGTTGTGCACAGTGGTTTGAGACTGATGGCCGGAAGTCCTTGGTATATCGCATTACAGTAGTCCAGGTGGGGGAGCATCAAAGCCTGCAAGACTGTTCTGAAATCTTGTGGGTCTAGAAGAGGTCTGAGGTGCTGTAACATCTTGGCTTTGAAAAATATTGTCTTTGCTGTTTTTGCAATCTGTTGTTTTAAAGATAGTGATTGATCCAGGATGATCCCTAGATATTTGATGTGGGTTTGGACTTTTATTTGGGTTGTGCCCAGTGTGAGGTGTGTTGGGGGAGGGGGGAGTGAAGATCTGGTCCTTTGTGACAAACATGCTTCTGTTTTTTTGAGGTTTATTGTGAGATTGTTTTCCTGGAGCCATTTGGAGATGTTGTTGAAGCAGATTGTTAGTTTAGAATTTGTTGGATTTGTTGTTGTTATGGGACCATAGAGCATAATGTCATCTGCGTATATGTGGAAGTTGATATTATATGTCCTTTTTATAGAGCAGAGTGGTTTGAGGTAAATATTGAATAGCATAGCTGAGAGGGCAGAGCACTGTGGTATTCCCTGAGTTTGTTAAAATGGTGGGGAGGTGGTGGTGCTGTTTCAAATTAGTTGATACCTATTTATTAGGTAGGATTTGAACCATTGTAGAACATTGTCCTTTATGCCTATTTCTTGTAGTCCATGTAGAAGAATGCTGTAAGAGATGGTATCAAATGCTGCAGAGATGTCCAAAAAGATCAGGGCGTATCCAGTATGTTTGTTCTGTATTTCTTTGGTAAGGGTGTTTATGAGCAAGATCATGAGGGTTTCAACCCCAAGGGAAGGACAGAATCCATGTTGCTAGGGATTGAGGGTGTTTGTGTCTAGGTGGTCCTGTAGTTGTTTTGGGACTATTTTTTTCAATACGTTTTGCAGTGAATGGTAGGCTTGCTACTGGTCTGTAAGATGCAGGATCCATTGGGTCAAGTTCAGATTTCTTGAGGGTTGGGCGGATAATGGATCTCTTAAGATTGATGGGCATGACTGCCTGCCTGAGAGATTCATTTACAATTTTGGTAAGTGCTGGGCTCAGTTCCTGTTTGGTCTTTTTTATCCAGGTCACTGGGCACGGATCGAGGAGGGAAGTGGTTGTATTGAGACCTGATATGGTGGTTTCAATCCTTTCTTTGTAAACTGTCTCAAATGTATCCCATGTAGTGGCAGGAATGGTATCATTGGTATCTCTAATTGTTGCTGGTTGAGTGTTGGGTATTTGCAGGGGGTGGTGAGTGTTGGATATTTGCTAGAGCTGTTTATATTGGGTGGCTAGTTGAAGCGGTGGTATATTAAGGAGTTTGGTTGAGTGGTCTACAGTTTGCAATGCTATTAAGACGTTTTTTGCTCATGAAACTGTCAAAAACCTCCCAGGATGTGGTGGGAAGAGGAAAATTAATCCAAGAATTCTTTGAAGGTTAGTGCAAACTGTTGGAAAAACATCACAACCAACATCCAAAGATCTTAAGGCTGACCTGGAGAAATCTGGAGTGGTGATTTCTACCTGCATCATACACCATACACTAAACAAAGAAGGATGTCATGGGCAAAGGCCAAGGAGGGCCCAATTGCTCAAAGACAGACATAAAAATGAATGCCTTATCTTTGCCCGAACCCACCTTGAGAAACCACAATCCTTCTGTGAAAATATTCTGTGAATAAATGAAATCAAAGTTGAACTCTTTTGCAATGCAGACCAGCAATATATTCACAGGCAAAGAAATGAAGCTTATATGGAAAAAAAACACCCTTCCTATAATTACATATGGTGGAGTTTCCATAATGTTGTGGGGCTGTTTTGCTTTCTCAGGAACTGGAGGCTTGAAACATATTAAAGGAATCATGAAGTCAGAGGACTACCAAGGTACTTTGGAGAGAGATGTGCTACCTAGTGTCAGAAGGTTAGGTCTGGATCGAAGGTCATGGGTCTTCCAGCCGGACAGTGACCCAAACCATACATTCAAAAGTACAAAAGAATGGTTAAAAAGGAACAAATTGATTGTTTTAAACTTGCCAGTAATGAGTCCTGATCTCAGTCCAATTGAAAACCTTGGGAAAGAGCTGATTTATGCCATAGGTAAAAGGAATCCTGGAAACAATCATGAGCAGGAACAAATCACAGTTGGTGGAACTACCAGCAGACAGATGTACGAAAGTTACAGATGGCTACAAGAAACGTTTGGAGGCTGTCATCACTGCTAAGGATTGTGCAACCAAATATATATTAGTGAAGAATGCCATTAATCCTGTCCAGGTCATATTTTGTTTTTTTCTCAGAAATTACACAGACATCTTTTTTTTGTATACCTTTAAACATACTATTAAAATATTATGATGATCTACAGCTGGAATATTTCCAATTATTTCTCAAGATATTGTGCATAACATACCTAAAATGCACAAAATGGTCAATAATGTTAACAGCAACTGTACATGTAGATACAATCAAAATATGAATAGGAATGATGAAACACCTACTCTACTATGCTTATTCATTTTAATTAAAAACACTTTCATGCAATTTTCAGTACCATAACAGTGCAAAGCAATTACTCACTTATAATGACTATTTTGTTCTACTTACAATAAAACAATTATTTGGGGTTTCAATTGGTTTAAAATTACAAAAATATAATCTTTCTTTAGGACTGATTGTATTGATACTGTTCTTGAAAATAAACATGACTGATCAAAGTAGATGTGATAAGTAATATATTTTGCCAATAGGTACTTACACATTCATAAGAAATGATTATCAAGTGGATACATGACATTTGACATGGGTTGATTTCAATAATCAGTGCATAAAGAAAGTCATTAATACAGTATTCAGCTGCTCAGAATTGCAGTTAACCTTTCTATGGACCTGATTAGCAATGAATAATGCCTTGAATTTCAAATCACTTAACTTCATTCTTAAAGTTATTAGTAGACTTATCAACCTCTATGCATGTACTGCTCTACTTTTGAGGAGATCAGTTAGCCAGAACTTCAACATTTATGGAAAGGGAAAATTAGAATAAAAGACATAGCAACACCTTTTAAATGGATAAAACTGTCTGATCATTTTACTAGCTGGAAGGACTGCAAGTCCAGGCAGTTATATTTTTGGGGAAATTGTGATGAAATGCCACATATTAGAAAAGAGCTTTCAACTCCATTTTATAAAGTATGAATGCCCTTTCCAAAGTGCCATTAGTAGTTAGATACAGAAGTCTGACAAATGGCAAGACACATTTTTAAAGAAATAATTTGTATTGCATAGAAACGCGCATTAACAAATCCATGATTTGGTAAAGGGAATCCTTGTCAAAAAGGCCTTTAGGTCTGATTAATTGTAAATGATCATTGCATCAGATTTACTGAAATTCCCATCATTATATTGTCATCTAAAGGCTGTTCCATTAGGGGGGCATTCTGATCCTCAAATAGCAGGGTCTGGATGTGCGGCTGGATATCCAATCCGCTCACAGCCCCCGAGCCCTGTTCTGCCACCAGCGCTTCTCGCATCTACAGAGCATTTGTGCAGGAAGGGGAGGAGTGGGGGTGAAGCTGGGGCAGAGTGAGGGAGTAACCAGGTACCAGGATGTACAGAGGTTATTCAGGACAGGCTTCTGTATGCACCCCGGCACCAAGATGGACATCAGGATTATTCCACCCCAATGGTGGAATAAGTGCTGGTCACAGCAGTGTTTGTGGGCTGCATCCCCTCTAACCCAATTGAGATGCTGCGGTACAGCACCTGCTGCCTGATCCAGGCCTTGGAGGCCCCTGCTGAGGGTCGGATGGTGCTGTGTCAGGGTTGCTCTCGGTCTGGACATTCTGCAACTCTGGCTAGATACCACTGCAGTGGCAACCCACCGGAGCATTATGCAGTGTGGATGGGCAGCCTCCGAGACCACTCCCTCCAGGAAATCAGGTGCATGCCGAGCCATTTATCTGCCCGATTCCACAATTGGGGGTACATATTGCTCCCGCGGTTGCAGAATCGGGTACAACTTGGCCCTATCTAAATTTTAGGCAACCCCATAACCCAGGCATGCATCTTTTGGAATCAGCCTCTTAGGGCCCGATTCCATTCTATACGTCTGGACCCTCTCTGCATCCGGCCGGAACCAGACGCACAGAAGAAATCGCGAATCTCATCTCCTGGGGCACATCTAGTCCCACAGGATCAGAAGTGCGAACAGGCCTGTATGGAACTGTACGGAATTACACATAATCTGAAGGAGTGGCACCTGTTCATTGACAGCTCTTCAGGCAGCCTCAAAGCCGTGCTGCTACATAACGAGAACAAATCTCTTCCTCTAGCTCATTCAGCGAGCCTCAAAGAAGATTACAGCAGTGTCAAGACCTTGCTAGATGCCTTGAATTATGCTGAGTACGGCTGGGAGGTTATCCGAGACTTTAAAATGGTGGCATTTCTGATGGGTCTCCAAAACAGTTTTACCAAGTTGCCCTGTTATCTTTGTCTTTGGAACAGCAGGGACATCATGGCACAGCAAACTGGCCACAGCAAACTGAATTTTCTCTTGGGACAAAGAACGTGAAGTGGGAGTCACTGGTGGAACCACAGTAGGTGCTGGTGCCACCACTGCACATCAAATTGGGCCCTATGAAACAATTTGTCACAGCTCTAGAGAAAGAGTTGACAGCTTTTAAGTACCTTCAAGACTTCTTCCCTAAATTGTCTGAGGCAAAGATCAAAGCTCCTTTCTCTGTGGAGGAGTGGGTACAGGGAGCTCTGGGCAGTGTGGCACCAGGGCAACGGATGAAGGAATGCTCAGATACATGACAGAAGGAGCATTCTTGCCAGTCCGACATTTGGAAGGATCCATCATGCAGAAGTAGGAATTGCTCAAGTGGTCAGTGGGTTCCCGCCAAATTCTTGTGATAGCAAACTTCATGACTTTCTTTTCCTCTCTGTACTATCTTGCCAAAGAAAAAATAAAAATGTGAAAATAAAAAATAATTATATCTATATCTATATCTATTTTATGCTGATAAAATTAATTTGAATTAATGATTCTCTTGCTAAATATTTCATACATTATGTAAAAATTCAGTAACAATAAAGTTTTTATAACATAAAATGCCACAATCTAAGCCAGCATCAATTGTCTATCTTACCTTCCGCAAGTGAAATGAGGTGCCCAGGGTTTGTCCTGTTCCCGAACAGGCATGCCGAAATATACCTGGTAAGCTTCACACAACTTCGCAGATGCTTCCACAGAGTACTTTTTTGCTCTTGTCTTGATAAAATCACCACAGACATAGCAAAATGCATCTGCCAGATGCCATATCAGTCCACTTAAGAAGCTAGAATGAAAATAAACAGATGAGCTTAAGACACGTGTTGTTGTTGCTCTCTCCTAGGTTTCCAGTCAGTAAGGAGGCTGCTGAACGACTGTGCTTACTCCGTGCAAATCCATTGTTTTATTAAAAGTTCTCAAAACCTATATAAAGCTCCAAATGTTTTGCAAAGTTCTGGAAAGCTCTAGAAAGTTCAAAAATTTTCCAAAAGGTACTCCAAGTACTTTGCACTAAATCTATCTAGAATGTCCTGCAAAATAAGTAATTCTCAAAAATATCATTCCTGGTTCCATAATTGACATTTACTATGGTTTTGAGACATACGATATCAGAAATTAACACTTAGTACCCAGGAACACGAAAAAAGTAAAAAATTTGTTACACAGCGTAACACAGTAAATGACAGCAGATAAAGACCAGCATGGTCCATCTAGTCTGCCCAGCACGATGGCAAGCGTAAGTGAAACTGCCGCTTCGTGCAGGCCACCCCTCCCCACGTCCCTGTTTAGGCGTGAACCAACCATTCCATGCAGGACACCCCTATTTGTTGAGATATTAGATGTTTCAGTTTATTTTTATTTTATCCTGTTGCTGTAAAGGGATCCACTGTGTCTGTCCCATGCCATTTTGAATTCTGTCACCATGTTTGCCCCCACCACTTCCATCAGGAGGGCATTCCAAGCATCCACCACCCTTTCTGTGAAAAAGTATTTCCTGACATTGCCTTTCAATTTACCACCTTGCAGCTTCCTGTTATGCCCTCTAGTTTTACAGCTTCCCCATCTTTGGAAGAGGTTTGTTTGTTCATTATTTCCCTTTAAGTATTTAACGGTCTGAATCATATTTCCCCTGTCCCTCCTCTCCTCCAAAGTGTACATGTTTAGGTCTTCAAGTCTCTTCTCATAAGGCTTCTGACACAGGCTCCAAATCATTTTGGTCACCTTCCTCTGAACAGTTTCCAGTCTTTTTACATCCTTTGCAAGATACGGTCTCCAAAACTGAACACAATACTCCAAGTGAGGACTCACCAGTGACTTACAGTAGCATACGTACTTTTTCCTTTCTGCTGGTGATTCCTCTTTGTATGCAGCCCAACATCCTTCTTGCTTTTGCCACCACCTTGTCGCACTGTTTTGCCACCTTGAGATCTTCAGAAATAATCACACCATGGTCTTTCTCCTGATCCATGCACACCAACCTCTCGCCCCCTATTGCATACATTTCCCTTGGATTTCTGCTACCCAAGTGCATGACTTCTTTGCATTAAATCTTAATTGCCAAGCATTAGACCATTCTTCCAGCTTTTGTAGATCTTTCCTCATGTTAACCACTCCCTTGGGGGAGTCCACTCTGTTGCAAATTTTTGTGTCATCTGCAAAGGCAGACTTTTCTATTCAGTCCTTCAGCAATATCACTCACAAATACATTGAATAGTGCCGGGCCCAGGACCGACCACTGGGGCACCCCGCTAATCACCTTCCCTTCATCCGAGTGAGCTCCATTTACCATCACTCTCTGTCATCTGTCAGTCAACCAATTTCTGATCCAATTTACCATCTTAGGATCCATCCCCAAGCTACTGAGTTTATTGATAAGCCTCCTATGAGGAACAGTATCAAAGGCTTTGCTGAAATCCAGGTAGATGACATCCATCGCATGCCTCTGATCTAGCTCCCTGGTCACCTGGTCAAAGAACTCAATCAGATTTGTTTGGCAAGATCATCCTTCAGTAAAACCATGTTGCCTCGGGTCTTGCAACCTGTTGGTTATGAGTAGTTCACTATTTGCTCTTTCAGGAGCTCCTCCATTACTTTTCCCGCCACCGAGGTAAGGCTCACGGGCCTGTAGTTTGACACTTCTTCCCTGTCACCACTTTTGTGTAGAGGTATGACATCAGCCGTTCTCCAGTCCTGAGGAACCTCTCCTGTTTCCAAAGATCTGTTGAAAACATCCTTTAATGGCCCTGCAAGAACCTCTCTGAGCTCTTTCAGTATCCTGGGATGTATCTTATCCGGTCCCATGGCCTTGTCCACTTTCAGTTTCGCAAGTTGTTCTAACACATCATCTTCTGTGAATGGCGTGGTATCTACTTCATTCCCATTTTTATATTTGGGATTCACAGGTGGTCCTTCTCCAGGACTTTCTTTAGTAAAATCAGAGCAGAAGTATTCATTTAGCAATTTCACTTTTTCAGTGTCACTTTCCACGAGTCCATTCGCAGCACTTCTGAGTCCTGCAATTCCACCTCTGATCTTCTTCCTTTCCCAAATATACCTGAAGAAAGTTTTGTCGCCACACTTAATATCTTTAGCCATTTTTTCCTCTGCCTTTGATTTTGCTATCCTTATTTCTCTCTTTGTCTCTTTGAGTTTCATCCTGTATTCATTTCTGTGTTCCTCTGTTTACGAGCTTTTGAATTTTGTGAAAGCTGTGTTTTTTGCCTTTATTTGAGCAGCTACTTCTTTGGAAAACCAAATAGGTTTTCTTCTCCTCTTGTTTTGGTTTACTTTTGTTACATATTTTTTTGTTTCCCCTTTTATTGCCACCTTTAGTTTAGCCCATAACAATTCCACTTCCCTTATCTCCTTCCACCCTGTCAGCTCCTCCTTTAGGTACTCGGCCATTTTATTGAAGTCAGTGTTTTTGAAGTTTAGGACTTTGAGCTTGCTATGATTGGCCTGTACCATGGCTTTTATCTCAAACCACACCGTGTGATGATCGCTGCTGCTCACAGGGGCACTCACACAGACATTCGACACGCTATCACCGTTGGTGACCACTAAATCCAGCGTTGAGTTTTCCCTGGTTAGTTCCATCACCATTTGTCTAAGTAATGCATCTTGAAGAGCATCCATGATTTTTTTGCTTTTTTCCAGATTTTCAGAAGGAGCAATCTAATCCACATCAGGTAGATCAAAGTCACCCAATATGATTGCTTCCCCCTTTGTGGCTATCTTGGCAATATCTATAATCAATTTGTTATCTATCTCTTCAATTTGTGTTGGAGGTCTGTAGACTACAGCAGTATGGATGACAGTGCCATCTCCTCTTTCCAACACAAACCAGAGCGCTTCTTCTTTTCCCCATGCCCCCTGCATTTCAGTAGCTTTAATATTGCTTTTGACATACAAGGCTACTCCTCCTTCTCTTCCATTTTCTCTGTCTCTTCTGAATAGATAATAGCCAGGTATGACTATATCCCAATCATGCGATTCATTTAGCCATGTTTCTGTAATGGCCACAATGTCCAAATCCATTTCCACCATCAGGGCTTCCAGGTCTGGAACTTTGTTGGTTAAGCTTCGAGCATTTGTGCTCATAGCTTTCCAGCATTTACCTGGCTTGTGTGTACTTAGCATTGATTTTATTCTGCCTACATCTTCCCACTTGTTTTTGGTGTGTGGTTTAACAGTGTGGCTGTTTCTGATTTTAATCTGCTTTTGCAGGGGGTGATGTCCAGAGCTTGACCTTCTACATCTGTCACCCCCTTTTTCTAGTTTAAATGCATATCCACATATTGCTTGAATTTTTCACTTGGGATTCTTTTCCCTGTGACAGAGAGATGTAGTCCATCAGCACAGTATAGTCTCTTGTTGTTCCATCTGTTACCCCAGTCGCCAATAAATCTGAATCCTTCTTGTTTGCACCAGGTCTGGAGCCATGTATTAAAGCTGTTAATGCGATGCAGCCTTTTTGCCCCCTTACCAAGCACAGGTAGAACCTCTGAGAATGCAACAGTGTTAACAATGGGCTTGAGTTTCTCTCCCAGAGATTGGAAGTCCTTTTGGACTGTGTAGGAATTGTTTCTAGCCAGGTCATTTGTGCCCCAGTGGATAACAACATCAAGTTTGGAGTGTTCGCTTTCTGCGCTAAGTAGTTCAACAATGTAGTTTGTATTCCTGCTGGCTGAAGAGCTTGGGAGGCACTTGACTATCTTCTCTCCTTTGAACTTTGTTCCCAAGTTGGTGCCACTGATGATGGAATTGCCAAGTAGTAGTAGTTTGCTGTTTAGTGAGGTTTTCTTCATATTTGGTCCTTTAGCAGGAGATTGGGTATTGTCTGTCTCATTTAGGGGCCCTTCAGTTTCTTTGGATTGGGCATCTTCATTCGCCAAGGCAGAGAAGGCATTATTCAGGGATATCTCCTGATGCATAGGATGCCTCTGTGTCACAGGTTGCAATCTACCAGAACCCACTGTGATCCGTTTGTTCCTGGGGTGTTTCATTCTTTGTGGGAGTGGTGGTGGACTTTGTTCAGTTTGTATCTTAGAAGAGGTGTGCTTCATTGCAGCCAGTTCCTCCCTCAGTTCCTCATCCTCATTCGCCAAGGCAGAGAAGGCATTATGCAGGGATATCTCCTGATGCATAGGATGTCTGTGCGTTACAGGTCACAATCTACCAGAACCCACTGTGATCCACTTGTTCCTGGGGTGTTTGATGCTTTGTGGGAGTGGTGGTGGACATTGTTCAGTTTGTATCCTAGAAGAGTTGTGCTTCATTGCAGCCAGTTCCTCCCTCTTTATGGACACCTCTTTATGCATGGCAGCTAGGTCTTCCCTTAGTAGAGTCAGTTCTTTATGCATGGCAGCTGACCTGAGGCACATAGGACAAGCTCTGAGGTTCCAAATGATTTGTCTTGGAATGAAAGTACTGCAGTTATTGCACTGAATACACGACATGCTGAATAAGCAGTCCTAGAAGGAGAAGAGGAAAGGAGGAAGAAGATGTGGGCTCTAACCCAAGTTAAAGGGATAGATGGCAATGAATGTAAGTGTTATATAGGCAATGCAGCCCCTAGGGTTGGTGGGTCGAGGGTAGGGTGGGCAGGAACCTAACTGTCTCTGGCCAGTAGGCTGTTCCTGAGCTGGGGGCACTCACAGATATCTGCTCCAAGGTTACGCAGAAAAACAGTCAGTCAGATTATCTCCAAGCTTAATTTATAAGTACAGTTAAACTTAATCTTAGCAATTCCCACAAAACAGACAGTTAAACTCTATATTGGTAGCTAGAACCCAGCAGAGATGAGAAAGAAAATTAGAGTCTTAGCTTTCTGAAAGATCCATAGCTCATGCAGCCAGCTTCAGACCCGTAGGTGTGGCCACTGGCCAGGTGTAAAATGGGAGCACAAATCTTTCTCCTCCCCTTCCCTGAAAAAGCACGCTTTCTCCACAGATTTAAACCTTTCTTATCTGGATACTCAGGTCCCAATAGGCTGAATATCCCCAAGCTTAATTTATGAGCACAGTTAAACTTAATCTTAGCAAGTCCCACAAAACAGACAGTTAAACTCTATATTGGTAGCTAGAACCCAGCAGAGTACTTGGTGAGAGTCTGTCTGTGTCCTGTGTGTGTGACTGAGGCTAGCTATTCTGTTAGCATGGAGTTTCCATATAGGGATCTGTACTGTAGCAATCCAACTTCTTCAGTTTTCCCAAATAGGATGTTCTAGGGCCAACTGCAATACTTACGGTGCTACTATTTTCTGAGCAGGCACATTGTGTGGCTTTGTAAGTTAATGCTGATAATGGTAAGGTAGATTTTCTTTATAGGTTCTGTGTTAGTTTTGTAAGGTTTTGTAATGTATTATTTCACAATATGCCCAGTACTCATGAAAGTTGCATTATGGTTACTGATCTGATACCAGCATCAGAAATTAGTTTGGTATCTTGAGGTTTTATGGGGAAATATCCTAGTTCTGTCCTGCACCCACAGAACCACAGTGCAATTTATAACAACAAAATAAAATTATAACTTGCACTGTTTTTCTTGCTTTTAATGTTTGTTTCCTTGATGCATGATCACATTGGATTTCCTTTGTTTTTTGCAGTATATATATTTACGTTTAATATCATGCTGGTCCACTGTGCAGTGTTAGGAGTCAGCAAGGATTATATTAAATTCCCAGACTACATTATTAAAGTACAGTTTATAGTTTATTGCTTTTGATATACCGCCCTTTGAGGGGTACATGCAAAGGGGTTTTCAACTCAAATTAAAAAATTCAGAAAGGAACTCCAAATCTTAAAGGAAAAAGACTAGAAAGAGTGGGAAAAGACAGCACAGACATTAAAGGTAGGGAGAAGACAAGGAGCATGTTTAGGCCTAATTTCACCTTTGTCAGACAGACATTTGCAAAGTGTGAAAAAGGAGGTCTGCTCATGTTTACTGTATTTTCCATTTTGATAACAAACACTTATGGGGAATGAGAGCTCATGTACTACTTTTGCTACTGGCTACATAATTAAGCTGCTACAATTTTTGCTGCATTAAAAACAGCACTGCAAAGTTTTAAAAAAATTATAGGCTGGGGGGAGCAACACCTTTCACCTACCCAGACAGCAGCATACAGACTCGAGGCATTGGAGGAGGCAACCAGTGACATCGGGGCAGGGGACCTATAAAGAACGAGGCCCAGGGAATCGTGGTTGGACCATCACCTTTTACCTACCCAGACTGCAGCAGATGGACTCCCGGTATCGGAGAAGGCACATGGTGATGTCAGGGTAGTGGGCCTATAAAGAACGAGGCTCCTCCATGGGACACGGAAGCGGGCGTGGCCTCAGGGCACTGTTAAAAGGAGTGTGTACTAAGGGCCTGAATAGGCCCTTTGGATGCCCCCTTTGGCACTATTGGTGCTTTGAAAAGTGGTATGTTATTTTATGGGTCCGAAAAGGAAGAAGAGGCACCACTTCTCCGCAGGCTGATATATAGCTGAAAGACAACCGGAAGGTACTTTCACAAATAGATTTATCCTTACCTACTGCTTTTACACAGATCTCTAAATTTTCTACTGACAACATTGACATAAGAACATAAGAACATAAGATATGCCATACTGGGTCAGACCAAGGTCCATCAAGCCCAGTATCCTGTTTCCAACAGTGGCCAATCTAGGTCATACGTACCTAGCAGTTTCCCCAAAAGACACAGATTCCTCAATGCTTGTACTGGGTCAAGCATTGATATCCTGGGTCCCTTCTTAATAGTGGTTTATGGACCTTTCCTCCAGGAACTTGTCCAAATCTTTTTTAAACCCAGCTACACTAACAGCCTTTACTACATCCTCCGGTAACAAATTCCAGAGTTTGATTACACGTTGAGTGAAAAAATATTTTCTTTTATTAGTCTTAAATAGTTTACCCTGTAGCTTCATTGCATGGCCCCTAGTCTTTCTATATTCTGATAATGTAAACAATCGATCTATGTTTACCCGTTCCACTCTGTTCATTAATTTATAGACTTCTATCATATCTCCCCTCAGCTGTCTCTTTTCCAGGTTAAAGAGCCCTAACCTTTTTAGCCTTTCTTCATAGGAGTATCCTTCCATCCCCTTTACCATTTTGGTGGCTCTTCTCTGAACCTTTTCTAATAACGCTATATCCTTTTTAAGATACGGCGAACAGAATTGCACACAATATTCAAGGTGCGATCTCACCATGGAACGATATAGAGGCATTATAATATCTTTTGTTTTATTTTACATTCCTTTCCTTATGATACCTAGCATTCTATTTGCTCTCTTGGCCGTCGCTGCACACTGGGCCGAGGGTTTTAACATGTTATCCACAATGATGCCTAAATCTTTTTCCAGGGTGGTGGTTCCTAATATGGAACCTTGCATTGTGTAACCATAGTTTGGGTTGTTCTTCCCTAGGTGCATAACTGCACTTGTCCACATTAAATTTCATCTGCCATTTTGATGCCCAGTCTTCTAATTTATCAAGATCCTCTTGCAATTTTCCACAATCCTCTTAGGTTTTAACAACTTTAAATAGTTTTGTGTCATCTGCAAATTTGACAACCTCACTCGTTATTCCACTTTCCAGGTCATTTATGAATATGTCAAAAAAGCAGCGGACCCAGCACAGATCCCTTGGGTACACCACTATTCACCTTTCTCCATTGGGAAAATTGGCCATTTAGCCCAACCCTCTGCTTTCTATCTTTTAACCAGTTCTTGATCCACAGTAGTACACTGCCTCCTAGCCCATGACTCTTTAGTTTTGCCAAAGGTCTCTGATGAGGGACCTTGTCAAAGGCTTTCTGAAAGTCCAGATACACTATATCAACTGACTCACCTTTGTCCACCTGTTTATTCACACTTTCAATAAAACATAACAGATTAGTAAGACAAGATCTTCCTTGTCTAAAGCCATGTTGGCTGTCTCCCATTAGGCCATGACTATCTACATGCTGAGTAATTTTATTCTTTATGATGGTTTCTACCATTTTTCCCGGTACTGACTTGAGGCTCACCAGTCTGTAGTTTCCCGGATCACCCCTGGAACCCTTTTTAAAAATTGGTGTTACATTGGCGATCCTCCAATCTTCAGGTCTTCAGGTGTTAGAGATGATTTTAATGATAGTTCACAGATTACTAATAGCAGGTCTGCAATCTCATATTTCAGTTCTTTCAACACCCTTGGATGTATACCATCCGGCCCAGGTGATTTGCTACTCTTAAGTTTATCTAATGGTTGTAATACATCTTCCCGATGTAGCGATATTTCCTTTAATTCTTCCGCACCTTTAAATACCACTTCAGTCATGGGAAAAATCCCTACATCTTCCTCAGTAAAGACCGAAGCAAAAAATTCATTCAGTCTCTCCGCTATCGCCTTGTTGCCTCTTAGTGCCCCTTTAACTTCTCTATCATCTAATGGACCAACTGACTCTCTCACAGGTTTTTTGCTCTGAATGTACTTGAAAAAAACTTTATTTCACATTTTTGCTTCCTCAGCAAGCTTCTTCTCAAATTCTCCCTTTGCCTGTTTTATCAATGCTTTGCATTTGACTTGCCAGTGCTTGTGCTGTTTCCAGGTTTCGTGGTTTGGTTCTTTTTTTTTTCCATTTCCTGAAAGATGCTTTTTTGGCAACAACAGCCTCTCTGACCTCACCTTTAAACCATGCTGGCAGTTTTTTGGACTTCCTTCCACTTTTCTTAAAGCGTGGAATACAGCTGGTCTGGGCTGCCAAGATAGTATTTTTCAACAACTTCCAAGCTTGATGTAAGTCTTTAACCTTTGCAACTGCTCCTTTTAGTTTTTTCTTAACTATTTTCCTCATTTTATCATAGTCTCCCTTTCAAAAGTTAAAAGGTAGTACTGTGGATTTCCGTACTATCCTTCCTCCACTAATTAAATCAAAGGTGATCATGCTATGATCACTATTGCCAAGTGGCCCCAACACCCTTATCTCTTGCACTTGATCTGGTGTTCCACTAAGGACTAGGTCTAATATGGCTTCCCCTCTGGTCGGTTCATGAACCAGCTGCTCCAAGAAGCAGTCATTTATGTCATCTAGGAACTTTATCTCCCTAGCATGTCCTGCTGTGACACTGACTAAGACACTGACAAATTGGGGGCAGGATTCAATAATAATGGAGTTAGTTGATAATTGTGCTACGCAAGTGGCTCAGATCACCACTTTGCTAGTGGTGTCTGCCATAGGCAACTGGAATCACAGGAAAACTCTTTAAGGGCTGCCAATCTTCATTGTTTAGATTTCCCTTGTATTAGATTTCTATTGCCCATGCAAATATTTCATAAATATTAGAAACATAGAAACATGACAGCAGAAAACAACCACATGGCTGATCTAGTCTGCACTTCCATATCAACTAATAGTCCTCTTTTTACCTTTAGAGATCCTCTATGTTTGTCCCATGCTTTCTTGAATTCAGATACTGTCCTTGTGCCCAACACCTCCACTGGGAGACTATTCCTATCATCTACCACTCTCCATAAAAATATATTTCTGCATATTACTCCTAAGTCTATCCCCTTTCACTCTCATCCTATGTTCCTCAAAGCAGAGCTTGCCTTCAATTGAAAGAGACCCTCCTGTGCATTTATGCCACGGAGGTATTTAAATGTTTCTATCATATTGTCCGTTTCCTTTAAAGAATAGATATATCTTTAAGTCTGTCGTCATATGCTTCATAACAAAGACCACTAACCATTTTAGTAGCCACCCTCTGCACAAACTCCAACCTGCTTATATCCTTTTGAAGGTGCAGTCTCCAGAATTGCACACAGTACTCCAAATGAGGTCGCACCAGAGACTTATACAGTGGCATTATCGCCTCCTTTTTTCTGCTGGCCATTCTTCTCCCTTTGCACCCAAGCACCCTTATGGCTTTTGCCATTGCCTTTTCTACCTGATTAGCTACTTTAAGATGATCAGACACAATTACGCCCAGGTCCCACTCTTCTTTTGTGGACCGAAGGACTGAAGTACCTCACCCCCTGCATTGTAAAGCTCCTTTGGTATTTGAAACCTAAATGCATGACCCTGCATTTTTTAGTATTAAATTTCAGCTGCCATATTCTACACCATTCAAGCTTAGCTAAATCCCTCCTCATGTTATCGATTCCTTCCTGGGTGTCTACTGTATTTATTTATTTATTTACATTCTCTTATATACCACGCTATTCTGCATCAGTGCGGTTTACATTGAACAAACTGAAATTACATTGAACAGGGCATTATAATTTGGAGATAACTATTTTACAGGGAACATGGGCTATGGAGGGTTAAGTGGTTAAGTATTGGGTTAAGTATTGCAGATTTTGGTATCATCCACAAACAAGCAAACCTTACCCGACAGTCTTTCTGCAATATCACTAACAAAGATGTTAAACAGAATCGGACCAAGGACAGATCCCTGGGGCACACCACTGGTAACCTCCTTCTCCTCAGAATGAGCTCCATTTACCTGTACCCTTTGTCGCCTTCCACTCGACCAATTTCTAACCCAAGTAGTAACTTTAGAGTCCATCTCTAGGGTGCCTGTGTGGAACGGTGTCAAAGGCTTTACTGAAATCTACATACACCACATCAAGGGCTTTTCCTCGGTCCAACTCCCTAGTTACCCAGTCAAAGAAATCCATCAGATTTGTCTGACAAGATATGCCTCTGGTGAATCCATGCTGCCTCGGATCCTGCATTCCATTGGACTCCAGAAACCTCTCCTTTAGTAGCCTTTTCAATAATTTACTAACCACAGAGATTAGACTAACTGGCCTCTAGTTCTCAATGTCCGCTTTTGTGTAAAGGGACCACATGTGCCTTTCTCCAGTCCTCTCACATCACTCTTGACTCCAAAGAGGCATTGAAAAGGTCAGACATTGGAGTCACTAGAATGTCCCCAAGTTCCCTCAGTATTCTTGGATGTATCGCATCTAGACCCATGGCTTTGTCTACTTTTAGTTTAACAAGTTCCCCTCGAGCACATTCTTCTGAAAATCTTTCATTTTCTCCATCACTTCTGTTGCTATTTGTGTGTGTTTTATGAGGTCCTGCTCCTGGCCCTTCATCTGTGAACACAGAACAGAAATATTTGTTAAGTGATTCTGCCTTATCCTCATCAGTTTCTGCAAATTCCTCCCCTGCACCCTTGACTCTGACAAATCCACTTTTCCCTTTCTCCTCTCACTAACATATCTGAAAAATGAATTATCCTCACATTAGATTGCATTGGCAATTATTCTTCTTTTTGTACCTTTGCTTTCCTGATTACTTTGCTAGCTTCTCTAAGTTTTTCCAAATATAGATGCCTGTCTTCCATTCTCTGTGATCTCTTGTATTTCATGAAGGCCTCCCTCTTTTTCTTCACCTTCTCACCTACTTTTTCTGAGAACCATAGTGGCCTCCTTTTCCTTTTACATTTATTGACCTTTCTAACAAAACTTTTGTTGCCTTTAAATATTCCCTTTCAGTTTTGCCCACCATTTTTCTACATCCCCCAGCTGTTCCCATCCTGCTAACAACTCTCTGAGGTATTGTCCCATCTTGGCAAAGTTAATTTTCCTAAAGTCTAAGTCCCTCGCTTTTGAATGGATTTTATCAGTCCTAGTACTAATACTGAACCATACCATCTGGTGATCACTGGATGCTAGTTGATCTCACACTTTCCTAAACACTATCCCCATTGGTAAGTCTTCTCAATTTTCTCCATAGGGAAAATTGGCCATTTAGTCCTAACCTCTGCTTTCTATCTTTTAACCAGTTCCTGATCCACATTAGTACACTGCCCCCTATCCCATGACTTTTTAGTTTTGCCAAAAGTCTCTGATGAGGGACCTTATCAAAGGCTTTCTGAAAGCGGAGAGTCCAGTATGACTCTATCACATGTGGTTTCTGTTATCAATTGCCTGAATAGCTTTCCCTGTAGAGAATCCAGGATCTCCTTACTTCTAGATGACACCATAGCATGGATGTGCCAATCTACATCTGGCATATTGAAATCACCTATCAGAATCACTTGTCCTTTCATGGCAATACTGTGTATGTCTTGTATTAAATTTTCATCCATTTCTACTCCCTGTGAAGGGGATCTGTATATAACTCCAATGTAAATGGATTTCCCTTTCCCTATTTCTATAATCCACAGTGCCTCCTCTTTTCCTTTTAAGCCCCACAATTCTTTAGTTTTAATATTACATATAGTGCCACTCCACCTCCCCTTTTCCTACCCTGTCCTTCTTGAATAAAGTATAGCCAAGTATAATAACATACCAGTCATGTATTCCATAAACCATGTCTCTGTGACCACCACTAAATCCAAGTCAGCCTCTTCCATTAAAGCTTCCACATCTGGGATCATATTCCCCATGCTACAGGCATTTATACACACCACTTTCCAGATGTTGCCCTTATTACCCATTTCTACAGATGTATTTAATGTTTCACTTACCTGGGGGCTTTCTTCACTTATCTGAGGGCTCTCTTCACCCATCCCCATTGAATCTAGTTTAAAGCCCTATTCAGTAGGTTAGCCAGTCTGCTGCTGAAGACATTTTGACACTTTTTGGACAGATGGACACCATCTCCACTCTGCAGCCCTTAGAACATCATCCCATGGTCCAGGAAACCAAACACTCTTGATGACACCATCCACACAGCCATGCATTCATCTCCAGGATGCAAGCTTCTCTGCCTCAGCCTTTACCCTCAACAGGGAGAATTGAAGAGAACACCACCTGTGCAGCTATCTGCTTTACTCTCTGTCCCAGAGCACTGAAGTCATGTTTGATATGTTCAGAGGGATACCTAGCTGTATCATTTGTGCCAACATGGATGAGCAACATTGGATAATAGGCTTGATGAATCTAGGCAAACTCTCTGTAATGTCTCAGATTTTGGCACTTGGCAGACAGCACACCTCTCTGGACATGAGATCTGGTTGGCAGATGGATGCCTCAGTATCACTCAGAAGAGAGTCACCAACCACCACTAACCTTCACTTCATTGTGGTGACTAATTCTGTAACTTTGGGGTGCTCGAGCTGTGGTTCTTTCCTTTCCTTGGATGCTTCCACCTCCTCCACTTCCAGGGCTGCATACTGGTTCTTCAATTCAAGGGCTGGAGTTCTCTGCTGATTTTTGTCCAACCTTCTTCCTTCTATAGCCTTCAAGAAGCATCTCACCAATGTACTTCTCACTGTTTCAAATGTTTCTCAGTCTTGCCATCTCTTCCCTTAGCTCCTCCACTTCATTCCTGAGAGCCTCAGCATGCATACATCGTGATCATGGAACTGGTCCCTCAACTGGCATTGGTATCTCTGTCTGGAAAAAGGCAGAATCTGTAATGGGGCAATAGCTTTAACAGTATGATTTTTCCAAGCCATTGTTTATGTGGCAGAGCTTTGGTACCTGTTGAAGTAAAAGAGAGAGACCTACCAAAGTCCCTACCTGTTCCTCAGCTGTTCTTTAAGAAAAAAAGCAGTTAACCTCTTTTAAATGTGTTCTAATGGTGCTTATCTATGTCCTTGTGTGTAGCTAAATGTAGAGTTGCCCTATAAAGCAAGAATGCTCACATGGAGTGGGTGGGTGTCAAGATGGATGGAGAGGGATGTAACACCTGATGAGGTCAGTGGCTTCAAAGAGTTAGCTGTGAATGAACTGAGAGAGCCTCGCCCAACTCTACAAGCTCACAAAAAAAGTTCCCCTTTGTAGTACAGAAAAAAAAGCAGAGTTACTTACCTGTAACGGAGTTCTCCGTGGACAGCAGGATAAGTCAGCCACACCTGGTGTCGTCCCCCAACGGCGCCGTGACGGAAGTGCTCTATAGCTCAGAATCTTCTGAGCATGTGTGAGGTGGTCCCACCTCCCCAGCCCGCCCCTAGCCAGCCAGTTGGTGACTAGCTATGCCGTTGTGGCTAGGTGCGGTGCGCAGGCCACCCTCATGAAGGGGAGGTGGGCGGGATGGTGTGGCTGACTTATCCTGCTGTCCACGGAGAACTCCGTTACAGGTAAGTAACTCTGCTTTCTCCTAGGACAAGCAGGATGTGTCAGCCACACCTGGTGTCTCCCGAGCAATTTTCACGCTGAGGAGAATGAGGGAGGCATGCGTAAGATTCAACGTTTATTGTGAACAACAGGTTAGGAACAGTGCAACTCCCCGCAGAGGGGAGAGGTAGGCATAACTATGCAACTCGTGAACAGTGCAACAACAACAGTGCAAGAACAAGGCATAACTTTGCAATCTCGTGAACAGTGCAAACAACAATAGTGCAAGAACCATAGTGCATAGACAATTGCATCAATAGTAACTAGTGCAATAGCTATTCAGAGCAATAGTGTTGAGTAATAGGAAGACAAGTGTCCCAGAACCCTTCAGTTCAGTCTCGTGCAGCGCTCGCACTCTCTGGAGCCATGGCTGCGGATAGGACTGCTCGGCCGAACGAGCCGTCGGTCTCAGAATGAATGTCGAGGCAGTAGTGTTTCTGGAAGGTGAGGTGAGAGGACCAGGTGGCGGCTTTGCAGATATCGCTCACTGGAATCTCCTGAGCACAGGCCAAGGAAGCGGCTATTGCGCGGAGCTGGTGTGCACTAGCCCTGTTTGCTGGGAGTGCGCCAGCCTTCTGCAGACAATAGGCAACGCAGGTTGAAATCCAGAGGGATAGCGTACGTTTGGTAACAGGTCTCCCTGGTTTGTTCGGGTCAAAGGAGACGAACAGCTGTGTCCCCCGACGAGTGGCAGATGTCCTGGCGATGTAGGTGCGCAGAGCACGTACGCAGTCTAGAGAATGAAGACGTTGCTCTTCGGGGGATGAATGTGGTGCTGGGAAGAAGGATGGCAGCTCCACTGCCTGGTTGATGTGAAAAGCTGAGGCAACCTTCGGCACAAATTTGGGGTGAGTCCACAGGGATGCCCGGTTGTGATAGAGTTGAGTGTATGGCGGGTGCGCCACAAGAGCCTGCAGTTCGCTAACCCTCCGTGCAGAGGTAATGGCGATGAGGAAAAGGGTCTTCCAGGCGAGATACATTCCTTCGGCTGTGGCCAATGGTTCGAATGGCTCTTGCATAAGCTGTTGTAGAACGATGTTAAGGTCCCAGGAGGGTACCGGTTTCTGTACCGGGGGCTTTAGATTTTGGAGCCCTCTCATGAAACGGGTCACAATGGGAAGGGTGGCAATAGAGCCTGAAGTTGTGTTGTCTGTGCGCTCGTGTAGAGAGGCAATGGCCGCCAGGTGTACCTTGATGAATTGTGGTTTTAAACCCGATCTGCAGAGGAGGGCCAGATACTGTAGGATTGTGGGTATCGGGCAAGAGGCTGGGTCAACTCCTTGGTCCTTGCACCAGATAGTGAAGCGTTTCCATTTGAGGCCGTATGCCTTTCTGGTTGATGGTCTCCGGGAAGCCAGGACAATTTGTTGCACATCCGGAGGAAGGTGTGAGCCGTTGAAGGTTAACCTTTCAGCCTCCAGGCTGTCAAAGCTAGCATTTGGAGATTGGGGTGCCAGGTTATGCCCCCGTTCTGGGTTAAGAGGTCTGGTCTCAGAGGTAATCAGATTGGGGGTTCTTGAGAGAGCTGCAACAGCAGGGAGAACCACATCTGTCATGGCCAATAAGGGGCGACCATAATCACGTGTGCGTTCTCCTCGATGATACGTTGTATCGTGTTTGTCAAGAGAGGTGTAGGAGGGAAGGCGTATGCCAGCTCCCAATTCTTCCAGGGAATGGCGAACGCATCCGAGGCTACCCTCTGCTGTGACGGGTGCTTGGAGCAGAACAAGGGACATCTTGCGTTCTCCTTGGTCGCAAAGAGGTCGATCTGGGGGTATCCCCAGCGCTGGAAGAGGTTGCATGTCACTTCCATGTGGAGCATCCGTTCGTGAGGTTGAAGCTGTCTGCTGAGCCTGTCTGCTAAGGCGTTCTGATCCCCGGGAAGGTAGGTCGCCTGGAGTGTGCAGTTGTTGTGCAGCGCCAGAGCCCATGTGTCGAGGGCTTCCTTGCATAGCGAACGGGAGCGAGTGCCCCCTTGCTTGTTTATATAGAACATGGCGACCTGGTTGTCCGTCTGTACCAAGACTGCTTTCCCTTTCAGTTTGGGCATGAAAGTCTGTAGGGCATACCTGACAGCCCTGAGCTCGAGATGATTGATGTGGAGGGTTTGTTCTGCTGCGGTCCATGCTCCTTGTGTGCTGAGATGCCGTAGATGGGCCCCCCATCCCGTGGAGGAGGCATCCGTGGTGAGGATGAGCTGGTTTATTCGTGGGTGAAGGCACTTGCCCACCGAGAGGTTGGATGGTTGCGTCCACCAGCGCAGGCCCTGGACCACACGGGCAGATAACGGAATGCGAGTGTTGAGTGGTTGGGAGAGTTGCTGCCAGTGGGTCCGTAGGTGCCACTGCAGTGTGTGCATATACAGCCTCGCCAACGGAAGGACTGAAGTTGTTGCAGCCATGTGGCCTAGCAGACAGAGGATCGCGCGGGCCGAGGTATGTTTCTCCGCCGACATCTTCATGGCTAGGCGGATGATGGTGTTGATCCGTAGTTCGGGCAGAAAAGCCTTGCAGGCTTTGGTATCGATTATCGCCCTGATGAACTCTGTGCGCTGGACCGGTTCCAATCTGGACTTCTCTTTGTTGAGAAGGAATCCCACTCTGGTCAGCAGGTCTGTCGTCTGGTGTACTGCCCTGCGGAGGCCGGAAGCCGAATTCGCCGACAGGAGCCAGTCGTCCAGGTAGGGAAAGATGGCGATTCCTTGTTTGCGGAGGTGCGCAGCGACCACCGCCACACACTTTGTGAAGACTCTGGGTGCTGGGGATAGGCCGAATGGCAGGACTCGATACTGGTAATGGCAATCCAGTGCTGTGAATCTGAGGAATTTCCTGTGGGAAGCGTGGACTGGGATGTGGGAGTAGGCGTCCTGAAGGTCCAGCGTCGCCAGCCAGTCCCCCGCCCTGATGAGAGGGAGGATGGAGTTGAGCGAGTACATCCTGAACTTCTCTTTTATTATGAAGTTGTTCAGATTCCTGAGGTCCAGGATAGGACGTAGGCCCCCTGACTTCTTGGGAATAAGGAAGTACCGGGAGTAGAAGCCAGTGTTGACCTCGTCCGGGGGCACCCGCTCTATCGCTCTGGCCTGGAGAAGCTGCTGTATGAGTTCCTGCAGCGGCTGTTCCAGGTGTTGAGGAGGCTGGCTGGAAGGTCACTTGTGCTGGCGTGGAGGGGAGGAGAAGGGCAAGCGGTAGCCCGACTGGACTATCTGCAGGACCCATTTGTCCGTGGTGATCTCTTGCCAGGCAGAGAGGAACAGAGACAGGCGACCCCCAACCGGGGTATAGTCAGAAGGAGGAGGTGTCTTTTCCTGAATGGGAAGGGTTGGACTGCTTCTGCTTTCGTTGTCGCGGTTGCTGTCGCTGAAAAGGCGCCTTCTGATAGGCGTGTTTGAATTTTGGCGCCTGCCACTGACGGTTGGATCCATAGAACTGCTTTGAGTTGGAGAAGGGCTTTCGGAAATAGCCCCCTTTCTGGGTCCAAGAGGGGTCTTTAGTGTGGTGCAATCCTCTTTGAGGTCTTTCACGGTGTCGGCTACCTTGTCCCCGAACAGGGAGTCACCTGAGCAAGGTGCGTCCGCAATTCGGTCATGGGTGTTGTTGGAGAGTCCTGAGGCCCGAAGCCATGCCCAGCGGCGGGCCGAGATGGCCGTGCCCGCTGTCCGGACGGCGGTATCAAAGGCATCGAAGGCTGTACTCATCAGATGCTTGCTGCATTCAGCTAACTCCTGCATGTGGGTTGAAGCAATTGTACGTGCGTCCTTGGGAAGGTCCTGTAGCTGCTTTTTAACGTCGGCCAGGAGAGCGTCCTGGAAGAGGATGTGCTGAAATTGGTGGGCTGCTATTTTTGCGTTGAGCATGGCCCCTTGAAATACTTTTCTCCCGACGTCGTCTAGGCGCTTGGGGTCCCGACCTGGCGGGTGGTTTGTCTGGGTACGCGTGGACTTGGATCTCTTAAGAGCCGATGACACCACAATAGACTGGTGGGGTAACTGCGCTCTGTTGAAACCAGGTGCCGTGTGGACAATGTACTTGCTGTCCAAGCGTCTGGAGAAAGCTTGACCGGATGCTGGGGACTGCCAGAGTGTCAGCTGCTTGTCCTTCAATCTGCGGTGGAGGGGAAGAGCCATGGCTGGCTTGGGACCGCTTAGGTACTTCATGACCTCCGGTTCTTTTTCATCTGATGTTTCCTCCGTGGCTAGCCCCAGTTTAGAGACCACCTTCCTGAGGAATTTAGGGTAGGTAAGGTCCTCCGGCACTGTAGGTGGAGGCTTGTCTGCCTCGTCCGTTGTGTTTTTGAAGTTGTCAGAGCCTGGACCTGATTCTTCCACATCGGAGCAAGGTCCCCGGTCCTCTGCGTCGCTCCCCCCGGAGTCCAGGTGTGCTGGTGAGGGAGATCGCGCTCTGGAAGGAGCAGGGGAGGGAGTCCGCGCTCTAGGCGAGAGTCTGGGGTATGGAGGGGAGGGGGCCCGCTCTGAGAGTGTCTCTTGTGGACTGATTGCCCTGCGTTGCTGGTCTGGCCGTAGTGGGGCAGTCTGTTCCACAAGGCGAGATAGCATATTCAGGATGGCAGAAGAGGTGGATTCAGATCTGCTGCTTCTGTGCCTCTTGCTGCGGTGAGAACTGGATCTCCTGCTGTTCCTGGAGGACCCACCATGGGAATCCCTTGCCTCTGAGGGGGATAGATGTCTGCGCTTGGCAGACTTCTTCCTGCCCCTCTCACCATCGGCGCGCTGACAGGGGGATTCCCTGCTGTCAGCGCGGTGATCGCGGCTCCCTCGTTGGCGCTGAGGATCAGCGCGGTCTGCAGATCCGTAGCGGCGCTGACAGGGGGATTCCCTGCTGTCAGTGCTGAGATCGCGTCTCCCTCGATTGCGGCTCCCTCGTTGGCGCTGAGGATCAGCACGGTCTGCAGAGCCGGCGCGGCGTTGTGAAGAAGCCCGGGCTTGATGCTCCCGCGCCGTGCTCCGAAGCTCCCCTTGAGCGTGTCGTGACGTGCTGGGCTGGGGGGAGGGCTGTCTGCTGACGTCAGGGCAGGAGCCACTGCAGCCAATCGGCGGGGAGGAGGCGTTTCCGGAGGCGGGGCCTGGCGGGGCCACGAGGGCAGCGCCATCTTGGCCGGCAGCAGGACCGCATGGTCGGGGGGAAGGGCCCGAGATGCTGCAAACCGGAGAGGGGCTTACCGGGACGGCAGAGGCCTCTCCAGGTGCAGGAAGTCCAGCACGGCGGTCAGGAAGAAGCGCTTTGTTCTTCTTCAGCGCTTTTGCAGAGGCGGCGCTGGGGAGCTTCGGTAGGCCAGAACGCTCAACCACAGGGTGCTGAGAAGACTTGGGTTTATCAACAGACCTGGATTCGTTGCTTCTGGTGTTCTCCGGGTCCCGGGACGTGGAGGCTGCAGCGGGGGAGAGCAGGTCTCTCAAGGATTGCTCGCGGTGCTTCTTAGCTCTGGGGGACATCCGGCCGCAGCTATCACAGTTCTCCACTTGGTGAGACGCCCCCAGGCATCTAACACAGTGCTGGTGAGAGTCGGAGAGATTCATCTTTCTGTTGCAGGTAAGGCACTTTTTGAAACCTGGTTTAGGCATTTTAGAGTAGAAGAGCTTGAAAGTCCGTCTTGAGACAAAGGCGGAAGGAAAAAAACTGGCCGGCTAGGGGCGGGCTGGGGAGGTGGGACCACCTCACACATGCTCAGAAGATTCTGAGCTATAGAGCACTTCCGTCACGGCGCCGTCGGGGGACGACACCTGGTGTGGCTGACACATCCTGCTTGTCCTTGGAGAAAGACTTTATCTTTTAAAAAAGAACAGCAAAACCCCTTTCTGAATTAGATTTTTAAAACCTTAACCCCTTTGAGAGCTTTCAGGCAGATCCTATTATTCTCTGATCCTCCTTCTATTTCTATTGCTAGCATTTATTTGCCTACAGCTGTATGGAGTGGGGAGAAGGAACTGGAAGATCTGGACCAGCTTTTACACACTGAGCCCTTAGACCTTTCTGTTTTTTGTGGAATCATTGATTGATGAAATACCTTCTTGTGCCACATTATTTGAAACTTTTGTTTCCCTGCTAGACAAGTCTAATGTTTTAAAGCATTACTTTCAATGTAAAAGTGCTTTGTTTTGTCGTCAGACAATAAATGCCTTCCCAGATATCTCCAGGCCTGCACAACTTTGCATAAGGCCTTTTTAAATCTTAGGGTGAGGGTGTTGGTTCTGGAAGTTACGTTCTTCTTAAAGTTCCAATGCAAATGTTTGATCTTTTGCATTGGAGTGGAGGAGTAGCCTAGTGGTTGGGGCAAGGTACTTCAGGTCTGGGGTTCAAATCTCACTAGAGGACAGCAACCTTGGGCTGGAAGGACTGGGATTTCTAGTCCCACAGGTGCTCCTTGTGGTCTTGGGCAAGCCACTTAACCCTCCATAGCCCATGTCCCCTGTAAAATAGTTATCTCCAAGTTATAGTACCCTGTTCAATGTTAACTGCACTGATGCAGAATAGCATGGTATATAAGAGAATGTAAATAAAAGCATTCATCAGGGAATGCATTACTTTTTTTCTTGACCCTTCAGTGTTGGAAAGTTTCCTATTTGGAAAGGAGGGTTGTTAAGATTCTTTTTCCTTTTTTTTTTCTTTTTGTTTAATCGGCTTAGGATAACGTGAGTCTAAAATATTGTTCTGATTGCTCTGCTTGGGTTTGGGATTACCTTATTATATATTTTTTTTCTAGTCCCTCATGATGTGGGCTTGAGTCTTTATCATCATACTTTTTTCCTATTTGTGTGAGTTGCCTTTACTTTGTGATTGATGATTTGACTATCTGATTTTGTTTTTATACAAAACTTGAAAATTTTAAATAAAAAATAAATAAATATATATGGCCTGGGAATATATTGCTTTCTTTATTTTAGGGGCAGCCACTGATTGGTGTTATGAGTGAGGGGATGCCCTTGTTCCTAACTGGAACTTTGAGGAGGCCCCTCCATTTTGGCTGTCAGGGGGGTGGGGGCACCAGTTCATCTCTCACCTCAGGCATCAGATTGTCTTCAGTTGCCTTTGTCAGCCCATATATCTGAGAAATAATACTGGAGGTTCCATGCATACCTTTTGAACTGCAAAAGTGCTGTTGGATTATGTGTATACAGTACACAGCACTGTAAAAACACATAAAAGGGAGGTAGTCCTTTTCCCACAAAGTTTCCAATTTAGTCCCAGCTATTTCCAGTCTGCAGAATGACTGACTGAGTTGATCAGTATTAGCAGATCAGTGCATAAAGCATCAGTGGGCATTCCAGAGAGTACAATGAAGGGGGCTGATGGCCTCTTAAAGGGACCTTTACCCAAATATCTGAGAAACTATGGTAGGAGTTAAACGCATATCTTTGGAACTCCAAAAGTGCTATTGGATTACATATAAGTAGTAGGTGGTACTGTAAAGACAAAAGAGTCAGTCCCTGTTCCAAAGAGTTTACGACCCTGTCCCACTGTATCTTAATGTTTGGGAAGGGTAGGTGTGGAAAAAGTCATGGAAGAAATTAGAAAACTAAGGGAGGGCATGTACAGATGCTGAGACAGGTCAAACAGAAAGTATGCCTGTGGCCTCTTGTAGTCCACCAATGAAGCTAAAGAGAGATTTTTTTTTTCAAAAGGAGTATAGCAAAAGCTACACCTGTCCCATCTTCATAGAAGGGCAAAGGGAGGCAGAGCTAGAGACCATGCAGGGTAGGTGGGAGGAACTGGATGGAAACAGTAGTAAAGGCAATAGAGAAGAGCAGCAGGTGCAGATGAGCCCTATTCCTACTGAGGTGTATACAGATGATCTTGGCAGATACAGAATCTGATGGATCCTCATATTATGGATTTGCATTGGACTCGTAAGATATTGAAGGTTTAATGGTTAAAGATCATCTTGAGGATCTTGGATCCTCATAACTGGTGAGGACGTAGGAACTCATATTGATGCTGCCAGGACCAAGAACCTCCATGGGAAGATCAGAGGACAGAGTGAGAAGGATGCCCTTGGCCCTTCATCCTCTCCTTTGCCTTGTTCCAGGTTCAGCTGCAGCAATAGCAGCAACCCCTCCCCCCCCAAGGAAATAGGCCAGAATTCTTATAATATCTCTAAGATGCAAAGGCATTGTAATTTTCTTGAGGATCCGTGGTATGCAGAGGGCAATTACTGTAGGAAGCAATTAGTAGGGGAAAGCTGATGGGCTATCTCACCAACAGTGGCATGCAGCATTATTCACACAAACAGTACCCTTTCCAGCTCAGTACAAATGAAGGTGCTAAGCCTAGGTTGGGGACTCAGTCAGGCAATGGAAATGGCAGTGGTGGAAAAACAACGAAAAAAGGGAAATCCATTTACCGAGAGGAACCCCCATCCTCTTCCCCCAATGCAGTGGTATGCCAGCAGCCCCAATGTGTATCAAACAAAGCCACTATGGAGGAGATGGGGCGATATTCAACAGCACTGTCACAGGGCAAGCAGCAGGCATCACTGAAGGTGGTGACATGGCGCATCAGGGAAGTGATTGCCTTGGATTGCCAACCCCTGTAGGTGGTTGAGAAAATGGAGTTTAAGTGTCATCTACATCTCTAAGCTTAGAATTACCAAGTACTCTGCAGGACAAATTTTAGTAGGGTGATGATCCCCAGCCTGTATAATCAGTTGTGTGTCCAACTGCAGGCAAACTAGAAAAGGAAGAGGTTTAGTAGTGTGCATTTCACCAGTGACATCTAAACTAGTCAGAATGCTACACATGCCTACCTTGCTGACATCACACTGGTGGCAGCTGGATGAGTCAGGAATACGCTGTAGGTATAATGGAGGTGCACTAGGATGAGGGTGCCGATTTATTTATTTATTTAACAGGTTTTCTATACTGCTTTATCCTACGGGGGAAGATGGTTGCTTGGAGGACTGAGTGGAAGTCAGTAGAGGTTTGAGGTGCTTGATCATTTTGAGCTTGAAGTAAATGCTCTGAGTAATATTTTCTATGTGTGCTGTGAAAGTAAGGTGTTGATCCAGGGTAACTCCAAGGTATTGTATATCTTGCTCCACTTGGATTTGGGTGCCATCAACAGCTATGGAAATCGATGGTTTGAAGCCAGTATCTCTGGTCATGAACATGGCCTCTATCTTCTTGAGGTTTATGTTCATATTGTGTCTTTTGAACCAGTTGCAGACTGAGGAGAAACAATTTAGTAGGGCATGATGTCTGTATATGATATGTTAATAGGTACATATATCATTATATCATCTGTGTAGATATGGTATAGGATGTTGCAGGTCTTTATCACAAAACATACTGGTTGTAGGAAGAGGTTGAATAATAATGATAAGAGGGTCAAGCCTTGTGGGACTCCTTGAGATTGAGTGTATGGAGTGGAATTTGTATTTTCTAGTCTTACCTGAAGTCTGTGGTCTTGAACCATGTGAGGGGGGTGTCTGCTATCCAAGAGTTTGTAGTCACTGAATTATGAGGTCATGTGGGATGGAGCCAAATGCTGTTTTTATGTCTAAAAAATGAGTATGAAGCCAGATTTTGATTTGTTGGTGCCCTTAATTAGGTTGTCTAGTAGGGCACTCATTAAAGATTCTACTCTGTGGTGTGGTCTGAATCCATACTGTTGGTTGTCAAGTGGGTGATGTGTATCTATGTAGTCCTGGAGTTGTCGGTAAACAATTTTTACTAAAACTTTTGCCATGAATGGAAGGCTGGCTATGGACCTGTAAGAGGTTGGCTGGTTGAGGTCATTAGATGTCCCTTTCCTTACAGGGTGTATGGGGGCAGACTTGAGCTCAGATGGTACGTATTCTTGTAACAATGGTTGGATGATTCTTAGCATTATTGGAATAAGGTCTTGTTTGGCTATTTTGATCCAACTGACTGGGCAAGGGTCGAGCGGTGAGGTTGTCGTGTTGATGCTTGTAATGATTCTATCGAGATATTCAGGTGTGATTTTAGCAAATGAGTTCCATGTGCTTGGGTGGGTGGTTTCATTTGCTGAGGTTGTATATTGGTTTGTACTATTAGGCTGGACAGAAATCATGATTTGAAAATAGTTTGCCATCGTTTCTGGTGTGAGGTTGTTTTTTTCTGTTTGGTGTGTTGTGTCTTTACTTAGTGATTTCACTATGTCAAAAAACTTTAGTGGGTACTTTAAAGAGCTTTGGATTAGCTTGGTGTAGTAGTCTTTTCTCACTTGGGTTATGGCTGCTAGATATGTCTGTAGTTTCTGTTTATAGATGTCTAGGGTGTCATTTGATTTTGTGCTTCTCTATTTTCTTTCCATAATCCGTAGACTTCTCTTCATGTCTTTAGTAGGGGTGTGTACCAAGTTGCTGTTCTTTGGATGGTTTGTTGTAGGTTGGTGGTTTCATTACAACATCTGCTATGATTTTGTTCCAGTTTTGTATTAAGGTGTTGACGTCTTCAGGGCTCTTTTGAAGTTTTGGGAGTATGCTTGCTAGGAATTCTTCTTTCACCTGGTTGTGGAAACTGCATGTAGTGTGTTCTGGGGTGCATTGTTTACATTCACTCATTTCAGGTGGTATGTTTAATGAAATCACCTTGTGGTCTGACCATGGGACATCAGTAGTGATAGATGTTGGGATCTGGTGTTCGTTGAGTATGTTACCTGGTAGGAAAATCATGTTAAGAGTATTGCTTTTGATGTGGCTGGCTTGATTGATGATGGACCAATATCTTTGCAGAAATAAGAAAAATGATACAGCGTTGTTAGATACTATCCCAGAGGGAGAACTCTGTGATTCCTAGTTTTTTTTAATTTGTATAATATATGGTTAAAGAAGTAAAAGAGTGGAACTTTCATGATATCAGATGCTTTGCACGCTTGCTGCATCTGGTTGTCAGAAATGTCCTAGGCCTGAGGAGCAAGAAAGTGGTAGTATGGTCCTGAAGCCACTATCCAAGAAAATTATCATAGTATTTTCATTGCATTGTGAAGGGTGGGCATGAGTTGCATGAGAATCAGGAAACAAGATGGCCACCTGTGTACTAGCTCATTCAGGATATAAGCACCAGGTAGACTTCCACTTATGAGATACTGAAGAGGTTAGTGGAGCAATAAGCAGACCTGTATTAGATTTCATAGGCGACCAAGATTTATATCAAAAGCCCCCTGTGGCACCATGATTGGATAAATATGACTCAGGTCTTTGAAGACCTAAAGACTTTCAAAGATGCCACAGAGAAAGTGAGTTATAGAGTGACTACTTGAGCCTTCTCATCCCAATAGTGATTATTCTACGGGCAAAGTTGGAGGATTTTCATCAGTGACAGGGATTTACAGCAGAGGTTTCTGCACTTGAATGATCTAGTGGAAAAAATGTTATAACACCTCACAAAGGAGGATGCTTATATGCTAGCTAGTGTTTGTGACTCACAGGTAGAGGAACTATTGTTCTGCAGGACAACACACTGACTTACTGGAAGGAGAAGATGGTGGTTGAGGTGGAAGAAAGGGAGCACAAGAAACAGAGGGGCAGTAGTGGTGCAGCAGGTGATTAGATGCAGTAGGTGATTAGGTGCAGCAGGTGATTAGGTATTCTGGCAAGCAGTGCTTGTAACATTAACAGTATCCTCTCAGCTACCACTTCCCTCCACCCCCACCTTTACCAGCCAGAACCAGATCCCCAGGAGCCCTGTTGTTGTTGTTAAATGCCGTCGACTCAGTGTTGACTCATGGTGAACCTCAGGATAATTGACCTAAACTGTGTTTGGTCTTCAGTCATGCAGCTCATTGTTGACAGAGTGACACCCTTAGCTGTTATTATTGTATCAATCCATCTCATTGCTGGCCTTCTTTTGTGTTGACCTTCTACCTTATCAAGCATGATGTCTTTCTCTAACAATCTCTCTCTTTGCATGATGTGTACAAAATATGAAAGTCTAAGTCTTGTCATCTGAGCTTCAAAAGAAAGCTTTTGTTAGATCTCCTGTAGTACTGACTGATTTGTCCTTCGGGCAGTCCATGGTATACACAGTATTCATCCCTAGCACCATAATTCAAAGACATTGGTTTTCTTCCTGTCTATCTTTTTCACTGTCCAACTTTCACATTCATATGACGTTATTGAAAATAAGGAGCCATAGCTTAGGTAAATCATTGGTGACAGAAGACTTAGCTATAGAGATAAGCAGCAGAGAGTAGTCTAACACAAGTCAGATTCCCGCACAACTTTCTGTGACATACTGCCTCGGAGAGTCCATAGAGGCCATTTCCACATATCCCTTGGCATACTGGGCACATAAGTTGGCCTGACTTGGCCACAATTGCCCAGAATTTCCTGTCCTGCCCTCGAACCAGAATATCCAGTGAACGCATATTCTCCATAGAAGGAGATATAGAGGGTCATCATCATTCACAGCTAAAGACAAACCTTCTCTTGCTTGATTTCCCTCAATGTCCATGCAGCTGTGAGGAGGAATGAGCACAGAGCTCCTCTCAAATGCAGTTGTCCACTCTCTATGTCTTCAGCGTCTTGCTGTGTTTTTTTCCAGTTTGCACCGTGGTCTCTCCAAGATGCTGCTCATTTCCCATGGGTTCCTTTAGCTCCACACACCAAAACCTAAGAGAAGAATAAAAAAAAATAAATCTCATTTCTCCATGCCACTTTCTGCCATTGGTGCCTGTGTCACTTTGTTGCTACTCCTGCTACACTACTATTGCCACTGTTTTTCCCCTCTCTCATTGTCTTGCAGTCTTCATGTCACTGTTGTGCTCCTTGCCCCTCTTCTGCTGACTTTGATGATTCATACCACTCTTCTTTCTGTATTGCTGTGACCTGTGTACTTTGTAGGGCTTTTTGCCAGCCTTTCTCCCCCTTCTGCTTTGCATCATTCAGAATGCCTCTTCTACTACTTTCATCACATTTGCATGCCTTAGGGATTTGTTGCCACTTTCCTTGCTGCATTGTTCTGCAATCAATATCTTTGTGTATTAATGAAAGTCTTCTTTTGTTTCCTTTTTTTGTAAATTTCTTGCTACCCAAATTCTTGCACTGTAGTTATCACTACTTTAACCCTTTTGTCCTGGCCAGGTTTTTCCTCCAGCTGTTGCCTCAGCTTCCCCCATTTTACAACATTAGTTTTCCTTGTTTAAATTATCCTTATGAAGTGATACCGGAGGTTTTTCTCCATGACAGAAATCCTCAGTGTTCCCGTAAGATATTCTTATTCGTGTGCTAGGGCCTTCCAGACTATCTTGCTGCTCTGTTGATTCTGTTCAGATGTTTTTGGGCCTTGTAGTCTACTGTATCTTGGTGCTTTGTCGGCTCTCTTCATGTGTTTTTGTGCTTTACAGTCTGGTTTGCTTCTGTGTTAGCCCTTCCTCTGATATTCTGTGCTCTTGCAGCTAGTGTGTTCTCCCTTTCCACCCTCTTCTTCTGGGGCATTCTTCCTGGAGTGGAGGGGAGGCCAAATGGTTAAAGCAGCAGGCTAGAACCAGGGAAGCCAGGATTTGGATCCCACTGCCACTCCTTATGATCTTGGGCAAGTTGCTTAATCCTTCCATTGCCTCAGGCATAAACTTAGATTGTAAATCCTCTAGGGTCAGAAAAATACCTACTTACCTGTAGGTATTGAACCTTGAACTCCTAAGAAAAGGCATGAGCTAAATCCCTTTCCCTTTCTTCACCACAGTGCATAATATCATCTTTTTTTTAAATCCTTAAGAATCTTATTCCAAGTCAGTTCCCAGCTGCCAGAGGGGGGGAGGAGGGGGGTGTTTTAATGAAATGCTGTTGTACAGGAACCAAAGTCTTTGGTTCTTCAGTGCCAGGACTCTAGCTTGCAGGTATGCAGATTAGCTAATCTTGCTCCTGCTCCCTCGATTCTTCCACTCTGTCCTGCTGTTGTGCTTGTCATCTTCCAGTGTTTTGAGGCATTGCAGCCTATGTAGGTGTTCTGATCACATACATTGACATGGTTTAATGAGAATCAACATGGATTTAGCCAAGGGAAGTCTTGCCTCACCAATATGCTACATTTCTTCAAGGTGTGAATAAACCTGTGGATAAAAGAGAGCCAGTTGATATAGTATGTCCAGATTTTCAGAAAAGATTAGACAAATTTCCCCTTGAGTGACTCCTGAGGAAAAGTCCATAAACCTTTATTAAGGAAGAAATGGGAAAGTCACTGCTGATCCCTGGGAGTAAATAGCATAGAATCTTGCTACTTTTTGGGATCCTGCGAGGCACTTGTGATGTAGATTGGCCATTATTGGAATCAGGATACAGAGCTAGATGGTCCTTTGGTCTAAACCTATAGGCAAGTTTTATTTTCTTATGCTGGTCCTCTTTGGGTATTTTAAGGCCTTGCAGCCTGTCTAGTTGCTGTGTTGGTCCTCCTTGGGTGTTTTTTGGGCCTTGCATTCTGTCTTACTGCTGTGCTGGTCCTCTTTGGATGTTTTAGGGCCTGGCTTTCAGCCAATGTACATATTGTGCTGGTCCTCTTGGATTACTTAGGCCTGCCAGCATGTCTTGATGATGTGTTGGTATACTTTTGGTGTTCTACCAAGTGCTTAAAGCTGAAATGTCAAACAACTCAACTTCAAGAAAAACTGAACCCAGTGCAGCATCACCCTAACATCGGCAAAGGGCCTTAAACTCTCTCTTCAAAGTTATTTTCAAATTTACATTCCGATACTTGTTGACAATTAATCTGCCAGTAGTATTAGCCTTTCATTTTAGGGGCTCCTGGCCTAACTTACTGCAGCTTTGGCCTTTTCTCTGATGCCCTGGGCTCTCACTGCCAATGTCACTCTTTCCAACCACTGACACTACTTTTGAGGTCTCCTTCACAACAGCATATCTTATGATCTTTAAATCTTTCAGGGTCTCGTTCCAAGAATTCCACCAGATCTTCCCCCAGCCCAAAGGAAACTTCATAAAAGGTTCTCATCCTAGGACAAAAGTCCCCAGTGCCTTGACTCTAACTTGCAGTCTTAGAGTTTAGCTGACCTCACTCCACTGCTGCTGCCTGCGCTCTTCCAGCCTGTCTTGCAATGCTGCTGGTATTCTTTGGGTGTTTTAGGCTCTTGCAGCTGATCTACATGCTATGCTGGTTTCTTTGGAAGTTTTAGGGCCTTGCAGCCTGTCCAGATTCTGTACTAGTTCTCATTGGGTGGGGGTTTTTTTCAGTCTTATATTCTACCTTGCTTCTGTGTTAGTACTCTTCGGGTGTTTTAGGGTCTTCCAGCCAATCTGGGTGCCATATTGGCCTTCTTCTGATGTTCCTTCCTGTGTCTTCCAGCTAATGTTAGCGCTGCCTTAATTCACTCATGTTGCTTTCTGGTCCTGCAGACATTGTTATTTCCTCCTTATTCCTCTGCCTATCCCTGGAATCATCCTGTCAGTGGTGGTGCTATTTTACCCTCTCAAGGTCCCTTGGTGTTTTTATGCCAATTTTGGCACCACCTTTCACTCTACCACTTCCCTGAGATGTCTGTTCTGTTTTCTGTGCTTCTTTGCCCTTCTGATGGTGTTTGGTAGTCTCTCTGCCACTATTTGTGGCCTTTGCCACTCTTCTGGTGCCATGGGGTATTTGTGACATTTTGGCTTGTAATGTTGTTGTCTCTGTTACCAATGCCTGCCAAATTTTAAGCAGATTTGATTGAAAATGTATGGCAGGCCTCATTGTTTCACTGTAAACTAGCTTGCCTTAGAGGCTTGAATGGGAACAAACAAGATGAATACATAAATGATTCAGGATACAAATACTAACAAAACTGGACCCATAGACAAATATTAACAAGCACAAACATTTTTGGCATCTATATCCTTATTGGGTAGGTGGTATAAAGCAGAATTAAAATAGAACATAATCTGCACATTGAGGATAGAGAAAAAATGAGACAGGAAAGGCTGTTAGGTATGAATTGTAGAGTGGAATAGAGTCAGGGGATCAGGACCCGACCAGTCTCAGTAATGTTAGGAGAATGAAATAACAGCACTAGACAATGAGCAGAATATGATGAAAGCTGGAGAAGTCATAGTCAGAAACAATCAGCTTTGTGGACAGATAGAACACTATGTGCAGGATAATGGCAGTACTTGGACAAGGACTTGTGGCAAGGGAGAAGAAATCTTAGAGAACTTTATATTAAAGTGTGGTAAATATTTATAGTTACTGTAGTGCTTCTGTGGTAACCGTTTGGGATGTATACAGAATTTCCCATACAATTAACTCTGAGAAAAAAAACAAAACATTTACCGTGTGATAAGCGCATGATAGAAAACGAGGCTGCACGATCTTCTCTCTCAGTTATAATTAATGAAAACACCTACAGATTTTGATGTATTGGTACTATACCCCTGAGTGCTTGCATGTGTTGTTCCCTAGGGTTTTGGATGAATGTTGCAGGGGATATGGGTTCACTGATGCATATACGGTGGGTCTGTCCTGTCATAAAAATATACTGGGAACAGTTGAAGGGACATATCTCTGATATTTTTAGAATAGATATGGGGTTCGATCCCATGCTTTATCTCTTGGGAATCTGTCCAGGAGGGCTCTGGTTCTGATGGTGAAGGCCCATTCGGGCTTCTGTAATCATGGCCCACTGAGAAAGTGCTTGGAACTGGAAATGACCCCTGTCACCTGAGATGACCATGTGGGTACGGAGGCTAAGAAAGTTGGTCCTTCATCGAAACAAAGGACAGACTTGTGAATCTGCTTGGAAACCATTGTTGGACTATTTGTTTATGAATAAACCTTCTGAGGGAGGGGAAGAGACAGGTCAGGGAGGGATAGGGGGTTGGAGACCTGATGTTCTCTTATGGCCTCACCTCAGGAACAGGGGATGTCAGTATTTTTGTTATAAAACTCTTTCTTTATATTAGAATAAAAAATAAAATCTTAACAACCCTCCTTTCCAAGCAGGAAACTCTCCAACATGGATGGGTCAAGGAAAGTATAATGAGTCCCCCGATGAATGATTGAGCATTTGCATGGGAACTTTAAGAAGAACATAGCTCCCAGAGTCAACACCCTCGCCCTAAGGTTTAAAATGGCCTTATGGCAAAGTTGTGTAGGCCTGGAGATATCCAGGAAGGCATTTATTGACTGATCACAAAACAAAGCACTTTTACATTGAAAGTAACACTTTAAAACATTAGACTTGTCTAGCAGGGAAACAAAAGTTACCAATAATGTGTCAGAAGAAGGTATTTCATCAATCAATGATTCCAAAAAGGCAGAAAGGTCTAAGGGCTCAGTGTGTGAAAGCTGGTCCAGATCTTCCAGCTCATTTTCCCCACTTCGTACAGCTGTTGTTGTTGTTGTTAAGTGCCATCGAGTCGGAGTCGACTCATGGCGACCCTCTGGATAGCTATCCTAAATTGTGTTTGGTCTTCAGTCAGGCGGCTTATTGTTGACAGACTGGTACCCGTAGCTGCTGTTATTGTATCGATCCATCTCATTGCTGGCCTTCCTCTTTTGCATTGACCTTCTATCTTGCCAAGCATGATGTCTTTCTCTAATGATCTCTCTCTCCGCAAATAATAAACATTAGCAATAGAAATAGAAGTAGGATATGAGAATAACAGAATCTCTTTCAAATATTTATGAAATAATTGCATGGGCGATAGAAATCCAATACAAGGGAAATTCAAAAAATGAAGATCGGCAGCCCTGAAAGAGTTTTCCCATGATTCCAGTTGCCTATGGTTGATCAGGAAATCACTAACAGATGAAGCAGACACCACTTGCAAAGTGGTGATCTGCACCACCTGCTTAGCATAATTATCAACTAACTCCAAAATTTTTGAATCCTGCTCACCCAATTTAGCAATGTTGTCAGCAGAAAACTTAGAAATCTGTGTAAAATCAGTAGATAAGGACAAATCTATTTGTGAAACAACCTGCCAGATGTCTTTCAGCGATATAGCAGCCTGTGGAGAATATGTGGCTGATGGCAAAGTAAAAGAAATAAGCACAGGAAGTGGAATCAATTGTTTATGATTTTATTTTATTTATTTATTACAGGCTCTTATATACCGCTCTATTTAGTATCAGCATGGTTCACAATATAAACAATAGACCAGAACAACAAACTGTTTGGTTTTACATAGAACAGGTACGAGAACTTGGATAAACATAGGGAAAATTGTTAACTGAAACTATTTACATTAGTATTTACATGTATATACAACAGGATTTATTCTTAGTTTGAGTAGTGTTCAAAATGGCTGGCTGGTCTAGTAATATTGGGGGAAAAGGTGAGATTTGAGTGCCTTTCTGAAGAGAGTTAGGTCGGTGACAGCTCGAATCTCTGGTGGTAAGGTGTTGCAGCACTTAGGGGCATAGAAGCTGAAGGCCCTATTAGACGTCGCTAGTAAGCATTTTGTTGCTGCTTTAGGAATTACTAGTACGTTAGTCAATATCGTTCTCCTGGATCTATTAGGTGGAACAGTCTGAATGAGGTCTGTTAGGGAAGGGGAAGTGATGCTTTTGATGGCCTTGAAGGTGAGTAATAAGGTCTTGAACAATAGTCTGCCATGTATGGGAAGCCAGTGAAGCTGTTTTAGAATGGGTGTTACATGGTCCCTTCTTGATGCTCCGTAGAGGACTCTAGCAGCGGTATTCATGGCAAGTTGTAAAGGGTTTAAGGTGGAGTGTGGGGGGCCTTGAAGAATGGCATTAGCATAGTCGAGGTGCGGTAAGGTTAAAGCTTGGAATATAGTCCGGAAATCATCAGGATCAATTAAGGAGCGAAGATGGCGGAGTGTCCGGATCTTGAGGTAGATTGCTCTGACTACGTTGGTTATATGTAATTTCATGTCCATGCGTTGGTCCAAAGTGACCCCAAGGTATCGAATGGAAGGTTTTGTTTGGAGCTCAGCTTCTTTCACCTTTATCTGGGGTGGGGGGGGGGTGAAAAGTGGGTCCCTAGTGATGAAGAGAACCTCAGTCTTCTTGTGTTGAATACGGAGGTTCTGGGATTGAAGCCATTCAGACACTGCATCAAAACATTTGGTTAGCGGGGAAAGATCCATATGGACTGTGGAGAAAGGCATGTAGAGAAGGATGTCGTCTGCATATATCAAGCATTCGACCTTGAAGGACCTGATAATGTTGCAGACGGGCTGTATGTATATATTAAATAAGAGTGATGATAGGGAGGACCCTTGTGGTACGCCCTGCCTTTGGTGGAAAGGTGTGGATGTTGCGGTTCCTGAGGTTACATACTGCCATCTCTGATCAAGGTATGACCTGCACCAATCCAGAGCAGTGCCGTTGATGCCCTTTTCTTTTAGTCGCTCTATTAAAAGATCGTGAGGTACAGAGTCAAAAGCCGCAGCAATGTAAAAGAAGATAAGAACAAAGCCTTGGCGGGTGCTGTCAATGCCTGTAATAATATTGTTGCAAAGAGTGGTAAGGAGGGTTTCTACACTGTGAAACTCTCTGAAGCCATGTTGGCATTGGTCCAGAGGGGAGGCGGTGTCGATGTGGTCCTTTATTTGTCTTTGAGCTTCCTTTTCGATTATTTTAGCTAGAAAGGGTATACTAGCTATGGGTCTATAAGATTCAACCTTTTGTGGGTCGAGTTTGGGGTTTTTCAAGAGGGGTCTGATGGATGTTCTCTTGAGGGCTGATGGGAAAGAACCGGACGTAAAGGATAAATTCATCATTCTAGTGATGATGGGGCTAAGATCCTGGCATAGTTCCTTTATCCAATGAGCTGGGCAGGGGTCGGTTTGAGCAGTGGTAGTGTTAAGGGCAGCGATGGTGTCCTCAACATGTTTTTTAGATGGTGTGGAGAACATAGATAGGTTCGATATGCATATGATGTCTTGAGCAGGGATTGTTGCGATACTGTCAGTTTGTAGCAGCTTAGATTGCAGATACTTGGTGAAAGCTTGGGGTTGAATGGGTTCAGGTTGTTCAGGCGATGGTTCCTTAGATAAGGTCTTGACTAGATTGAAAAGATCACGTGGTTTATTTAGTGATCTTTTTAGTGTATCGGTATGGAATTGTTTCATTTTGGCCATGACTGACTGTGCGTAGATAGATGCAATTTGTAGGCTGTTTGGTCCTCCGTAGAGCGTGATCGCCGCCATCGTTTTTCCAATCTTCTTAGGTGTGTGAGGGAAGCTCGTAGGTCAGGGGAGAACCAAGAAGAGGCTTTTCTTTTCTTTGGGTTGTTAATCTGGTTTGGTTGCAGAGCAATGGTGCTGATATTGCTATTCCAGGTGGTGATCAGATTTTCGAGATTGAGAGAAGTGTCATTGAGGAGAGGATGTGTTTCAGCAAGAATATGTTCTTTGTTGAAAGTTCTGAATTTCCGAGACGTTACTTTTGTTGAGATAACAGAGTTCTTGTTGATGTGTGATGATTGCTTGCCTTTGATGGGGATGGGGAAGGTGATTAAGTTGTGGTCTGACCAAGGTACCGGGGTTACAGATGTGTCAAGTTTATTGTTGGAATCAAGGGCTGTCAGAGGGGCAAAGATCATGTCAAGGATGTTTCCTCTTTTGTGTGTGGGAACTTCAACAATTTGCTTGTAGCCCAGCTTGTTGATTGCTTCTAGGAGGGCTGAGGCATGGCTGGGGTGAAGTGTTGGGAGATTGAAGTCTCCTAGTATCCAATTAGGAATGCTGGGTTTGCGTGTGTTGGCTGCTAGGTCTAAAATGTTAGGAAGGTCATCAGGGGAGGGTGAGGGCGCTCTGTATATCAGATTGATGAAGCACTGCTCATTTGAGATGGCTATGATGTCCATGTTGCTTGAGCTTGTGGAGTCAATGGTGTGGAAATGTAGGTCCGCCTTGGTAAGTATGAGAATACCTCCTCCTCTCTTGTTCTCTCTATGTTTGGAATGGACGGTGAAGTTGGGGGGGTATGAGTTGATTAAGGATTACATTATCTGCGTCAGATACCCAGATTTCAGTTATCATGAGTATATCCAGATTGTAGGAAGAAATTGTGTCAGAGATAACTGGCCATTTCTTACGGATAGACCGTGCGTTTATGAGAGCGTTTATGTTTCCCTGACTCATCATTGACATCCAGTTTGCCTGACTAATCAGGAGGAGGAGCGGTCACCACAGACCCACCAGAACATGGCGGCATCTCAGAGGCCACTAATGTCAATAAACAGCTTGGAGGAGTCACTAAACCCTTAGTGGGAGAAGGTGCTGAGAAAGAGTCACGACTTCTGGAAGGCAAATTAGTATCAGAGTCAACCAAAGAGATCCAGAGCTTAATATGTTGGTCCATAGGACCAAGTCCCTTTACAGCTTTCTGTTTATTTGATGCATGATGCCTCTTATTCTTCTTTGGACTCATAAAATAACAGACCACTTCTCAAAGTGCCAAAGGGGCACCCAAGGGGCCTGTTCAGCCCCTTAGGACACACTCCTTTGTGCAGTGCCCCGAGGATACACCTGCTTCCGTGTCCCACAGAGGAGCCTCATTCTTTATAGGCCTCCTGCCACAACATCGCTGGGTGCCTCCTCCAATACCAGGAGTTTGTCTGCTGCAGTCTGGGTAGGTGAAAGTTGTTGGTCCCCACCAAGATTCTCCAGGTCCCAGTCTTTATAGGCCCCCTGTCTCAACATCACCGGGAACCTACTTTGATGCCAGGAGATTGTCTGTCTGCTGCAGTCTGGGTAGGTGAAAGATGTTGGTCCCCACCCAAGATTCTCCGGGCCTCATTCTTTATAGGACCGGGTGCCTCCTCCAATGCTGGGAGTCCTTCTTCTGCAGTCTGGGTAGCTGAAAGGTGTTGGTTCCCCCAACATATAATTAAAAAAATAATAATTTTTTAAAAAAGTGTATGCATCTAATACCACCTACTGGTGTTTAGTGATCTCCATTATCTCCTGCAGTAGCGGTTAATACAAAGTAAGCTACATGTGCTAACATATGGCCAGATGACCTCTGGAACCCCTTTAAAAGGGCCAGACCTCGAAATAGAAGCCCACACCCCTATCCCCCGGCATCAAATGCCCAACTCCCCAAACTTCCTCAGCATCGAGTAGCCAACTTCCCATCCCCTGAACCTCCGATGGCAGCAAATACACAACACCTCACCCCCGAATCCCCCCACCACCTACCAAAGGGTTCTCTGGTGGCTAGTGGTGGGTAGACATGATCCTTATACAGTCCTTCCCTGTCAGTGCTTGGGTTCAAAATGGCACTGCTCAGCCCCAGTGGTAGTTTCCTCGTAAACAGTTGGGGCCACACTGCCAATAAGAGTGCACACATCTTCATCTGATACATGTCTTACCTAGTATACATTTTCTCCTGTTTTATAAATGCTATAGAAAGCAATTATGAATAAAGTTGGCAGTTTCTACAAAGCAATGCACATAATGGTAAATATGTTTAATTCACTTACATATTTTTAGCTTTCTTGACTGGAACAGAAGTTACAGTATGTATATTCCTTCGGTTACTGAAAGCAAACATAATTACTATTGGGTGTGCTGCTTTTAAAATTAGATCCTGGTTCAACCTAAATGACCCTCAGTGGAAAATAATGTTAGAATAAGGTTATGATTTGGAAACATTTGAACTCTTGCCAGCTATTTTATGGTCCAGCTTTTATTACTTTTTCTAAACTTATCATACACCCAGATATACTTAATTTCTTGATTTAATAGTTACCTTAATTAACAAAATAAGTCATCCTCGCCTACAATCCCAATAAAAACCAAAGCTAACTTTCTTATGAGCAATTCTATTTAATTGCACATCAAAGTTTGATTAGCAGACTATCTGCAAGACTTAGTTTTTGTTGCGAACAGTGGTTGTCTGTAGTCTAATAGCCTGGAGCTTCTGAGGAGAGCCCTCCAATGCCCAGCAGAGACATTACCTGATCAGTAATTTTAAACTGTATTTCATTTCTTACTGTGATCTTTTTTTTCTCAAACATGAAACAACTGCTACAACTTGCAGTAGTTAAAGACTTGGGAATACCCTGTGCATATATATATATATATATAGTTTATACTTTCAGTGGCTAAAAGAAAGTTTTCTTTTGTTAGATACAGCACCTTTATGTTAAAGTTCTTTTTTTCTTTTCTTTTACTTTTATAGATATAGGGAGATAATTGTCTGCCTATGCTGGAATTGCATACAGGCACATATGTTGCACCTATTTTATAAAGACAACTTTAGCTCTATGTGGCTTTGTATAGTTGCTTCCCTAAAAGCTGCTCTGTACAGTTACATTTACTCTGAGGCAGGCATAATTTTGTGTGTGAACATTATTGTAAGACTTGTCACTTGCACTGGTATTACTGTTAGGTGAACTTGGCAGTTGCCTATAACACTGGCCTGACAGGGGCATCCATTGTCAGTGCTGTATCATGGTTTCTGCCTTTTACTCTCTGGCACTTCCCCCCTTCCAACATAGACTTCTGGTTTGTGTCAGGGGGGAGGGTGGAAATGACAGAGAGTAGAGGGCAGGAACCACGATGCAAAGCCAAAGAGTTTAGCTAAGCCTGCCGTGGTTTCTGAGCCATTGCCACCACGGCAGGCCCCAGAGAAGGACAGCAGCAGTGGGAGTGGGGGGAAAACACAGGGGCACCACGATGGACAGTTTGACTAGGGCGCCAGCAATCCTTACTCTTGCCCTGCCTGTCTCCAACCATCTTCCCTCCCCCAGGAATGCTGACATGTGTATTACATTAACGCAGGATCTATGTTTTCGTTGTGCCAAAATTTATGCATGTATAGTTTGGTGCAATTTTATACGATCCTATATGAACATGCAATACACTACCCTATCTGCTCAAGATGCTCATAAAATTAGTCCATTCCATTATCTTATGTGGACATAAAAAATTCACAGCACTCTAATGTAGCTTCCCATTAACAAAACACTACTGCAGGACTATTTTTGCTAACCTTTTGAACAAAAAAATCCTCTAGTTCCCTTTAAAATTTCATAATACACTAGATTACAATGACCGGTAAGGGGTTAAAGCTAGGTCTCTGGCCATTGATAAGACATCCTTTAATGTATTCTTTTAAATGAAGAACTGTTTAAAATGAAATAAATATATAAACTATAATTTTATGAAATAGAATTACCAAACATTGGTAATAGCTCTGTTTCAGAAGACTAATAAATAAATTACCCATGAACTAGAGAGCAGAAGAGAAATATCATCTTGGAATATACAAATAGAAAATGCTGCAAAAATATGTCAATATATTTCAATTATTTATTTAACAGGTTTTCTATACCTCTTTATCATAAATTCAAAGCAGTTTACATGGAACAAAATACAGCAAAAAGCTTTTACATATAACAGGGAATTAAATGGGTGATTATAAGGGTTAATAATACATTAAATATTTGATAACTATATACATAATTGTAATTGTGGCTTGATGGTATACTGGAACAGTCAGCAGTTAACTGTTTTGTAGTTGTAACATGGCAATGAGGTGTTATATAATGAATGAAGAGACAGAAGTAAAAGTGTTGAGGTTCCGGCAACTGGCAAGGATGGATACGCTTTCTGTGGACTTTTAGCTACTGTGAAAGCAATTCTATAAAATATTTACATGCTTAAAATGCCGATTTATACATGTAAAAGCCTCTTATAAAATTAGGACATTCCTAAAAGTACACACAGTGCAAGTAAGCATGTCACCCGCTGGGACCATATGAATCCCACTCAGCAGCTGAGGCATCACGGAAGAGTTGGTGAAATGCCTTGCCTTCAGTCCATGTGCACCTAGAGGCCAATGCAGAAATCTGGCATTGAAGTTGCGCTCCATTAGCTGGCACATTATTTTGTAGTGCACAAGTATCACAAAGGTTCTATGCAAATATGCAGTAAAGGAAGCACATGCAAATGAGGTATGGGCAAAACTCTGGTGTAAAGTGAAGGGGATTAGACACATGCATAGATGACAGAAGCACTACCTGAGGTGCAGCCCACAGATGTATACATTTCATGCTGAGCACATGCCTCCTCGTGCTCCTCTCTCCTTCCTTCTTCTCCTGCACTTCCCAAGTCTCTATTGTTCGGTTCTCTGTCGTTCTCCCCATTTATTTCATGTTGAGCTCTAGCATGTGCAAAGAGCAAAGCCACTAATGAGTAAAACACTATCTAGTGCCCTAAGTTTAGTGATAAATAAATATCAAACCTGCAAGATCACCAAAATCACCCCCTAAAAAATGTTTTTCAATATGTTATCTTTTGTCGGATATTGCCGAGGAGGGTAGAAATTGCAAACTATACCCACCAAATGTTTTTTTCCATTTTAATCAAACCATAGGAGTGAATGGAGAGTGAGAGTATGAATGGGATGTTATGCCCTGTACTGTGTGTAATGCTTTTGGCTTACTGCAGGGTGTGCTTTAGAATGTGGGTTTTGCAGAGGGAGGACAGAGATATGGGAGGAAATTCATCACTGGGATGCAAGTAATCCTTTCTCTCTCTCTTCTCTTTCTCTCTTTCTCTCTTGACTCCCACAATCTTTGTTTAGGTTGACTTATTATGCAGCAGCTTACTTGCTACTTGTGATAGAATGGACATAAAAGGGGAAAGTTTGATTATAAAAAGGACTACATATATATTCTTGCTCCCAGCGTCCTGATCAGAGTTGAATTGTTTCTTGTGTTAAGTGATTGAGGCTATGATTCATATAGTCACACAATGTAAAAGGGTCAACCATCTAATTAAACAGAAGAAGACCCTTACATATCTTAAAAGGCTTCCTCCAGCCATAGTTTTCTGAGACTCATTTGTCACCTATTAAATCTCTTAAACCTCAGAGACATTGGGTTGACAAGTGTGCTTTGTTACCTGCATTTCAAAAAAATGGAGTAGCCATCTTATTTACTAAGGTCCAAATTCTGCAAGGCAACTTGCAGGGCTACAAGTCCCAGCGGTACATGCAGCCCTGCAAGCCGTCCTGCCCGTATTCCACCTCTGACTCTTCCCGAACAGCCACAGCTGCAGTATGGGGAGAGCTGGTGGGGGCAGGAGGGGGCTTAGTATGGGCAGAGCAGTGGCGGGCCGAGGCAGCAGGATGTACAGGGACAATTCAGGTCATGACCCTGTATGTCCTGCAGGTCAGGGGGAACATGCTGCTTATTTCACCTCAAAGATGGAATAAGCAGCTTGGACTGGGGCGATCGAGATCGGACCCTCCCCTAAAGTCCAAGGCCAGGCACAGGTAGACTCCTGCCACTCGATCTTGGCCCCAGATGCCCATGCTTGGGTCGGGGGTGGGGAAACAGGGGGTCAGTGCTGCGGGAATCAGGGGGGGCAGGTGGGGAGGATGCTCCCGCAGGTATGCAGGAGCATGCAGGGCAGTCTCAGGGCCTGATCTTGCACCCACGGGAACATCTGGCTCCCGTGCTGCAGAATCATGTCTTAATGGGCCGGTCCTGCTTGGGGCCATCCAGACAGCCCGGATGTGCCCCTAAAGGAATCAGGCTCCACAGCTCTTAAGTATTAAATCATATCTACTGTATCAAACTTGGAAGGTAGATAGTGTCATGGAGCAAGGCAGATAGTGCCTATAAAAGTAGATGAAAACACACAGGGCAGTTTTAAAACCGGCAGTGCAAAACACATGGCTAGGGGTTGCTATGAGCAACCAAGCAAAACAAGAGCACAGGCTGTAGGTAAACGCCCAGATAGAGAATTACGTCATAGCTCATCAGGGAAGCAGACACAGCTGCGGCAGTTTGAGCTAACAGGAGTCTCAAAGAATGACGCACTTAAAAAGTCAGTCTTGAGCAAAGCAGGGAGGAATCGAGAAAGGAACCGAGAAAGGAACAGAGAAAGGAGCAGGGAGTCAGACTCATTCTCTGATGCTGAGGGAGAAAGAGACCCTGAGAGGATTCACAAGAGAGGAAAGAGCAGAGCTCAGGAGAGCCAGGAGTCATACCTGAAAGCTTCTGACGTGGATTCCATCTGTACCTCAGAGGGGATTGCTCAGGAGGAACTCTCAGAGGTTAGTGCTGGAAAGTTGGGCTGCACTAAGCCAAAGTCCAGTTGGGGACAGAGAGAGATTCCAAACTGCAGACCACGAGGAGCTGGGAGAGGGAATACCCACGAGAGTAGATACCTGGGGAGCAAAAGCTATTATCCTGAAGTGATTTCTTACCCGAGAGAAAGACGTTCCTTGGGGGGAAGTGAAAGGGAGAAAACTTTCAACTTCCCGGTTGCAAGACGGAGAGTCAGAGCTCAGCCTGAAGAAAGGCATAATACCTTGAATAGAGGGGCACTGGATTTTAACTACATTGGTCCTGAAGGATATGGCCATCTAAGGAGAGAATCCATAGTGCACGGTAACCAGCCTTTCTGCAGGGGGAGAGGGGTGAGAAGCTCTAGCCAAGAAGAGAGGGAACTTTTAAACACTGATACACGTTACAGCCCTGACAAAGATAATTCCCAAGAAGCACACGAGGACATGGAATGTGACTTCTGTGAAGAGAGTTCAGATGTTTGTAAAATGGACTGTACAATGGTGTTTTCAGACAGCGTGACCTCTTTTTGTTAAAGCTTGAGTAAAACCCTGCCTAAGAGAAATCTGTGGAGGCACACAGATTTCACTGGAAAGCTTTTGTAAGAGAAAAAGCCTGTTTTCCCTTTTTGTTTGTTTAAAGCTGACAAGAAGCATTTTTGTTGTAATTTGTAGTTCCCACTTGTGTTGTACCAGTTTTATGGTTTAATTTCTTTTGACCCTTGTTGCAAGAATTCTCCCAGGAAGGGAAATAAATACCTCTTTAAGCATAGCTACTCGACCACAGCTACCTTCTTATTAGAATAGCTATTGGGACTCAAAATCCCAGGGGGCATTACTCCGCCCTTGCTACATAAGAGGATCCTCACTGAAGCCCCAGGCCTTCTGCCTCCGGGGTAGTAGGTGAGTGACAAGTGGCGACGTTGTTGGATATTTGCGCAAGAATTCAAAAGGACAAGCTCAAAGGACTACAGTCTGCTGGAAAAGGAGAACTGTCATCCAACAGGAGAGAACCGTCAGGAAGATTTCTGCTGCCAGGTGCTGGACCCGGAGAAACTTTTCTCACATGCTGATCCCTGCAAGAAGGCTCAGGTAAAAAGTACCTAGGCAGGCGCGGGGAGGATAAAGTGAGAAAGGGGGCACTGGTGGGCAGTGAGAGGGCGGTGGAAAGAGAAAAAAAAAAAAACACAAAGGAGTTGCAGTATCGCACTTGGTTTTTGTTTTTGTTTCTATCTCTTACAGGTACATCAAGGCGGAAGATGGAGCCACAGGATGTAGCCCAATGGATGAAGGCGCAATGGGATAAGCAAGTCGAGCTTATCCACCACCTGCAGGAACAAACAACGCGGACCATACGGGAGCAGCAGCGGCCCTTGATAGAGACCATGGACGCGATTTTAAAGAAACCGCTAGACGCCGCAGCGGACGTCCCCATGGCACTCCATGCCGCAGGTCTGAGGTCGTATGGTGCCTTTTCGCTAGGACAATTACAACTGCAGGACAATTTGGATGATTACTTGGATGCTTTTGAGCGCATAGCTACCACCCTGAAATGGCCGGAGGAGCAGTGGGCCACCCGGTTTGCCCTGTCCCTCACAGGAGAGGCCCTTTCAGTGTATAAGGCTATGCCAGCAGAATTAGCTTCCAATTACATTGAAGTGGAAAAAGCGGTGAAAGATAGATTAGGGCTCACCCCCTTCACTATCAAAGAATGTTTAGGGAGGCAGTTATTAGGCCTCAAGAGACCCCCAAGGCCCTAGCGCAACGTTTAAAAATTATAGCCAAAAAATGGTTGCTAGCCGAGGGAGCTACATTGGAAACAGTCATTGACAAAATTATGCTGGAACAATTTATGGAGGCTGTTCCCAGAGGTCTTAAAACATTTCTGACGCTCCAGCACTGCCAAACCTCAGAGGATGCAGCCACTCTAGCGGAGCGGTACTTCGCTGCCGAGAGGACTGACACCTCAGGGCAAGGTATCTGGTTGGCAGCTAGTAGGAGAAAAAGTAGCAGAAATATGTGCATGATAAGATGTATACACCTGAAATGTTGAATGTCAATGTCTCTGATGGTAATGTCTATTCTGTACCCAAAGGAAAATGTTTTAGGTGTGGAAAAACTGGACATTATCAGAGATCCTGCACAGAACGAACAGTCCTGGTGACAGGGACAGAGGAAACAGAGCAGGACGAATTTCGTATACAAGTACAAATAGAAGGTATTTACACACTGGCTCTACTTGACTCGGGGGCTGACCAGAGCATGATTTCCAAGGAGCTCTGGGAAGCCATTGAGGGGCACCGCCAGTCGCCCCCGAGTCAAGCAGACAGCCAAGTAAAGGTCAAGTGCGTGCACGGCGCATTTGTTCCTTATCCCCTACACAATGTTATGGTACAAGTGTGGGGCACCACCAGAGAGATGAGAGTGGTCGTAGTCCCCAAGCTGCCAGCGGATGTTGTATTGGGGAAGGATTGGCCTCCCTTTCATAATGTATTGGGAAGTGACTGGGGTATTAAATTAGGTTTAATATCCACTCGCTCTCAAGCAGGACCCTCTAAGGAGGGGGGAGAGGAGTCAGTGGAAAATACTGAGGAACCCGAAGGGGAGGAAAGTGCTCAGAGGGAGGACCCAGATGAGGAAGGGTTAGCTACCCTCCCTAACCATGATGACCTAGTACATTCCCCTGATAAAGTAGGGAAGAAAGAAAAATCCAGGAAGCGTAGGGAAAGATACACCAGGACCCGGGGAAGGGCCGAGCTAGAAGGTGCTGTAGGCATGCCCTGGATACCGGCCGAGGTAGTAAGAAAATTTCCTTCATTTCCCATGGAGCAGAGAGCTGACCCAGCGCTTAAAAGGGCGTTTGTGTGGGCGGAGGAAGATAGACAAACCCTACCAAGATTTTTCCTGGAGGATGACCTTTTATACCGAGAGTCTGTAAACCCCCATAACGATGCCATACGCAAACAGCTAGTTGTACCCGTGACCTTTAAAGCTAGCGTATTAAGGTTAGCCCATGACCACCCAGTGGGGTGTCACAAGGGGATCCAGGGGATGCTGGACCAAATCTTAGCTAGATTTTATTGGCCCGGGGTGTTCAAGGAGACACGGCAATATTGCGAGGCATGCCCTAGCTGTCAAAGAGTGACAGTTATAAAGCCTAAGGCAGTACCCATGGTGCCAACTCCCACCATAGCGGCTCCTATAAGCCGAATGGGCGTGGATATAATAGGGCCTATGGTGAATACACCAAGGGGTTTCAGGTATATATTGGTCATCGTTGACCATGCCACGCGGTTTCCGTGGGCCATTCCCTTAAGAAATACATCAGCCAAATTGATAGCCCTAGAGTTAATCAAACTCTTCTGTGAGGTAGGTTTCCCCAGGGAAGTCCTGACTGATCAGGGGAGTAACTTCCTGTCAAAACATCTGGCTATGGTCTGGGAAGCCTTCGGCATCCGCCATATAAGGACATCAGCATACCATCCACAGTCTAATGGGCTCGTGGAGCGTATGAATCAGTCGATTAAACAACTCCTACGCCGAGGTTTAATAAAGGGGGAAATGAATGAATGGGATAAATTGCTTCCATTCACGCTTTACGCATGCAGGGAGAGCATACAGGCGTCCCTGGGGGCATCTCCATACGAGTTGCTGTTCGGCCGCGCTCCAAGAGGCATCTTGGACATCCTGCATGAGCAATGGGTAGAGCCGAACATGCAAGAGGTCGGGGTACCCCAATTCCTTAAGGAGTTAAGGCAATGCCTAGAGAGGACATCCAGGACCTCTATAGAGAATTTAAAGGCCAGTAAAAATAAGCAAAAACGGTATTATGACAGAGGCACCAAACCAAGGCAGCTAAGCATAGGGGACAAAGTCCTGATCCAGGTATCTGACCCCGGACCAAAATTTGAGTCCCGGTGGAAGGGCCCGGGTACAGTGATAGGGAAAGTTGGCCCAGTATCCTACCGGGTGGAAAATGAGAAGGGTCGCCAACAGACATATCACGTAAATGTCCTCAAACTGTGGAAGGACAGGTCTGCCACTGCCAGACTAGTTACCGTTATATATCGAGATAGGTCCCAGACAGTATTACCCCGAGATAGGTCCCGAAAAGAGATTCTGGGCTGTCAGGTAAGAACTGCAGCCCGTAATATTTTAAGGGGGGGGGGGGATTTGTCATGGAGCAAGGCAGATAGTGCCTATAAAAGTAGATGAAAACACACAGGGCAGTTTTAAAACCGGCAGTGCAAAACACATGGCTAGGGGTTGCTATGAGCAACCAAGCAAAACAAGAGCACAGGCTGTAGGTAAACGCCCAGATAGAGAATTACGTCATAGCTCATCAGGGAAGCAGACACAGCTGCGGCAGTTTGAGCTAACAGGAGTCTCAAAGAATGACGCACTTAAAAAGTCAGTCTTGAGCAAAGCAGGGAGGAATCGAGAAAGGAACCGAGAAAGGAGCAGGGAGTCAGACTCATTCTCTGATGCTGAGGGAGAAAGAGACCCTGAGAGGATTCACAAGAGAGGAAAGAGCAGAGCTCAGGAGAGCCAGGAGTCATACCTGAAAGCTTCTGACGTGGATTCCATCTGTACCTCAGAGGGGTTTGCTCAGGAGGAACTCTCAGAGGTTAGTGCTGGAAAGTTGGGCTGCACTAAGCCAAAGTCCGGTTGGGGACAGAGAGAGATTCCAAACTGCAGACCACGAGGAGCTGGGAGAGGGAATACCCACGAGAGCAGGTACCTGGGGAGCAAAAGCTACTATCCAGAAGTGATTTCTTACCTGAGAGAAAGACGTTCCTTGGGGGGAAGTGAAAGGGAGAAAACTTTCAACTTCCCGGTTGCAAGACGGAGAGTCAGAGCTCAGCCTGAAGAAAGGCATAATACCTTGAATAGAGGGGCACTGGATTTTAACTACATTGGTCCTGAAGGATATGGCCATCTAAGGAGAGAATCCATAGTGCACGGTAACCAGCCTTTCTGCAGGGGGAGAGGGGAGAGAAGCTCTAGCCAAGAAGAGAGGGAACTTTTAAACACTGATACACATTACAGCCCTGACAAAGATAATTCCCAAGAAGCACACGAGGACATGGAATGTGACTTCTGTGAAGAGAGTTCAGATGTTTGTAAAATGGACTGTACAATGGTGTTTTCAGACAGCGTGACCTCTTTTTGTTAAAGCCTGAGTAAAACCTGCTGTTGTTACGCTTTTTCCTGTCCTTGCCTGCCTGAGTGACTCCTCCCCCTGACCCCCTCCCCCTGAGGTATCCTGTAACCTTGTTCCTGTTTTCTCCACGTGTGCATAGGCTGTTTTAGTTTGCTTTTCTCTGATCAGAGAAAGGCTGAACTTTTACAGAGCTCTGCTAGTGAGTGGATTTTTGCCTCCTGGGACAACTTACTGTGAGTTCTAGCTGTTTATTTAATTATTTACTGTTTGTCTAACTGTTGTTTGTTTAATTATTTAGTGTTTGTCTTAGTGGTGTGCAAGTTTCAGCCTTCTCAGCTGTACTTACCTTGCCTCTCTCAATTAACTGGGCCTTGTGTGGTAGCCATTTTGAATTAATCTCTCTCCCCAGAGCCTGCTGTTTGTTAAGCTTTTCCTGTCCTTGCCTGCCTGAGTGACTCCTCCCCCTGTGTGTGTGGTAGCCATTTTGAAGTACTCTCTCTCCCCAGCGCCTGCTGTTGTTAAGCTTTTTCCTGTCCTTGCCTGCCTGAGTGACTCCTCCCCCTGACCCCCTCCCCCTGAGGTATCCTGTAACCTTGTTCCTGTTTTCTCCACGTGTGCATAGGCTGTTTTAGTTTGCTTTTCTCTGATCAGAGAAAGGCTGAACTTTTACAGAGCTCTGCTAGTGAGTGGATTTTTGCCTCCTGGGACATCTTACTGTGAGTTCTAGCTGTTTATTTAATTATTTACTGTTTGTCTAACTGTTGTTTGTTTAATTATTTAGTGTTTGTCTTAGTGGTGTGCAAGTTTCAGCCTTCTCAGCTGTACTTACCTTGCCTCTCTCAACTAACTGGGCTTTGTGTGGTACCCCCATCCCCCTGCTGAGGGTTCAGGACAGGGTACCTTGTAACTGCCCTCTTTAATAGGACTTATCTCCCCCCTCCCTCCCCAGCACCCACCCACCCCTGGGGAAATTGTAGTTTTATAGGTACTTGCACATCTTAGAGGAAAGGGGCTGCTCTCAGGTGCAGCTCTTAATCCAAATCAGTCATACACAGAGGACCTGTGATTAATTAGCTTCAGGTACACAGGGTGTATTAGGGGTATTAGATACACTTTTATTAGTATAAGCATCTACACCAATCCTTATTATATACCGATTTAAAAGACCTAAACACAAGCTTTAAACTAAGATGCAGTCAGAGGTCCAGCAACGAGATGGGGGTTCTCCAGTCTTTTGCATCGAGTGTCACATGTATGATTATCTCCCAGTTGGTGAGAGGTCCTACATATGTACTAAGTGCAGGGAGCTCTTTGCTCTCAGGGAACGAGTCCGTTCTCTAGAGGCTAGAGTAGCAGACCTGGAAGACATAAGAAAGACAGAGAAGTACATGGACGAGACCTACAGGGATATAGTCCTGAAGTCCCACCTCCAGTCTGGCAGCATCCCTGTTGCCATGGAGGAGAGAGGTCACGTGACAGGAGAGCATCACCCTGGTGTGGCAGGAAGTGATCCTGTAACTAGGACCTGTCCTCCAGGTGATGTAAAACCCTCTCGCACCGAGGACGTTTCTCCAGGGCCATGTCCCCATGAGGGGAGGGTCAGGACAGCTGTTATAGTTGGTGATTCAATCATTAGGAATGTAGATAGCTGGGTGGCTGGTGGACGTGAGGATCGCCTGGTAACATGCCTGCCTGGTGCGAAGGTAGCAGATCTCACGCACCGCCTAGATAGGATCATAGATAGTGCTGGGGGGGAGTCTGCTGTCTTGGTACATGTTGGTACCAATGACATAGGAAAATGTGGTAGGGAAGTTCTGGAGGCTAAATTTAAGCTTTTAGGTAGGAAGTTGAAATCCAGAACTTCCAGGATAGCGTTCTCCGAAATGCTTCCTGTTCCACGTGCAGGACCCAAAAGACAGGCAGAGCTCCGGAGTCTCAATGCGTGGATGAGACAATGGTGCAAGGATGAGGGTTTTGGATTTGTTAGGAACTGGGGAACATTCTGGGGAAAGGGGGGGCTCTTCCGAAGGGATGGGCTTCACCTTAATCAGGATGGGACCAGACTGCTGGCATTAACCTTTAAAAAAGAGATAGAGAAGCTTTTAAACTAGAAAATAGGGGAAAGCCGACAGTCACCCAGGAGCGCACGGTTCGGACAAAGGTATCCTTGAAGGATACTACCAAAAGCAGTGAGGTTCCAAAAGGGAGTATAGTAGCCCAAATGCCCTTGAGTAAGGAGCAGACAGAGCATAAAGATTCCCAATTACCCATGCCTACCAATAGCCAGATTAATATTAATAAAATACAGTCTCTAAAATGCTTGTATGCCAATGCTAGAAGTCTAAACAATAAGATGGGAGAATTAGAATATATAGCATTAAATGAGAGGTTAGATATGATTGCACTCTCAGAGACATGGTGGAAGGAGGATAACCAGTGGGACACTGTGATACCTGGATACAAACTATATCGTAATGATAGAGCTGAACAAATTGGTGGAGGGGTTGCGCTCTATGTTAGAGAGGGCATTGAGTCAGAAAGGATTAAAGTTTTGCAGGGAACAAAATATGCTGTAGAATCTCTATGGATTGAAATTCCATTTATGAAGGGGAAGGTGATGGCAGTGGGAGTATACTATCGACCACCTGGCCAGAATGAACAAATGGATGATGAAATGCTCAAAGAAATCAAGGAAGCTAACAAAAGCCACAACAGAGTAGTAATAATGGGTGATTTCAATTACCCCGGTATCGACTGGGACAGTGTCACAGCAGGACAAGCTAAAGAGATAAAGTTTCTAGATGAAATAAATGACTGCTTCTTGGAGCAGCTGGTTCATGAACCGACCAGAGGGGAAGCCATACTGGACCTAGTCCTTAGTGGAACGCCAGATCTGGTGCAAGAAATAAGGGTGTTGGGACCACTTGGCAATAGTGATCATAGTATGATCATGTTTGATTTAATCAGTGGAGGACAGATAGTAAAGGAATCCACAGTACTACCTTTTAACTTTCAAAAGGGTGACTATGATAGAATGAGGAATATAGTTCGGAAAAAACTAAAAGGAGCGGTTCCAAAGGTTAAAGACTTACAGCAAGCTTGGGTGTTATTTAAAAATACTATCCTCGAAGCCCAGACCAGCTGTATTCCACGCATTAAGAAAAGTGGAAGAAAGTCCAAAAAACTGCCAGCATGGTTTAAAGGTGAGGTCAGAGAGGCTGTTGCTGCCAAAAGAGCAACCTTCAGAAAATGGAAAAAAAGAGCCAAATGATGAAAACTGGAAACAGCACAAGCACTGGCAAGTTAAATGCAAAGCATTGATAAGGCAGGCAAAGCGGGAATTTGAGAAGAAACTTGCTACGGAAGCAAAAACACGAAATAAAGACTTTTTCAAGTACATTCGTAGCAAAAGGCCTGTGAGAGAGTCAATTGGACCATTAGATGATAGAGGGGTAAAAGGGGCAGTAAGAGGAGACAAGGCTATAGCAGAGAGACTGAATGAATTCTTTGCTTCGGTCTTTACTGAGGAAGATGTAGGGGTGTTACCCAAGACTGAAGTGGTATTTAAAGGTGATACTGCAGAGGAATTGAGAGAAATATCGCTACACCGGGAAGATATATTACAACTATTTGATAAACTGAATAGTAGCAAATCACCTGGACCGGATGGTATACATCCCAGAGTGTTGAAAGAGCTGAAATATGAGATTGCAGACCTGTTATTGGTAATCTGTGAACTTTCATTAAAATCATCTGTAATACCTGAAGATTGGAGGGTCGCCAACGTAACACCAATTTTTAAAAAGGGTTCCAGGGGTGACCCGGGAAATTACAGACCGGTGAGCCTGACGTCAGTACCAGGGAAAATGGTAGAAGCCATCATAAAGAACAAAATTACACAGCATGTAGATAGTCATGGCCTAATGGGAGACAGCCAACATGGCTTTAGACAAAGAAGATCTTGTCTTACTAATCTGATCTGTTTTTTTTGAAGGTGTGCATAAACAGGTAGACAAAGGTGAGTCGGTTGATATAGTGTATCTGGACTTTCAGAAAGCTTTTGACAAGGTCCCCCATCAGAGACTTTTGGCGAAGCTAAAAAGTCATGGGATAGGAGGCAGTGTACTATTGTGGATCGGGAACTGGTTAAAAGATAGAAAGCAGAGGGTAGGGCTAAATGGCCAATATTCCCAATGGAAAAAGGTGAATAGTGGAGTACCCCAGGGATCTGTACTGGGTCCGCTACTTTTTGACATATTCATAAATGACCTGGAAAAGGGAATAACTAGTGAGGTAATCAAATTTGCAGATGACACAAAACTGTTTAAAGTTGTTAAAACCCAAGAGGATTGTGGAAAACTGCAGGAGGATCTGGATAAATTGGAAGACTGGGCATCCAAATGGCAGATGAAATTTAATGTGGACAAGTGCAAAGTTATGCACCTAGGAAAGAACAACCCACACTATAGTTACAAGATGCAAGGCTCCACATTAGAAACCACCACCCAGGAAAAAGATTTAGGAGTCATCGTGGATAACATGTTAAAACCCTCCGCCCAGTGTGCAGCGGCGGCCAAGAAAGCAAATAGAATGCTAGGTATCATAAGGAAAGGGATGGAGAATAAAACAAAGGATATTATAATGCCTCTGTATCGCTCCATGGTACGACCGCACCTTGAATATTGTGTGCAATTCTGGTCACCGTATCTTAAAAAGGACATAGAGTTATTAGAAAAAGTACAGAGAAGAGCCACCAAATTGGTGAAGGGGATGGAAGGCTACTCCTATGAAGAGAGGCTAAAAAGGTTAGGGCTCTTTAACCTAGAAAAGAGGCGGCTGAGGGGAGATATGATAGAGGTGTATAAATTAATGAATGGAGTGGAACGGATAAACGTGGATAAATTGTTTACGCTATCAGAATATAGAAGGACTAGGGGGCATGTAATGAAGCTACAGGGTAAACTATTTAAGACAAATAGGAGAAAATATTTCTTCTCTCAACGTGTAATCAAACTCTGGAATCTGTTACCGGAGGATGTAGTAAGGGCTGTTAGTATAGCTGGGTTTAAAAAAGGTTTGGACAAGTTCCTGGAGGAAAGGTCCATAAACCACTATTAAAAAGGGACCCAGGATATCAATGCTTGGCCTAGTACAAGCACTGCAGAACCTGTGTCTTTTGGGGAAACTGCTAGGTACGTATGACCTAGATTGGCCACTGTTGGAAACAGGATACTGGGCTTGATGGACCTCGGTCTGACCCAGTATGGCATTTCTTATGTTCTTATGTTCTTATGTTCTTAACCCTGCCTAAGAGAAATCTGTGGAGGCACACAGATTTCACTGGAAAGCTTTTGTAAGAGAAAAAGCCTGTTTTCCCTTTTTGTTTGTTTAAAGCTGACAAGAAGCATTTTTGTTGTAATTTGTAGTTCCCACTTGTGTTGTACCAGTTTTATGGTTTAATTTCTTTTGACCCTTGTTGCAAGAATTCTCCCGGGAAGGGAAATAAATACCTCTTTAAGCATAGCTACTCGACCACAGCTACCTTCTTATTAGAATAGCTATTGGGACTCAAAATCCCAGGGGGCATTACTCCGCCCTTGCTACATAAGAGGATCCTCACTGAAGCCCCAGGCCTTCTGCCTCCGGGGTAGTAGGTGAGTGACAATAGGTGATAGCTATGGCTGAAATAAACAATGTTACGCTGATGTATGGTTCCAGTCCTTATAATCCAGAAATCTTTAAGACAATTTTTCAGTACGGGTCTTTGGCTGGTGACTCCCAAATTATTGCTAGAGGTGATTTTTACCTCCCTTTGAAGCTAGATTTGACAGAAAGGCCTCAGTCCAAGAGTGTCTGACTAAGTTCGGATGCTTTTGTAAAGACTGCAGCTTCTTCAAAATATAGCTGTACTATTACTTTCTTTCATTAAAGCTAAAGATCATGTCACTCACCTTATGATTGAGTAGAATTTGTTAATTCCTCTTCCATCCATATTTCAAATGGAATTAAGTAGACATACTATATTCAGTTTTCTAGGCCCTTCAACATTGAACCTACAATTTGAGAAATCTACTATGAGTTTTAAAAAGGACTTGCTAAATGGCTTTTTAAGAAAACGTTTTCACATGGATAGGAAAGCTGGAGCTATCAATTCTTAATTATTTGTTGTACTTCTTTGTATCTTATTAACCATTGCATACTGGTGAAAAATTGTTATCCCACTCCTATACTCATTAATAATGCTCTGTTTTTTTGTGACTCTATCTTATTATTGTTTGTAAATTGCTCTGATAGCTCATGGTTGAAGGGTTATATACTAAATATCAATAAATGAAATGAAAATAGTTTACAGATTTGGGAAGGAGACCCATATGATTTGTCAACTTCTCAATCCTTTGCATGCTAGCACCTTACTACTACTACAGACACTGATCATTTAAATAGTGCTACAAGATGGTCACAACACTGTACAGATACATGTAAAAAACGCTCCCTGCTCATCAGAGCTTACAATCTAATCAAGACAGACCACACAACAGTGGAAGACAAGGATATATCTGGGGGAATGGTAAGGAAACTCCTAAGGTATTGGAGCTCTGCAAGAAGCTGATAACCATAGGTCATGTAGCTTCCCAACTTTACAGGTTTTGTTTTCTTTTTGTTTTGAAGTTAAAGGGATCAATATGGAAGCTTTGGGAACATGACAATAGTCAATCTCTTTCAAAAGCCCAGACTAGCAAGTGTTCTCCAGTCTATGTATTTCTTAAGTCGTAGAGCCATATGGGTCCTGTCTAGGTCCATAGAATTAATACTCAGCTTATGAATGTTGGTTGGTTCATAGAATATGGCATTCTTGAACCTATGATTTTTAGATTCTGACCGACATTTAGAGGGTCTGGACATCCAATCCGGATGTCCAGACCTGCTAAATGCTGTGGTGGTGATCCTGCAGACAGAACTCCCCACATGTATAGGCAAGATGTATGGAGAGCTCTGTTTGTGGGTGGGAGGGAGTGGGCTGGGGGAGGAGCTGGAGGATAGGCAGGAACCTGACCCCAGACATACATGGCTGATTTCAAGGTTGTTCTTATATGTCCGGGGTCAGCAATTTGCATGAGGGACTTATTCCACCTCGGAGGTGGACTATTCCACCTCAGAGGTGGAATAAGTCCCCTTAGATGGCACAGAAGGTGGACACCAGGGCCACAAAGCAGGGTGAGGGGGTTGGATTTGGGGAAAAAACCTTTTCGGGATCTGCTTGGGACTGTGGCTCCTGCATGGAGCCACAGTGCTATGGCAACATGGTGCCATGGCACCACGACTCTATGCAGGAGCCTGGCTGGGCTAGCCAGTTAAAAGTGTCAAAACATCTGGGGTGCTGAATCAGGGCATGTCCTGGATGTCCCAGCCTTATGCCATGATTCTTCTCCTGCAGGGCCATATGGCCCCCATGGAAGCAGAATCAGGTGCATCCCTGGGCCATTTGGATTTCTGGACCTCCAGACAGCCCAGGGACGCACAGCTTTGAATTGGCCTCTAAATGAATGGGGTCAAATAAAAACAGTTCTAAAACTGGATGTGGCCATATCTTTGAGCAAACTGTTACTTCTTGATCAATTTAAAGGTTGTTCATGAGAACTTCAGTATCAGGTATTCTGGTATACCCATGTTTGTTAATATAGCCCCGAGTTTCTCATGATTTACAAAATCAAAGGCCTTGCTGTAGTCAATAACATACATATAAAATCATTTTATTTATTAGTATTTAGCTCACACCTTTCCAGTAGTAGTTCAAGTTGACTTACATTCAGGTACACTAGGCATTTCTCTGTCCCCAGAGGGCTTATACAGTAATCTAAATTTGTATCTGAGGCAGAGGAGGGTTGAGACACTTGCTAAAGGACACAAGAAGTACTAGTGGGATTTAAACTCTGGGCTTTCTGGTCCCAGGCTCTTACCCCAACTACTAGGCTATTTGTCTTCTGGTAGTCTTTTTCTTTTCAAGGATCCATCTCACACCTGCGATGATGTCTCTCGTTCCTCGCCTTTTCCTGAATTCCGCTTGTACTTCAGGCTGATCGTTTTCCAGGTATGGCTGTAGTCTCCAATGAATGATCTTGAGTAGAATCTTGCTGTCATGTGGGATTAGAGTGATTGTGCGATAATTTCCACAATCAGTTGGATCACCTTTCTTCAGTTTTGGTATGAACACAGATCTTTTCTGATCATTTGGCCATGATGTTGTTATCCAGATTTTCTGGTAGAGCCTTGTAAGTATAAATAATGCCTAAATGGGCATGCCATCAATGCCCAGTACTTTGTTCTTTGATTATGTTTTCAATGTTACTTCAACTTTTTCTTTCATTGCCAGTGGTTCCTGATCAAAACATAGAGGATGAAATGGCTGTTGGTCTTTATGGCATAATCATTCTGTGTTTTATTTCCACTTTTTCTTGATCTTCTCAGCATCATTCAATATGGGTCATTGAGCATCTTTTAGCATTCAAATTCAAGGATGAAATTTTCTCTTTAGCTCTTGTAGCTTGTGATAAGGAAGCTTATCATAGTTCAGGAAGGAGCTATAATAGAGGTGAAGTGACTCTGAACAAGCAACCTGTCTGTTCTGGTAGAAATAATAAAACAGAATGTTTCCATAAAAGACTACCAGTCCAAGAATGCACCAGGTTTCCAACAGCCATTAGAAGAGCTGAAGTGGGGAAACGTGTGTTCAATCAGGAGGGCTATGAGGTAATCCCCAAGCCCTCATCTCCAAGGGCAGGGCTTGATTCAGCACAGCTGCGGTGTGCTAGGGTGGAACATTCATCTAAGCAGGATAAAAGAAAAGCTTATTCTACAGAGAATCGTCAGAAGCTTGATCATCATCTTGATCAGAAGCACCTTGATCATCCTGACCATCATCATCAGCAGAAGCCAGAGCTGACGGACAGAGAGAGCAAGAAACACTTTGGAAGAAAGAAGAGTAAAGCATTTGGGAGGTCTAAAGGAGTCCATAGCAGTACGTATACTGGGAGGCATTCCAGAGGCAAGCATACACCATTGGACTCGAAAAAGCCAGAGGAGTGGGATTGCAGAGCCAGGAATCCCAGGACAGCACCTGTGAGGGAGACGGCTGCACTGGGAAGGGACCCTAAGACCAATGCCAGAAGGTATGTGAAGAGAGATCCAGTGTCCAGGGATCTTGATTGGAAGGCTGGACATAAGAACTGGACTACATACTGGCCAGGATATTTAGAGAGGAACTCTAACAGCAATGGAAGCTCAGGTATGAACACTGATCTATGTCCTAGCTCTTCACTGGGAAGACAGCAGGGAAACAAGTATTGTCCTGAGACTGTTCCATTGAGAAATTCCTCTGTGCCAATCCATGATAGTGAACCTATGATAATTGAAGAAGGGGAGGATGTGGTAAATGAGGATTTTGAGTACATGGATTGCTCTCTGTCTAAACTTCTGTGGTAAAATGCTGGCACAAAATACAACAACCATCACAAAGAAATATAAACTTGTTCTTTAATCCACTCAGAAAAGCTTCTGAGTAGGATTTGAGCCACGCAATAGAAAGTAAACCAGCCAAGAGGGTTTCAGCTGGTAATTGTTAGCAATTGAGCCTTGCCTAATTGCCAGTGAGCTCTGAAGGGACACTTCTGAGTGTGTGTGAAGATACAAGAGGTTATCCCTGAAAAAGAACAGTTTTTTTCCTACTTTGTGAGGTTTTGTTTGTTCTTTGAAGCACTGCTAAGAAGATATTAGCAGGTGCCTACAGAAAAGACTTTTATGTTCCCATCCAGGTCTTTATGCTTTGATTTGATTGCTTAACAAGTTCAGCTGTTGTTTTTCCTTATTTGTTTTCTAAGTATAATACTGAAAGCAAGTATTCCTTTTTATGTGCTACCAAGTATATCTGTGTTGGGAGAAATAACCCCATAAATAAAATATCTTCTTTGCTTTACATTCGAGCAAGCACAACTAATTTATTGTGAACGGCTGAGTCTGGTATGAATGGACTACATTTCCCACAATCCTTTGCAAGTCATATTAATATATGCCTTTGCCAAGACTGTGGACATTCTCACCCAGCGCCCCCGTTGACAAGCTTTATGAAAGTTGATCTTGGTCTTCCTCTAATGTTTTTGATTCTATTTCCTTGCATGCATCATTGTAGCATTTCTCCTTTTCTTACTTTGCTGCACATTGTAAGTATCTGTTAAGTTCTGTGATTAGCTCTCCTTCCCCTGTGGCTTTCTCCTCTCTGTGTTTCTGGGCAATTTTCAGAGTTTCTTCGATCATCCATTTTGGCCGTTTTGCTTTTTCACTTTTGTAGAAACTTTTCACTTTCCTCGAGCACAACTTTCTTGATGTCATCCCATTACTCTTCTGGTGCAAGTCAATTTTTTAGGCAGTCTTTAAATTCTGGTAGTATATTTTCAAGATCATAGTTTGTTATATTCATGAGTGGCTTGCTCTTTTGCAACTTTAGCTTGAGTTTGCATACTAGTAGCTAGTGATCTGCATCACAGTCAGTTCCAGATTTTGCCTTTGCAATGTTATTGAGCTTTTCCATTGTCAACATCTACAGATGTACTGTTTGATTTTTGTACAAACCATTGGTGAAGCCTATGTGTACAGATGTCACTTGTATTGCTGGAAGAAGGTGTTTTAGAAAAATAGATAGTTGATCTTGCAGAATTCTATCATTCTTTCTCCAGTTTTGTTTCTGTTGCCAAGCCCATATTTACCAAATATTTAATTTATTTATTTATTGAACAGCTCTTTTATACTGCTCCTTCTAGGATCAGGGGTGGCTTACATTGAACAATAACATGAAGAAAAGTATAGAGGGGACTGTGTTTCTTAGCTATTTACATGAGCTAATTTTTCAGATGGGAGGGATTATGATATTTGGGTAGTGTGTTGTGAGGTAGATAAATTGTCAGTATTGTTGGGGGAAGATGTGATGTAATATTCTGAGAACAGGAAGGTTTTTAATTCCTTGCGGAATGTTAGAAGATCCTTGGTTGCTCTAAGCTGATCAGGTAGAGTGTTCCACAGCGTGGGGGCTGTAAATCTGAACGCTCTATTGCTTGTGAACTGTTTAGTCTTCTGTACGGAGGTAGGAATTCTCAATACGTTTTGTGCATTGTTTCTCTTGTGTCTGTTGTCAGCTTAAGGTTGTAATAGGGTGGAGAGGTAGGAGGGAGAAATGCCATTGTGGAGTTTGAAAGCTGTGACTATGTGCTATTTGCCTTCTTCTCAGGACTGGCCCTAGACATGTTTGGGCATGTTGCCCTCACATGGCCCCACTCCACCAGATGCCTTCACTCTGTGAGTTTCTCCTTTTGCCTCTCCCGAACTCTTCTGCCACAGCCACCACTATCATCCTCCCATATCTGCTGTCACTGCTGCCACTACAATCACCGTCTTCTGAACCTCCCAGCTACTGTTTGTGTTGCCACAATCACCATCCTCTGACCATCCCAGCTGCTGCAGCCACTGCTGCAATCATCATCCTCCAACCCTCCCATCTTCTGCTGCCACCGCAATCACCATCCTCCTAGATGCTGCTGCCGCCGCTGCATCACAGCTAATTACTCAAAAAGATGTGGGGACCTTTTCTCTTTGCATGCCGCTGATGACTCTGCTAATCCTACCCCTCTGAAAAAGGATGTTCACGTCAGAGGGATGGGATCATCAGAGCTACTGGGCGGCACATGGAAGTTATTCTGATAATTGTAGCCAACCACCACCTTCCCACTACAGAAATCTTCAGCCTTGGAGGTTAGTTTGGAAGAGAGGGAGAGAGTTGGGAGGGGCAGACTGGATTAAAGACTGAATCTGGAGAGGGGGAGGGAGAGTAGATGAGGAAGAGAACTGATGGGGTGAATGAGTGGCAGAAGTAAAGCTTCGGGGGCAGTAAAAGGAAAAAGGATGAACTGAGGAGATGGAGAGTGGATTAATGAGTGAGCCTGAAGGTATTGAATGGATGAGTCTGGGGGAAAAGTGATGAGCTAGGGGGATGAAGAATGGTTGAATTCAGGGGAGGTAATCCTGACAGCTGAGTGTGGTTGAAAGAGGGAATGAGTTTGGAGAGGCAAACCACAGAGGTAGAGAGAAGAGATACAGAATGGGCTTGGGAAGCTTGAGAATGAGGGGATGGACCTGAGTGAGTGAACCTGGAGGGCTGTGAGAGAGGTGATAAGTCAAGGATGAGTGGATGAGTGAATCTTGGGATGGGTGAGCCTGTGGTGGGAGGGTAAAGAAAGAGAGGGAGTGAGCCTGGGGGAGGAGAGAGGGAGGGGATGAGTCTGAAGGGACATGAGGAAAGAAAAAAGAAGATAGATGCATAGGCTGGATGAAAAGGAAAGGGGCATGAGAGCAGAGAGGGAAGAAGGGTGTGAACAGACAGAAAGGAAGAGTAGAAAGGGGAGATCATGAGGTAATTTGCACACCTTACCCAGCTCCTCACTATTCCTGTAGAGACACATTCTCCCACTACCCATTCACTCAAATCAACCCACTCAGTCACACACCCATCCCCACACACATATGCTATATACTTATAGATTTTCCTGCCTACCTACTGTAACACACCGTACTTAATAACTCAGCCACCAAGGTTGTCAACCATCCACCCTATCCACCCACACAGATCTCAACTACACACTTAATTATTTATTTTATTTACTTATAAACATCCTTCCCACTCACTCAAACATAGTGTTTCATTTTATCCCCCAAACAGATGCATCCTTTCCGCCCATCTAAATCCACTCGATCACACACCCTTGCACATGGAAGCATCAATTATAAACTTATAAATACTCTCTCACCTCACCTCCCCATTTCTTATTCTCCACCTAAAAACCTCAGTAGCCGTGCTGCAGAAATAGTTTGAGCTGGATGTATGTGCGTTTGCAGGTCTGTGTTCATCAAACAAAATGAGGGCATGAGATAATTACTTTTAAAAAATACATATGTACATATTTATATGTTACTAAATATGTAACAGACAGTGAATGGTGTGCTTATTATGTTGCTTGAGTAATAATTGGCTTTGTTTACCATCTGGGGTGCATTTTCAACACCTAAAATGGGGTCACATTGGATAAGAGTTTGGGAAGCACTGGTCTAGCATGTATGATTGAGGCCCGGTATCATTGTTAACATTAAATATTTGAGTGGGGATCTGTAGTAATCTTCCTTGTTCAATTTTCCTAGTAGGTCATATTGATGTTACAGAGCTCATTGCAATTTTAAAGTGTTGCCTTTTTTCCTAGGTGACATCTTGTTGGTGCTGTTACAGAATGCTCGATTTGCTCCATCCTGAGCAACTTTTGTAAGGTGTTTGTATTACTCCACAATATGTCTGGTACTGAAGAGGGTTTATGGTGCTTTTATGAGATAAAACCAGAATTGGACTTTTTTGTATGTTGAGTTTACTAAACACTGGCGTGCACTATCTGCTGCAGCACCCATGTTGTCCCCTATGGGCACGGTGGAAGATAGCGCTGCTAATGTTTAATAAGCATGGTCCTTTTGAATTCTGAATAGTACAGAGGGAAACACATCAGTGTTTCTATTTCTAAGGTGTTACCTTGCATGCGGAGTCTGGCTTCTTGGGGTTTCAGTTTAATTTTTGTCTGCATGTTTCTATTTTTAGTTTATCGTCCCTTATTCTGTACTTGGTGAGAGTCTATCTGTGTTCTAAGTGTATGACTGAGGCCAGGTGTTCTGTTAGCATGCAGTTTGAATCTGGCTTGGTGAGAGTCTATGTTCTAAGTGTATGATTGAGGCCAGGTGTTCTGTTACCATGGAGTTTCTATGTAGGCATCTGGCTTATTCAGTTTATTTAGTAGATGTGTGGACTTTTTAGGGCCCATGACAATATTTACCATGCTGCCCTTTTCTTGTGTGAGTTTTGGAAGTTCGTGCTGTTCTTGAATGATGGATTTGCTCTATAGGTCCTTTGCTGTAGTTCTTGCTTTTTGTTTTGGTTTCCTGTGTGGAGACAACTATAAGAAGTTAATGGGAGGTTCTGGAAGTCTTTAAGATTTTCAGTTTTGTGTTCTTGATGCTGCCAGCCTTAAATTTAAAATATTTTGTCAGTTCACATTCAAGGAAATATTCACTGTTGCTGATTTCGGAGCTTTTCCAGCTCTGGAACATTCTAATCCAGCCTGTGCACCATGATCTTAAATTCACAGCTACCAGGATTTTTTTCTCATTTTATATCTTCCTTCCTCATCATTAACCTGCTCATACCACTAATCAAATAAGTTCAGTATGCAAATGTTTATGTAAATGAGGCCCTACAATAAGTCTCTGCACATGGTCTTGCATCACCTTCGGGCCACTCCTGCTTCTTCTTTGTTGTCAACTTTTGTGTTCCAGTCGCCCATGACTATCAGGATATCTTGTTTGCATGATCTACCAATTTCAACTTGTTCATAGAACTGATCCACTTCTTTTCTTCTGCAGTTGTTGTTGCATATACCTGAATAATAGTGTTGATGTGCATTCTTCACAGACAAATAGAAATTAGGCATTCAGTGATTACATTGTATTTCATTACAGTTCTTGCAAGTTTCTTCTTAATTATGAATGCAACACCATTTCTTCTTTGTCTTTCATTTCTGGAATGGTATATACCATGTGATCATCAGATTCAAAGTGCCTGATGCCAGTCCATTTCAGTTCACTGACACCCAGCAGATTGAATTGTACATGTTACATTTCATTCTTGACTACCTCCAACTTCCCTTGGTTCATGCTTCATACGTCCCAGGGGCTTTGATCCAACAACATCATAAATCTGGCTTTACTATGAAAAGTCTTCCAATCATCCTCAGTAGCTTGTTGAGTGCCTTCTAACCTGGGGGTCTCATCTCCCAGATCTATATCACAGTTTGTTTTATTATGACTATCCTTTGGGTTTTTGTGGCGAGATATGGAAGTAGATTGCCAAATCTTTCTTCCATGCAGGTAATGCTAATATTGTTGCCCTTGTCACAGAAATCTGATCCTCTCCCGCCAATATTGCCCCATTCTGCTACTACCCTGATGGTTGGTTTGTTTTGGCTTGGCACTTCATCTGAGGACTGTCCATCTTGAGAGACCCTGCCAGTAGTCAAGCCACTGATAGTTTAGCTCTCAGCATTACTGATGCACATACACCCTTGCAGCATGACAAACTGCAAACCATGTGAGGGCAATAAAAAAAATAGTTGAAAAGATATCTCCAGGATCAACTTTAACAGTTTTGTAATTTGATCCTAAACACGTGAAGGCAAATTTTAGAAAGGTTATTTAAGTGTTTGCTGGTATGTGAAAGGCAATCCAAAGGTGATTTTATAGGAGGTGCCATGTACATGCACTGTCTTTCTAAAATAGACACATCCCCCTCCCATAGGTATATACTTGTAAAAAAAAAAAAGTGCAGTGGAGACTTGCACATAAGCGTGATGGAAAATAGATCTCCACACATATGTAGAGTCCCAGTAGAGAGTAGCAACCATGATGACATGTACATGGCTTCTACAATAAAGATGAATGGCCAGCTCCTACTGCTCTGCACATACGTGAGTGTGTATATGAAATGTCCCTGTTTATGATCTGGCAGGACCTGCATGCTCTGCACATGTCATCTCTCATGTAAAATGTGTATAATCCTTTCCTATCCCATGAAAAACAACATAGGAGCAGAATTGCAGCCACACGACAGCCAATGTTCTCAAGGACAGAAACCCTTATGTTGTGCAGGATGACTAAAGTCAATGGAGAGGTTCTGTACCCATCAAGATGGTTTGGCCACAACATGTACCAGCAAGGATGGTCTGGGAGAACATCTGCATATCTCTAGTCAGTTGAGTCAACCATTACATACCAATGGGCACATTTGTTGGCAGCCATCTATTGTGCAGGTTGCTAGTAGGGATGGCCCAAATATCAATCAAGAGGAGGAAGTCACCTAGGATATCATTCTCCAAGGGTCTGTAAAGAGCAGCATCAGTCAGCGAGATGGAAAAGATCTGTACAGCCACATATACTCAGATATCTAGAAGCACAACCTCCACCTGGCAAGGAAAGGGGCACACACACACACACACACACACATACACACACACACACACACACACACACAGACAAAACAACATAATAAGGGCACTCAGGGGCAGCTCAAGGCAATCTGCTGCCTGAGGCGAGAGATGAGATGGCGCCACCCCTGCCTGGAGCACGGAGAGGGGGGGCTTTCTCAAAACTCCAGTCAAGGACTTAACCAAACCAAAAAGCAGATTAATGTGGAGGAAATGCAAGATGTTTGCACACCAAGGAACTAAAAGAAAGAGAGAGAACTGCAGCACTAATTATAACACCAAATTATAACTCATTTTTATTTTGTTGTTATAAACTGTGTTATGGTTCTTGCTTTTTTTTCTTTTTCGAACATATATTTTGCATCTAGAGAACCCCCTCCCTCAACAATGGGTGCAGAGCAGTAGGATATTCACCCACAGAACTCAATTTCTTAAAAAACAATCTGATTTTGACTATCTCACTAACAACAGCAAACATTCTCCAGTACTAGGCATATTGTGAACTAATACAAAACCCTACAACAAAGTCACTGAGGATCTGTAGAGCAAACCTATTATACCATACCAGCTCAACTTCCAAAACTCACATAAGGAGCCTACCCAAAAAAAAAGCATAACTGTAAATACTGCAGCAGGCCCAGGAACATCCAAACACGTATTTGAAAAGCTGAAAAATTCAGATTACTACAGAACAGATCCCTACGTATAAACTCCATATTAACAGAAGACCTGGCCTTGGCCACAAACTCAGAACACAGACCATCACCAAAGTACAGAATAAGTGACCATAACCTAATAACAAACATATATGATAGAAATTAAACTGAAACCGCAAAAAGTCAGATTCTGCATACAATGCAATGCCAGAGAAATAAAAAGAGATGCATTTCCCTGTACTTTAGAAAATATGAAGATAGCACCAAGACTGTTCATTAAATTGAAAATAAAATTCTCTTCTACCTTTATTGTCTGAACATTTTATTCTTTATCATGCTTGATCCAATCTGAGGTTTCTGCTTTCCTCCACCTCCTAGTGCACCCCCCCCCCCCTGTTTATTTCCTCCAAGGGGCAGCATGATGGTGATGCACAACCATGTATGGAGGTTCATTGCAGCATTATTTGCATACATTTAGCTTGCTTTATTTTAAAATATATATGCTACCAATCTAAAATCCTAGGTGGCTTCTAAACATTTACATGCCATTTAGTAAAACAGATGTTACAATAAAACGCATAAGAAAAAAACCCATTAAATTTGATTAATGAAAAGCAACTTACACAGCCCCCCCCCCCCCCCCCGCCATTCAGACCATCACCAATCTGCACATCAGATTTATTTCGCTACGACCAGATTATTGATGAGGAGGGAAGATATAAAATGAGATACTAATCCTGGTATCCATGAATTCAAGCATTGGATTGGATTGTGCTAGAACTGTAAAAGTCCGGAACTCAGCAGCGGTGAAGCTATCAGGCTACTAAAGCCATTCCCTTAAAATTTGAAATTTCCTTTAATCTGACCTGACAAAATATTTTAAATTTCTGTCTGGCAGCATAAAGAACACACAACTGCAAATCTCAAAGACAATATATATTCCAGTTCCCCCTCCTCCCACAACCAACACCCTAAAGCACCTCCATTTCCACAAAAGCTGGAGCAACCTGGCGCCCTGACACAGCACTTTTCACTCTCTGAAAAACAAGAGAGACTTTGTAACCAAGAAGGGCTTGGCAACCCCAACATAACTCCTGAAACTGCACACTGGACCAGTATGGTCTTAATACAAATATATATTCTGCAAAAGAACAAAGCAAATGCAAGATGCTCGCATATCTTTCCCACTTGACCCCGGTAGAAAATGGCTAATCATGACGGTTCATACTTGCACACTCTATCCATACCGTATTTATATTGTACTTGTGATTTATTTATTTACCACTTCCATGTAATTAACCATATAATTATACCATGTATATAGTCAACCTTGTTTACCGCCATGTTCTTGTATATAGTTAACCCTGTTTACTGCCAGGTTTTTGTACCCTGTTCATTGTAAAAAAACAATGCTGACCATGTCATTGTGTTTAAATTTGTTCATATGTAAACCGCACTGATTAAAAGAGTGTGGTATATAAGAAATAAAAATAAATACATAAATAAATAAATATCAAGGAGCTAAAAGAAAAAGTGAGAACCATGGCAGTTTATAATGCAATGCAATGTATGCCTTCGAGTTAATGCTGACTCCTGGAGACCCGGAAGCTCCTGGGTTTTCTTGGCAGTGTGACCAGAAGTAGATTGCCAGGCCTTTCTTCCGAGGCAATGGAGGGTTAAGTGACTTGCCCAAGGCCAAAAGGACTGCTAATGGGAATCAAACCCAAATTATAACTCATTTTATTTTGTTATATACTGTGTTATGGTTCTCGCTTTTTCTTTTTGAATATATATTGTGCATCCACAGAAACCTCTCCCTCAACAATGGGTGCAGAGCAGAAATAGGGCATTCATCCACAGAACTCAATATATAAAAACAAAATCTGATTCTGGTCATCTCAACAACAACAACAACAAACATTCTCCTGTACCAGGCATATTGGGAACCAATATAAAACCCTAAAAATGTCACCGAAGATCTACAAGGCCAAATCTACCATACCATACCAGGATAAACTTCCAAAACTCACATAAAGAACCTACCCAGAAAAACAACGCACTATAAATACTGCTGTAATCCCTAGAACATCCATACACCTATTTGAAAAGCTGAACAAGTCAAATTGCTACAGTACTGTATAGATTCCTCTGTACAAACTCCATGTTAATAGAACACATGGCCTCAGTCACACACTCAGAACACAGACCCTCACCAAGTACAGAATAAGTGATTACAACCTAAATAAAAATATGTAGACAAAAATTAAACTGAAGCCCCAAGAAGCCAGACTTTGCATGAAGTGCAGCATTAGATAAATAAGAGATGCAGTTCCCTATAAAGATCATGCAAAGTCCAATCACTAAATTAAAAATAACATTATTTTTTCTATCTTTGTTGTGTGATCATTTTATTCTCTGATCATGCTGGTCCTGATCTGAGGCTTCTGCTTTCCTGTCTTTTCCTAGCTCTCTTTCTATGGTCTATATCCATCTGCCATTTCTTGTCTCTTCTTTTGTTTTCTTCACTTCCTTCCATCAGCCTATTTCCAGTCCTAGTAACCCTCCCCATAATCAGCCCCCTTTTCCAGTCCTCCCCTCCCAGTACCTTCCAATTTCAACCCCCTTGCATTCTCAGGACTTCCAGTGGTGTCCATTCCCTTCCAGTCCCCCTCTTTCCCCACTGTCTAGCCTCTTCTAGTCCAAATACCATCCCAGTGCCAGTGTACCATCCCTTCCAGCCCCCACCCTCATTACCCAGCAACCTACCAGTCCTATCACAAGTGTCAGTTTCCTTCTGTCCCCCTCCAGTCCCATCCCCAGATGTCAGCTCCCTTCCATCCCTCCATTCCTTCCCAAGTATCATCACCCTTCCAGTCCCCCTGCAGTACCATCCCCAGGTATCAGCTCCTTTTCATGCCCTTCCTCCCCACCATGTCAGCCTCCTTCCAGTCCTTACCTTCCCCTGTGTCAGCTCCCTTCCAGCTCTCTCCTCCCCCAGTGTCAGCCCCCCCATGTCAGCCCCATTCCAGTCCATACTTCCCCCCATGTCAGCTCCCTTGCAGACCCTACCTTCCCTTGTCAGTTATCTTCCAGCCCCCTCTTCCTCCAGTGTCAACTCAGTTGCAGAACCCACCTTTCCCTCATGTCAATTCCCTTTGAGCCCCCTTCTCCCCTGGGTCAGCCCCATTGCATACTCTACCTTCCCTTGTCAGTTCCCTTCCAGCCTCCTTCTTCCCAGTGTCAGCCCGCTCCTCCCCCAGTGTCAACCCAGTTGCAGACACCCCCTTCCCATCATGTCAATTCCCTTCCAGCCCCCTCCTCTGCCTGTGTCGTCCCCATTGCAGACCCCACCTTCCCTTCATCTCTTCGAGCCCTCTTCTTCCCTGGGTCAGCCCCATTGCACACTCCACCTTCCCTTGTCCGTTCCCTTCCAGCCTCCTCCTCCTCCCCCAGTGTCAGCCCCCTCCTCCCCCAGTGTCAACCCAGTTGCAGACCCCACCTTCCCATCATGTCAATTCCCTTCCAGCCCCCCATTAGCCCAGTTTCAGACCCCATTTTCCCTTGTCAATTTTCTTCCAGCCCCCCATGTCAGCCCCATTGCAGATCTCACCTTCCCTTCATGTCAATTCCCTTCCTGCTCCCTCCTCCCCCTGTGTCATCCCCATTGCAGACCCCACCTTCCCCTTATGTCAATTCTCTTTGAGCCCTCTTCTCCCCTGGGTCATCCCCATTGCACACTCCACCTTCCCTTGTCAGTTCCCTTTCAGCCTCCTCCTCCCCCAGTGTCAGCCCAGTTGCAGATCCCACCTTCCCGCCATGTCAATTTCATACAAGTCCCTCCTGTCAGCCCAGTTGCAGACCCCATTTTCCCTTGTCAATTCTCTTGCAGCCCCCTCCTCCCCTCCATGTCAGCCCCATTGCACATCTCACCTTCCCCTCATGTCAATTCCCTTCCATCTCCCCAGTGTCAGCTCTGTTGCAGACCCCACCTTTCCCTTATCAATTCCCTTCTAGCCCCCTCCTCCCCTCTCCCTGTGTCAGCCTGCTATCAGCACTGGTAATCTGCAGTTTAAATAAAACGTGAAACCAGTGCAGAGCCTTCCCACCTCTTAAAGGACCCTGTGCAGCTTCATCCCGCCCCCAAAGGAAATTACATGTAACTTCCTTTGGGAGCAGGATAAAGCTGCACAGAGTCCTTCACCAAGGCAGGAAGGCTCTGCACCGGCTTCGCTTTTATTTAAACTGCAGATTATCAGCACAGCCACGGTTCTCTAAGAGGCAGGGAGCCGTGGCTGCAGGAAAAGACGGTGAGCTTGCCACTGCTGAGAAGCGGACTCATCAGTGGCAGCAACTTGTGCACTTGTTTTTTTGTTTTTTTAACTTTTGAAGGTGAAGTGAGGCAGCTATTTTGGGGGCATTTTTTGCTGCCCTCAAAACTTTGCTACCTGAGGCAGCCACCTCACTTTGCCTCATTATAGAGCCACCCCTGATGGCAATATATGCCATGAAACTTCAAAGAGGATGGGAGTTGCAGGGGTGGTGACCTGATGTCGGCAATCATTGAGTGTACTAAAAATTGTCAATGGAAAGGGCTTAAGGCAGATGCTTTGCCAGGAGTACCCAACCCCATTACTCCAGATATGAGGGCTTTGCCATGACTTCATGTTTATGTATATGTTTATTCTCATTTGATATACTGTTCTTAACAAAATAGTAGCAGGGTGGTATACAGTTAAAAAACAAGTCAAAATATAGATAGAAAAGGAGAAGGAACACCATCTTCCGACAGGAAAGATGAGAGAAAGTGCAATCACACAAGGAAGGAACAGGAAGACACCAGCATAGCTTTCTTGAATAGGTATGACTTGAGTAGCATTTTAAAACTGGTAAGTGATGGTTTGAGATGGAGGGTGGGAGGTAAAGACTTCCAAAAGGAGGGGCTGAGAAAATAAAATGCAGAGTGGCAGGTTATCGCTAATCAAGCACGTGTAGCAGGGGGTAGGTGAAGGCAATTAGCATGAATGAAGTAGAGAACCTAGTGAAGAACATGCAAATGGATGAGTTTAAAAAGATAAATAGGGATACCAGAATGAAGGACCTTATGAACCAAAGAGAGGATCTTAAAGTGGATGTGGTAGGGTACTGGAAGCCAATGAAAGTGAATGAGAAGGTGGGGGGGATAATATGATCATAGTGTGAGACATGTGCAGGAATCCAGACAGTGGTGTTTTGAATGCGCTGCAGATGGTGTAGTTGATAAAGGAAAACAGCAAGCACCACATTGCAATAATCCAGATATGACATAACAAGAGAGGGCAGGAGAGTGGCCAGAGACGTGGTAGAGATAAAGGGGCTCACGGCATGGATCTGCCGGAGGGAATAAAAATAATGATGAACCAAGGGCTATGAGGTGATCCTGAAAAGATAGGGAAAGTCAAGTATAATGCCAAGATAATGAAGAGAGGAGACCAGAGGAATAGGAGTGTTTGAAAGCAGCTTAGCAAGTGAGGAGCATGGGCTATTATTGGTGAGCTAGATGGTGAACGTTTTCCCAGGATTCAGAATGAGATAGTTAGTGGACATCTACTGTAACAGGCAATTCTACTGAGGCAGGCATTCAGTGGTGAAAGATCATGGGAAAGGGGATCATTGTGAACAAGTAGAATAATATCATCGGCATTCTGCATCAGGAGGGTGAGGGGGACCCGCAGGAAAGAGGAGTGAACAGAGATGAGGAGAGGCCCAGAGTGACAGAAAAAGAACAGTGTGGAAGATAAGAATTGAACCAGTAGAGAACTGTGCCTTGAAGGCCGAATTCGTGGAGTCTGATGAGCAAGGTAGTGTGGTCAACTAGATTAAAAGCAAATTATAGATTAAGAGAGATGGCGAGAGTTATGTTACCTTTATCATGAAATTCTGGGAGAGAAAGGAGGATCATTTCAGTACCGTGCTCAGGGTGAAAACCAGACTAGTGGGGGTGGAGAGTGTACATGGAATCAAGGTGTGAGATGAGCTGTGCAAAGACTACCTTCTCCAGGATTTTTGATAGAAAAGGAAGTTTAGAAATGGGCCTGTCAAAAAGCAGCCTCCCATCACCTCACACATACATTCACAGCTCAGAATTCTTATTGGTGACCAAGATACAATGAATTCATGGCTGAGAAAGTGGATGTGCAGCTGTGGAGTTCCCTGCCTGATGCCAAAATGACATGAATGAAGAAAAATATCTGGTTTGGATATATCCAGCTCTGATGAGTAGTTGCTTAGTTCCTTGGAAGAAACTGAACAATCACAATGGAGCATCTTTCTTTCAATTCCCCCTTGGATCTGACCGCTACCATGTTCCAGCGACAGCAGGCAATTCTTTGGCCTTCTCAGTATTTATTTATTTGTCAGGTCTTCTCAACCACATTTCTTAAATTCAATGTGGTTTACATCAACACAAAATAGATGCATTAAACAGGGCACGTTAACTTGGAGTATTACAGAAGCATAAAACAAGAGGATAAATAAAGAAATGGTGACTAGGCTAATATATTATATCCAAAATGCTCCCTGAAGAGCTGAGTCTTCATAGCTTTCCTAAAATCTTTGATATCAGATATAGATCTTAATTCCCCTGACAAAGAGTTCCAAAGAGATGAAGAGTACAAAAGGCACAGTTATAAGTTGTTTGCTTTGCAGTTGTACATCATTTAGGTACATTTTCACATGAAGATCTTTTCAGTCTATTAAGTCTCAAGGTGGCTGGAAAAATATGTGTTTGTAGGTAGAATCATTTTGTTGGGGGGATGGGATTGATGTCATCAAGTGGTAAAGCTGAAAAATCTGTAAATTCTTTTAAGGTTTACAGTGAGACTAATAGGAAAGTGCATGCTTAGGATGTACCTACTGAATCAGTTTTGGAGAAAGACAACAAGCAGATTATGGTGAACTTTAGGGTTCTGCTACCAAAACTCTTTTCCTATCGTGAGAAGGTGGTTTACAGCATGATCATGTGGTTCCGTTTGAATCTCGAGTACCAGAAGGTGAGAGTACAGTGCAATCAGACAAAAAGATATTTCTAATGCTTAAGGTAAAGTTAAAGAAGTTGAAATTACATCACAATCTTTACTGATGGTTAATGCAATACTGATGTAAAAGATGGAAACTATGGAGAATTCTATGAAATACCATAATGTTAGACTGATTGACTTTCCTAGATTGGCTAATAGGTCTGGCATTGATTTGTCCAAAAGTTAAATAGAGGAGTGTTTGAAATCCCTAAAGCAATAATGCATGCAGCCTTTGCTTACTGCTCACTACATGCCAACAAAAAAGCTTTTAAAGTAGGATGTTTCCAATATCCAGCATTCTTCCCCTAATAAGGATTTGAACTTTGTGAGTATTTCTTTTAAGTTATTTCCTCCAGCTATAGAGTCTTCTACATTATTGGTTTGTTATTAGAATCAGATAGAAATTGATTATTTAATTAGTTTTTTTCCTAAGAAAGATAAAAACTTTGGCAGCTAAATTACCACATTTGCCCTGATCTTTCCTTTGAGACTCAAACACAACAGTTCTTGGCTTTGAAAGTTTAAGTATGAGCAATTGGTGTGAGCTTTATGTTATATTATCCATTAAAATGTAAAGTTAAATACTAGTCTGATCATTATGGGCCCGATTCTGGAATGCAGGTTGTGGGGCTGGCCCACTCCCGCTCCACCAAGATATCACCCCCTCCCGACCCCGCCGGCTCTCCCTGTCCTGCTGCTCAGGATGCATATGCAGCCCTGCAAGCCATCCAGGCCTGATTCTCCTTCCAGAACTCCCCATACGTCCTGAGCAGCAGGAAGAGGAGAGCCAGCAAGGGGCGGGAGGTGGTGGGATCCGGGTATAGCGGGGGTGTGCCAGTCCAGCAGGACATGCAGGGACGATTCAAGTCATGGTCCTGTATATCCTGCTGGGTCAAATGGGACATGCTGCTTATTCCACCTCAAAGGTGGAAAAAGCAGCACCGATTTCCCCCCCAGGGCTAGGGCCAGGCTCCAGCAGGCCAGTCATGGGTCGGACGGCAGGGAAAAGGGGGGCCTAAGCCGTGGGAGTCAGAAGCTCATGCGAGGAGGACCATGCCCACAAGTGGCAGGGGCACACAGGCCGTCCACGGGCCGGATTCCCACGGTCCAGAATTGGGTCCTAACTGGCCCATCTTCCTCAGGGACATCCGGACGGCCCAGATGTCCCCCTTTCTGAATCAGACTCTATGTGTTTGTTGAACCTAATCAACTAGAAACACTTTTAGCTGGCCATGAGAAATACTTTAATCTGGACTCTGACTTGGTCTCTTAGTTGCTTGAATTTTTTTTCTTGATTTGCTGATTAGCATTTCAGTTTCTTTTCTTTCCTTTATTTGGTTGTACTTGAATATAATTTAGATTTCATTTATAATCTTTAATAAAAACATATTTGTAAAACAACAACAAAAAAGACAGGTAGTCAATAAAGTGCTGTCAGCATTGGGAAAGTTCTATCCCAAAGCTCACTGCTAGTAAAAATCTTTATTACTATATTTTGAATCACTTGCAGCTGATTCCTTGGGAGTCCAACACAGGTAGAATTGCTATAATCCAAATGGCTCCAAACAACACTTTGCATTACAAATCTGAAGTCTGTTTTAAGAACTGATGTAGCTATCTAACTAAATAAAGATGTGAGAGGTTTTTTTTTTTTTTTCCAAAAAAGCTATTACCTGACATTCTAATGCAAAGGAGGAGGTCAAAATGACTCAGGGTCTTTTTACTAAAGTTCAATAAGGTAATGCAAGTGCAAAGGCTGTATGGTAACTGTTGGAGATGTGCCCAGCATGTCTCCCATGGAACAGTCCCTTATAGCACAGTAAGTTTGGGTGCACTTAATGCCTCTTCTTGAAATGGTATTACTTGCACCCATGTTAATTGTAACATTAATGTTCTGCACTATTCACCATGTGCAGTCCATCCCCACTCTCTACCCATAACCCCCAAGCTCTGCTCCATTTCACATGAAGTGGATCGGTTGCCTGGTAGCTGTTAATGTGTTCTGATATGTGTATTAACCACTTAGCACACTTTAGTCAAAGGGAAAATAAAAAAACAATTCATCATGACTACATGGCATCTTTCTGACAGAAATTATTCAAACTAACAGATAACATAACCACTTTTAACCAGATAAACCAAACATTTCAACAAAATCTGTTGACCTACAATGTGAATGTGGCCAAAAGATCAAGGAGGATCTGTAATCCTGATTCTGTCCATAAATAACACAGGTACACTAAAAAAAAATTTTTAAACTGCCTCTAATGTTTCGATTGATTTTTACGTTTTTTGGTGCGCTGAATCCAAATCTGGTAACCAATTTGCTACATTGGGTTAGAAGTTTGAGGTGAACGTTTCAGATTGAGTGCGATCGAGATAAAAGTTTCTTGGATGAATTCTTTATACTAATTGTTTAGTAGTTATTCAAATAAGAATAAAGAAAATTGTAACAAGGCAGCACATAAGAATAGAGTAATGTCAACAAAACACACTGTGATGGTAGCAAAATTGTCTGCACTTAAAACAGCCACATACATGTGCACAAACATTGAGCATATAAGAGCGAGGTTAGACACAAAGCAAAGCAAAGAAATGTGCAAAAAATGTTGTACAGGTATGTATGTAAGAATAGAAAACGCAAACCGCACCATTGCAATACATGAAGACAAACACCCGATGGTGTGAAAATAAAATTCTAATAAATGAGATCCGACACTGTGGTAATAACTAGCAAATTTTTATTTCAAAGTTTAGTAAAAACACGATATTTGTCAACACAGTTTAGATTTTAAAGTCATTCTTGGGTCAATCAATCTCCTGGTGGGCCCGTTTCTTCTTCCCCCGAATGCTTCTCTTGGTGCGCTGCTTGGCGTATTTTTCATCTGGGGTTTCCCGCAGCAGCAACCAGCAGAAATCAGCCATCATAGTGGTGTTCCATCTTCCTTGGTACCTTCTCTCTGCGTCCTTGATGTCCTGGTGAAACCTTTCACCTTGTTCTTCACTGTACGCCCCCAAGTTTTCGGGAAAGTAGTTCACATGGGAGTGCAAGAAATGGACTTTCAGGCTCATGTTACAGCCTTGTTCTTTGAAGGCATTGAGCATCCTGGCAACAATATCCTTATAGTTCTCAACCCGCCTGTTCCCCAAGAATTTGAGAACAACATCCTTGAAGGAATCCCAGGCTTCTTTTTCCTTCTCAGACATCGTTTCAGCGAATGCTCCATCTGAAATGAGTTTCCTTATATCAGGGCCAACAAACACTCCTTCCTTTAGCTTTGCTTCAGAAAGTCGGGGGAACTTTGAGCAAAGGTACCGAAAGCACTCACCATCTTTTGGAAGGGACTTGATGAATTGCTTAATGAGACCCAACTTAATGTGGAGAGGTGGTAATAGAATTTTATCACAAGGTACCAAGCTCTCATGAAGAACATTTTTCTCACTGGGTCTCAAATACTCCCGAATTGGCCAGTCTTTTTTCCCCCAATGTAGGTCGCGGGCCCGGCTATCCCACAAGCAAAGGAAGCTGGGATATTTGGTGAAACCGGATTGCTGCCCTAATAGCATGGATAGAATTTTAAAGTCTCCACAAATCATCCACTTATGCTCATCATAACGAATCTTCTGAAAAATCAGGGCCAAATTCTCGTATTTTTCTTGGAGAATAACAGAGTGAGCAATAGGAACTGAAGCGAATGTGTTGCCATTATGAAGAAGAACACCTTTTATGCTGTCTTTTGACGAATCAATGAACAGCCGCCATTCAGCAGGATCATACTTGAGTTTAAACTTTTCCATCACTCCGTATATATCGTTGCAAAATACCAAATCTTCCTCTTTGCTGAAATACTTCAAAAATTGTGTCTCGCGGTTGCGGTACCAATAAAAAGTTGTTTCTGGTGACAATAGATTTTTCTGTTTAAGCCGAGAACCTAGCAGTTGGGCAGCATCTTTTGGGAGTCCTAAATCCCGGACTAAATCATTCAATTCAGCTTGAGAGAAAAGTTCAGGTTTCGGATCTGGTTCAGTTTCAAACTCGGAAGTACTGGACTCATCGGGAAAAGCCATCTGATGAGTCTCATCATGATCAGAACTGTCCACACAAATATGATCCAAAGATTTTGGTGGTTCAGGCACAGGTACTTCGTTGCTATGAGGCATAGGCCTAATTGCTGAGGGAAGGTTGGGGTAACTTATTACATTCTTATTTTTTAAGTTGTATCCCTTCACAATGCAAGAGCAAAAATAGCAGTCACTGCTGTGGTCTCTTTGTTCACGCCACATCATAGGTATTCCGAAACGAAATGCTTGTTTTTTACCTTTCATCCATTAGCGTAGATCTTCCTCACATGTCTTGCACACTTTGTGAGGAGCCCACGGTTTGTCTTGATCGCCTAACTTCAAACCGAAATAGGCGAAATATACTTTTTTAATAAATGCAGAAATGTTCCTCTGCCGCTTTTTCACGGTATATTCCCCACAAATAAAACAAAAACTGTCCGGAGAGTTGACGCAACCTCTGGCTCTGTGAGCCATCACAAATACACAGCACTGCAAACTACAACTGTAGTGAACCACTTCGGAATAAAGCTGGATTACGACTGAGCAAACAAAAGGTAATAATGAACTTGCAAGAAACTGAAATTTGACAGGAACGTTCATGTCGCAACCACCGTGTTTGAGCGAGCGAACGAGGCGAGGCGAACAGGAAAGAACATGCGCCAGCGCGAGTACTGGATTTATCCCCCCGCCTCCCAATTGTCCTGTTAATGTATAAAATGAATACAAAACACTCTAAAATATCATGAGGGAGTGTTTCTAGTTAGTTAACCATTACAACCTCTATTTTGGGCCAAGAAAATAAACTGCAGTCGGCTAAAAAGAAATTATGTGAACATTCCTTATATGGGTAAGAAATCTAATTTTGCAAGAAAACGTGACGTGATGGAACATTTTGGCTATTTTTCCTGGATTCAGCACCCCAAAATCTATAGGAATCAGTTGCAAAACTGGAGGCAGTTTTTTGGTAGTGTACCTGTGTAATCATTTATCATGAAACTAAGAAATCAAGATTGTCTTCAGTATGGAAACAAAATAGCGAGCTATCTAGACCCTCAGAAAGATTAAGAAAGTCCTGTAATTACACCATAGCAAATGAATTAATCAATTTTACAAAACTGGAAGATAAAATATTGGTCAATAATCATTTTATTTTGAGATATCCAGAAACTGTTTTTTAACACAGGCTTAATTATTGCCAATTTTAAAGAACCTGGTCCCTGTTCTTGAATAAGAAAAACATCAACCAGTGCTATAAGTTAGTTTAATCATGGACCTGATAGATTTTTCATCAAACAAGAGGGCAGGAATTGAGATAACAAGTATTTCTCCCTATTCAAGCCAATCTGTTTTTATTTAATCCCTCCTGCCCCCTCCCCCAGTAATAATGAGCCCACTACAGTTGAGACATACCTTCTTTCCACCTGCCAATAGCTTAATAGGACTATCCTCTCGAGGTCAGCTTTCTTCTGACTCTAACAGGTACACCCACCCAAGAGCTTAAGTAAGGATATGCATTCCCCAGGTCCGTGTTTCTCACTATCACCCAGCAGGTCATTTAGTTAACCCATTTAAAGAATGAAGTAGGTCTTAAAGAGAAAAGCATTTCTGAATTGTGAATGCCCCATCAATTCAGATTTTCAAAATGTCATCAGTTGACTTTGCCATTCATTTTATTAATTAAGTTCCATACTATAATTTTCTAAAACTTCTCTAGCCATTTAAGATCTACATATTCTAAATTTAAAAAAAAATGCTTTTCCAAAACAACCATGAAAAGTAAAGCATAAAAATGCAAATAAGTTATAATTTATCAGTTTTTTAGAAAACAGTCAGTTCTAGACATTCAATACCATCTGTAGCTTTCTGCTGATGGAAATTAATTATTCCATTGGATTCATACCAATTGTGATAATAAAAGGTTGACGCTGTTGACCGTATTGTTACTTTCAAAGCTTTTGATGGCACGCTGCCTTCTGAAAAACCTCCAGTTCCCATGACACAACAATGTAGCCTGTTATTGATTAGGCAATCTAATTAAATTGTACTTTAATCCCTCATAAACATCCCAAAGAAAATCTGATAGACATATCCAGCAATGGTTAAATATAGTCATGCAGTAAGGTGTAGCATCTGTTACCAGAGAAACAACATAACCCTCCATATATCTAGACTTTTAATAGAAGTGATTCTGCAATACCTAACAGCTGTAGAAATATCCACAAGAGAAGGGTAACATTTTCCATTGAAACCTCTTAAGGTGGAAAACTTTATGAACTGAAAAAAGATTTTCAAAAACAATAGCTAGTAGTACGTTCAAGATAATCACAGAATTCATTCCTTATTGTAAACACAAGGCCCTTGAGTCAGTCAAATATGGTACTTTTGACAATGAAAAATGAAAAATCATCAATTCTTTATTAAAAAGCATACTTTTAAAGCTCTTCTTATCTTGAGAAGACTGAATAACACATTCCAGTCATACAAGAATTAAATCCTTTTTCCATAGTACCCTATCCCCTGACTGCTTCCACTTCCTAGATCTTTTCTCTTGGTAAGCTTCACAATAGACCCAATTTCCACCAGGACATCTGTGAACTGGACCACCTTTACCTCTTGTAGTGGACTTTAGGCTTTTAAATGACTTACTTGTACTTATGCTTCCTTCCTACTGTATCCTGATTTCTTTTGCATGCAAGGTGTTCAATATTTTTCCTTACCAAGTAGTTCTACTTGTAAAGTCAAATACTTAAGGGTATGTTTACTAAACGGCGGTAGTGGCTTTCGTGCGATATCGGAGCCGCAGCCCTATTGAATTCAATGGGGCTGCAACTCCGATATCGCATGGAAGCCGCTACTGCTGTTTAGTAAACATACGCCTTAATAAAAAAGAAAAACAAACAAGATGATTCAATGTATGCCGATATTCAGTGACGTTTTGAGGTACATTTCACAATGGGATGTCCAAGTGCAAACTGGGACGTCAAGGTCAGAATGTCTAAAATAATAGCAGGCACATGCAAGTTCAGGCACAATTTCGGAAATGCGGATGTGCCCGATTTGCATGTGTATCAAACGTCTATATAGATGTCCCCAAGAAAAGGCTTCTGAGCTAAGGCCTCTAAAAGCATAATGGCTAAAGTAGTGGCTTAAGAGCTGAGTGGTCAGGGTTCCAATCCCAGTGTGGGCCTTTGTGATCACAAAGTTCCATTGGTGACCAGGGATTGATGAAAGCCTCCCTATATCCCCATTGTAATCCCATAAAAGACATGTGATATTTCTTTTAAATCAGTCTTTCTAAAATAGAAATATAGAAATATGACAGCAGAAAAAGACCACATGGCCTATCTAATCTACCCTTCCGTATCACAAACTATAAGAGTCCCCTTTTGAACTTTAGAGATCCTCTGTGTTTGTCCAATACTTTTTTGAATTTAGATACTGTCCTCATCTCCACCACCTCCACTGGAAGACTATTCCAAGCATCTACCACTCTTTCCGTAAAGAAAATATTTCCACATATTACTCCTGAGTCTATCCCCTTTCACCCTCATCCTATGTCCCCTCATAGCAGAGTTTGCTTTCAATCGAAAGATGTTCTCCGCCTATGCATTTATGTCACAGAGATATTTAAATGACTCTATCATATCACCTCTATCCCGCCTTTACTCTAAAGTATATATATTAAGGTCTGTAAGTCTGTCCTCATATGCTTTATAACAAAGACCATTAACCATTTTAGTAGTCACCCTCTGCACTGACTCCAACCTGTTTATATCCTTTTGAAGGTGAAGTCTCCAGAATTGCACACAACATTCCAAATGAGATTGCACCAAAGACTTATATAGAGGCACTCCTTTCTTCTCTGGCCATTCCTCTCCCTGTGCACCCAAGCATCCTTCCAGCTTTTGCTGTCACCTTTTCTACCCATTTAGCTACTTTTGAGATTGTCAGACAATAGGTCCCGTTTTACTTTTGTGGACAGAAGTACGTCACCCCCTATACTGTACCGCTCCCTTGGATCATTGCAGCCCAAATGCATGACCCTACATTTTTGTTGCATTAAATCTCAGCTGTTCTCTAGACCATTCTTCAAGCTTAGCTAGATCCCACCTCATGTTATCTGTTGCAGATTTTGGTATCATCCGCAAAGAGGCAAACCTTACCCATCAGCACTTCTGCAATATCACTAACAAAGATGTTAAAAAGAATCAGACCAAGGACAGATCCCTGCAGCACTCCATTGGCAACCTCCTTCTCCTCAGAGTGGACTCCATTTAACTGTACCCTTTGTCGCCTCCCACTGAACCAGTTTCTAACTCAAGAAGTAACTGTAGGATCCATCCCAAGGGTAATTAGTTTGTTTATAAGTCGCCTGTGGGGAACAATGTCAAATGCTTTAATGAAATTTAAATACACTACATCTAGGGCTCTCCCTCGGTCCAACTTCCTGTTCACCCAGTCAAAAAAAAACAATCAGATTTGTCTGACAAGACCTGTCTCTGGTGAATCCATGCTGCCTCGGATCCTGCAATCTGCTGAACTCCAGAAACCTCACTATTTTCTCTTTCAGCAGCTTTTCCAATAATTTACTCACCACTGAAGTTAAACTAACTGGCTTGTAGTTTTCAATCACATCCTTACTTCCACTTTTATGTAAAGGGACCACATGTGCCTCTCTCCAGTCCTCTGGCATCACCCTTGATTCCAAAGAGACATTGAAAGAGTCAGTCAGTAGAGCTGCTAGCATTTCCCCAAGTTCCTTCAGCATTCTTGGATGTATCCCATCTAGTCCCATCGCTTTGTCCACTTTTAGTTTAGCTAGTTCCTCATGAACACAGTCCTCTGAAAACTGTTTGAGATGCCCCTTGCTTTTGTTCTTCTTTATGGATGTTGGCTGAGGTCCTGTTCCCAGCCCTTCATCTGTGAACATAGAACAGAAATATTTGCTAAGCAATTCCACTTTATCCTCATCAGCTTCTACATATTCCTCCCCTTCACCCTTGAATCTGACAGTACCACTTTTGCTCTTCCTCCTCTCACTAACTTATCTAAAAATGTCTTATTCCCCCATTTTATTGCATTGGCTATTTTTTCTTCTTTTTGTATCTTTGCTTTCCTGACTACTTTGCCAGCCTTTCTAAGTTTTTCCAAATATAGATGCCTGTCTTCCTCTCTCTGTGATCTCTTGCATTTCATGAAGGCCTCCCTCTTTTTCTTCACCTTTTCAGCTACCTATTTTAAAAACCATTGCATCCTCCTTTTCCTTTTCTTTTTATTTACCATTCTAACAAAAGTGTTGGTTGCCCTTAAAATATCCCCTTTCAGTTTTGCCCACTGTTTTTCTACATTCCCCAATTGTTCCCATCTTGCTAATGACTCCTTGAGATATTGGCCCATCTTAGCAAAGTTAGTTTTCCTAAAGTCTAAGATCCTGGATTTTGAATGGATTTTATTAGCCTTAGTCCTAATATTGAGCCTTAGTCCTATCTGGTGATCACTGGATGCGAGATGATCTTCCACTATAACATCAGAAACACTTTCCCCATTGGTAAGCACAAGTCCAGTATGGCCCCTTCACATGTGGGTTCTGTTACCAGTTGCCTGAATACAGTACTTCTTCCTGTAAAGAATCCAGGATCTCCTTGCTTCTAGATGACACTGCAGCAATGATGCGCCAATCGACATCTGTCATATTGAAATCTCCTATTGGTAGCACTTCCCCTTTCCTGACAATGCTGCATATGTCTTCTATTAAATCTCCATCCACGTCTTCTCTCTGTGATGAAAGTCTGTATATCATGCCAATGCAAATAGATTTTTCTTTCCCTCTTTCTAGTTTAACCCACACTTCCTCTTTTCTCCCTTTTAAGTCCTGTATTTCCATAGTTTTAATATTATTTTTTACATATAGTGCCACTCCTCCCCCCTTCCTCCTATCCTGTCCTTTCTGAATAATGTATAGCCTGTTATTGTTATATCCCAATCATGGTTGTCAGTGAATCATGTCTCTGTAACAGTCACTAAATCCAAGACAGCTTCTCCCATTAAAACCTCTACATCTGGGGGGGCGGAGCCTGATGTCCAGCGGGTAGGACGCTTTGCGTTGAAGCTCCCGAGAGGCCTACTTAGAATCCTGACTTAATACCTATACAAATTTACTATTTCACTCCGAGCTGACCGGGGCACCTCGGGGGGGATGGCGGCCCATAAACCAGCGCGCTTGGACTTCGGGTCTCCTTCTTCTTCTCACGGAAAACGCTCCAAAACAGAGGTGTCCTCCCCACAGAAGATGGTTCCATTTCGTGAACACCCCGCAATGCACCTGGAGATTTTGGAGGAAATACGCGGCGTGAAGGAATTGGTGCAGTCCAATGGAGAAGCGCTTCGAGCCATGCGAGAAGACTTTGGAGTTCTCCAGGACCGACTTGAAGGTCTTTCATTACGGCAGGACAATATGGCGGGGGTCCTCGACTCGCACGAGGTGCGCTTGGGCAAACTGGACAAGGCTGAGCGCCAGATACAGAATCTTCAAAAGGAGTTGGAAGATAGCAATAATCGAGCCCGTCGCAACAATGTGAGGCTCCTCGGAATACCGGAGGGGGTGGAAGCAGGAGATATAAGAGAATTCTTGCTCAAAACTCTTCCCTCCTTGCTGAAGATCACTTTTCACAGAGAACTGGAAATCGATCGAGCACACCGTGTTCCTGCCCACATGGCGCTCAACCGCACGACCCCCCGGCCTATTATCTTTAGCTTGCTATGATATCAACAAGTGGAACAAATTTTACATGCTGCCCGAGCGAATCATCATTTGGAATTTGAAGGTCGTAAGGTCTCCTTCTTTCCTGATTTGGCAAAGCCTACCGTTGACCGTCGGAGGAAACTCCTTGCTTTTCGCCCTCGACTTCAACAGCTACAGGCTCGCTTTGGCCTGTTGTATCCAGCGAAGCTCCGAGTGACTCTCCACAACCAGACCAGGACGTTCGAGGATCCTGATCTATTATCAACATTTTTGGACTCCAAAGAAGCAGAGCAGATGCGCTAATCCCAAATCTTGGACTCTTATCTGCCGGCTCTATCCGCCATTTTGAAGGGCACCGATGCGGCGGTCATAGCCAAGCACAGAAATAGCCTGGACTTTCTTTCTTTCTCTGTATGACTTTTGTTTTTTGGTCTCCTATCCCTTCATGATGTGTGCCTCGGTCGGAATCGGAGCACGCACAGTCCTACAGGTTATGTGTTTTTTCAATTTCGGCCATCTCTGGGGTTTCTCCCCGCAGACACATGGTCGCCAGTAATTTTGGGGTTTTGCTTCTCCTCTACCGTACTGTGGTTTTCTTTGTTAATGTGGGGCGCTTCATTGTATTATATCAGCTTATTTTTCCTATGTCATGTGTACTGCCAGATACAGTCAGTTTGAGGGACATAGTGAAATTATGTGTGCTATCATGCTCAGAATTTTTAACTTTCCTGAATGGCCTTATGTAAAATCTTATTATTCATCGTCAAAGGCATTAATGGTCCACTCAAAGGAAGGAAAATCCTTAGCTATCTTAGCCATGAGCATGTTGATTTGGTGTTTCTTCAGGAAACGCATTTAAACTCTGCTGAAACACTGAAACTCAACGCTAGGCCTCACATGGTAGCTGCCTATTCTCCCACCGTTTCCAAATGGTACGGGATAGCCATTCTGGTTAAGAAGTCTTTGCACGCTACTGTACCTGATATTAGCGCTGACAAGGAGGGTAGATGGGCCCGTGTACACCTTGAGGTTGGAGATAGTGAATTCACGTGTATTTGCATTATGCCCCGAATGTGGACAACCCTGCTTACTATGCAAGTATTGCGCAGTTGGCCTCGGCCTCTGCCAATACTCCATTAATACTTGGTGGCGATTTTACTCAAGTGTTCCCTCAATCTTTTCTTCTCAAACAAGGTGCTCGTTGGTTGGAAGATCCAGTACCGAGTAGACCTGTGTGGCTAGATATAGAAGCGGGCCTTTGCTAACTGATTCCTTCTACCTTTCTCCCTGGTATGACTCTCCCATCAGACTCCCACTATCCACCAATGCTTTTAGACACTTTAGGTGCCTTTAATACTCTTATGCAATCTTTAGACTCCCGACTCTGGTCAGTGCAACTTCAGCATCGCCTTCGGAGCACTAGAGTACTCCCGCCATCGGCATTCTCTACATAAGGTTGATTGGAGACTTTCCGATCTCTCTGTAGTTCACCAGGTGTAGCATCCAATTTTCCTAAACCTTATGTAATGCTATCACTAGAGATACCTCTATAGCGCAGAAAGTATGGGAGAGAGAATTGCATGTGACTTTGACCTCGGAGCAATGGAGCCTTGTCTGGAGTAGAGGGACACGGGTTCCCGACCCGCCTCACTCACTCAGACCCTCTTCTTTCTAGCCCACCGGTGTTTTTACACTCCTCACAGATTAGACAAATGGAACCCTACTCAGGGCAATGGTTGCTGGACACGTCCTGCGGCCATTGGTTCATTGCCTCATGTTATGCATGAATATCCCGCACTACAGTATTACTGGAGTCGGGTCTGGGGTCATATTTAGTCTATCTCGCACTCTCAGGAGCCCCTTTCTTGGAGGATAGTGGGACTTCGCCCAATTGCGGGGATCCCCTCTCTCCCAAAAATGGCTTATCTCCTTTCGAACTTTATGCTTGGCATTGCTATTTCCCTAATTAAGTAATACTGGAAAATTAGCTCCCATCTGAGCCCCAATGAATGGTGGAATCATGCCTGTCATTACAGTATATATGAACAAATACCTCGTCTGTTCGCTTCCTCCTTTCAGACTCCTTCTCATTGGTCTCAATGGAAGATGCTCAATGACTATGTACATTTTGCTAAATGCTCTCATCTGACTGTCTAACTTTGTATATATCTCTGTCCCATGATCATGCTGTATTGTAGATACTCTTTTGATCGTTTGATGTATAATCACTGTTAATTGGAAGCGCTCACATGCTGATATAATCGGGTAGAGAAGAAGCATCGGGGTGGGGGGTAATGGGTTTACTTTTCCTTATTGTATACTTGTTTTGTCTCTTTTGGTGTGTTGTTTCTTTTGTTTGTTGCAAAATGAAAATAAAAGTTTAAAAAAAAAAAACCTCTACATCTGTGATCTTATTTCCCATACTAAGGGCATTTATAGACACTGCTTTCCAGATATTGCCCCTTTTATATATTTCTATAAAGATATTTAATGTTTCACTTATATGGGGGCTTTCTTCACTCATCCCCAATGAATCTAATTTAAAGCCCTCTTCAATAGGTTAGCCAGTCTGCTACTGAAGATATGTCGGCCTTCTTGGACAGATGGATGCCATCTCTGCTCTGAGGTCCTTGGAACATTTATTTTTATTTATTTATTTTTATTTATTTATCTATTTCTTCTATACCGCCCCTTCCAGAGATCAGGGGCGGTTTACATGGAACAAGTAAACAAATTTGTATATCAGTGGCGGTTTACATGGAACAAGTAAACAAATTTGTATACTAATGTATACATTACATGGAACAGAGATTTTTTAACTTTATACAGATAATAGTTATTAACAGAGATTTATAACATTGTAACTTTATACAAATAACTGTGCATTAATTGTCAAAACTATTTACATTTTATATACATTAATAAGTTTCTGTAGCGTAGTGTTGATCAGAGTTTTTCTACCTTTTTATAGGTAGTCAGAGTTTTCTACCTTTCATATGTGTGTGTGTGGAGGAATTTATTTCCTTTTTTCATCTCTTGGGAGTGTTTTGGGGTGTATGTGGTGGGGGTATGTGGTGGGTGTATGTGTGTGGGTAGTTGAGTGTGGTTTTAGGGCTTTGTGTTTGAGTGTTTGGGGATGGTGTGTGGTTGGACTTGGGGGTATGGGATTTCATAGTGTTCGGAGAAAAGGTATGTCTTAAGTTCCTTTCTAAATTGGGTGAGGTCTTTTATGATCCGAAGGTTTATTGGGAGATTATTCCAGAGCATGGGGGCAGTGAATGAGAAGGCTCTGGTGCTGGTGGATTTTTTAGTTTTTTTGAATGAATTTGGTATTTCAAGTGAGTGTGTTGCGTTTAGTCTGCGAGTTCTTGATTCTGATGGGGCATGTAATAGCATGGATAGATATGATGGGGCGATGTTGTTCAGGAGCTTGAATGTGATTAGGAGGATTTTATATCTGATTCTGCTGTTTATAGGGAGCCAATGCAGTTCTAGCATTATTGGGGTTACATGATCTACTAGGCGGGCTTTTGTGACTACTTTGGCACAGATGTTCTGGGCTCTTTGAAGTAGGTATATACTTTTTTGTGGTAGGCCAATTAAGAGACTATTACAATAGTCGAAGTGTGGGGTGATGAGTGTGTTAACAACTGATCTAAAGTCATGGGTGTCAAGAAGGGGTCTTAGGTGTTGTATGGTTTTGAGTTTGTAGAATATGGTTTTTACCGTCTGTTTTATATGTGGTAGCATAGTGAGTGTATGGTCTATTATTACCCCTAGGTATTTTACCTCTTTTTTGACGGGTATAGTTGTATTTATGATTGAGATTGATGTTGGATAGGTGTCCTCAGTCACGGGTGATCTTGTTACGAACATTGCCTCAGTTTTTTTGAGGTTGATGCTAAGGTAGTTAGATTCCATCCAGGAGGTGGTCTCCGCCATGCATTTTGATAGGGCATCGTAGGTAGGATTTTTGATGGATATGGGGAGAGCAAGCATGATGTCATCAGCATAGATGAAGTGACTAATTTTGTGTTTTCTGAATATTTTTGTAATGGGTTGGAGGTACAGGTTGAAAAGGAGGGCAGAAAGGGCGGATCCCTGGGGTATTCCTTGTCCTTGGGGGAAGGTTTCTGACACTTCCTGGTCTATTTGAACACGTATTAGTCTGTTTGTGATGTAAGACTTAAACCAATTGAGTACTGTCCCACCTATTCCTAGATTTTCTAATCTATTGATCAAAGTAATGTGGTTGATGTTGTCAAAGGCGGCAGAGATGTCTATGAAGAGGAGTAGGAAGCCTTGACTGCTATCATCTGTGCCTTTGATGAGGAAGTCTATCAGTGTAGTTAGAAGGGTTTCTACACCGTGGTAAGGGCGGAAGCCAAACTGGTGAGAGTCTAAGGGTTTGTGTTCATCGATATGGTCTTGCAATTGTAATTGGACGTTTTTTTTCTATTATTTTAGCTATAAATGGAATGCTGGCTATCGGTCGGTAAGAGTTTGGGTCTTTTGGGTCAAGTTTATTGTTTTTTATTATTGGTCGAAGCGTTGTGAGTTTTAGGGCGTTGGGCATGATGCCCTGAACAAGGGATTGGTTCACCATTTGTTGGATGTTTTCAGCGAGTTCTTCTTTTGTGCATTTGATCCATGACACAGGACATGGGTCAAGTGGAGAAGTTGTGGTGTTGATAAGTGTTATGATCCTAAGAAGGTGTTTTTGATCTATCGTGTTGAAGGAGGTCCATGTGTTATTAGATTCAGTGTTTGTAGGTAGTGTCATTGGTATGGTGTTGGATTTGCACTTTAGTTTTTCTGCAAAGTGGGTTGCTAAGGTCTGTATGCTTATAGCCGACTGTTTTGGCTCTTGGTTTTTAGCTTTTGTCAAAGTTTTTACGATTGCGAATAGTTCTCTGGGGCGGTTGATAGCCATGTTTATTACTTTGGAGTGGTAATCCTTTTTTGACTTGTTAATTGCATTTTTGTAATTGTTGAGGGTGGTCATATATTGGGATTTGTTTTCGTCAGATTTAGTTTTCCTCCATTTCTTTTCTTGTTTCCTCAATTGTTTTTTTATATTTGCTAGTTCTCTCGTGAACCATTTTTCTGTCTTTTTTACTTGTTTATGTATGGTATGTGTGGGGGTAGCTGCTTTCTGGACTGTTTGATTCCAGTGGTTTACAGCGGATTCGATGTCTGGGAGGTTTGTGTTGAGTATGGGTAATACTTTGTCAAGGAAATTAGCTTTGTCAAAGTGTGTAAAACGTGATATGTGGGGTGATGAGTTTGTTGTGTTTAGTGTTGCTTGAGCTGGGAGGTGGAGTGTGATAAGGTAGTGATCAGACCATGGTACCTCTGTTATTGTTGGAGGGGTATGTTGGTGTTGGTTATTAAGAAGGGAGGAGGGAAGGAAGATGAGATCTAAGGTGTTGCCTTTTATGTGGGTGGGAGCATGTATTATCTGAGTGTAACCCATTTGGGTCATAGCATCCATGAAATTGTCTGATTGAGAGTTATTCAGGGAAGGGAGATTCAAATCACCTAGGATTATGAGAGGTTTGTTTGGTGATGCTGTGCATGTAAGTTCTAAGATGGAGGAGAGGTTTTTTTGATCAGTTGAAGGGGGTCTATATATGAGAGTTAGTGCAAGGGTTCTATTTTCTATGTTGATGATGTCTATTCCATCTATATTGTTTAAGCATGTTAAGGTGAATTGTAGGTCTTTTTTAGTGAGTATGAGAGCGCCACCTCCTCTTTTTGCATCCCGATGGCAGATGAATGTATCATATTGATGTGATGTTAACTGGTTTAGTAGTACGGTGTCTGTGGGAGTGAGCCATGTTTCAGTAATGCAGATGATTTCCGGGTTTGTATCTTTTATCAGGTCGTTGATGATTGGTATTTTATTTCGTATGGATCTAACGTTTATTAAGATGAGCTTTGTTTGGATATCTATTTTGGTTGTGTTGTCGCTTAAACCAGTGTGTGGCTGGTGTTTTATTTGGATGAATCTGCGATGGTGTCTGTTTGAGTCATTGCTTGAGTAGTTATTGTGGGTGTGTGTAAAGGTTGAACAGTGTGGTGTGTTTTGGTGCGGATTGTGGGTAGTGATAATGTTGTTATATGGGTTTCTGTAACGATTATGTATGATGGGGATATGGTTATAGGGGTTTTGATTGATTTTGTATGAGTAGATGTGTTGAGTTAGGAGAGTTATTAGAATGAGAGTGAGTGGGAGGTTTACCTGTCTTGTGGGAGACATTGTGTATATATTTTGGTGGGCAAAGGAACTCTGAGAACGGGGCTCTGGGAATGGGGACTAGTGGATGTGTCTGTGTATTGATGGTATATAGCTGTCTGTGACAGTTTTCGATGAACTGGGTGACTGCTGGCAATAGTAGATGATTAATAGGATACACTCTATAGTGTTGTAGCTACTGGGTTACAAATAACAATACAATAGTATATGTGCTACAGATGACAATATAACAATGTAACAATATCCGAGAGGAGGGTGAGAGAACTAGTTACTGTTAACAATTAGCTACTAGTAATAATACAATGCGTGATTACTTGCTGTTAGTGATAGTCTGAAAACTTGGGAACAGTTTTATAAATGAGATAGCTACAGGCAACAGTATTTCTACAGTATTATACATATAATGGTTGATTGGTAACAGTAATATGAGATTGTTACTGACAGCTGCTACTGACAACAGTAATGTAGGAAAGTTAAGAAAGGGGAAAAGTCAGTTGGATAAAGTTTGTGAAGGGTATACTTGCTGTGATTGAAGTTCTGTGGAGGAGGTGAAGTACGCGATCTCGACCCTCTATGGGAGCTCAGCTGTACTTGTGTAGGACGTGGTCTCTGCGTTTGCTGCTTTAGTGGTAGATCTTGGTGTAGGGGGAGGGATTCACATTCAGAGATCTCTTTTGTGAAGGCAGGTTTTCAGAGTGGCTGGAGCTTCGGTTACTTGTCTCCGGGGGAAAGAGGGTTCTACTCAGATGACTTTGTTAGGATGTAGCTTTTTGTTTATCGTGCCCCGCCTAAGGGCCACGCCAAAGGGCCCTCTGGCGAGGCCCTCAGGCGCGGGCCCGACCAGGCGCGGGCCCGCCTGGCGGCGGCTTTCTTTATGTGCTGCTTACAGCTCCTCCCCCTCCCACAGCCCCGACTGGGCCGGAGGTGCTGCACGGGAGAGCTGGCAGGCAGGGTCGGCGTCCCCGATCAGGGGGGAAGGAAGGAAGATGGTGCCCTTCCCGCCGGCGGCGGCTTTCTTTATGTGCTGCTTACAGCTCCTCCCCCTCCCACAGCCCCGACTGGGCCGGAGGTGCTGCACGGGAGAGCTGGCAGGCAGGGTCGGCGTCCCCGATCAGGGGGGAAGGAAGGAAGATGGTGCCCTTCCCGCCGGCGGCGGCTTTCTTTATGTGCTGCTTACAGCTCCTCCCCCTCCCACAGCCCTGACTGGGCCGGAGGTGCTGCACGGGAGAGCTGGCAGGCAGGGTCGGCGTCCCCGAACATCATCCCATCATCCAGGAAACCAAAATGATCTTGATGACACCATCCATCCAACTATGCATTTATCTTCAGGATGCAAGCTTCTCTGCCCCTGCCTTTACCCTCAACAGAGAGAATTGAAGAGAATACCACTTGTGCACCTATCTGCTTCACTCTCTGTCCCAGAGCCATGAAGTCACTCTTGATACACTCAGAGGGATACCTGGCAGTATCATTTGTGCCAACATGGATGAGCAACATCAGGTAATAGTCAGTAGGCTTGATGAGTCTCAGCAAACTCTCCATAACATCTTGGTTTTGGGCACCTGACAGACAGCATACCTCTCTGGACATCAAGTCTGGTTGGCAGATGGATGCCTCAGTACCCTTCAGAATAAAGTCACCAACCACCACTACTTTCACTTCCTAGTGGTCGCTGATTCAGCAATTTTGGATGCTTGAGCTCTGGTTCTTCCTTTCCTGGGATGCCTCTGCCTCCTCCACTTCCAGGGTTGCATAATATTTCTTGAATTTAAGGGCTTGAGGAGTTGGATTGGTGATTCTGCAGGTCCTAGTGACTCGTGTCCAACCTTGGTACCTATGTAGGCTCCCATACTCACCTCTGCTGCAGAATTTAGATGTTTCAAGAAGCATCTCATCTATGTACCTCTCACCGTCTTGAATGCTCCTCAGCCTTGCTACCTCTTATCTGAGCTCCTCCACCTGTTTCCTGAGAGCTTCAGCATGTAGGCATCCTGCACATGGAACCGGTCTTTCAACTGGCATAGGGATCTCTATTTGGACAGAGGTAGAAGTTGTAACAGGAGCAAAAAGGGTTGAAATTCTGAAATTCCTGAGGGAAAACTCCCCTCCCCCCTTTCAGGGAAGTTTCACTTTGTATCTTGGACAACTCTAGGAGTTCTGGACATTTTTGAGGCAGTCTGTACTAGGGATTGCTACCTGTCAAAGGATTCAAGGGCCTTGTGCCTGTCACAGTACATAGTCTCTGGCTATTTGCAGCTGCATCCATGGATCACCCCAAACCTGCCCTCCCCATGTGATGCTCTACTTATTATGTTAATGTTTATTAAAAACTTGCTTTACCGCTGCCCATGTTTAGTACCAAAGCGATTTACATTATAAAATAACCACAGATACTGTATATGAAAGGAACATCAATTTGAGAATGAAAGTAATGTGAACAAAAGAAGAGACATATAGAAGTAAGGCATGTAAAGACATGACTTGATAAGGTCCGGCCCTAACCCAAAGAAAGTCTAGAAGGCTTGTTTGAAAAAATAGGTTTTTAAGAATGTCTTGAACATCATATGAGAAGTTTCTGTGTCAATTTCAGTTGGAAGAGAGTTCCACAAGAAGGGATCAAGGAACTAAAAATCTGTGTGCTGAGATGCTTCCAGTCATGCTTAAGAGACAGGAGGAATGACCAGCAGGTGACTGTTCTGAGGGCGAAGAGTACAAGAGAGACAATAAGGAGTTAGCAGCAGGGTCGGCTCAAGGCAATCCACTGCCTGAGGCAAGGGATGAGATGCTCCCCCCCCCAGGGGGAATGCTTCTCAAAACTGCAGTCAAGGACTGAACTGAATCAAAATGTTGTTTAGATAATGTGGAGGAAATAAAAAGATGTTCGCACACCATGGAACTAAAAGAAAGAGTGAGAACCACTGCACAGTTTAGAACACCAAATTATTACTCTTTTTTTATTTTGTTGTTATAAACTGTGTTATAGTTGTTGCTTTTTCTTTTTGAACATATATTTTGCATTCGGAGACCCCCCCCCCTTAAGAATTGGTGCAGAGCAGAACTAGGACATCCGCCCACAAAACTTAATGTCTAATTTAAAAAGAAAATCCTGATTCTGGACATCTTACTAACAAACATTCTCCTGTAATGGTTAGGGCACTGGCTTAGGAACCAAGGGCCCGGTTTTCAAAAGGCATCTATATCCCATTAAACCATGTAGATGCCTCAGTTGAGGATATTCAATGTCACGTACATGGTTAGTGTCATTGGATATCCCCCCTAAGTCCCCTAAGTGCATTTTGGGAGCGTTCCAAGGCGGAGAATGGCGCCAACTGAGCAGCAGCAATAATGGATGTTGCCTAGTTAGAGAAATGTGCCTTAAAGATAAGTGAAGAAAACTGCCTTCCTGCAGTTAGTCTGTGGCCTTGCATAATCAAACTCTGGAATTAGTTACTGGAGGATCATAGTAAATCCTACTAGTGTTGCTGGGTTTTATAAAAGGTTTGGACAAGTTGCTGGAGGAAAGGTGCATAAACTATTAAAGAGGACACAAGAGACGCATTGTGTAACCTGTGTACCTTTTTGGGAATCTACCACTGGTACTTGTGACCTGGATTGGCCACTGTTGGAAACAGGATAATGGGCTTGATGTACCTTGGTCTGATCCAGTATGGCATTTCTTATGTACTTACGTTACCAGCACAAAGGTTAGGAAACATATTGCTAAATATGCCAAAAAAAGAGTGACTCAACAGCACCATGCAGCATCTCCCACTTCCACATAACATAGTGACTTGGAGCTCCAACACAGCACTTTCCATCCTCTGAAAAAAACAAGAAATGTAATCTGCTCATACGCCAAGGAACTACAAGAAAAAATAAGAATCATAGCACAGTTTATAATACCAAATTATAAAATTATAACTCATTGTATTTTGTTATAAACTGCATTTTAGTTCTCTTTCTTTTTGAATATTTATTCTGCATCCATAGAAACCTCTCCCTGGACAGTGGGTGCTGAGCAGAGGTAGCACATTCACCCATAGAATTCAATATATTAAAAAACATTCTGATTCTGATCATTTCACTAACATAAACATTCTCCGGTTATGAACTAATATAAAACCCTATAAAATTCACTGATGATCTTCAAGGCCAAATCAGCCATATCATACCACCATAAACGTCCAAAACTCATACAATAAGGGGCCTACCCAGATAAAAGAAGCAGTATAAATACAGTAGTGGGCCCTAGAACATCCATACACCTATTGAAAAGCTAAACAAATCAAATTACTACAATACAGGTCCCTTTGTACAACTCCATGTTAACAGAATGCCTGGCCTCAGTCACACACTCAGAACACAGACCATAAACCAAGTACAGAATAAGTGAGGATAACCTAAAATGAAAATAAAAATATGTAGACAAAAATTAAACTGAAAGCTCAAGAAGCCAGACTCAGCATGTAGAACAATACCAGAGATATAAAAGAGACACATTTCCCTGTACTGTGTAAAATATAAAAATAGTGCAAAGACCAATCACTCATTTGAAAATATTTATTTATTTGTTTTATTTAACTGGTTTTAATATACCATTTTCTACCAGGCAAAATGGTTTACATAGAACAAAAAGGAATGGTTTATATGGAACAATCAAAACATGTAGTGATACAGGCAGTTTTAAATTATAACAGCATATAACAAAAGGGAGAGGGATAAAAATACAATTATTTTTCTATCTTTGTTGTCTGACTGTTTTATATTTTGATCATGCTGGTCTTGATCTGAAGCTTCTGCTTTCTTCTGTCTTCTCTTAGCTCTCTTTTTATGGTCTCTACTCCATCTGCCATTTTTTGACTCTCCTTTTGTTTTCTTCACCTCCTCCTATCTTAGATATTATTTTTTTTCTTTTCACTTTTCTTCCATTTATTTTTCTCTCTCTCTGGCCACCCTTACTATCCAGTTCTCAATCTTCCTCTTTTTTACGCCATCTACCTACCATTTTTCAACCTTCACCCCAGTCCTTCCATTCCCCGACTCTTCTTCCCTAGTCCATTATTCCCCAGTCTTGTTATCTGCAGTGGAGAGATATCTTGAACTGCATTGCAAATAACAATTTTTGTTTGTTTCCAAAGTAGTGATAACAAGCCATTAATGGTCTAGGTCTATTGCCTTCAATGTTATATGCACAATCCAAGCAAACTGCTATCTCCAAGAACAAGCAGGAATGTAGTCTTCACATATGAGTATCGTCGGTACCGACGGAGCCTGCGCGGGAACGCTCCTCAGCATCCAATAGGAACACTTTTGGGAGCATCCCTCAGCACATGCTCACTGCCTTCCTACCTTTCCAACTGTCCCTCTTCAGTTCTTCGTTTTCCGTGGAGTCGACAGGACACATATCTTGTCACCGCAGAAAATGTATTCTTTAAGCTTGCTTTTTTGTGGTCACGTCTGCCTCTGCACGACAACTACCGGTACCGTCGGTTCTTTTTTCTTCTTAAAAAAAAAAAAATAATAATAATTATATACTTCTGAACTGTTTCTCTTCAGAAACTTTTTCTTTTTGGTGCTAGGCGCCATTTTGGGCATTAGGCCCCATTTTTCCTAAAAGATGGAAAAACCAGCTAGTGGTTTTAAAAAATTTACTAAATGTGGTAGTACCATCGCTGTCACCGACACCCATGGCTGGTGTCTAAAATGTTTAGGCCCTGACCATTCTCCATCTGAGTGTCTCTCTTGTATGGGGATGACTAAAAGAGGAAGACAGAGCCGAGCTGCAAAGCTCGGTACCCTCTTTTCTTCGGATGCCAGGTCCATTGCATCGACGTCTTCAAGAGCCTCGTCTTCCTCCCATGGATCTCAGGTAAATAAACATAAGAGCTCGTCCTCAAAGGGTAGCTCTCCTTCAAAGCATCGAGAGGCCATTGGCATTGCCCTTGAGGAAACTACACCAGCAAAACAGCCCTGGCGGGAGGCTTCAGCCTCCAAAGCATCAACAGAGTTCCAGGATGTTCTCGAGGCTTCGACTTCGGCAGAACTACTGGTGACATGCTCAGGGGTTCCGGCCGCTTTTACCGGGATCGATACCCAGGCATTGGCAGCATTGATAGACCATAGATTCCTCGCTATCAAATGCAGTCTTGCAGCTCTCCTTACAGCTGCGGTACCGTTGACACAGGCGGTTCAACGGGCACCGGTACTGACACCGGTACCAATGCCGGTACCAGCACCGGTACAGATAACTGTACCAACACCGACGGTACCGTCCCCAGTGGGAATTCTTCCCATTCCGACTTTTTCTGGCATCGACAGATTGGTACCGGACCAACTCGGTATTGACTTCAATCGATACCGAGACCGTGCTTTGCATGAACATCAGGATCAGAGATACTTCACATCCTCAGATTCCGATGACTCTAATAATTCTGCCGGTATCAGAGTGTTTCTCCCGGAAGACTCCTCTTCTCACCAGCGCAGAATGTCTCCTCCGGAAGACATGTCTTTTCAGGATTTTATTCAGGATGTGGACCGAAGCCTTTCAATCATGGTAACTCCTGAAAAAGAACCTAGAGCAAAAGAATTTTAAAGTCTACAATACCCTAAGGCTCCCAAGGAGGCAGCCACTCTGCCCATTCATGAAATTCTTCATGATTTGATGCTCAGAATGTGGGAGACACCTTTGACCACATCTCCTCATTCTAGGAGACTCGATACCATGTATCGAGTTCCATCATGTCCTGGTTTTCAAAAGACTCAGCTGCCACACCATTCAATGGTAGTGGAGTCAGCCATGCATAGGATGAAAAGTGCAAAAGGACATGCATCCAATCCTCCAGGTCGTAAATGCCGGACTCTTGACGCTTTTGGGCGTCAAACATTTCAGGCTTCCATGCTTTCAGCTAGGATCAGCTCATATATTTTATATATGGGAATGTTCCTCAAAGAAGTCACAGGAGATTTGGAGCTTATGAGCCCCCTTCTCCCGGATGACAAATGACAAGACTTCCTTACTCTTGTCAAGCATGCTCAAGATGTCTCCAATTTTGTAAATCGTGCAGCCTTTGACTGCTTTGAATGCATCAGCAGAACCTCTGCTATTGCCATTGGTGCACATTGGATTGCCTGGCTTCAGGCATCAGACTTGGAGATTTGGGTACAGGATATATTGGGAAACATCCCTTGCACAGGAGAAAACCTCTTCCAGGCCACCCTAACAACAGATGCATCATAGAAGAGGATGGGGAGCACACCTGCATCATCTCTCTACCCAGGGTACCTGGACTCCACAGGAGGCGTGTCTTCACATAAACCTCCTGAAACTCAGAGCAATCTAGCTCTTCGAGTATACCATGTCCAGCTCAGCTACAAGACAATCCTAGTCCAAACGGACAATCAAGTAGCTATGTTCTACGTGAACAAGCAGGGAGGAACAGGCTCTATGTCATTATGCAATGAAGCTTTGTGACTATGGGCCCTCGCCAGATAGCATCAAATTTACCTCCTCTAGGTATATCTTCCAGGCATTCAAAACCTTTGGGCAGACAAACTCAGCCGAGTACTGCTGCCTCATGAATGGTCTCTCCACCTAGACCAGGTGGCCAAGATAGTTCAGATCTGGGGAACCCCAGACATAGACCTATTTGCAAGTCCAATGAATGCCAAACTTCCCTGGTTCTATTCCAGAATTCTGTCTCAAAATTGCCAGGCAAGGGATGCCTTCCTTCTTCACTGAGGTCACGACTTCCTCTATGCCTTCCCACCCTTTCTCCTCATCCCCAAAACACTCTTCAAGCTTCAGAGAGACAGAGGTCGTTTGATCCTCATAGCGCCATGGTGGCCACGTCAAATGTGGTATCCCCTGCTTCTACATCTCTCTCAAGATGCACCTCTGGAGTTAGGCTATGCTCCAGATCTCCTCTCCCAAGAGAATGGGATGCTATGGCACCTGAATCCCCAGTCCCTGCATCTCAGGGCCTGGTTGCTGATAGCTTAGACCTTCAGGATCTCAACCTTTCCCAACATGTAAAGGATATCCTTCAGGCGTCTAGAAAACCTTCCAGAAGATGCTCTTATGCCTTCAAGTGGAAATGCGTTACTATATGGTGTTCACAGAAGGGGTTAAACCACCTTATGATACCTTTGGAATCGATACTAGAGTATCTACTTCATTTATCAAATTCTGGTCTAAAGACCAATTCAGTAAGAGTCCATCTTAGTGCAATTGCAGATTCCTATAAGCCTCTAAATGGACAACCAATTTCCTCTCACCTACTCATATCAAGATATATGAGAGGTCTTCTATTAACAAAGCCTCCCATCAGGCCACCACCGGTGGTATGGGATTTAAACCTAGTTCTCAGGCAGCTCATGAAACCGCCTTTTGAACCTTTAGCCACTACAACCCTAAAGCTTTTGTCCTGGAAGGTCATCTTCCTAATTGCAATCACCTCTGCATGTCACATTAGTGAATTGCAAGCTTTAGTGGCTGATCCTCCTTATACTAGGTTTCACCATGATAAGGTTGTTCTCAGAACTTTATGCCAAAGGTGGTTTCACCTTTTCATTTAAATCAATCAATTTAGTTTCCTGTATTCTTTCCGAGACCTCATGCCTCTAATGCAGAAAGGAACCTTCATACTTTGGATTGTAAAAGAGCTTTGGCTTTTTACCTACAAAGAACACAGCAACATATAAAGTCTTCTCAACTTTTTATTGCTTTTGATTCTAGTCATTTGGGATGTCCAGTCTCCAAAAGAACTCTATCCAAATGGATTGCACAATGCATATCCTTTGCTTATGAGAGTAAGAGTCTTCCTTTTCAAGGCCATGTCACAGCTCATAATGTGAGAGCCATGGCAGCCTCTATGGCTAACCTTCACTCTGTGAATATTGATGACATTTTTCGAGCAGACATCTGGGCTTTGGTACACACCTTTACAGCCCACTAATGCCTAGATATAGCCTCCCATTGGGATGCCTTCTTTGGCCAAGCTGTTCTTCAAAATCTCTTTCAGACCTAATTCAACTCCTACCCACCAACCCTGGTGGGATGCCAGAGATCCATGGGAGGAAGCATGGCCCACGTTACTATAGGTGGCAGCTTCCTGGGGCTATCTCCCTGGCATCTTCAGCTAGGGAGTACCCATATTTGAAGTTCCTGCTTGTTCCTGGAGAAAGCGTAGTTACTCACCTGTAACAGGTTATCTCCAGGAACAGCAGGAATTTAGTCTTCACAACCCACCCACATCCGCTTGAAGTTGTCTCTCTATCTCTCTGTCTATTTCCTCTCTCCCTCTATCCTTTCACTCAGATACAAACTTAACTGAAGAGGGACAGTTGGAAAGGCGGGAAGGCAGCGCCCATGTGCTGAGGGATGCTCCCAAAAGTGTTCCTATTGGATGCTGGGGAGCGTTCCCGCGCAGGCTCCATCGATACCGACGATACCCATATGGGAAGACAAAATTCCTGCTGTTCCCGGAGATCACCTGTTACAGGTGAGTAACTATGCTTTATCCTTAGCATTCAATACACAGAGTTGGAAAATTTCCTGTACAATTTGAAAGACATCTTCTGTAAAGCCAATTGACAGAAAAATCGAAACTGAGACATCTAGGATAGGACATAGTGTACTCCATACTGACAGTATTTCAGAAACAGTTCTGCTAAAAATGGAGCTGCTTCTGAAATATGAATAAGGAGTTGCAGGAACAGCTGGGAATATATATCCATTTGCAGCAGGAGAAGACATTTCACAAATGTATACATAAGAACATAAGATATGGCATACTGGGTCAGACCAAGGTCCATCAAGCCCAGTATCCTGTTTCCAACAGTGACTAATCTAGGTCATACGTACCTAGCAGTTTCCCCAAAAGACACAGGTTCCGCGATGCTTGTACTGGGTCAAGCATTGATATCCTGGGTCCCTTCTTAATAATGGTTTATGGACCTTTAATCCAGGAACTTGTCCAAACCTTTTTTAAACCTAGCTACACTAAGAGCCTTTACTACATCCTCCGGTAACAAATTCCAGAGTTTGATTACACGTTGAGTGAAAAAATATTTTGTTTTATTAGTCTTAAATAGTTTACCCTGTAGCTTCACTGCATGTCCCCTAGTCTTTCTATATTCTGATAACGTAAACAATCAATCTACGTTTACCCGTTCCACTCCGTTCATTAATTTATAGACTTCTATCATATCTTTCCTCAGCCGTCTCTTTTCCAGGTTAAAGAGCCCTAACCTTTTTAGCCTTTCTTCATAGGAGTATCCTTCTATCCCCTTTACCATTTTGGTGGCTCTTTTCTGAATCTTTTCTAATAAAGCTATATCCTTTTTAAGATACGGCGACCAGAATTGCACACAATATTCAAGGTGCGGTCTCACCATGGAACGACATACAGGCATTATAATATCTTTTATTTTATTTTCCATTCCTTTTCTTATGATACCTAGCATTCTATTTGCTCTCTTGGCTGCCGCTGCACACTGGGCCGAGGGTTTTAACATGTTATCCACAATGACGCCTAAATCTTTTTCCTGGGTGGTGGTTCCTAATGTGGAACCTTGCATTGTGTAACCATAGTTTGGGTTGTTCTTCCCTAGGTGCATAACTTTGCACTTGTCCACATTAAATTTCATCTGCCATTTTGATGCCCAGTCTTCCATTTTTTCAAGATCCTCTTGCAATTTTCCAAAATCCTCTTGGGTTTTAACAACTTTAAACAGTTTTGTATCATCTGCAAATTTGATAACCTCACTCGTTATTCCCTTTTCCAGGTCATTTATGAATATGTCAAAAAGCAGCGGACCCAGCACAGATCCCTGGGGTACACCACTATTCACCTTTCTTCATTGGGAAAATTGGCCATTTAGCCCAACCCTCTGCTTTCTATCTTTTAACCAGTTCTTGATCCACAGTAGTACACTGCCTCCTATCCCATGACTCTTTGGTTTTGCCAAATGTCTCTGATGAGGGACCTTGTCAAAGGCTTTCTGAAAGTCCAGATTCACTATATCAACGAACTCACCTTTGTCCACCTGTTTATTCACACGTTCAAAAAAATATAACAGATTAGTAAGACAAGATCTTCCTTGTCTAAAGCCATGTTGGCTGTCTCCCATTAGGCCATGACTATCTACATGCTGAGTAATTTTATTCTTTATGATGGTTTCTACCATTTTTCCCGGTACTGACGTGAGGCTCACCGGTCTGTAGGTTCCCGGATCACCCCTGGAACCCTTTTTAAAAATTGGTGTTACATTGGCAATCCTCCAATCTTCAGGTATTAGAGATGATTTTAATGATAGTTCATAGATTACTAATAGCAGGTCTGCAATCTCATATTTCAGGTCTTTCAACACCCTTGGATGTATACCATCCGACCCAGGTGATTTGCTACTCTTCAGTTTATCTAATAGTTGTAATACATCTTCCCGATGTATCGATATTTCCTTCAATTCTTCCGCACTTTAAATACCACTTCAGTCATGGGTAACATCCCTACATCTTCCTCAGTAAAGACCGAAGCAAAGAATTCATTCAGTCTCTCCGCTATCGCCTTGTCGCCTCTTAGTGCCCCTTTAACTCCTCAATAATCTAATGGACCAACTGACTCTCTCACAGGTTTTTTGCTATGAATGTACTTGAAAAAATCTTTATTTTGTATTTTTGCTTCCTCAGCAAGCTTCTTCTCAAATTCTCTCTTTGCCTGCTTTATCAATGCCTTGCATTTGACTTGCAGTGCTTGTGCTGTTTCCAGGTTTCGTCGTTGGTCTCTTTTTCCATTTCCTGAAAGATGCTTTTTTGGCAACAACAGTCTCACTGACCTCACCTTTAAACCATGCTGGCAGTTTTTTTAGCCTTCCTTCCTATTTTCTTAAAGCGTGGAATACAGCCGGTCTGGGCTTCCAAGATAGTATTTTTCAACAACACCCAAGCTTGATGTAAGTCTTTAACCTTTGCAACTGTTCCTTTTAGTTTTTTCTTAACTATTTTCCTCATTTTATCATAGTCTCCCTTTCGAAAGTTAAAAGGTAGTACTGTGGATTTCCGTACTATGCCTCCTTCACTAATTAAATCAAAGGCGATCATGCTATGATCACTATTGCCAAGTGGCCCCAACACCCATATCTCTTGCACTAGATCTGGTGTTCCACTAAGGACTAGGTCTAATATGGCTTCCCCTCTGGTCGGTTCATGAACCAGATGCTCCAAGAAGCAGTCATTTATGTCATCTAGGAACTTTATCTCCCTAGCATGTCTTGCCATGACACTGAACCAGTTGATTCTGGGGTAATTGAAATCACCCATTATTATTACTGCGCTGTAACTTTTGTTAGCTTCCTTGATTTCTTCGAGCATTTCATCATCCATTTGTTCATTCTGGCCAGGCGGTCGATAGTACACCCCCACTGCCATCGCCTTCCCCTTTTTACATGGAATTTCAATCCATAGAGATTCTACAGCAAATTTTGTTTCCTGCAAAACTTTAATCCTTTCTGACTCAATGCCCTCTCTAACATAGAGCGCAACCCCTACACCAATTTGATCAGCTCTATCATTATGATATAGTTTGTACCCAGGTATCAGTGTCCCACTGGTTGTCCTCCTTCCACCATGTCTCTGATATTCCAATCATATCTAACCTCTCATTTAGTGCTATATATTCTAACTCTCCCATCTTATTTTTTAGACTTCTAGCATTTGCATACAAGCATTTTAGAGACTGTATTTTATTCATATTAAGTTTGATATTGATAGACATGGGTAATTTGGGATCTTTAAGCTCTGTCTGTTCCATACTCGAGGGCATTTGGGCTTCTTTACTCTTTTTTGGAGCCTCTCTGCTTTTGGTAGTATCCTTCAAGGATGTATTCTTCCAAACCATCTGCTCTTGGGTGACTGTTGGCTTTCCCCTATTATCTAGTTTAAAAGCTGCTCTATCTCCTTTTTAATGGTTAATGCCAGCAGCCTGGTTCCATCCCAGTTAAGGTAAAGCCCATCCCTTCGGAAGAGCCCCTCCTTTCCCCAGAATGTTCCCCAGTTCCTAACAAATCCAAAACCCTCATCTCTGCACCATTGTCTCATCCACGCATTGAGACTCTGGAGCTCTACCTGCCTTTTGAGTCCTGCACGTGGAACGGGAAGCATTTTGGAGAATGCTACCCTGGACATTCTGGATTTCAACTTCCTACCTAAAAGCCTAAATTTAGCCTCCAGAACCTCCCTACCACATTTTCCTATGTCATTGGTACCGACATGTACCAAGACAGCAGACTCCTCCCAGCACTGTCTAAGACCTTATCTAGGTGGCAGGTGAGGTCCGCTATCTTCGCACCAGGCAAGCATGTTACCAGGTGATCCTCATGTCCACCAGCCACCCAGCTATCTAAATGCCTAATGATCGAATCACCAACTATAACGGATGTCCTAACCCTTCCCTCATGGGCACATGACCCTGGAGAAACTTCATTGGTGCAAGAGGGTTTTACATCACCTGGAGGATAGGTCCTAGTTACAGGATCACTTCCTGCCACACCAGGGTGATGCTCTCCTGTCACGTGACCTCTCTCCTCCATGAAAATAGGGATGCTGCCAGACTGGAGGTGGGACTTCAGGACTATATTCCTGTAGGTCTTGTCTATGTACCTCTCTGTCTGTCTTATGTTTTCCAAGTCTGCTACTCTAGCTTCTAGAGAACGGCCTCGTTCCCTGAGAGCAAAGAGCTCCTTGCACCTAGTGCACATGTAAGACCTCTCACCAACTGGGATAAAATCATACATGTGACACTCAATACAAAAGACTGGAAAGCCCCCATCCCGCTGCCGGACTGCTGTCTGCATCTTAGTTTTAAGTTTTTGTTTAAGTTCCTTACTTACTAAGGGTTGTTATGGATATTTATACCAATAAAACTGTACCTAATACATTTAATATACCTTGTTCATCTGAAGCTTAATTAATCTCATGTCCTTCGTGTATGACTGATTTGGGTAATGAGCTTCACCTGAGAGCACCTCTTATCTTTTAAGATGTGTACATACCTATAAAGCTATGATTATCCCATGGGTGGGTGGGTGTGGGGAGGGAGGGAGGGAAATAGCACTTATTAAAAGAGGGCTGCTACACAGTACCCTGTCCTGTGCTGCTGAGGTAAGCTATATTCTTATTTGATTTAAATTATAGCTCTTTGCTGCTGCTAGGCTCTAACTTATTATGAAATTTATACTACAAGCTCTCTGCTGGGTTCTAAATTTAACCAGAAAGCTCTCTTCTGTGTTTTAAATTTAAACTAAAAGTACTTTGCTGATGCTAGGCCCTGAGTGACTATTAAATTTAAACTACAAACTCTCTGTTGGGTTCCAAATTTAACCAGAAAGCTCTCTTATGTGTTTTAAATTTAAACTAAAAGTACTTTGCTGATGCTAGGCCCTGAGTGACTATTAAATTTAAACTACAAGCTCTCTGCTGGGTATGAAATTTAACCAGAAAGCTCTCTTCTGTGTTTTAAATGTAAACTTAAAGTGCTGCTACTAGGCCCTGACTGATTTAACAAAATTAGTGGGTTCACAGATTAATTAGCTTTAATAGAAATAATTCCTTTCAGAAAATTCCCAGAAGTATATACTCACAATTGCAGATCTCTCTCCAGAAGTAACAGTCCCCTTTTCTCATCCTTCAAGGAAAGATCGATGGAGGACACCCAGGGTGGCCCAAAAGAAGTGAGAACATCTCGTAGCATATAAGTTATTTAAAAATTCAAAAGACGGGGGGGCGGAGCCTGATGTCCAGCGGGTTAGACGCTTCGCGCTGAAGCTCCCGAGAGGCCTACTCAGAATCCTGACTTAATACCTACCTAAACTTAATATTTTGCTCCGAACTTACCGGGGTACCTCGGGGGGGATGGCGGCCCACAAACCAGCACGCTTAGACTTCGGGTCTCCCTCTTCTTCACATGGAAAACGCTCCAAAACAGAGTTGTCTTCCCCACAAAAGACAGTTCCACTTCGGGAAAACCCCGAAATGCAACAGGAGATCTTGGAGGAAATACGCGGTGTGAAGGAACTGGTACAGTCCAACGGAGAGGCGCTCCGAGCCATGCGGGAAGACTTCGGTATGCTTCAAGACCGGCTTGAAGGTCTCTCACTACGGCAGGACAACATGGCGGGGGTCCTCGACTCGCACGCGGTGCGCTTGGTGAAACTGGACAAGGCTGAGCGTCAGATACAGAATCTTCAAAAAGAGTTAGAGGATAGCAATAATCGAGCCCGTCGCAACAACGTAAGGCTCATTGGAGTACCGGAGGGGGCCGAAGCAGGAGATATAAGAGAATTCCTGGTCAAAACTCTTCCCTCCTTGCTGAAGATCACTTTTCACAGAGATCTGGAAATTGATCGGGCACATCGTGTTCCTACCAACATGGCCCTCAACCGGATGACCCCCCGGCCTATCATCTTTCGATTACTGAGATATCAACAAGTTGAGCAGATTCTAAATGCTGCCCGGGCGAATCATCATCTGGAGTTTGAAAGTCATAAAGTCTCCTTCTTCCCTGACTTGGCAAAGCCCACAGTTGACCGTCGGAAGAGACTCCTTGCTTTTCGCCCTAGACTTCAACAGCTACAGGCTCGCTTTGGCCTATTGTATCCAGCGAAGCTCAGAGTGACTCTCCATAACCAAACCAGAACATTCGAGGATCCTGATCTACTAGCAACATTTTTAGATTCCAAAGAAGCAGACCAGATGCGCTAATACAACTTGGATCTGTAGCCCGCCGGATCTGCCCGCCATTTTGAATGGCCCGACGTGGTGATCACCGCCTAGTACAGAGACTGCCTGGACTTTTCTTTCTGTCCATCTATAACTTTTTTTGGTCTCCTATCCTTCCATGATGTGCACCTCGGTTGGATTCGGAGCACGCACAGCTATACAGGTTATATGTTTCAATAAGGCCTTCTCTGGGGTTTCTCCCCGCAGACACATGGTCGCCAGTAATTTCTGGGGTTCTGCTTCTTCTCTAATGCACTTCGGTGATTCTTTTTTTATATGGGGCGCTTCATTGTTTTTCATTAACTTATTTTCTATCATGTCATGTGTACAGCCATATACAGTTAATATGAGGGACATTGTGAAATTCTGTGCGTTATCATGTTCTCTTTCAGAATTTTTAACTTTTCTGAATGGCCTTATGTAAGCTCTTATCACTGAATGTAAAAGGCATCAATAGTCCAATCAAAAGAAAGAAAATCCTTAGCTATCTTAATCATGAGCATGCTGATTTAGTGTTTCTTCAGGAAACGCATTTAAACTCCGCTGAAACACTGAAACTCAATGCTAAGCCCTACATGGTGGCTGCCTACTCTCTCCCGCCGTTTCCAAACGGTGTGGGGTAGCCATCTTGGTTAAGAAGTCTTTGCAAGCTACTGTACTGGATACTAGCTCTGATAAGGAGGGTAGATGGGCCCGTGCACACCTTAAGGTTGGAGATAGTGAAATCACGTGTATTTGTATTTATGCTCCGAATGTGGATAACCCTGCTTACTATGCAAGTATTGCGCAGTTGGCACAGGCCTCTGCCAATACTCCATTAATACTTGGCGGCGATTTCAACCAAGTACTTGATCCTTTGATAGATAGACAGCCGCCTAGAACGAGTGGTCCACCCAAGAGTCTTGATACCCTTACAGCTCTGATGAAAGATCTTGCGTTAGTAGATATATGGAGGCTGCTTCACCCCTCCGACTTAGAGTTCACCTTTTTCTCAGCCCCCCATCACTCACAATCTAGAATAGATTTTTTTCTTATCTCCAAAGCACTGATACCCCAAGTGGACACGGCTAGGATTCATCCTCTCCACATTTCAGATCATGCTGCCATATCTTTCTCATTACATGTCACTGCGCAAGGTGAACATCCCCGTGCCTGGTTTTTTGATAGATCCCTACTAGACCAAAAAGATTTTCAGGTTGACATAAAGGCCGCTATCCAAGACTACTTTCATTTTAATTCACCCCATGACACTGCGAGCTGGGCTTGGTGGGAGGGTTTCAAGGCGTCTATCCGTGCAACTATAACTAGCTATCAAATCCGACAGGGGAAACAACGAAAGCAACAGTTACTGATTCTAGAACAACAGATACAAGCTGGAGAGCGTCTCCTCACGTCCCGTACTGACCCATGTATTTTACTTCGCTTACAACGTCTTCGTTTCCAATACAATCAGCTTTTATATACCGCTGCTGCTAAAAATATTGAATCACAACAAGGGATGTACTATCGGGAAAGTAACCGTGCTGGCAAATTGCTCGCCAATGCCCTGAAAGGTCAAAAAGAAGCCAAGCGTGTTACCGCTCACCGCAATCCGTCGGGGGGGAGCTTGGTCACTAACGATACAGAAATATTAGAACTCTTTCGGGATTTTTATACTCGGCTTTATCAATCTGAATGTGATTTCGAGCCAGAAGTATTTGAACGATTACTATCAGGGGTACAGCGACCGACCCTATCTGACGAAGATAGAGAGGCCATGGACAAACCATTCACTTTATCAGAAATTCAATCGGCACTCAAGAGATGTGCCACAGGTCGAGCCGCAGGCCCGGACGGTCTCCCAGCTGAATTCTACAAAACTTTTAACGCTGACTTAGCTCCGTTTTTGAAACTTTATTTTTCTGCTCTGGCCGAGGAGGGATCTCCCTCTGGATCCTTCTCAATGGCTAATGTAGTAGTTTTTGAGAAAGAGGGGAGAGATCCGCAACTAACAGCTAATTATCGTCCAATTTCCCTATTAAACGCAGACTATAAAATATTTGCCACCATTCTCTCCGCCCGGCTCTCTGACAAGATGTCTACTCTAATACATCCAGATCAATGCGGTTTCATTCCCGGTAGATCAACTGCTGATAATGCTAGGACCCTATGTCATGTACTGACTGCCACAGTTAATCTTGATCGACCATTGGTTGGCCTCTCACTTGATGCTGAGAAGGCCTTCGACCGCTTAGAATGGCCCTTCTTGTTTGTGACTCTTCGCTGGTACGGATTCGGAGAAGGCTTTCTCCGTTGTCTCCAAACCATGTATGCGCAGCCTACAGCTAGTATCTGTGCTAATGCTTTAAAGTCTCAGCCATTTCCCCTGCAACGCGGTACTCGCCAGGGATGCCCACTATCTCCACTTCTTTTCGATCTCGCACTCGAACCCTTAGCTTTACTAATCCGGCAATCCAAGGATATTCATGGAGTCCCTTTCTCTCATAGGGAAATCAAACTTTCAGCGTATGCTGATGACCTGATGCTCTTTGTCTCCCTAGACTCAGTGCCGGCTGTCCTAGAGCAAATTGGTAACTATTCACAACTCTCGGGCTATAAGATAAATTGGACCAAATCGGTTGCCTTTCCACTAACTCCTCTGATCCATCAGGCAGATATGCAATCCTTTCCCTTTTTATGGCAACCTCGCATGGTCAAATACCTTGGGGTGCACTACTGCTCTCCTTTAGAAGACACTATCACCTTTAATGCTAAAGACTTAACCTCTAAGGTTCGGGCGCTTACTCAACGCTGGACTCCTTTAACACTTACTTGGTGGGGCCGCCTAGAAACCATTAAAATGATGATTGTTCCCAAAGTGAACTACATTTTAGAAATGTTGCCATGTCTCCTACCTCGACGTACATATAAAGACTTAGAGGGTCTTCTGACTAGATACTTATGGCAAAACAAGACACCTAGGATAGCGAAACATAAGTTACAAGCAGATAAAGCACATGGTGGTGTCCGTTTCCCTGATTTTCTGAAATACCACCACTCTTTTCTTCTCAAACAAGGCGCTCGTTGGCTGGAAGACCTAACACCGAATAGACCAGTGTGGCTAGATATAGAGGAGGATCTTTGCAAACCAATCCCTCTTACTTATCTCCCTGGTATGACTCTCCCATCAGACTCCCACTATCCACCAATGCTCTTAGACACTTTAGGTGCCTTTAATACCCTTGAGCAGTCTCTAGACTCCCGACTTTGTCCGCTAGATAGACTCCCACTTTGGCACAATGCTCGATTTCAAATACAAAATAAACCGATGGCGTGGAGCCCCTGGTACACTAGGGGCATTTGGATCCCTAACCAGCTGTTCTCTGATGGTCGCTGGAAGACTTTTAGTGAATTACAAATTGAATTTGGTCTCCCAGCGAAACACTACTTTCAGTTGATGCAACTTCAGCATTGTCTTCAGAGTGCTAAGGTGCTCCCGCCATCGGAACCCCATACCCAAGGATTATCGGAGATTATCCGATCTATCGGGAGCTTATCGGGTGTAGCATCTAACTTTTACAAAACTTTATGTAATACTATAAATAGGGGCACTCCTATAGCACAGAAATCCTGGGAGCGGGAAATGCATGTAACTTTGACCCCGGAGCAATGGAGCCTAGTCTGGAGCAAGGTGACACGGGTCTCTCGATCCGCCTCGCTCACTCAGACACTTTTCTTTCTAGCCCACCGATGTTTCTATACTCCTGACAGGTTAGCCAAATGGAACGCCACCCAGAGCAATAGATGCTGGACATGCCATGCGGCCATTGGTTCACTCACTCATGTTATGTATGAATGCCCTGCATTACAGTACTACTGGAGTCGGGTCTGGGGTCGTATTCAATCTATTTTGCACTTTCAAGAGCCCCTCTCTTGGAAGATAGTGGGACTCCGCTCAGCTGCGGGGATCCCCTCTCTTCCCAAATCGGCTTACTTCCTTTTAGACTTTATGCTGGGCATAGCTATTTCTCTAATTACGAAATACTGGAAAAATAGCTCCCATCTGAGCCCCAATGAATGGTGGAATCATGTCTGTCTCTACAGTAAATATGAGCAAATACCTCGTATGTTAGCTTTTACCGCTCAGACCCCCCACCACTTGTCTAAATGGAAGATGCTCAACGACTATGTTCAAACTGCTCAATGCTCTCATCTGACTGTTTAAATCTGTGTAAATCTCTGTCACATGATCATTCTGTATCGCAGATACTATTTCTGTTTGTTTTGATGTACAATTACTGTTGTTTATAAGCGCTCATACAATGATACTCAGCTTAGAGAAGAAGCATAGGGGGGGGGTAATTGGGGTTGCTTTTCCTTATTGTATGTTTGTATTTGTATCCTTTGGTGTGTTGTTTCTTTTTGCTTGTTGTAAAATGAAAATAAAAGTTTAAAAAAAAAAAAATTCAAAAGACAGGTGTAAACGATTGACAAATTAAAAAGAAAAAAAAGATGGCAACTGGAAATTGTCAAAATAAAGACGTTATATAGCTAAAAAAGGTAAATAAGTTAACTATTTAAGCTTTTAATTTACGAGATGTTCTCAATTTTTTTGGGCTACCCTGTATATGTTTGTGATGGCATTTCACAGCACATACATGTAAATGTTGGCATTTACAAGTGTATCTGAGCCATTTTTTCAACCTAAATGTTTAGATCAGTGGTTCTCAATGTTTTTTGTACCGTGACCCCTTTTACCATTGGTCAACGTGTGATGACCCCCAATGATAAAATCAAATGCATCTCTCTTCCTTTACCGTTAATGCATTTTCACTGTAATCATTTGTTGAATTATTAATATATCATAGGCCTTTGCATTATGTTTTTATTTATAAAATTTACTTATTTAAACCACAAAAATTAATCCCAACAAGTAACAATATTTGATTTCAAAATTATTATGATTTTGTAGTCAAATCACTTATATGAAATAAAAATATTTTTCTACCTTTGTTGTCTGACCAATTTATTCTCTGATCATGCTGGTCCCAAACCGAGGCTTCTGCTTTCCTGTCTTCTCTTAGCTCCCTTTCTGTGGTCTGTGGTCCATCTGCCATTTCTTATCTCTTCTTTTGTTTTCTTCCCTTCTTTTCATCAGCCTATTTCCAATCCCAGTAACCCTCCCCAGTATCAGCCCCTTTCCAGTCCTCACTCCCAGTACCTTCCAATGTCAACTTGCATTCCCATGACTACCATTGCCTTCCAGTCCTCCTCCTTTCCCACTGACCAGTCCCTTCTAGTACAAATACCATGGCAGCCCCTCTCAGATCCACTCCCTTCCAGTTCCATTCTCCCATCCCATTGTATAAGCCCATTTGTAGCCTTAGCCCCCAATTTTCTTCCAGGGCCAGCAGCTCTATCCTCCCCTCCCCACAATCAGCCCATTCCCAGTCGAAGCCCCCCCATTCAGCTCACTTCCAGTGCTAGTCCCCTCCTCAACCCCATTACCAGTGCTAGCCTCCCTTAATCAGCCCAATACCAGTCCTACCCCCCCATCAGCTCATTACCAGTCCTAGCCTCCTCTAATCAGCCCATTTCCAGTCCTAACCTCCCCAATCAGCTCATTTCAAATGCTAGTTTCCCATCAGTCCATTACCAGTCCTACCCCCGATCAGGCCATTACCAGTCCCAACCCCCCTTTATCAGTCCATTCCCAGTCCTAGCCTTCCCTAATCAACCCATTACCAGTCCTAGCCCCCCATCTGCCCATTTTAATCCTAACCCACACTGTCTCTCCCCTCTGTCCAGCATTTATCCCCTGTCTGTCCAGTATATCCCCTTGTCTCTCCCCTCTGTCCATGTCAGCCCCCCTCTGTCCATGTCAGCCCCCTCCCTCCATCCATCCATCCATGTCAGCCCCCCTCCTTCCCTCCGTCCATGTCAGCCTCCCCTCCGTCCATGTCAGCCCCCTCCCTCCCTCCATCCATTCATGTCAGCCTCCCTCCCTCAATGTCAGCACCCCTCTGTCCATGTCAGCCCTCCCTCCCTCCATCAGCCCCCTCCCTCCCTCCATCCATCCCTCCCTTCATCCATCCATCAATGTCAGCACTTCCCTCCCTCCCTCCTTGTCAGCCCCCTCTCTCCATGTCAGCCCCCCTGTCCATGTCAGCCCCCCTCCCTCCCTCCATCCATCCATCCACCCCCCCCGTCAGCCCCCACCCTCCGCCATGTCAGCCCCATTGCAGGTTCCCTGCCCCCTCCTCAGCTTTCCCTGTCTGCCTGCTACTGCCCTGTTCTTCTTCTGCAGCCACGGCTCCCTGTCTCTTAGGGAACTGCGGCTGAGCCTGTGAAACCGTTGTGGAGCCATCCAGTCTTTCAACGTGCTCCGAGCAGCATTGTCCCACCTCCAAAGGAAGTGGTAAACAACTTCCTTTGGAGGCGGGACAATGCTGCACGGAGCCCATCGAGAGACAGGTAGGGCTCCGCAACGGTTTCACAGGCTCAGCCGCGGTTCCCTATAAGGCAGGGAGCCGCGGCTGCATTAGAAGGGAGGCGGTGAGTTTGCCGCTGCCAAGAAGTGGACTCAGCAGTGGCAGCAACTTGTGCGCTTTGTTTTTTTTTTAATGGCAGATTGAGGCGACCCCCGCTAAATCCTGTGGCAACCTACATGGGGGTCGCAACCCACAGGTTGAGAACTTCTGGTGCAGATGCTCTTAATTAACTACAAAGGACTCTACATTGGGGGGGATGAAGGGTGATATCTGTCTTAATCCATTCCATCCTATCTCCACGCATCCTTATAAAGGGATGTGAAAAGGAACACTTTTTAAATGTCTATTCATGTCGGGGAGCAGACAGAAATCCAGATGTGGGCAATTTTGTGTTCACTCATGAGATTTTTGTCTAACTCAAGCCACACGTTCCCCTTCATTTTTAATGTGATATGGACATTCACTTGTAAAATTAGCCTTTTCTAACATGGTCATTTACATGTGGATATAATTTTTACATGTAAACATGCTAGACTCCTGCGAAAAAAAGATAGAAAACACAATAGGATTAATTGGCTAATTTTCTCAATGGAGGAAGATGAAAAATGAAGCACTCTGAGGATGTATGCTAGAGCAGGGGCTTTCCAATATATTTATAAATGATCTGGAAATGGGGACTAGTGAGGTCATCAAATATGCAGTGACAGTAAATTATTCAAAGCTGTTAAATGTCTGTGGATTGTGAAAAATTGCAGGGGTAACTTGCAAGACTGGGAGACTGGTTATCCAAATGGCAGATGAAATTTATTACAGTAAGTGCAAATCGATGTACTGTACCTAGGGAAGAATAACCACAATTATAGCTATGCAGTGCAAAGTACCAAATTAGGAGTCACCCCCAAGGAAAAGGATCTAGGCATCATTGTGAGCAATACGTTTATAATCTTCTGTATGCGATGGCAGTCAAAAAGCAAACAATGTTAAGGAATTATTAGGAAAGGAATATAGAATAAGACAAAGAATATCATAATGCCTCTGTACCACTCCAGAGTGCAACTGCATCTTGAATATTGTGTGCAATTTCTGTCACCTCATGTCATAGAAGATGTAGCAGAATTAAAAGAGGTACAGAGAAGGGTGACCAAAATAATAAAGGTGATAGAATGACTCTCCAAAGGGAAAGACTAAACAAGTTAGGGCTCTTCAGCGCAGAGAAGAGAAGCCTGAGGGGAGATACCATAGAGGTCTTTAAAATTCTGAATGGAATGGAATGGATAAATGTGATTTGATTGTTTGCTGTTTCAAAAAAGTATAAAGACTAAGGGACACATCAGAAGTTACAAAGTAGTACTTTCAAAACAAGAGAAAATATTTTTCCTTCAACACATAGTTAAGCTTTGGAACTCATTGCCAAAGGATGTGGTAAAAGCTATTAGCATAGCTGGGTTTAAAAAAGGTTTGGACAAGTTCCTGGAGAAAAAGTCAATAGACTATGGGTATGTTTACAAAGCAGTGGTAGCAGCCTCCTTGCAATATCGGAGCCAATATTGCACGGAGGCTGCTATCGCTGCTTTGTAAACATACCCCTATATTTAAGTGAGGCCTGAGGAAAGACACTGCTTTCCCTGAGGAGAATTAGCTCAGAATCTAGCCAGGGATGCTTGCATGCCTCCCCACGAGATCACATCACCCCTCTCTTGCAGCATCTCCACTGGTTGCCACTACAGTTCCGGATTCCCTTCAAAGTCCTTACCCTAGTTCATCGAGCTATCTATCTCCACAGACCCCAATACCTCTCGGATCTGCTCACTTTGCATATCCCTACTCGCAGCCTTCAGTCCATTCATGTCAACCGCCTCCACCTTCCAGTCCCCTCCCGTGTCCACCTCCAATCCACTCGTAAATCAGCCTTCGGTCCCTCCCTCTGGAATTCACTGCCCACAGCCCTCCGCTTAGAAGAATCCTACCCCAAGTTCCGTTCTCTCCTCAAGACCCATTTTTTCTCCTCCGCTTTTCATGATTCTCTGTGACATCTCATAACCCCACTCTCCTTTCTATCTTTCTGCCCTCTATTCTCCATCTTTCCTTTCTCCTAATTTGTTGTAACCTCTTTTTCTCTCTCTGACATAATGTTTTAATCACATTGTAAACCGCCCCGATGTAATGGGGGGCGGTATATCAAATGTTCTGTAAACAATAAACAATAAACCTGCATTGGCCACGGTTGGAAACAGATAATAGACTTGATGAACCTTTGGTCTGACAAAGATGGCAATTCTTATGTTCTTATATGTACATTTTAATAAATTATTTTTTAATTTATTTATTTATAAGGTATTTCAATATTACAATAAGAAAAGAATACAATCACAAGCCATACTGATATACAGCCTCAAAAAAAAAAAAGAAAACAAGAAAAAAATTAACTACAAAAAGCAATAGTCCACATCAAAGAAGTACTTTCGAATATAACTAAAAGAAAAGACCCTGAATGGTCCCTGCAACAAATAAAAACTCCTTTTATCTTATCGATGAACTAAGAAATCATTAACAATACTAAAAAGAAATAAGTTAGGTTCTTACTATCAAAAAAAGCCACCAACTCATCTACCACAAAAAATATGTATCTCTTCCCTTGGTAAACAATATGACATTTGCATGGAAATTTTAGGTAAAACGACGCTCCAAGGGCTAAAGCCCGAGGGCGAAGTTCAAGGAAAGATTTATGTCTCCTCTGGGTGTCCCTAGAAACATCCGGGAATATTTGGATTATATATCCACAAAATTTCTCATTCTTTTTTAAAAAATACGCTCGCAAGACTCTATCCTTATCTAATTCTGAAACAAATTTTACCAAAAGAGTAGCCCTAGAAGATATGACATCATCATCAGATTCAATAAATTCCGAGATGTCCAAAGGAGATGAGACAAGCTGCCCTAACTGAGGGGCTGCCTCACCTTCCTGCACATCTCTATCTATCTTACCCTGTGGAACATAATAAAGTTTAGAAATCAAAATTGTTTCAAAATCAGTAAACTGCAAAATCTCCTTAAAATATTTACGCAATAGGATCAACGGAGACAGGAAATGAGTTTTTGGAAAATTTAACAACCGAAGATTATGAGATCTCATAACATTCTCCAAAAACTCATCCTGCCGATGTAACAAATTAGAATCTGCAACAAACTTTTCAAAAGAAGCCTTTTGTGATAAAGATAATAAGTCTAGAACCTCCATCCGTCTTTCCAAAGACAATACCCGATCTTCATGATCCAATAATTTTGATACAGTCTCTTTGAAAAGTCGGAAATCTTCTGCAAAGAGGTACTCAGAGCTGATTCCATGCGGGAAACTATCACCCATATGTCCTTTAGGGAAACCTCCAGAGGCGGAGGACCAACTTCCAATACCAAAGGAAAAGTTAATACAGCAGGCATAGGTGGAGGCAAAGTCGGAACAGAATCAACATGAAGAAAAGACGATGGCAGTAAGGCTAGGCCATGATCGGCCTGCACCGGGGTGATTTTAATAAATTCTAAGGCCATTTAACCTGCTAAATGGTCCTAAATGGACAGATATATTCATATGAAAAGAGAGTGAAGTGGTTAGAGAAGGGGTGGAGGCAATAAAAGAAACTATCCATTAATGTAGATATTCAGTGACTAGATGGGCAAATTATCTTTTTAATTTAGGCCTACTGAATAGCAGTCTTAAATCTAAATGGATGGTTACAGAGCAGTCACCGCTTAGATGTATACTCAATGGCACTAAGAGAACAGATTGTGCTGCTGAATATTCATACTCGGGGTAAATTTAGAACTCATTTTAAAATGTATGTGGCCACATAAACATGCGAATGACCTGTTATAAATTCTGACTGACATAAATGTGAACACGTTGACATAAATGTGTGTATTTTGCTGATAGATGTAACTGGGAGCGTGGTCTGGGCAGAGCATGGGTGGCGTTTGCAAACATGCATGTAGATTACAAAATGCCTTAATTTACACACATGCTTCAACAATCTAGGCACAGACATTTACATCTGCTAGAAAGCTGGTGCAAATGCCTGTGCCTGATTTTAAGGCAAGATCCCTTTCATTTACAGGTGTATTTTATAAAGACAAATAGGCGCCTATATGTCCTTATGAAATAGTCTTTAAATAGTGAGCTGCTTTACTTTTTATCCAGGCACCTTGTTATAAAGGAATCCTTATTCAGCACAGGGCAGATGCTTAAATATGAACAGTGGCTTCCTTGACTAAATATCTGGCCAATAAATGTCAAGTGGCCTTACTATCATTACTCTTCATTCTTGTAAGGACCACTATAGATCTAAAAAAGTTCCTGCTCTCATTAGTTTTAAGAAAACTGCTATCTATCAACTTTACCTTTGTAACATGTCTTGAAAAGACTTTATCCAACCCATATTTCATTATTACAGTTTTACCAAGTTTGTTAGCTTTATTAAGCTCATGTTTATTAAAGGTTAACATGGGTTACTGAAGATCATTAACATGCTCTAAGTGCCACTGTGCCTATAAAAATAAATGTGTTGTGGCAGAATTTAGCACACATTAATGTTTGTTAACGTGTTAACCTTCTCACTCTATGCCCCCTCTATATGGAATTCCCTAACCCCTGGCCTAAGAGGATGCTCCGACCATTTGGAATTCTGCAAAAAGCTTAAAACCTTCCTCTTTAGTGAATACTTTACCCTGCCCCCCTAAACATCTGATCTCCAAAATTAATCAAATTAAACCCTACCCGAAGCTAATCAAAATTAAACCCCATCTTCTCCACTCCTCCTCCCTCCACTTCCTCCTACCTCTCATCTCCCAATGTAAATATATAAATAGTTTTTTTGAAAGTAGTTCTACTGAAAAGGTTTTACCATTGTTCAAATTATTGTTGTTCCTTGTAAAACAGCTGTGAATAAAACTGTTACAAACTGTTCATTGTAAACCGTTTTGAATTGCAGAAAAATGTTAAATAAATAAATAAAGAAAGAAAGAAAGCTTTAGTAAACATGTCCCATAATGTCTGTTAGCATTTCATTGTTTCTTCATTTTGTCAAAGTGGAGGTTACTATATCCCTTCTATTGTACTCTTCCTCATCAGACATGGAATTTATTTCCATACACATTCTACATTGCATTATATTTCCTGCAGGACTTTTGCATTATATTTCCTGCTGTACCCCTCTGCAGGTAGCACACAGCCTCGTACTAGTAACATGGCCCACATGCACGCTACAGTGCAGAGCTTAGTAAATATACCCCAGAGTGTGTTATTGGTTATCTTCTTTGCACTATGTCTCTGAGATGCCTATTATGTCTCCATCTCTATTTATTGCCATGCATTCTAAATCTCCAGTCTTATTTTAGGTATTCACATACAGACACATTCAAGCATTATTTTTAATTTGCATTCACAACTTGACAAACAGTTGTTGAAAGCTAATTTGGAATCAATCTGTCTGTTCTGTATGTAAATGAACCTGGGCTACATCAGTCCATACCTAAATCCTTCTATTTAGAAAGTCTAGCTTCAGTAATTTGCAGTATCTTTTAAAGATACTTTACTCTGAAAAATGAGTGCACTCTACTACTACTTAGCATTTCTATTGCACTACTAGGCATACCCAGTGGTGTATGCATATACATAAGAGACACTATCTGCCCCACAAAGCTAATAATCTGTTTGAGACAGACAACAGAACAAGCAGGAGACTAGAGTAATTCTGCAAGGAAAGGATTAAAAGGCATAGTGGTGTAGTCAGGAGAATAAGAGAGTCAAAATCCAAAAGCAGCTTCAAAGAGTTTATAGCTTAGATCTGAAATGGACCAGAGATGGAGCTTGATGGGCCAACTCAGATAGCCTTTTACATGCATACAGAATGTATGGTGAAACAAACGGAGTCAAGTTGGCAACCGAAGAAAATAGATTTGCTTGATGAGCAGAGTTGCCAAGAAGTGGTGTAGGAGAGATAAGAGAGGCGAGGTAATGAGGAGCTGCAGAATGAATGCACATATAGGTGAGTAGGAGAAGTTTGAAATATATTCAGAGACAGATAGGGAGCCAATGAAGTGACTTGAGAAGAGGGATTACATGAGCATAGTGACAAGGAGGGAAGATTAGCCATGAAGCTGAAATTTGAACAGATTGAAGGGAGATAGATAATTCAATGGGAGTCCAGCTTGGAACAATTGGTAATAATCTAGATGGGAGGTAAAGAGAGAGTGGATAAGGGTCTTGGTAGTGTGTTCGTAAAGGAATACTTTGGAAGTAAGGCGGGAGAGGGGAGATATGATAAGAGACATTTAAATACCTCTATGGCATAAATTCACTGGAAGAAATCCTCCTTCAATTGAAAGAAATCACTGCAACAGGGGGGTATAAGATGAAGGTGAAAGGGGACAACTCAGAAGTAATTTGCATAAATATTTCTTTACAGAAAGAGTGGTAGATGCATGGTATAACCTCCCAGTGGAAGTGGTAGAGACAAGGATTGTATCTGTGTTCAAGAAAGCACGGGACAAACACAGAAGATCTCTAAAGAAAGAAAAGGGACTGTAGAACTAAGTGGTTGGTATGGAAGGGCAGACTGAATAGGCCGTATGGTCTTCACCCACCGTCATGTTTCTATGTTTCTATGAAAGGCTGGCTTTTGCCGATGTTATAGAGGAAAAAACAACAGGGGATAATCAGCAGTGGTGGCTAGCCCTTGCCACTGAACTTTAAACCCGGATATTCAATGCTGGGGCCATTGAATATCTGGGTTGGCCAGATTGCAATGAAGCTAACCCGGCAGAGGCACTATTCAGCCGCTGCCCAGTTAGCTTCAGTGGTGAAAATTAGGCCGGCATTTAAGGTACCAAACTTTCACTGCTGAGGGATAACTAAGCAGCAGCTGAACATTACTGCTACCCAGTTATCCCCAGGTACTGCCTCTGAATCGACCCCAGAGCACCCCAGTGCTATCCAACTGGTATAAGGGCATTCAGCAGCGGCACACATAGCAACACAGTAACAAAGTATATGACGACAGACAAAGACCAGTAAGGTCCATCTAGTCTGCCTATACTAGAACAGCTGTAACCACCACTCTATGTCTTTGTTTAGGGTTGTACCCGCCGCTCCGTGCTGGCCACCCCTCTTTATTTGTTGAGGTATAAAATATATTTAAGTTTGTTTTGTTTTCATCCTCTTGCTATAAAGGGATCCAATTCCTTCACAATATTTGCCCCACTACCTTCATTGAGAGGGCATTCCAAGCATCTACCACCCTTTCAGTGAAAACATATTTCCTGACATTGCTTTTAACTTTAGCTCCTTACAACTTCATATTATGCCCTCTAGTTTTACAGCTTTCCCATCTTTTGAAGAGGTTTGTTTGTCCATTAATACTCTAAGGGGTATGTTTACTAAACCGCGTTAGTGCAGTTCACGTTAGGAGCCGCGGTAATAATCAAAACCCCAAATAAGGAGATGGGGAAAAACTAACGAGCGTTACAGGGCGCCGTGGCGCGTCACCGCGCGTTAAGAATAAGAAGCCACCCAGACATACATCACCGATACAGAGCTGTAGCACAATGGTTACTACACTGACTGCTGATACAGGCATAATGGGTTCGAGTCCCCAGGGTGCCAGATGCATAAGGCTGGCTGACACAGCATCCTGTACATTATATAGTGAGTGAGGGGGCATGTATATGTTTTGTTTTTTTTTGTAGGGTTGCCAGCAAACACCCCCACACAGTGGCGTACCCGAAGGTGCCGCAGAAGGCACCCCATAATGCACACCATAGGCTACATGATAAAGTGGACTGTCCGCTGAGGCACATCAAAATGTCCCCCATAGAACATCCTATAAGGGAACGTAAAGGGAGCCAGATAAGGTGACACATGGTGCGCCCTATGAGGCTTTGTAAGGTTATATTACGCAGAGAGACTGTCGCTGGTAGCAGTCATGTGTATTAAAAATATATAACGCAGCAGACAGCCCTATAAAAGGAGTCCACTGTGGGTCTGAACCCATGACTACTGGCCCCACAGGCAATGAAGGAACCACTGGCCTGCAGCCCCATAGCTGCTAACAACCCCCTGGCTGGCTACTGAAGGGCAGCAGGACACCACCCTAACTGCCTGCTGTGTTGGCT